>CM034703.1:170128571-170145463 GCA_020142125.1 Phrynosoma platyrhinos
TTTTTTGCTTTCTTTTCAGGATGCTTCATTTCCACTTTATTATCTCTTAACTGAAAGAAAGAAGATGGCAGCATGAGCTTTCCTAGACTTAATGAACTATAGACTTTAGGAAAGCTCATGCTTCCATCTTCTTTCTTTCAGTTTCTCTCAAAGGTGCTACAAGATCTCTCTACATAATGATTCCACAGACTAACATGGCTATATCTTTGAATAAAAGCTAAAAATGCTAATATAAATAGAGCCTTTGTAGCTGAAGAGCACTCCAAATGGTTGAAATATAGGGTATGTTCTGGAAAAGGAGGACTTCTGGTCACCCTGATCCTACAGAATCCTAGGATTTGTAGTTTTGTGAAGTACCAGCACCCTTTGGCACAGAAAGCTAAAGACCTTGCAAAACTGCAAATCCCAGAATGCCATAGGTTGGACATGCACCACTTAAAGTGGTGTCAAACTGCATTATTTCTACAGTCCAGAATGCACCCTCAATTTAGTTCTCGCTCATTCACGAGTCTCTGAAGCGCCCTTACAGGCCCAATCCACACTGCAGAAAAATTCCAGTCTGAGACCACTTTAACTGCCCTGGCTCAGTCCTAAGGAGCTCTGAGAATTTTAGTTCATTGTGGCCCCAGAGCTCTCTGACTACAGTTCCCAGAATTCCCTAGCATTGAGCCAGAGCAGTTAATGGAAACAGTGGTTTTGTGAGACATTGAGCTTTTTCTGTCAGAGAGCTCTGGGGACACAATAAACTACGGGGGGGGGGGTTGCAGACTGTCAGAAATAGTGCAAATTGAGTCCACTTTTAGGGTTAGGGTTAGGATTAGGGAATCATGGGAACTGTAGTTTATTGTGGCATCAGAGCTCTCTGACAGAGAAGGCTCAATGTCTCAGGAAAAAAAAACCAATTCCCATGAGTCCCTAGCACTAACCCTAACCCTAAAAGTGGACTCAATTTGCACTATTTCTTTCCCACGATTCCCTAGCACCGAGCCAGAGCAGTTAAAGCGGTCTCAAACTGGATTATTTCTGCAGTGTGGATTGGACCTGAGACTAACTACAAATTCTTCTTCTGAAAAGCAACACAGCGCCCTCTGCTGCCCGAGTGGAAAAGCATCGTTGGGGGGGGGGTTTACTGTCACTTTAATACTCTGCCCTGCTTGCCATTGGCTGCAAGATTGGAACATTCCTGCATGTCGAAAGGCAACCTGATGCTCCGATTGGCTGCTCCGAACGCTGCAGGACACTTCCTGGAATGTCTGCAACCTCAACGTTCTGATTCCCTGGGAAAGTGGAGAGGGACCCTCTTGCAATTCGCAATGTAATTAATGGCCCCGGAGTCTTCGGTAAGGAAAACGTGGGTTCTTATCATAGGCTCTTTGGCACTTTGGAAAGGGTTGCGGGGAAAGATATGGGCATGGTGCAGGGAGGGCTGTGGTCGCAGGATCCGTGTCCCTTTGGGGATCAAACTGCCTTCCAGCACATTTTCAGTAAGTTGCTTCATTGTAGTTTGTAACTAATTCTTTGTAATATTTATCAGGGTGCAGGAACTGGGGTTAAGAATAAGCAATTCGGTCAATCGATGCTTTGCATAGAGAGGAAAGCGCCAGTAGGCTGCATCTTCACTGCAGAAACAATCCGGGTTGACACCGCTTTAACTGCCATGGCTCTGTGCTATGGAATTATGGGATGTGTAGTTTGTGGTGCCGCAACAAACTGCACATCCCAGAATTCCACAGCATGGAGCCATGGCAGTTAAAGGTCCCAAAACACACTGCAGAAATAATCCAGTTTGACACCGCTTTAACTGCCCTGGTTCAGTGCTAGGGGATCCTGGGAATTGTAGTTTGTTGTGGCACCAGAGCTCTATGACAGAAGGCCAAATGTCTCACTAAACTACACTTCCCAGGATTCCCTAGCATTGAGCCAGGGCAGTTAAAGCAGTCTCAAACTGGATTATTTCTGCAGTGTGTTTTGAACCAAAGTGGTGGCAAACTGGATTATTTCTACAGTGCGAATGCAGCTGTAAAAAGAACCCACCAGGAGATACATTTTGTTTTGTTGTGATCAGAAGGGTGCTGGAAAATTGTCTAAAAACAGGGGAAGGTGCTTTTTTCATACAGTGATGGAGATGTGTGAACTGTCCCCTAAACAAGGATGCTTTGGCTCTTTCCCTGAAGCCAGATTTCTATTAAACAAGTATCTTGTGTACTGTACTTAAACAGGTGAAAATAATCGGTGTGCAACTGGACAAAACAGGAGTTGCAGCTTTTGCAAAATACCAGCATGGGTGTGTAATTATGTGAGTATTAATAACTGTGGTAATAACAAGAGCAATCATGTTTTATTTGTGTCTGGAATCTGGTTATAGATTTTGGGTGCAACTCTAACCACCCTTTTGGAATCTCAGTTGGAAGCATTAAACTGAAGAGAGCAGAAGTCTGAAATTTCTCAGATTTTTAAAAATTAATGGCATGAGGTCCAAAATGCACTGCAGAAATAATCCAGTTTGAGACCTCTTTAACTGCCCTGGCTCAGTGCTAGGGAATCCTGGGAACTGTAGTTTTTTTCTGAGACATTGAGCCTTCTCTGTCAGATAGCTCTGGTGCCACAATAAACTACAGTTCCCATGATTCCCTAGCACTGAGCCAACGGCAGTTAAAGTGGACTCAATTTGCAATATTTCTGGCAGTCTGCAAAGGCCCATAGTCTCTTGGATCTCTAGATATTTTTTCATGACTATTTTTGCAACTGATTTGCTGTTTAAAAAGGAGATGCATCCACTTTTGGTATCAGGGTTGAGAGCCTCTGGCCCTCTGAATGTTTTCAACTTCAACTTCCATAATCTCTTACCATAGGTCATGCTAGCAGGGGCTTGTGGGGGGTGAAGTTCCATAATCTGAAGACTCAAAGGCTCCCCAACCCTCTTCTGTACTTTTGAACACATACCAAACTACAGACAAAAAATATTCTTCAAAAACTTCAAAAACAACTACGACTTCAAAAAATATTCTGTTTAACCAGCACTGTAGACGCACTTCTGAAAATGTTATAATTCTGTCCAAGTTTTTTAATTGCATAAATTTTTCCTCTGACATATGCTAGATGAAAAAGTGATTTCAGAAGCCAAGAGTAGTAGCTGTGGTTGTAGGGTTTGTGGTGACACGCAATAGCATGAACCGCTTCTATGTCCTTAATAGAAAAGGGCACAGAACAGTGTTAAAGTAACAATGACCCTGCTCAGAGCTAAAGTAAAAAGATTTTATCATTTCCTGCAGTCAACATTTTTGTTTGTTTGTTGTACTTGCTGTCAAGGTTTTTAAAAATTATAATTATTTCCTTAGACACTAGAAATTGAAATCCATTCAATATGACAACAGAAACATTGGTGAAGGATATTAAACCAGGCTTGAAAAACCTGAATCTTATTTTCATTGTGCTGGAAACAGGTGAGTGCTCTATGAAAGGAAAGAAGTTGGCTAGTTTGTTTTAAAAACCCAGTGCAAGATAGTTGTAAATCCAATGTATGTAACTGTTTTGTAGAATCTTCTTTGTAGACTACAGCTAGCCCTCTATATCCATGGATTCAAGCATTCATGACTTGAAGATATTTTAAAAAATGATGAATTCCAGATAGCAAACCTTGATTTTGCCATTTTATATAACAGACACCATCTTACTATGCCATTGCATTTAATGGAATTTGAGCATCCACTGATTTTGGTATCCATGGGGGATCCCAGAACCAAACCCCAGCAGACACCAAGAACCCACTGTATTTCATTGCCTTCCTTTATTAATCATGGTTTCCACAAGAGATTTTTTTTCTATCAGTAAGTTTACAGCTCAGTGTTATACATATTTATTCAGAAGTAATTCTTCTTGAATTTAGTAGGGCTTACTTCCAGCTAAGTGGATCTAAAATCGTAGCCTCTGTGAAGAAGGCATTGTTGCATGATTGCTGTTAGACTTGGGAATAAGTAGCTATGAAATGAGGAAACAGATTGGCATGTCATCTGGTGGAATACAGCTTGCTGGGGAATTTAGATATTTTTTCTTGTATTTCTATTTATCTATAGTTAGGTACAGTATTGTGATGTGCACTCAGAAAAGTGTTTCATATCTTGCATATTTTGTGTGTCTTTGTGTGCTTGTGCATGAGTTTGATGTTAGCTATCCTAGCAGTTGTGGCACCCATTGTGAGAATATTCTTGCCTCACTTGTTAGTGTACATGGCATTTAATTTATTACATGCCTGTACTACTTATGTGCATTTTTCTTTTTGGAGGGCACACTCTCCTCTCCCCCATTTTTTTCTGTCTGCGTTTCTTTGTTGTTTTCCTTTTGAGGCTGAAGAGTGGCCGATTAAAGTATTCTCATGGGATGGAATTGGGATGGGACTGTCATTGCTTCTGCCTGTCCTTCTGACGCAAAAGCAGAAATGCCCTCTTGATTTATGGTAACTTTTCTACCACCAGGCCGAGTGACAAAGACCAAGGATGGCCATGAAGTGCGGACATGTAAGGTAGCTGACAAATCCGGCAGCATAAACATCTCTGTTTGGGATGATGTTGGCAACTTAATCCAACCAGGAGACATCATCAAACTAACCAAAGGGTATGGCTAATCTTTGTGATATGAGTGGGTGGAGGGAAAAGATGGGAAAAGTTAACTTTTGAGCCTATGGCTAAAAAGCTATTAAGTGAAAGGAAGAAGTATGGATTGGTTCATCTCAGGCCCCTTTGAGTTACTCACTCAGGAACACTTAATGCAAATTAAGTATTCCTTCATAATTTTTATTTTCTTAGATTTAATACTTGTGATCCTGTGTGCAATTAATTTGGAATAAGTTCCATTAAACCCAATAGATCTGTATAAGATTGGAATGCATGAGACTCCTCTTCTTCCTCCTCTCTCCCTCTCTCTCTTTCTCTTTCTGTTTTTATGCTTTTTATAAAACTGCTTTATCCACTTAGTAGTGCTCAGTGCTAATGATCAATGTTGTTTGAAGGTTCTGTTCCTCTGTTCCCTTTTCACATAAATCAAGGACCAAAGGAACAAAAAATACAACAAAAATTATGAACAGCATTTAGAATTAAACATCAAATGTTAAAACCCTGATGGAACAGGATACTTTTTACTGCCCTCATAGCAAGGAGTGAGTGAATATCTGATCTCCCTCTGCAATGTGTTCCATGGTCAAGGTACAAATATCAAAAAACTGCAGGGACCCCATGCAGCCGACAGCCACATATTGCCCAGCCTTGATAAAGAAGGATGAGATCCTTTCAGGTATGGGACTGTGAAATATGCATTTCTGTCTTGTCTTTCCTCCGAGGTGTTTGGGATTCTTTCATTTTGCCCCCATTTCAGGTTGAGGAGGAGAGTGGACCAAGTATCAAGGTGAAAAGGGGATTTAAATTATGATATTCCTGGTCCTAATTAGATTTGCTATGCACCAGCTTGTCTAAATGTTGGATTCACCAGATGATTTGGAATAGAACTCCCCTCAGCCCCAGCCAGTCTGGTCCATGGCCATCCCCCCCAGAAGCCTTTCAAAGCCTTCCTTAAATTAAAAAAAAAAAAAAAAAGGATTGATTGTGGGGTAATTTTTTTGCTCCCAAACTGCTAGACATGTCTCAGATCTGTCTAAAAAGGTAACACTTTGCTCCCCTGAACCCTCCCACCTCTCCAAAACAGAAAATAAAGAAGAAAAATGCTCCAAATGGCAGCTGGAACTGACATCACACCACTTTGGATGTTTTTGCAGTTGCCCACCCCTGCTTTGGAGAGCCAGCCATGATAAATTCTCTTTCTCTCTCTCTCTCTCTCAGCACACAGAAACTCACACACATTGTAAAAAATGCTTGATTGTCAATTCCTGCAACAAGAATGCTTAACAGAACACTCCTAAGTGTCTATAGAGAAGCAAGTCATAGTGAATTCATTGGTGCTTACTCTTAAGTAAATGGCTAGAGGCTTATAGACTGGCTCATCTTGGTTTTAGTAAGACTTAAAGACATAATGTTTGTCTGATCATAACCCACTTTTGTCCAGAACTGTTCAGGAGCTTGGTTAGCTTAAATCAGAAACCAGGTGGACTAATGTGCATAGCACACGTAGGTCAGAAATGCAGTCTCTGTGCCCTTCCAGATGCTGTCCTTATTATTGGCTATGCTGGTTAGGGCTGATGGAAAATGCGTTTCAACAACGTCTGGAGGGCCACATATTGTCCTTGTTGGTGTGTGCCTTCAAGTCTTCTGACTTATGACATGGTGTGAGAGTGTGTACTAGCTTGAGTGTGGATCTACAACTCTGGTCATCAAGGTTCGATTCCCCACTTGGCCATGGAAACCACACATTTTGAGCCCCAGAAAATCTCATGATAGGTTTGCTTTATGGTCACCGTACGTCGGAAACTTGAAATCACACAATAACAACAACATCAGTGTGAACTTGTCACATGTTTTTGGCAAGATTTGTTTAGAGGGGGTTTGCTATTGCCTTCCTCTGAGGCTGAAAGAGTGTGATTTGCCCAAGGTGGGTATCTGTGGCCAAGTGGGGACTTGAACTCTGGTCTCCTGGAATCCTAGTTTAACTTTAATTTAAACCACTCCATCATGCAGGTGGGCTCATGACTGCCTACCTGTGAACTTTATGTGCATTCCTCAAGGCATATTAAAAACACATGTCTTGTTCTGAGTACAACTAGTTTATTTTCTGTGATAAATTAGTTTCATACTGTTTTTGACCATGAACTTCTCCTTATCAGGTATGCATCTGTTTTCAAAGGCTGCTTGACCTTGTATACTGGACGTGGTGGAGATCTGCAGAAAGTTGGAGAGTAAGGCCTCTGGTTTATGCCAAAATTGTTTTCCAGAGCTGGGGTTTGGGTAGGTGCATTTCCACTAGTGGCCCATGGTCCAAACAGAGTGAGTAACTCACCTGTCACTATGAGGTGAACCCACCCTCCCTCAGATCAAGAACACTGGTATGGGTGACTTTAGTTTGCTTTTTAAAATATTTCAATAACCAAGGATCTCAGGGTGACATACAATGAATATTAAAATGTAACAATTTTAAAACAGCTGAAAGAGTTTAAAATAACTTGAAGCAATGTACATGTGCAGATTTGGATGAAATTGGTAGGCTGCAAAGTAGGAGTCAATCAAGTTGTAAAAAATCATGGGTTTAACTGGTGCTAGAATGGCACCAGTGTAGGTGTCAATTGGGTCTCCAAGGGGAGGGCATTCCACAGTCAGGGTGCCACAGTGGAAAAAGCCCCTTCAAACAGTGTGTGGTGTAGCAGAGATGAGGGAACCTCCAGCACACCTTAGCTAATATCTAGTTCAAACATAAGACTGATTTTCACCAAAGAATAACAGTGGTCCAGAGGGTAAAATATGAGCTAAATCTGCAGAGGACAACTTCTTTTGGTTTCTAGACAAGAATACTGGTGATTGTTTGGCATGGTGGCCATACCATAATAAAATGTTCATTACCGATTAGAAAATGTACTCAGTGCTGAGATACATCCCTTGCTCTACAATTCACTGCCCCTTAAGAATAAATAAGAATAAATCCCCCTTAAACCTCAAAGTCCTAGCATATGGCTCCTACTTCTCTATACTATAGCACAGATTATTAAAAAATACCTGTACATTTTTTCTTTGTAATCTGAGTTAAATTCCACAGGCCTTCCTTTTTAAAATGACTTTGTTTTCTCAAATCCTGCAGTAAATTATTAGATCAGTTTATATCCCACATTCTTTTGAATAAGCCCAGAACAAGGTACTGTATATATACCTTTCCTCCCAGTTTTATTCTCATAACAACCCTGTGATATAGGTCAGGCTGAGAGAGGAAGTGATTTGACTCAACGTCACTCAATTTCATGTCTGAGTGGGGACTTAAATGTAGCTCCCTTGTATCTCAATCCAAATCTGTAAACAATACACCAGGTTTTCTGACTGGTTGCCCAAGTAGAGGGGGCATTACATTAAACTAACTACTCCAGCAGTTTTTTTTAAAGTTTCTTCCCTTTAACAGCTCACTGGAAGAACTTGTTGCTAATCTTCTCTATATCCCCCCTTCTTTTAAAGATATTAAGTCCAGATCACCATGGCAGCCTGAATAAACTTTGAATTTTGACAGTTTGAGTTATCTGTCTTTGTCTCTACCTGTTTTTTGTTGTTGTTTTTTTGGACTACGAAAATCTGTAGTCCAAAAACCCCCTTCAATCCAGTGGTGATGGATGCTGGGTGTCACATTCCAGCACAGCTGGAAAGCCACACATTCCTTATTCCGCCTTTAAAAAGCAGTGTCTGAATTTGTTCTTTTCCTCTTCCCTCCCTATCACTTTTGCCTTTTATGGTAGTTCTTTTAGATTTGTAGTCTGACTGCAGGGACTCACTTGTTTTTTTTAATCTTTTTGACTGAAGTACAGTATAAAAATGCTTTCAATAAATAATGATGCTGCGTGCACTGAGGGTGAGAATCGTTTAAAGGAGATATGGCTGCTTATGTAATTGGCAATATCTCTTGCCCCAGGTTTTGTATGGTTTATTCAGAAGTGCCAAATTTCAGTGAGCCAAATCCTGAGTATGTTGCCCAGCAGTCACAAAACAAAAACGTGAGTATAAGGATTGCTTTGAATTATGTTTGAGGGGTGACATGTATTTTAAAAGAAGGATTGCATGGCCCTGGAGATTGTTCCAAACCCTGTCACAAGATTGTTCTGTATCATTTGTGGCTACAGGGAAATGGGCCATACCATGACTTCCAGATTGCCCTCCCTCATTGCAAAGTCCTTCAGGAGTCACTTCTTGAATTCTGTTCCTATTCCTGTGGCAACCTACTCCTACTGCATCTGTTTTCTGTAAATTCTGAAGGTTATATAGTGGGGTTATATAGTGGACCCTTGGTATCTGCTGGGGTTTGGTTCCATTGCCCTGTGTGGATACCAAAATCCATGGATGCTCAAGCCCATTATGTACAATGGTGTAGTTAGCCAACCTAAGGCCCGGGGCCGGATACGGCCCCCCGAGGCCTTTGGACCAGCCCCAAGCCAGTCCTGCTGCCACCCCCTGCTGCTGCTGCCACCCACCATGATGATATTGATTATTGTTGTTATTACTTGTTCTTGGGGGTTTCTTGGCAAAATCGCCACAGGGGTTTTGCCATGGCTTTTCTGGGGCTGAGAGAGTGTGCATGCATATTTTTTATTATTTTTTTAAAAAAATATTTTTATTTATTTATTTATTTATATATGGTGCTTCGTCCCCCCAATTATCTGAGGGACAGCAACCTGGCCCCCAGCTCAAAAAGGTTCCCTACCCCTGGTGTAGTAAAATAGTGTCCCTTATATAAAATGGCAAAATCAACGTTTCTGGAATTTATATTTTTTAAAAAATATATTTTCAAACCATGGATAGTTAAATCTATGGATAAAAAAATCCGTGAATTTGGAGGGCCAACTGTATTATTTTTTGTAACAGGTTACTGTTATATTTCCTTGCCTTGAGGAACTGAAAGCTACAGTAGAGTTTTAGGATTATACAGCTTAACTTTTCAGGAAGCAGATCATAAAGCTGTGAGGATCAGAACATAAGGCAGGTACTATATCTTTAAAAGCAGAATTCTGAAATGTTCCCCCTTCTACACAACTTGCTAAAGGTACCAGAGTCCTCTCAAAGGTATGGATTTGACAGCCTTTTTGAGTTACCTGAATGGCTCTACCTTGACAGGATAACTAATAATGTCAGCAACTTCCTCGGCATACAGAAGTGGGTGTTCTCATTGTTTTGGGATACTTCCAGGAGCCCTTTCACCCTACACAATCACAGCATCATGATTCCACTTCAACTGCTATGGTTGCCTCCTATGGAATCTGGAGTTTGTAATTTGATAAGAGGAACCAGAGGAGCTCTCTGTCTTAAGAATTCTAACCCCTGCCCTCCAAACTGGTGTTCCCAGGATTGCCTAGGATGTTGACTTGGCATTTAAAGTGGGATCATAGCTCTATAACTATGAAGTGTGAAAGGGCCCTAAATGACAACTGCTTCAGAATCCCCTGGCTAACATTACTGTAGACATTGAGCAAATATTTTGTGGGGTCTCTATTCCTCTTCCTCCATATGTCTTAATGTTCCAAATTGTTGTAACCTCTTTCTACCATTTGCCCTTAACTTTCCATCCCATCCCATCCCCCACTTACACAAGTTAGATTGGTTTTCAGCATATTTGTGTGAGACTCTTGTTGCTCTCTGTCCAAATGTCCTTTATATGTGTGAAATCCACATTGATTTAAATAAATAATGTGCACAATCTTTGGGTTTCTCTCATAGACACAGAATGACAATGCAGTATCCACGGTTTCACAGACTGGACCAGGGCCCTCTACATCATCAGCAGGTAGGCAGTTAGTACATTCACACCTCTCATCCAAACAATCTTGTTTGTTCAGCTAAAAGTAGCTGAATTGGCAGAATTATTGCCATGTTGTGGTGTTCAACATTGGAAATAGTGTGCTCTCCCCCCCCCCCCAGTCGGGCCATTTTTGTGCCCCACACAGCACCAAAGTTGGATTATTTTTTGCTTCAAAATGTCCCTTCATGCCATCAGGGGACATTTTTGCCATGTTTTTGGGTTCCCTTAGACTATTTTAAACCCAGTTTTTAAGAACAGGAATTGAAAATATTCCCCACACTCCCTTGAGGACATGGGGGATACACTGAGGGGCTGCGGCCTTCCAAGGTCTCCAGGGAATTAATGTAGCCCCTAGTCTCCCATAGTTACCTATTTCTGGCATTGAGGGATATGCTTCTGAGCAAACAGCATCATATTGTGCTCATTGTTGCAAACAAAGTTTATAATTTTTTCTATTTTATATTACAGTTCCCAAAATCTGGGAGCTGTAGTCAGAAACTAACTTTTTCATGCTCTAGCTTTCAATCTTATGCATATTTACCTAAAAATAAACCCTACTAAACACAGTGGGACTTACAAGTAAACAGACATAGGCATAGGATCTGACTCCCAGAGGTGGCTAAATATATTTCTACATAGACAGTTCTTTCAAGCAGCTATTACAAATTATTATCTTGAAAAGTTGTAAAGAATCTTTCATGCAAGACTGTTCGCGTAAGTTACATTTCCGTCTGCTTTTTCAGTAGCATTTGTAAACTGCTTTCATTTTTAATTGAAAGAAATGGGAATGGGTATCTTAACTGCTATTGAAGAAATAACAAGTCCATCAAATGCAATTGATCATGCTTATGATAAATTATATTGTACATATGTGAAATATAAAAATTAATAACTCATGATAGACTTTAAAGAAAGAGTTTAGGAGATGGGATATGCAGTTGTTTCAGACGCATAACTCAAAATGTCTGCAATTTGATGCAAGCTTAAATGATTTGGGACCAGATCCGCTAAAGTCTACTTCCATCCATGTGAATTTACCTAAGCTAACAAATCAGAATCTGAGGTTCTGCTGTCCCACTTGCCAGAAATAACAGTCAAGATGGATTTCAGGAACAGGGCCTTCTCAGTGATGGCCCTGCATCTTTGCAGCTCTCGATCATATTGTTGACTTTTAACAACTTTTAAGTGATTTTTATTTCAGTGAGCCTTCAGCCAATATGCTATACTCTAAAGTTCTTCATTGGTTTCTACTTGTTAGTGTAATTTTGAACATAAGAAAAGTATGGACTTCCAGCTTGCAATGAATTCAAATTCCCATCTGTCCTAACCAGCATAACTAATGGTTAGGGTTGATTAAACTTGTAGTCTGACACCATTTAGAAGAGCACAGTATTCCCAGTGTGGTTACATCACAAATTTGTATAAAGGTATTATGATATTGGCAGCTTTATTTCTGATTCTATTCCTGATGGTTCCCAAGATAGAATTTGACTTTTTCACAGCAGCTACATGCTAGGTCAATCTTTTCATTAAGTTATCTGGCACAAATCTCAACCCATTCTATAATGTATTCTCCCCAACTCTGGTGAACTACCCACTAGAAGTTAGGTTAAAATGTTTCTGCTGCTTTCTTGATGCTAAACATAGGCATTCAGTTCATTTCAGCAACTCCAGCGCACCATTTGGTACAAGCCTAGCTTGCCTCTAAATGTACTTTCTCCTCCTTGAGACCCCTCGGCTTCTTTTGTCTAGCTGGACATGCATTTGGAAAAATAGTATTTCAGTTTAATATTGTTATATCTACACATGCCCTACATGTTTTTTCTTCTTACAGAGTAGTTTAGAATGTGTCTTGGAGAGCAGATTGTAACTTACTTACTTGTTAAGCTAAATACTCCTTCTGTACTGCTTGTTAAGATGTTGATTAAAAAGAATATTGTATGTTCAGTGTAACTATGCTGTTTTACCACCTCCAGAAATGGCATGTAAGAACATAGATGCCCTACTTGTATCTTTTGTTCTAGAGTTATACAAATAGATTCCCTTTCTCCAAAGTATTTCTACTTTTTCCTTTCCCTTTTCTGAAGTGCTAGTCCTGCATGCTTGTACCTGGGAATCAGCTTCATTTAACTCAACAAGATATATATCTCAGTAGACAATCTAACAGTGTGTTTTAAGTGTCCTACAATTGATGTATGCAAACAAAACTACTTATTTTCCATGCTAGCTCTTTAAATATTACAGTAGTAATATAGTAGTACAAGTTTAGAACTGTTTAGAACTGATGTGGGGAACTGTTTAGAACTGATGTGGGGAATCTGATGTATCCTGTTTAGAATGATGTGTGGAAAGTTACAGCCCCTGAAGTGCCCTAGTAAACCACCCAAGTCCCTCAAACACCCCCATTTTTTTATTAGTTGTGTGAAAATTTCACCCAAGGCCCTCTCAAATCCATGGAAACATGCAGAGCCCCTTAACCTGGCCCATTTTGCCTTTATTTTCCCTTCTATGTTCCCTTCAAAATGACAACAGAAAGTGACATGACCTCACTTCTAGTTGTCATTTTGAAGGAGAAATGAAGGAGAAAGAAGTTACTTTGGCACCTTCCACTGTGGGGGCAGTACAACCTTACAGGGTGGTGTTGAAAGATTGCTCATGAGCCCTCAAACAATTGCCCACTTCTGGTTTAGAATCTGAGTGTTTCATGTTGACTCTGATTTTTTAAAGTATATCTCAGTTGATATATTTTATACCCAGTGAATTTAATGCCTTAACTATTATCATTCCAGTAAGATTTTTCTGTTCTTCTTTTTCCCTCCCTGCCCCTGCCAAAGCCACTGACAACCAGAATGGAAACGGATTGATCACCACTGGCCCCAGCAGCTCTGCACACCCACCCGCTGTCACCACCCACCCTACCAGTGGCCGCATCACCAGGAGTCAGCCCAACCACCAGAGTGGAAGTTCAGGGACAGGTTCCTCTTCCAATGCTGTCAGCAACGGCAAAGAAACAAGGCGAAGCAGCAAGAGATAACGGGTGAAGGATTAAGGGGTGCTTTCATACCTCTTCCATCCTCTGCCTATTGTGCTACCTTTTCCTACCTGCTGACCAGTACTGAGGCACAGCAAATGATACGGAGTAGAAGAGATGGATACCAGGCTGGTGTAGAGATTGTGAAACCAACATGTTTAGCCACTGAAAGGTGCTTTGAACGTGTGATGCTGGTCAGGGAAGGAATATGATGTCCAATGTGTTTATACTGATGTTCCAGATCAATCTTGTTTTTCCCCAGGATTTGCCATGTATGTACATTACACTCATGCTTGGCAGGAAATCAGAATTATTGCCCTGCCAATCTTTTAAACCTGATATTGTTTAATTCCTTCTGTGTACCTCCTGTGCTATGGGCATGTCTCTATGAATTTACCGTATTTTCCGGCGTATAAGATGACTGGGCGTATAAGACGACCCCCCCCCACTTTTCCAGTTAAAATATAGAGTTTGGGAAGAGTATGACTTCCAAAACTGTTGTTGTTGTTGCTGTGCACCTTCAAGTCATTTCCAACTGATGATGACACTAAGGCAAACCTATCATGAACCTCATACCCGGCGTATAAGACGACCCCCCCACTTTAACCCCAGATTTTGCAGGTTAAAAAGTAGTCTTATACGCCAGAAAATAAGGTATGTTCTGTTATGAGTCTACAATCCTTACAACTATTGACTGTGGATGCATGGTTAAGTCTACAAAGCAACTTTAGACTGAGTGGTTTTAGAATTGTAGGCTAAGATGATTGTGTTTGAATTTCCAAAAGTTTCTGAGCCCTTATGACGGGTAGCTCCCAGAAGCCACAGCCACGTTGGCTAATAGTCCCATGCTGGCCAATAGCTCCTGGGATTCTGGGAGCTGAAGTCCCTCGGCCCTTAAAGGGGAAAGGTTGCCTACCCCTGCCTTATGGGATGCCTTGTACAGAGGAGGAATATATAAGCAAAGAGATAGAATTTCTGTCAGTTTTCCCAAACTAAAAGATTATTTGGAAAGACTATCCCAGAATGGGATAATAAGAGGGCACTGTTTTCTTAAAGATGATATTGATTGGTATTGTAGCTTACAGCAACCTGTAGGTAAGTTTCTATAGATGTAGTTTTGTCAGAAGCCTGGCAAAACTGACAAAAAAGGAAGCTTAATTTTTAAAAAAAATTAGCAATTGGAAAAAAAACAATTTTGTTCCTTAAGGAAAGGGATAATTATGCTTGGAATAGGTCTGTGTTTTTATTTCAGAAGGCTTCAGCATGGCTGGTGTTGAGAATTGGCAGTGCTGGGCATTTGTTGGGGCCTATCAGCCCAGTGATGCCATAGTGATGTCTTGCTGAAGTCACAGGAGATGCATGTTCACCTCCGAATTGGCCAGGCCTTTGTGTGAAGTAAGAAGCCTCCCCAGATTCCCTTGTGGCATTACAGAAGTTTTGTGGGATATTTAACTAATATATTCCATGTCCCTCACTGTATATATTTTTATATACTACACACAACGTTTATGAGGGGCCCTTTTAAGCCAGAGCGCCCAAGGGCCACAGAAAATTACAGGTGGCCCTGGTGTCAGTTATCTGAAAGAAGATGGAGGAACAGTCTGCCTCAGTGAAGGATATACAGTACTGAACATTTTGAAAGGAAAATAGAATGATATGTTAACCTTTTGCCAAAGCAAACACAATTTCTGAAAAGCCAATAACAGGTTAAAATAAACTTCTTACTTTATTGTAATCGTGGCTTAATGGTCAGTCCTGAACTATATTTTAAAAGATTCTGAAGTGTTCTTTAAACTAGCAGTTCAGGTCCCAGCCTCCTTTTCTTCCTTTTTCTCTGTTCTCCATTTCAGTATAATTCCTTCCGTTACTTAACTGAAGGTTTTTGCTTTTTGGTGTTTTCTTTTTTAATGTCACTATTGTTTGACTCTGATGTGGCTATTTGAATGTAGTATCTACGAATGTTTGGGGAATAAATATTTTAATTGGCCTCTTAATCGGATAAGAGTAAATGTGTCATTCCATAGAACTATGTATATGAGTGTTTGCTTACAGACCTGGGACAAATGGACAACCATTGTTGTTGTTAGGTGCTTTCAAGTTGTTTCTGACTTACGATGGAATCTAAGGCAAACCTATTATGGGGTTTTCTGGGACTGAGAATGTGTGACTAGCCCAAAGTCATCCAGTGGGTTTCTAGCCATAATTTCTGCACTTAAATTTTCTTTTGACCTCACAGTCTGCAATCCCACCTCCAACCACACAAACTGCATTTCTCTCCATGCACATGAAAAAGTGGACTGCAGTTAATGCCACAATAAATGTATGCAGAAAGATCTTGTAGCACCTTTGAGAGTAACTGAGCAAAAGAGGTTGTGGTATAAGTTTTTGTAGACTATGGGGGGTTGCAGACTGCCAGAAATAGTGCAAATTGAGTCCACTTTAAGGGTTAGGGTTAGTGCTAGGGAATCATGGGAATTGCTTGTTTTCTGAGACATTGAGCCTTCTGTGTCAGAGAGCTCTGGTGCCACAATAAAATACAGTTTCCATGAATCCCTAGCACTAAAAGTGGCTGCTTTCCATCTCAGCATGTTGCCTTTTTTTAAAAAAAAAAGAAGAAAGAAAATAAATCTAGTCGGAAGTCCATAATTTGTTTAGTAGAGTTGTTTTACATAGGGGGAAATTGTTTGTGTGGTTTGACTGTTCCAACAGGCTTTGCAGACTAGGAAAGGAGAAACACATGACACCAGAAAATATGGAATGATTATAATACAGGTTGAGTCTTCCATATCTGGAATTCCAAAATATTCCAAAAACCAAAATTGTCAACACAGGTGTCTGAGATAGTGTCACCTTTGCTTTCTGACAGTTCAGTGTATGCAAACTTTGTTTCATGTGGAAAGTTATTTCAAAATATTGTTTATAAAACTACCTCCATGCTATGTGTATAAAGTGTGTACAAAACATAAAATTAATTTCATGCTTAGACTTGGATACCATTTCCAAGACATCTTATTATGTATATGCAAATATTTCAAAATCTATAAAAAAATATCAAAACCCCCAAATACTTTTGGTCCCAAGCATTCTGGATAAGAGCGATTGAACCTGGATGGTTTCTTCCCCCCCCCATTAAATTGTGTTTTCACAATAAAACACATAACACCTATAGAACAATGACAACAACAACAATTAACTACAAGGGCCAAGGTATGTATCTGATGAGTACCGGTAGTTATTCTGCAGCAGAATCAAAATATTAGTTCTCAGCAAGAGCCATAGAGTCTGGCTTATCAAGGTGTGTAGAGTGCCTATCCAAAGATCTATCTGTGAAGTTGAAGGAGTGATGATTAACATGATCAATAGAGATCATCCAGTCCTCTTGAGATGCGTCAGTCCTTTTGTGGCCAATGCAAAACCTCGTCGGAGCAGACAGTTTCTT
>CM034703.1:170145563-170168670 GCA_020142125.1 Phrynosoma platyrhinos
CATTGCCTTCCTCTGAGGCTGAGAGAGTGTGACTAGCCCAAGGTCACCACGTGGGTTTTTAGGCTTGAGTGGGGTTTCTAACCGTGACCTCCAGAGTCATAGTCCAACACTCAAACCACTGTGCCACATTGGCTCTCCCTGTGGAGAATCTTTTAATATCAGTCGCAAGGAGTTCACTACCTAATAATAGATATACAATTCAAAGACATAGCCGTGTTAGTTTGTAGAATGAGTGTGTAGAGAGATCTTGTGGCCCCTTGGAGACTCACTGAAAGAAAGAAGTTGGCAGCATGCGCTAAGGTCAAACACACTGCAGAAACAATCCAGTCTGAGACTGCTTTAACTGCCTTGGCTCAATGCTTGAGAATTCTGGGAAATGTAGTTTTCCGAGACATTTAGCCTTCTCTCTGTCAGAGATTTCTGGTGGCACAATAAAGAACTCCTTAGCACTGAGCCAGGGCAGTTAAAGCAATCACAAACTGGATTATTTCTGCAGTGTGTTTTGGACCTCAAGTCTACTTCCTCAGAAGCATTATAGTCTACCAACTATAGGCTTTAATCTAGGAAAGTTCATACTGCCAACTTCTTTCTTTCAGTTAGTCTCTTAAGATGCTACAAGATCTGTCTACAGACTAATAATAGATGTGTGTGTTGTGTGCCTTCAAGTCGTTTCCAGTTTATGGTGACCCCAAGGCAAACCTATCATAGGATTATCTTGTCAAGTTTCTTCAGAAGGGGTTTGTGAGGCTGAGAGTGTGTGACCTGCCCTGAGGCTGGATTCAAACCCTAGTCTCCAGAGTCGTCGTCCAACTCTCAAACCACTGCACTACGCTGGCTCTCCTAATAATAGATAATCAGTTCAAAAGCATCAAACATTGTCATTGATACACTGCTGTAATGTAGCCATTCAGAGTAAAGGAGAGGAAGCCTCTGGGTAAGAAGACCTTCTCTGTGCCACTCATTACATTGGGTGGTCTTAAGTGAAGCCACTGTTCTCAGTCTCTGCAAAATGAGGATAAATAATAATGGCCTGCCTTGTAGGGTTGTTGGGAAGATTATGGCGATTATAGAGATGTTGCATGCATGCATGTATGTGAAGACAAAGTGGTTTTACTGTTGGACTGTGACTCCAACAGGTTTGAATCCCCACTCAGCCATGGAAACCCATTGGGTGACCTTGGGCAAGTCACACACTCTCAGCCTCAGGGAAAGGCAAAGGCAAACCCCCTCTGAACAACTCTGCCAAGAAAACCTCAGGATAGGTTCATCTTAAGGGTTCCCATACATTGGAAATGACTCAAACGAAACATTGTGAAGTTCTTGGAGCACCCAACTGGGCCAAGTGCTGCTCGTGTTATTGTTTATGTAACCATAGGGAAGACTTTCCTAACTTGGTGTTCTCCAGGCGTATTGGACTGCAATTCCCATTATCTCAGCCACTGTGACTATAGAAAGGAGGACACAGGATCTCTCTCTCTCAGTATGTGCCTTCAGATCACCTGTCAGCTTATGGAAACCCCATGAATTTCACTGCTAGAATGTAAAAGAGTACAGGAGCATCAATTACTTGTAGTGTTTTGGAATATACAGTAGCTTACTGCTGGGAGAAGATGCAGGGGAGGGCTGCTGATAACCAAAGGATGGAATAGAAGGAGCAAATAATGGATATCTGTATTTCAAGAGCTTTTATAAATACAGGTTTCCTTAATATTATTTATGCTGCATCTGCCTCCAGTTTGTTTTTCTCTTCAAGTACACAGTGCAGCTCTCATGTATTTCAGTGTAATCTGTATTAAAGCATGTCAATACATTGTCCTTTGGCAATTGGGGCCATATAATTTCATCCTTTTCTCTTTGGACCACATGAGGCCCCATGCCAGAATAATACAGAGAATAACACTGGCATCCAAAGAAATTTAAGATAATCAGATAGCTTTATATTCTGTTATCCAGTGAGAGCTCACATGATTAACTTTCTGTGGGCCAAGGCCATTATTTTCTAGTTTCCAGTGGCAGAGAGATCAATTACAGTATATCGTGTTAGGGTTTTTAAAAAGGGAATACTAGCTGGAGTTGCTTTATCTACAAAGTATATTGAGAGAGCAGTGTGTGTAAATCTGTGAGGAAGATTTGATTCAAGGACTATTCCTAGAGCCCTCAGAAATTAATCAGAGAAAACAGATTGAGAATATTTTCCTATTGTACGCTCATGGAAAGATATCTTCAAAACATGTACAAATGTTACATGAGAAATTGCTTCTTGTGGGATGAACAGTGTAGTTCAGTACATCTTTTTTCAAAAGTAAATTATTCACTGTGTTTGATGAGCCTTATTCCTTCAGAAGTGTTTAAGATTACAGGCTTAGGCTGCAATGTTAATAGCTTTCAAAGGTCTTAAATGCCAATCAATGGGATTTCTGAGTAAACCTGAATGGAATTATACTGCAAGACCTCTTGAACTGATTCATACATACATTTTTATTCCTAATTAAAAGCAATATTTTTAAAAATATGTTTGGTACGAGAAATGAAGTTAAACCCATTCACTCATAGCAGCTGTGGGAGTCTAGTTAAAAATACTCTATTAGTTCACTTCTTACCTAGACTCTTCCAATATACAAGAGCTCTTCAAAATGGAATCACATATTTTCCCAACATCAGTTTCATATATCAAAGATTGTAAATTTAAATATGTTGCTCTTCACCACACATACATGTAGAGCAAGGTTATAACTGTATGTGTTTCTAGTAGCATACAACTATGCCAGAAAAATGCACCAGGGTGGATTATTTCATAATGTGAGACTGGAAATCCCTACAGTTTAACAATTTTGCATATGTTCCTGTATAATTGATTGGGGACAGCCATGCCTATTTGGTGCACTAATGTGCATATGTGAATATTGTTATATATAATTCTTAACTTCCTTGCTATTTGAAATAAAAATGGCTTAATTTTAAAGGCTTTCCTTTGTTCAAGTGTTCATGTTTAATTTGTAAGTGGCTGCAACAATGTTAATGTGTGTTTTAAAATGCTGATATGAATTGTAAGTGGATGTATGCATTCACACCTCTGGGCTTAACTTGGAGATGGCTAAGCCAGCACTGAAGGTTCATCTTGTACTTGAGGCCAAGAGCCAAACAGTATGTGGCACAACACCCACTTTAATTTGATGCAGAAGAAGGAAACTCTTTTGAAATAGATCAGTGGTGGAGCCTTGGAAGCCGTTGTTGTTATTATTTGCCTTCAAGTGGTTTCCAGCTTATGAGTTTATTTTCCATGAGACTCTCAGCACCATGATCCACATTTAGCAAAATCCCCTTGTATAGTCATTGAACTGCATGGCTTAGATTGCAGAGGAAGAAGTGCATTTTGAGTGCCCCAGAATTAAAGGGGGTTACAAAAACCTTTCTTTATATAGAAAACAAACAGACCAACTAGGATCTTTCTGGATCCTATTACATTCCATCCGAAGAAGTGGGTTTATATCCACAAAAGCTCATGCTAACATGAAAGCCAGTTAGTCTTAAAATTCAAAGACATAGCTGTGTTAGTTTGGAAAAAATCAGTATGCAAAAGGATCTTGTAGCACTTTTGAGACTGAGAGAAAGAAGTTGGTAGCATGAGCTTTCGTAGATTTGAGCCTACTTCCTGCATCTGAGGAAGTAGTCTCAAAGCACTCAAAGGTGCTTAAGTTTCTTTGCAAAGTTAGTCTTAAAGGTACTGCTACATTCCTCCATCCCCCTTCCTTTCCTCTTTTTTACACTAAAATGAAATAGCGTTGCCTTCTTCTTAATCTGTTTACATATCATTAAAAAATAATTCTGCACATGTGAGCCTGGAGTTCTGTGGTCCTAGAAGTGCAACATTTTTCTGTATCTGTTTTTTTGAAGAGCTTTCTCAAACAAGGTCTCATAGCATTTCGAAACCCAGCGTTTGGATCAGGAGATAGTCTGGAAACTATACTTGAAAAACAGCAGTAATATCAAAATCAGTGGATAAACTAAGAATAGAGAGGACTGAAGATTATGTTTGAACTCCAGTTATTATAACATTATAAATTATAAATGTTATCTGGGGATCCCAGCATATCCTCTGTGAGCTTCTGGTTTGAGTCATAAGTGTAAATGTGATTTTCAGTACACTTGGTGTTCCTTCTCTTGGAAAATGTTCCTCTAGTCTACCTTTTAATTATTTTTTTTCATGCACCCATGTACATGTGTTACATGATGTGGAATTGCAGAAGGTGATTATTTCATTTTCTGTATAGAATGGGTTAGCAAGTTAAGACGCAGGCATCTGGGAACTAGCAATAATGGCTGCATTGGGAGAGTTGCACAAAGAACACTTTGTGTTTTAAACCTGAGCCTTGGCAGCAAATGCTACTTTTCAGAATATTGCTTAGCATAATAAGTTGCATTACAGAGCCTGACTGAGCATGGAAGGGCATATGCACATATTTTGAAGCTTGTGATTGATTATTCCTGCTAATGAAAGCAGTTTGCTTTTGGATTTGAGGCAACAACTAGAAATAGCTTCCACAACATCTGAATTTCTATACAGGTTGTGGCACTCGCCCACACTCACAAAGATGAATGGCTGGATTTCGAGCACGGCCTGCCTGTCAGTTGTCCTCTTACTTCTACTGAGTGGTGCTTTTGCCCGGAGGAGCCAAGATCTCCGCTGTGGAGGTAAACTAGGCTATCAATTGATTTCATTAAGAATGTGATGTGGATAAATTTTGAAAAACTATGAAAACAATAAAAAAAGATTCAATTAATTCATCAGCTTTCAAACTTTCTGTCTTCTAACCAGTCTACTGAAATTTCTGAGATGTGTTTCCAAAGCGCAAAGTCTACACTTGCTTGCAAGGGGCTATTGGTTTGGTGGGAAACATGGTCTTTTGGGGAAGCTTATCTACCATCATTGCTGATCTTCTCCCTGAGGAACCCTTGATAGTCATCTGAAGAACCTCAGAGCTAAGGGTAAATTACATTATAGCATGGGCAGGCAAAGTGTGACCGTGGGGCCACATGCAGCCCCTTAAGGCTATTTAAGGGGACTCCAGACTTCTGGTATTTCCCTTCTGGTAAAAAGAAAAAAGAAAAATGGATGAATTGCCTCTCCAGGCAGACACCAGAACTAGTATCTTCTAAAAAGAGTTCAGGGACACCCCCTGCACTATTTAATATCAAAAGGTAACAGCATTTCAAAAAGAGAAGTATACTTCTATCCATTTTTCATATTGCTTTTCTTTTTGGTCAAACTGTTGTGGCCCTACTGGAGACAGATATTTCACCCCTGGATTTGTCTTAGTCGCCTACCCTGCTCTATTATTTGGCGTGCAGGCATGAGTCATTTCTTTCTGCATTCTCTCCTCTTTCTCTCCCTCTCATTTTAATTTCACTGTTACATGGAAATTAGAGGTAAACTAAGATTAGGCCTTACACTGAGCATACAGAACTGGAGGCAGTAGACTCCAGCCAGTCACCTGTGGTCTCCCATCTAACTAGATCCTGATCCAAAGGATCTTTCCATTATTATGTACATCACCTGTTTTTGCAGTAGAATTTCTCCACACCCCATGTAGTTCAGTTGTACATTATACAAAGTGTGTGTGAATTAGTTTGTCCTGTTTTGGGTCTGTGTATTAAAAGGACATTGCTATAGACCAGGGGTAGGCAACCTTTTTGAGCCGGGGGCCGGGTTGCTGTCCCTCAGACAATTGACGGGCCGAAGCACCAAAAATAAATAAATAAATAAATAAATAAAAATTAAAATTAAAATTAAAAAAGAATTTAAAATTTTTAAAAAAATGCATGCACACTCTCTCAGCCCCAGAAAAGCCATGGCAAAACCCCTGTGAAGATTTTGCCAAGAAAACCCCAAGAACGAGTAATAACAACAATAATCAATATCATAATGGGGGGGCGGCGGCGGTGGGGGGGGCGGCGGCGGCAGGACCGGTTTGGGGCCGGTCCAAAGGCCTTGCTGGGCCGTATCCGGCCCCCGGGCCTTAGGTTGCCTACCCCTGCTATATACATTGTTGGCTAGTTGTTGGGAAGGAGGGAATTGGAAGAGCCCCTTGCTTTATGTCTCTGCTGAAGCAAGTTGGAGTTTACCTTGCCAGCCCTTCAGACCTTGCTCAGTTGTGAATATGGCTTCTGTGCATGCTTTAAACAACATTTTCTTCCCCTTTCTAATTGTTCAACTAAGTCATAATTATTTAGTAGTTAAGGGTTAACCCAAGGTGACTTCCAAGTGGCATAATTTTTCAAGTGGAGAAGGGAGAGCCGTCACATGTATATTAGATCCTTGTTCTTCATGGGTCATAAAAGTGGCTAAGGGCCTATACAGACTTTTAACTGTCCTGGCTCGATGCTAGGGAATCATGGAAATTACAGATTTTTCTGAGACATTGAGCCTTATCTGTCAGAGAGCTCTGGTGCCACAATAAACTACAGTTCTCATGATTCCCTAGCATCGATCCAGGATAGTTAAAGTGGTCTCAAGATGGATTATTTCTGGTAGTCTGTACAGGCCCTAAGCGAAGCAGAGTGGGCAAGTGACATGGGGAATGGCAAATGGCTCTTTACAGCAAGGCAGGATGCTGGCCTGGATAAAACAGGTGGTGGTAAAACCTCTGCTGAAAAGGTCCTCCCTAAACTCCACTGTATAGGACAATTATCAATCAATCTTCAGTATTCCATATTTAAACAAAGTACTGGAGCGTATGATGGCCTCTCGGGTGCAGGGCTTTTTGGATGCAATGGATTGTCTAATTCAGTTGCAATTTGGTGTCAGTCCTAGCAATGGAACAGGGACAACTTTAGTCACTCTGGTGGATGACCTGTGCAAGGAGCTGGCTAAAAGGAGTGCATCCTTCTTGGTTCTCTTTTCTTAGTAGCTTTGAATGCCATCAGCCTTTGCATACATCAGAACTGCCTCTTTGGGATGAAACTTGGAGACACTGTTTTACAGTGACTCTGGTCCTTCATGGAGGGGCAAATTCAGTAAGCAGAGCTGCTGAATTCCTATTTAGTCTCACTGGCCAGTAAGCAAGGCAATAAAGCTTGAGCTGGGAAAGAATGGGAGTTTGCTCTAGCCAATTCTACTGTAACTGCTTGCCTAGAACAGGCAAGGTAGACAGGAGCTGCTTCAAGAACAAAACAGAAAAAAGGGTCATGCAGATTAGCCTGCTTGGCCAGCTACTCCAGGATGTTAATAAAGCATAGATCTATAAGTCTGGCCACCAAAATGGAAATCAAAAGCAAAGTACAAGCTAGTGAAGGGGAAAAATCATCCCTGATGTACTTTGAAGGAAGCTTTCCAGTCATTTCTAGAAAGTTTTTACTTGTGCAAGTATTACCTGACCTGCTTGTTTTATTGGGGTTTTCTTTTTAACAAAAAGTTTGCTGAAACATATTGACCTGCCTTTTTTTTTTCTTTCCTTTTTTTTTTTTTGGGTGGTGTGGAAACCTATCCCTATTTTTTTCCCATGTTATTTCTGCCACTGGTACCAAATTTTCTGTTAAAGAAAGTACTGGTAATGTCCAGGAAGACATCTATTTAATTAACTGAGGTATAGCTGTATTGGAAACTATTGGGAGAAGTCAACACTTTTGTGGTTTGGTACTATCAGTATGCTGATGATATCCAACTTTGTCTCTCCTTTCCATCCATTTAATTCCTTGGAATATGTTTCTTTGCTCTAATGGATCTGATGAGAGGTAACAAATAGAAACTTAAGCCAGACAAGACAGATGTGTTCCTAATCAGTCAAAAAGCAGATCAGAGAACAGGGATTTGGGTTATGCAGAATTGGGTGAAAATCCCTGTGAAAACAGTTTCAGTTTCAATGTTCTGGACTCAGCCCTGAGTGTAGATGCCCAGGTTTTAACAGTGACTGGGAGTGCATTTGCATAGTTAAAACTGGTGGTCTAGCTGTGCCAAGTCCTGGAGATATCAGTCTAGCTACGACAACACATGCATCCCAGTTAGATTATTGTAGTAAGTAGACTATCTGTGGAGCTGCCTTTGGAACGTATTTAGAGATTGCATCAAGTAAAAGGTTCTGTGGCCAAACTACTGATCAGAGGAGGCCACAAAGAGAGCAGAAACACCTGGTGATGACAACTTCAGTGGCTATTGGTCTGTTTCTGGGGACAATTCAAAAGTGGTGGTGGTAGTGCTGCTGCTTCCTCAATTCATTTGTATCCTGGCTTTTCTCTAATACAGGGGTAGGCAACCTTTTTGAGTCGAGGGCCAGGTTGCTGTCCCTCAGACAGCTGGGGGGCCGAAGCACCAAAAATAAATAAAATTAAAAAAAATTGAAAATTTAAAAAATATGCATGCACATTCTCTCAGCCCCAGAAAAGCCATGGCAAAACCCCTGTGGAGATTTTGCCAAGAAAACCCCAAGAACAAGTAATAACAACAATAATATCATCATGGGGGGTGGCAGCAGCGGTGGCAGGACCGGCCTGGGGCCAGTCCAAAGGCCTCGGGGGGCCGCATCCGGCCCCTGGGCCTTAGGTTGCCTATCCTTGCTCTAATACTTGGACTAAAAGCAGGTTACAAAGGTGAAAAGAAATACAGATAGAAATACATACAAAACATCAGTAAAAGTTGTTTTTAAAACACAGTTAAACAACCTATAGAATTAAAACCATTTTAAATCCATTAAAAATCAGAAGATAAAAATAAACAAAGTAGTACACTATTAACAGCCTTATACTGCCAAATAAAAATGTTTTCACACAACAAGGAGTTATTCCAGCCTCCCCAGGTAGAGAGTTTTGATGCTTGGGAGCAACCACAGGGAAGGCCCTCTTGTTTCCATCATACCTGCTTATGATGTATTGAGACCTATACCACTTGATTCTAGACTACAGTCTATCTATCAATTTTTTTTATCCACAGATTCAATCATCCATGGCTTGAAAATATTATAATTATAAAAATACATACCGGTACATTCCAAAAAGCAAAGCTTGATTTTGCCATTTTCTATAAGGGACACCATTTTACTCTCCATTGTATTTAATGGGACTTGAACAGCCATGGACTTTGGTATCCACAGGGAGTCCTGGAACCAAACTCCAGTAGATACCAAGGGCCCACTGTATTTGAAAGATCGTATCTCTCTGCATGAACCTGCCTTAATTTTGAGATCCTTCAGAAGGCTTTCTGTTATTACTTCCCCCATTGGAAGCATGTTTGGTAAGGATAAGAGAGAGGGCTGTTCTGGCAGCTGCTCCCAGGCTGTGGAATTCTCTGCCAGTGGAGGCTCCCTCTCTCCTCTGCTTTGGCTAGCCATTAACTGGTTATACAGCATGTTTTTAAATAAATAAATAAATAAATAAATAAATAAATCTTTCCATTATTTTTTATTCCTTTCCACTTCATTGCTATATTTTTAAATGGTTTCACCTGTTTTAAATTCAGCAGTAATCTGACAGTTTATTCATTTGCTTTTCAACTTGTCCCTAACTTTATAAATTTTGTTTTGGCTGGGTTTTTTTCCTGTTTGCATTGTCAGACACCTTAGCCCCTGTAGTGAGAGAAGGGCGGAATATAAATTAAGTAAATAAAAAACAGCCTTTTGTAATGTGCCATTTTCATGCAGCAACCTTGGTAAGTGACTGGCATGGTAAGCTCAGTGCAAGCTTCATGCACCACAACAAGATACATAGCAACACACAAGCATTTTAACAGCCACAACAGAATAAAGAGAAGAAAGCTCATTGGGTCTGCCTCTTAAAATCTCACTTTTTTAGAAAAGCATATGTGCTTCTTGATCTAGAGGCAGTGCCTGTGGCTTCAGTAACTGATTGGAGATTTGCTACACCAAGAGGAAACAGAGAGTGGAAGAATAAGAAGCTGGGTTTATTTAGTTGCCCTCAAGGCTATTAAACCAACTGGTGCTTGGTCAGGTTTAGGAGCTAGAAATATGACCTCTGTCTCATGATTGATCTCTTCCCCACTATATACATAAATTGTTCTAAGACATGTGTACCTTTCCATGGGATGATCCCAAGTTTTGAAAAATACATTTCTTTAGCAGCCAAATTTGGAGAATGTTCCCAATACTTGTTTAGCATCCTAATTTGGGGAATGTTCCCAACATTAGCAGTAAATCTTAGAGTTAATGTTTGTGTGATAGAAGGAAGAAAGTGCAATTGGGTATGATAGCTTGATTGTCAACTAACTGAGAGAAGGTGGAAGGGTACAGTGAAACCTGTTAGACCTGAAGCTGAGTAGATGGAAATATTTATGTTTTTTCCCCTGAGTTCTTTGGTAATCATCAGACTGCTTAGTACATGAAGATGATTTGGTTCATCCTCATTGTAAGATACTGAGAGGGTTTTTAAATGTTTATAGCCAATCCACCTTGAATGTCTTTTCAATAATTGTCTTTGACTTCTATTTCTGACTGCAACAATCTTGGTGCTTCCTAAATGTTCTCTCTTCTTGCTTTAAGCATGTCGGGCCCTGGTGGATGAGCTGGAGTGGGAAATTTCTCAGGTAGACCCCAAGAAAACCATCCAGATAGGTTCCTTTCGCATCAACCCAGATGGAAGCCAGTCCATTGTAGAGGTAACACATTTTATACTTGCTTTGGAGTGCTTGAATTCTCAAGGCCTCTGTTACAATTATCAATATGGGAAGTCAGAGAAATGGGAAGTATAGTAGCTATGGGCTGGTATTTTAAGCATATGTGGAAAGATAAAGGCAATATTCCATTTTTCCCCATTTGGATTTCTTCCCCAGATCTATCTTCAGTGTGGAGAGAAACAGTTTCTGCTCCAGAGGGAGACAGGATAATGTCCATCATTTTATGCTGAATATGGTTAAAAACATGTAATTTATATGTAAATTTTCCACCACTGCTGAAAACCTTGAGGCAGATTAGAATAACAGAAGGGATAAGACAGAAGTATAGATTTAAGAATATATCAGAGCTGCATTATTCCATATGCCCTTCGGTTTTTAAAACTGTCATTTAAAATTGACTTGAATTTTATTAAAAAGAATTTTAAAATACATTTTATTATGCAGTCCCTTCCGATTCATGGGGGATCTGTTCTGGACACACACACACCCTGGTGAATCGGAAAAATCACAAATATTGGGGGCCTGTTGATGGCCATGTGCTCTGGCTCATGCGCCATTTTATCCCTCCCCACTTGCCGGCCTGCAAAGGACTGAGACTGTGGACTCCAAGTTCACAAATGAGGAGGGATGAGTGCACATTGCTTTGACAGCCTTAGTGTACACAACAGTGATTAATAATTACTCTTAATTAATAAATAAATTAAACAGCAGCCCCATATTTGCTGCAAACAATCAAAATTGCAAAAATAATAGAAAATAAAGCTAGCTCTTGTCCCTTAAAGGCTACTTAAAGTTGTATTTGTGTGTACCTTTACAGAATCCTGATATATTTTTATTGACTATGTGAATAATACATGGGCTTCAGTCAGTCCTCTTAGGGACCTTAGCCCCTTTTGGAGATGTGTTTTGAATGAACTCTGACCTCCTCAAATGCCAGAACTTTGCACTTGATGCAGCACGACTTTCATAATTGCTTCCTGAAAGGTTTTGATTTCTTGCATTCAGAATGTAGCAATACCAGATTGTAAAACTCCATAATATTATCTGTTTATACTTTTGAAAAAAATTAATGATTTTTTAAAAAGTTCTTCATGACGCTACTTCTTAGGCAAATAATTCCAGAGTCCTGGAGTTCTAATTGACAAGGTCCTGCTTGTCACTTTAGCAATTCTAAATCATTCTTGCTAAGACCACTGATCTTAAATGATGTGGAGGTCCATACAGCAATTGAGATTCTCTCTAAGATAGATCCCTACCTGAGACATATTTGAAGGCCTACGCATACAGTATGGATGCTTGCATTAACAACAGTTGTGGATGAAGTTGAAGAGCTCAGACTTTAGAGACACAGCTATAAGAGCATAATGGAGAGGGTCCCAAAGTCAGGATTTCTGGAGTTTTATTCTTGACTGTATACATTGGATTGTAAAAGTTTCAGCATATTCCTAACTCCAACAGTGAAGTGGAGAGCTTTATAGGCTCCTGTTGGCACTCTCACTTCACTTTTTTTGTTTCCATTTTTGTGATGATATTAGGAAGCTGTGTCAGTATAGTCCAATTTATACAGTAGTAAAATGATTGACTACTCCTCAGTGCTAGGTTGAGTGAAACAGCTATACAGGTATGAGTCACATACTAAACCTCCAGAAGCTAGTACCAGCAGAGAAACAGGTTGGGTTTTTCCTCTCATAACAGTAGAGATTGTGCATCTTTTGCCATCTGCCTCTCCGGCTGTGTTCCTTCTCTTGTAGGTGCCCTATGCGAGGTCTGAAGCTCACTTGACAGAACTGTTGGAGCGCATCTGTGAGAGGATGAATGATTATGGAGAGAAAGTGGACCCCTCCACCCACCGGAAAAACTATGTGAGAGTGATCTCTCATGATGGAACCAAGATGGACCTTTCTGAAACCAAAATTGATGGTGATGTGACATCAAGCCTGAAGTTTGCAGTGAGTAATACAGAGAGTGAATTTAGATTAGGGACTATTCCTGTAAGTTTGGGCTACCAGAAGAGAAAAAATACTTCTCTGCTGGATGCTCCTGGCTGTGATCTTTCTTCTGGATTTGAATTTTTTACTTGGGAATGCACAATCTGTGACCCATTGCTGTGGCAGGTGCAGTTCAGATCCATTTCCCCCCAGTGCTCTTCTGATGGGCATGGTGGGGGTGATGATGGGATTGTTCTGCTGTTTCTAGTAGCAGTGATATGGCAGTGTTTTCAGCCAGGAAAGGTGAAATCCTCTTCCAGGTTCCAGTGATCACATTTCCAAAACCACTGTTTTTTAATGCTGCCAGTGATAGAGAAATTGTGATTTCAGTGGAGATTTTGGGGGGAGAGGAGGAAATCCTGTTGCAACTCCCAATGATCCCATTTCTCAGATCACCGTTTTCTTGTTGCTGTTTAGCAAGAGGAAGAACAGGGGGCCTGATAATGAAGGATTTCATCAGTATATAGACACATTCTCTCTTTTTCTCACCACCCACTTCTGTTCCATTCATCATAAGGAGTAAGGAGAAGAGGACTAAACCTTCCCATCCCCATAAGCTGAGATGTGTGTGTCAGAGAAATGGTGGTAGAGAATGTGTATGTGTGAGGTGTTTGTATAAGGGAGTGTGTGTCTGTATGCACACACACATAGGTAGCTTGTGCATCCCTGGGCTATGGTGACAATATTGCTGATCTGCAGTATCATAATTCTAGATACAGAGCTGGACCAGCTGCACTGCATGCAAGAATCATGAAGGAATTAAAACAGACTTCTACTGCCTATATCATTCGCTGTTATCATTAAGAACAGGATCTGGCTACAGCAGACAGACTAAAATAAGTCTATAAAACAAGGGTGGAGAATCAGTGGTCCTGCAGATATTTTTGGCTCCCATTGGCCCCAGCCAGCATGGCCAGTGACCAAACTGGGTAGGAGTTGTAGCCCCCCAAAATTTGCAGGCCCACAGGTTCTCCCATGACTGCCGAAAGGCATCACTGACCTTCACAATTAGTATGGTTTACATGTAAAAATTGCCTATCCTTCTGAAATTGTAGGAATAGCTTTAGAAGTTATAATTTCAATCAATCATTTATTAATTCTTAGACCAAAGGCCATTTGCATACAAAGTGGTAAAATACAATACAACATGTAGGAACAGCATAATAAAAGTACAATATAAAATAAATTACGTTATAATTTTGCATGTAAAAGATTTAAAATTCAATTCAGTTAAAATATGCACAATAAAACTATAACTAAAAATGAGCATCCCCACAGGCCTAGCATAGTCTCTCAGTGATACATTCAGCACATCTAAACCTTGTGAAAGAGATCTCTTCTTAATCCAAAGGCTGAATTCAGTGTGTGTGAGGGTATATATGTTTGGCTTCCATACAAAGTGAACAAGATTCTGTCTATAGAGGAAAAGAGGATATAATGTCAACATGGTAAAGGCTTTTCCCGCCCTGGTTGATCTCATATAAACTGGGAATATGCTCCTTTGTGGAGCTTTATAGTCTACAATTTTGTGGTTGAAGTCCTGAGTTGGCCTAACATTGGTGGGTTTGAAGGGTGGGCTGGCTCAGTATACATTTGGAATGGGAAGCAAAGATGTGGAAAACCAACGTGGCTGACTTCCTTGGTTCCACTGTGCAGTGCGAGAGTATAGCTGAAGAGTACGAAGATGAACTCATAGAATTCTTCTCTCATGAGGCAGAAAATGTCAAGGACCGATTATGCAGCAAACGAACAGGTAAACATAAGATTATCAGCTGGAAAAATGGGTTGTCCAACATTAAGAGCAGATAGAAATAGATACACAATAGCTTCATGGTACCATCTGTATGGTTCAGAGGGTAGGAGGTATGGCTTCATTGTTGAGGCGATTGTTCTATTTAATTAAAAACCTTCTGATAAGTTAAAAGAGTCTACCCAGTTAATTGAGCAGCCCATGCTTTGATGTTGATTTTTGATTTTTTTTTTAAAAATACTTGCAATAACAAGCAAAACTTGGGTGGCAGGTGGTCTAGGGAAGGGATTCCCCTATTCACAGAGAAAAAAAAATCTGTTTTAAGAAGGCACCTTATATCTAGACTTCTTTTCTAAAAGGATGCTTTGTGTGCATCATCTTAAAAGAAGTAAAATACACATTCTTTGTAGAAGTGTTGTTTGATATATGTAGGTGTTTACCGTGATTTAATTTATTCAAACTCGTGTGATTAACGGACTAAGATTTCTTTTACCTAGGTGATGGTAATAGACAAGCTTGAGTTGATTTTGTCCCGGTTAAAGAAATCTTATATTAAATGCTGTTTATGTTTGCCATAGGAAATCCAAAATATTTCAAAAAACAAAACATTTTTCATGGGTCACTGATTGAGTGACCCCTTTGCATTTTGATGGTTCATTGTACGCAAACTTTGTTTCATGCATAAAACGATAAAATATTTTATAAAATTACTTTCAGGCTATGTATATGAAACAAAAATGAATTTTGTGTTTAAGCTTAAATTCCATTTCTAAGACATCTCATTATGGATCAAGCCAGAACTCTCCCTGGAAACCAAGATAATCAAACAGGCTATCATACTTTAGCCACATCATGAGAAGGCATGACTCCTTAGAAAAGACAATAATGCTAAGAAAGGTAGAAGGCAGCAAAAAGAGAGGAGAACCACCAGCTAGATTGATAGACTCAGTCAGGGGCCTGAATTTACAGGACCTAAACAGTGGAGAATAAGGGGGTCTTGGATATGTCTCAACCATAGGGCCGCCATGAGTCAGTGTTGACTCGAGAGCAGTTAGCAATAAACAATATGTGTATACAAATACAGATATTCCAACATCCAAAAAAAATTTCTGGTCCCAAGCATTTTGGATGAGGGAGACCCAGGGCCTTTGCAGACTCCAGAAATAGTGCAGATTGAGGCCACTTTAACTGCCCTGACTCAGTGCTAGGGAATCATGGGAACTGTAGTTTATTGTGGCACCAGAGCTCTCTGACAGAGAAGGCTCAGTGTCTCAGAAAAAAATACAAATCCCATGATTCCCTAGCACTGAGCCAAGACAGTTACAGTGGACTCAATTTGCACTATTTCTGGCAGTCTGCAAAGACCCCCAATCTGTAATATAGGACCTAAGCAGACTGCCAGAAATAGTGCACATTAAATTGAGGCACTGCCCTGGCTCAGTGCTAGGGAATCATGGGAACTGTAATTTATTGTGGCACCAGAGCTCTCTGACAGAGAAGGCTCAATGTCTCAGAAAAAAATGCAATTCCCATGATTCCCCAGCACTGAGCCAGGGCAGTGCCTCAATTTAATGTGCACTATTTCTGGCAGTCTGCTTAGGCCTATAGTCTGTCAGCTAGCAGACAGAAATGTCCAGACTGCAGCCACCTCTGATGGCAAAGCAATGTCAGTTAACTAGGGTTTGTCAGTTTAGATATTGCCCCAACTGTAACAACCACAACTGCTGTTTATGCACCCACTTCAGACTGTGGTTTACTATTTGGATTTGCCAGCCTATTGCAAACTATGATCACACACCAAACAATAATTAATCTTTGATGGTTTGGTGTGATGTTTGAACAGAGTTTCTCTTGGCACACTGCAATAGAATGAATCTGCTTGCCTGAAAGGTAATACAGTTAATACAGTAATTGAAACGTTGGTCTTGCGGGTAGCTGCTTCTTGAGGTCGGGCTACGTTATGCTTCTTTTATTGTTTAGAAGTGTCCTGGAAACCTAAATTACCTGCAGCTGGAGGAATGCTGAGATTAATGTTCTTTCCTTTTATAATCCCCAGCAGATCATTTTATTTTGGGTCCTTTTTTCTTTTCTTTCTCCCCCTCTCCCCGCCCCATCTGTGGATTTTCACTGGCTGTGAGAGAATGACAAATGGCCAGTTGCCAGCATGCTGTTCAGGAAACTGGCTGTTCCTGTAGTGCTGAGCTATTTTTGTACTACGAACCTGACTGTGCTGGTTTCCACCTGACCTTTGCCCTCTAGTGTTTGAGGACTGGAGGCATGCCGTGGCAGTACTGCCAAAGTGCAGCACCTATTTCTAACCCTCAGAACAGTGTGTGGTGCTTTCTGTTTCATAATAGGCCTTCTGTAATATCTAGCCAAGGAATTAACACACAAATCCTCCAGGTTTTTAGGGAGTTTTTTTGGTGAAAAGCTGACTTAGCTGATGAAGTCTAGACAAAGTCAGTTCTTAATAACCATTAATTCTGTTACAGATCAGCAAGATGAGGCTGGCAGCTGCTGTTGGCTGGTAGAAGTAGCCTTATTGATTGGCTGGCAGCCAGATCAATTGCAATATTCACCTGATCTGTCCATACAGTCTGTTTGCCAAAGCTGTTGGGATTGCGTGGCTAGTCTCATGATGTTCATGATGATTAGGAAGATAAGTTAACCCTGCATGATCCCATGACTTCAGAGCAATTACTAAGTCATCATTGGCCTATTCAAAAGAAAGGAGAGGTTTTAGCCATATTTTTTTCCACCAAGTGAAAAGTGCATTGTTCCAAACAGGGCTTTGAGAAGAAGAGTGAGGCTGATTGATGTGTTTCAGTGAGGAAGAATGGCATATATCTCTTAAGTTGTATATACACCTTGAGACTCACCAGAATGAACATGGGCTTCTCCTGCTATGTCTGTTTGACTATCAGATACTGAGACCTCCTTGAGTTTGCTCTCCTGGGACTTCAGAAATATGTGTAGGTGTGAATGAAACAACTTGCAGGCCACAATATGCCTAGCAAGTAGGCATTATGTGGATTAGCAAGTCACTAGTTAGGCAGGCCTGGGATTAGGCAACGTATGGTTATACTGTAAAATCATGTTGTTTTGTGATGGTCTATGACCGTAATAAAGATGAACTGAAATAATGTTGCTATGATATAATATTGTGCAAACTTGAATCAGCCTGCCTGTCTAGCTGGAAGTTCCAGTCCTTGCAGTAAGTAACTTGTTTTGTGCTTCCCTTGTAGATCTCTGTGACCACGCCTTGCATCTCTCACATGATGAACTGTGAAATGCAAAGATTTGACTGGCCCGATGGATGAGTTTACTAGTCCTTTATAGACCACCTCCCTTTATTCAGCTCCTCTGATTCTGGTTCCAGCAGTCTTCTTTCAGTTTTGGGATGAACCCTCTACATAAAGTCTGGAAGCCTAAGAATGGACCTCTAGAAGAAAACACGAGAAAAACTTCTTTGTAGACTTCTTTAAGAAAACAAAAGATGCAGTGTCTCTCACATGACTTTTCTTTAAAAAGTCTGCAATTATAAAACCTCTCCTTATTTTTAAATGGAACAGAAGAAACTTCAGTTTCTAGACTGAGGTTCATTTTTTCTTCTGCGTAGACAATGATTCTCTGTTGCTGTAGGTTTTATAAAATGGTTTTTGGCATTCTGCAGATGAATTGATCTGTAGGTTGAGTCAGGGACTAGCCACAGAATTCCTGGATTCCTTCCAAAGTTCACCAGAACTGGATTCGCTGAACCTTAAGAGTTCTATTGTTGTTTTGCTACTATTTTATCATGACACTAGGCAGGTGATTTCATTTCTCTATGCAACCTTTTGCATGGGAAAAGCAGAATAATTGATGGAGACAACCATGTAGTCATTCCAAACAGGGAGCTGTTGTAAGGGGGATCAGTCAAAAGCACAAGAATGTGTTATGGCTGACCAGCCTTGTGGAGGCCATAACAAATTGTTATTGTCCAATAACTGTTTGATGTTGTTGATGTAACATGTAGATTGGGTTACTTCTTGGATCTGTTGTGTTGTATGAACAGTCTTAATACCATCACAGTGGCCTTCAGGAATTATTCCACTGTGTTGTGGAAATGTCATATGAACCAGTTGGGTTATGTATCGAGCCAATATATATGTAATGCCTGTCTGTGAAGGAGTTACCCCATAGAAGCTGTTTTGCCAGACTCCCTTTGAATCTATGGGCTGACCTTTGATGAAGGTTGGTGTCTTATCTTGCAGAATCCATGAGGGTGCAGGTTTGAAGCATCAAACATTTAGGAAATTAGGGAATGGTGGGGCAGGTGATATTTTTGAAATGGTTTTTTAAATGTTTGATATCTTTTTTTTTTTATTATTCCCACCTATTTTCAAGATTTGGATGTGTCTGTGATGGCAAGAAAATAAACCATGCTGGGACTGAGCTGATTCAACTGAGGTTGTCTGTACAACTGGTTTTCTTTACTGGTGTGTGTTGGCCTGAGTGTACTGCTGAACCTAAGGTCACATAAGTTCACTCTCATTTTTATTTAACATGTCACTAACCTACACAAGCTGTAATCCATTTCTTGGGCATAGAAGATGGAAGACCAAATAAATGAAAATTTTCGATTTTGAGAGCCCAGCCTGTTTTTTAAAAACATGATTGAAGGATGTCCTGGGGTCCCCAGTCCCTACATGCCCTGTTATTCTATCAGCTTCAACTACCCAACATCATTATGGAGATTACTTCTAGGATGTTTGTAAAAGATTATTAAGACAGTGGATGGGATGTATTTTGGATAATCAAAATGCAATATATAAATGCAGATATTACTATGTATGCAAAGTAGTTTTCAAGCAGCTTGTAGAGCTTTATTACTGCCTTCATCCATTATAGTTTGTACGATGTTTTCTGAATTTGATGGTGTAGAAGAACCTGATTGATCCAAAGTTGTACATGCAGGGACTGGGAGCCCTAGGACTTACAATGCTTAGAGATAGAAAGATTAACATGGTGAAACTCTTTTTTCTTATCTATTTCTCATTATTTTACCTAGTCTGGCATAGCTGTCTCTGCTTCTTTCATCTTAATTTTCCTTCTCCTAGGCCTTTGGGGAATGTGACTCTTGCTACCTAAGAATATTACGCACTACTATTTTGCCCATAGCATAGTGAAATGTGTCCAAATTCTGCTTAATGTGGGATGTGAATGAAAATTAGAACAGATAATACTACAGCCTTGCAAACTACTTATTGTAAGAAAGTGAAGCACAGCATTAATAAAATAAATGTATATACAGTCGCCCCTCCATTTTCACGGGGGATCCATTCTGGACCTCCCATGTGAAAATGAAAACTTGCAGATATTCAAGCCCCATTGGTTTGAATGACTGCATGCTCCTGCGCGCAGCCCTGTGTGTACGCTGCAAGTGCGCGTGCCATTTTAGCCAGTGGGGCTTGCTGGTCTGTGAATGACCAAGACCGTGGACTTGAAGTCCGTGAAAACGGAGGAGCAACTGTAATTGCTATGCTGCTACAAGCATATCTGCTCTTCTGGATAGGCCTGTATCAACTAGATTGCTTCTTAGCATATTGTGCAAATGACAGATTATTTTCACACCTATGCATGTTCTGGAACAATGTTCAAAGATCAGTCATGTTACTCTCTTGCAGCAGGATGATATATTTTAAAGATTACCAGATGATGAAGTATATTCTTAAATGTTAGTCATCGAAGTGCTTCGGGACTTCTACTTTAGGAATAAATAAAAAAGCTAGTGGAATAACCTGGTGGAGAAGGAACAAGAAGACTGATTTGGAGATAAGAAAAAGGACATTTTGAGTTTGTTCCAAAAGGAGGCTTATTGAAACACAATTGTCTTGAAGAAAAATGTGAACAAATGTGGGGAAATAAGACGGCTTCAGCAAAAGATAAATCCAAGATTGTTGAGATACTTCATTCCTGGTGCTAGTTCTAGGAGGTTAAACTGCCTTTGAAAAACTTCCAAAACTTTTGGAAACTTCCATTGGTTCAGAATGCAGCAGCCAGACTACTGTTTTATGTTAGATATTCTGCTCATGATCTCACAATTGTTTCAGTAACCCCTGGGTTGCAAGTCTGCTACTGGGCCAGTTCAAAGTGCTAGTCTGCATTTATGGCTATAAACAGCCAAGGACCAGGATAACCTTCTTTTCATGTGCTCTACTCTCAGGGTCTTATTGATGTGCATTGCAGTTAAGGATAACATACCTGGGAAGAAAAAATACAGAGCAGGAAGGATTAACTGCAGCCCTCCAGATGTTTGAACTGGAACTTCTATTGACAATGCTGACTAGGGCTGATGAGAGTTGCAGTACACTATGTGGACGGCTACAGTTGCCAGCTTGTTTCAAACTGTTTCTTTGTTTTCTTTAGGAATGAAGCACAGATGGGATGATCCGGCATCCCGTTGATTGAAAAAGTACAGGCAATTTACAAAAACAGAAGCAAAGGACTTGTTTTCTACACAGAAAAAATAGTGTCTAAACTTGGCCCTGAATGACAGAAGGTCATAGAAGGAGTGACTGAAAAAGCCACTTTTCCAATTTGGAAAGGGAATACTGTACTAGGGTGACCTTCTGGTTCAGGTTATGTACTGTGTATTCTTGTCACACATTTGCTGCATGAAGGGCTATCAGGACATGGACTAACTACAGGATATGTGTTTATGGCTTGGCATAAACTTCAAGGGGAGTGCAGCATAGGAAGGCACTGGAACAAATGGCAGGAGAGAGTCCAGCTCACAAAAAAAAAAAAATCAATTTTTTTTGCGCTATCGCTATCTCACAACATTTCTCAGTTCTGTTATGTGGAGGATTCCAGCAATATGTCAATACTAGCACAATGCCTAGTGCTGTCCCATGCTACTGTAATACCACTAGACATGCTTGTATGCAGCTGGTTCAAGAGTTGCTGCCCCGAAGGAAGGGAGAAGGCAGTGCCCACTTGCAGCAGAGCAGAAAGGAGTGGCAGTTTGTGCCTTCATGTTGCTTGCTGACTTATGGTGGCCCTATTAATTAATTTTATATTATTATTTTATATTAAATTAATTAGAGAAAGGCACTGGAACAAATGGCAGGAGACAGAGTTCACTGGTGTGATGCAGAAGTTTGTGCCTTCAAGTTGCCTGTTGACTTATGGTGGCCCTATTAATTTATTTTACAGTACATCAACATTGAAAATGGGATTAAATGCCCCAGAGCCCCACATAATTGCTTAGAGGGGGTAGGACAGGCTGCATGGCACATACAGCTGTCTCTTGTAACACCTTGCTGGAGTTTTCCATCTTGCAACAACTGCTGTGTGAGGTGGTCTACACCTCTGGTCCAAAACACACTGCAGAAATAATCCAGTTTGAGACCATTTTAACTGCCCTTGCTAGTGCTAGGGAATCTGGGAATTGTCATTTGTTGTGGTACCAGAGCTCTCTGATAGAGAATGGTAAATATCTCACAAAACTACAGTTCCCAGAATTCCCTAGCATTGAGCCAGGGCAGTTAAAGTAGTCTCAAACTGGATTATTTCTGCAGTGTGTTTTGGACCTCAGTCTGCCTGGCTCTGGGGAACGACAGTTGTAACACTTTTATATTAAGATGCCAAATGGAGGTGGCCTTTCACCAGATCACAGAAAGATGTACCTCTTGTGTGAAGTTGTAGATGTGCCAGAACATTACTGTACTCTTCCATTCCACCAACTGAACTATCTCCACACCCCTTTTCTACTAAAGTACTAGAAGAATATGCACAGATGTCATTGTCATGTTAGAACAGGCCATGGTTCATTTCAGTGTGATAAATGGATTAAAAGATTGGTTGAACAATTATTTGCACTACAATGAGATGCTGTCATTGTAATACAACACCCACCTGTCCTCCCACTCCCCCAATTCTGTGTTCAAGGCGAAGCATTTTGTCTGACTTTTCCATACAACATATGCCACCAAATGACCTTTACCTGTATTATTGCCAATCACAGAAGTGTTGCAACATGTGCTTAAAGTTGAAATCCTGAGTACAGATTGCCTCCATATCCATGGATTTTTTTTATCCACAGATTCAGGCATCCACTTTGAAAATATCTTTAAAATATATAAATTCCAGAAAGCAAACCTCAATTTTGCCATTTTATACAAGGGACACTATCTTACGTGCCATTGTATTTAATGGGACTTGACTATCCATGGATGTGGTATCCACAAAGGGTCCTGGAATCAAATCCCCACAGATTGAATACAAAGGGCCCACTGTATTTTAAACTAAATAGGTCTCACCCAATACAGTGATCTTTACTTGGGAACAGGATTGGGCTACAAGGGTCACTCAAAAGGCTTTATTAGGAAGGAAGAAGTTTCACTGTACTTTGTTCAACTGTGCTAACAACTCTTGACAGTTTCAAGCATAACAGCAGGAGCATGTCATCATGATTTTTCACTGTACTAGGGTGAAGCATTGCTATTACTGTTGGCCCTCCACATTTTTGGCTTTAACTTTCGTGGATTTATTTGGGGATTTGAATAATATGTGTCACCAGGGTGGGAAGTGAGATGGGGTGACTATAGAAGTAGCGTTGGGGAATGGGAGATATGGCTGGAACAGAGTGGACAAATGTTACAAAAGAAGGCGGAATCGCTGTTTAGTAGCTATCCCGCCTTCAGTCCCCCCTGTTTCCTGGAATGGTTTGGGGAGCAGACCTTCCATTCCACAGAGCCTCACTCTGCT
>CM034703.1:170171152-170189372 GCA_020142125.1 Phrynosoma platyrhinos
GTGTGTGTGTGTATCTTGAAAAAATCCAGGGGTAGCCATGCTGGGCATTTAGCAAATCCAGTCAAAAATCCACCAGTGATATCTTTATTAGCCAACCAAGTATTGTGTGTTTTGGATGGCCAATAAAAGTATCACTATCTGGTGGGTTTTTGATTGTGTGTCTGTATGCGTGTACTTTGGGACATGTAGGTTGAGTCAGGCAGGCGGGTAGGTGTGTTTTTTGTGTGAAGAGCGCTGTATCCATGGGTTGGGGCCTGCCTTCCTGACATCTTTGTGGCTGCACCCACAGTGCAGAATTAAATCATTTTTAAATTATTGTAACTCATCTTGAATCCCACTGTGGGAGAAAGGCAGGATACAAATCCTCAAAATAAGTAAATAAAAATAAATAGTCCACCCTTGGCACCGCTTTAACTGCCATGGAATCCTGGGATGTGTAGTTTTGTGAGCTATTTAGCCTTAGGATCATAGAATCATAGAGTTGGAAGAGACCACAAGGCCATCCAGTTCAACCTCCTGACATTCAGGAATTCAGACAATCAAAGCTCTCCAGATGGATGGCTGTCCAGCCTTTGGTTAAAAACCTTCAAAGAAGACTCCAAGGCAGCCTGTTCCATAGTCAGACCAAGCGAGTGTATTCCATACTGCAGAAATAATCCAGTTTGACACCACTTTAATGTCTGTGGCTCAGTGGTATGGGATTCTGGGATTTGCAGTTTGTTGTGGCACCAGAGCTTCCTGACAGAGAAGGCTGAATGTCTCACAGAACTACAATTCCCAGGATTCCGTGGCATTGAGCCATGGGAGTTAAAGTTGTGTCAAACTGGATTATTCTGTGCTGTAGATGCAGCCTCTTGTCAGAGCACTCTGGTGCCTCACCAAACTATGTATCCCAGGGTTCCATAGGGAGAAGCCATGATGGTCAAAGCAGTGCCAATCTGCATTAATTCTGCAGTACAGATGCAGCCCTAGCTTCCAGTCCCTGCTGAGCCATGAAATTCATTAATTCTGCAGTGTGTGTGTGTCTTTCATCGCCCCCCCCCCCCCCCCCCGGCCATGGCAACCCACTGGGTGACCTTGGGCAAGTCATACTATCTCAGCCTCAGGAGAATGCAATGGCAAACCTAAATAAATTTGCCAAGAAAATCCCATGATAGGGTTGCCATGAATTGATAATGATTTGAAGGCAGACAACAAGAAGAAAGGATGGCTTTACTAGCCTTTTCTATTCCCTTGTTGAGTGTCTTTCCTCTCCCACCCAATAAAATGTTGAGGGGGGAAACTAACAAAAACCCTTGTTAAGATTTTTGTTGGTATGTTTTTGCTGTGAGGGCAGTGGAAAATTTTTAAAAGAAGATGGGTGGGTGGGAGATTGGGCATAGATATGACTTCAGAAGGAAGGAAGGTCACTCATGCTTCTCCTTCCATCCATGCATTCCAAGTTTATGTATGAGGTCTGCCTTTATCTTGGGGTTTTTCAAGGGGTTTGGGCTCTTTGGGAGTTCTAGGCCTCCCCAGTGCCAGCCTGGTCCTTTCCTCCCCTCCTTTGCAGGTGACCTCTAAATGGGAAGCGGCTCTAGTAGGGGCAGTTTATATATATAATGTAGCTGGCTAGATTTGGTATTTAGGGGAAAGGTGCACCCTGGGCATTCTGGTTCCTTTTTTTAGCCTCTGATTGAAGCAGTTAAACACTGCAGCTTACTGTGGTGGAAACAGTAGGTAGGAAAGTGCATGTCTGCATCCGCACTGCAGAAATAATGTGGTTTGACACCACTTTAGCTGCTATGGCTTGATGCTATGGAATTCTGGGAATTGCAGTTTGTTGGGGCACCAGTGATGTCAAACCACGTTATATCTGCGGCGTGGATTCAGCCTATGTCGCTACCCTGCTTCCCCCCCCCCCCCCCCCCGCTTACCACCCCTCTTTCACAGACTGGTCACTTGAGGGAAAGGTGTACTTATAGGGTGCTTAGAGGGCAGTAGGGTCAACTGTCAAAGGTTGATCGTGGAAGAAGCTTTGGCTTCTTCGGCCACTGCCTCTTTAGTTTGGAGTATTCCATAACATCACCTGTCAGTCCTGTGCCTAGGATTTCTTAAAGTTGAAGTGGTCATAAAAGTCACAGTATACAGAAAATCTGTGCAAATCAATGGTTCTCGACTGGCTCAAGTCCCAGTGTGATGACACATTGTGGGGCAAAGTAGGCCTCTGGGGATGTTGGAGCATAGTCTGACCTGCTCGTAAAATAGCTTATTTCTTATCTCTTTCTCTCTCTTAACTGTAGACTGGCAGTCATTACATTTCTGGAATGTGTCAGAGGTATTTGACTCCAGCCAGCCAGCCTCTGTAGCAGGTGGCTGTAGTTGTGCAAAGCATTTTCTCTAAAATGGAGATTGTCCAGTTTTCATTTTTGTCCTCGTGCTTTGTCAATGGCTACCTGTCTAGCTTCTGCAGAAAGTTCAGCGATTGTCCAGTTTTCATTTTTGTCCTCGTGCTTTGTCAATGGCTACCTGTCTGGCTTCTGCAGAAAGTTCAGCAGCTTGTTTGCTGTTGTCTTGTTGGAAAATCTGCCCATGACCTCTTCATAGGGCGAAGGGCCTTTTGACAATTTTATTTGGACTCCAGACCCATGAAAGTTCCCTAACATATCGATTGCAAATAGCTGATCCCAAAGCACTTATTTCTAGCTTATTTACTTTTCTCCCATTTCTGGTGCTTTTCTCCCCCTCCTTCCCCACAGCAGGTACAGGAAACCTCCTGTGCTAATTCTGTTTCAGACAGATAGCATTCATGAGTTTGGCAAAAAGGGTTGAATGGTGAGGTTAAAATCTGGACATACTCAGCTTGTATCTGAAACAAAAGCCAGATGAGCTACACTTGCAGTGTCCCAAGTAAGCTGTTCAGCATGCTGCTTCTAATCCTCTCCCAGCCATCCTCCCCTTTCCTTTTTTATCACTGTCTTTATCTTTCTTCATTAAATGTTGCTTCTTGATGTGCAGCCTGTTCTTTCCTCTTCTGGAATTAATTGCATTTCTAATGCTCCTAATTCTATTATATGGGTGGGGGGTATTTGGAGATTTCAGCATTTTCTTTGTTGCTGTTGTTGTGTACCTTCAAATTGACTGAGATTTATGCCAACCCTATCCTAGTGTTTTCTTGTCAAGGTTTTTCAGAGTTTTTCAGAATTCAAAGTCAAGATTTTTCAGAGTTTTCAGGGGGGTTGTCTTCCTTAAGGCTGAGAGAATGACTTGCTCAAGGTCATTAGGTAGTTGAATGGGAATTCAAACCCTGGTCTCCCAGAGTCCACATCCAGCATTTGCAGCACTATACCATGATGCTAAGCTTTTATTCAGGGGCTTGAGAGGAAAATAAATCTCCAGGGTATTTTACATCAAGAGTACTAATCTTGCTTTATGTGGCATGGATGGCTATACTTAAGGAGTCTAGACACCCACTGTTTTGCTTAAATTTGGAGTGGTTATGTGCCATGGGGTCTCCTAGGAAATATCTGGTTGTAATATCAATCATGCAACATGGAGTATTTTCTTTTTCTGTCTAGTGTTTTGTTGTTGTTGTTACAAGTGGTAGCCTCTGCTCCAACTATAACAATGAGAAGAATTGGCACTAGTAAGGCATGACAGAAGGATTTATCATGCCTACTCTTCTAGAACCTTTGATAGCATTTATAAGTCATTCCTTGGAATATCCATTCAGTTTGTGAGTTGCATCCACTGATGTTTGCTCAGCAGTAGAGTGCATATCATTAGAGGGGCAGATTTTGCAGCCTTTATGCCCCCAAACAAATCTGTTTCAGAGGACTCCCCAGTCTGCCAGGGCAGATGGGATGGGGATCATTAGAGTTGCAGAGAGAGAAATGGAAAAGCAAATTCCATTACAGAAGCAAACCTCTGCTCTTGAGATATTCATGTTGCTTAGCACCACCTGTGTTTGCATGAGTTGTCCTGACAAGTATGTAAGAAGAGGCTTTGTACATAGGACTGACCCTTTGCTTTATAGTTTTGATTCATGCGAAAGGCTGTAGCCTCTGGGCCTAGTCACATAGCCTTTGGGGAAGTGGACATAGGAACATAGGCAGCTCCCTCATGCAAAGCCAGACTTTTGGTCCAACTAGTCCAGTATTATCAACACTAACTACCTGTAAAAGTACAGGGTTTCAGACAGGATTCTTTCCATATACTGTTTGGAAGAGGCAGAGGATGATTTGAACCTAGGACATTTTTGCATTCAGAGCCAAACTGAGGTATACCCCCTCCATACACACTAGTGGGTTTGGGTTGTGATGGCGGTATCAGCTGTTTGTCTTCATACTTCTAATCCATCTTGTTTTCTCTTCTCCAAACCACATTTTCCATTTCCTTGTTCCTTTTTTCTTTTTTTCTGGTTTAAACAACAGCTAGCAGCAGGATTGCCTCTTAGTTCTCCATTTCCCACTCCCTGTCACAGCCACTCAAGCACTGGTTCCTGGCAGCATTGAGAGCAACCACCTCTCCATTTTTTCTTCTTGTACTGATGTAACTTTATCCTTTACACAGTGGAGATAAACCTTTAGCATGATAATTCAAAGGCAGGGCATACATTTAATGTAGTGTCCAGCTAGAGCACTGTGTTCTTATCATTCATGCTAATAACAAGCAGTTTGTATCTTCAAAATGGTGTATGGTTTTTAAAGATCCTGTGTGGTGTTAAGAGATGTCATTCAGTTTTTCCATCTGGTGACTGACTGAAATAAGGCTTCCTTCATTCAATTCATGGAGGCAGGTGAGGCATCCTGTGTAAACGTGAGCTTCCTGCTGTGTTCCCATTTTCACAAAGATCTAATCATGTCTTGCAACCATGGCTCCTCAGTGAAGATGGCAGAACCTGTCTCTCCTTACCAGTCTTTTGGATTACAGGTGAAGTAAGCAAAGGCAAGAATGAGTGGGGTATAAGCTTCTGTTCCCTGAAGCAATAATGAGGAGGAGGTAAGTTCTTGTTTACCTAGGGTTTACCTGAGACCATCTTTCTGATCTGATTCTAGCCTCTGCTGAAAAGGGTATGGGAGAGTGTGCTTGAGAAACATCTACAACTACGTGTGTATCTTGTGCAATTAGATATATGATTCAGAGACCCACCCAGTCTCAATCAGTGCCTAACAGGTGTGCACTCACCATTTGTAGTGAGGTGGCATTCTGGCTGAAATTGCAGCAATCTGCAATAGTACTTAAGCATTTTGCCAAATATTCTGCTCAGCTCTCATACATTAACACTGCAGTCCTTCACAGCTCTTCTCTTTACTCAGAATATAAAGAGATTGTGAGCTAATAATGTTGGCCTGCAACTCTGGTCAGAGTAACACATAAATTTATTATTCCTCACCCATGGTCATTATTTCCTTTTGGGGGTTGCTTAGCTCCTAAAGTCAGTATTTAGAAGAGGAAATTGGTGTGGTGGTCGGACAAGGAAGTTTGTGAGCACAGCATGCACCACCTATAGGGATCTTTCCAGCTGTTTGGCTCTCTTAAGGTTCAACATGAAACAAGTTTGACTACTGTCATATTTATTCTAAACTCAAAGTGCAGTGGTATCTGTGACCTTGGTCTGGAGACGAGGGGTATGCCTGCTCTGGGCCTAATAAAGGACCTTTGGATTAGTGCTTGATTGTTTCTTCAGATGGGGAAAGCTGCACTGTAGCTCAAATTAACAAAACTCTGATCTCCAGAGCCTTCTATATTTATTTGTTTATTAAATGCCTTTAATTCTATAAGCTGCTTTGTGTCTACAGTAAAAAAAAATGGAGTAAAAATAATACGCCCTAAGTATATAAAACCACACCATTTTATAAAAGTGTCTATTTAACAGGAGACCATGTCCTTGTTTAAATTCAAGGGCTGGGCAAATGATGTTGGGCTATAAGTCCCATCATTCCAACTCAGTGCAGCCAGTAATGATGATGATGGATGTAGTGTTCCAGTAACCTCAGGAGAGACACAAGTTGTTCACCCCATTGCAGTTAGCTGAGTGACTGAGGAAGTGTTTAAATCTACGTAACTGTACCAACAAGCTGTCTTAAACCACCTTAGAGATATAGCTGTGATAGTCTAGAACAGGGACAAGCAACCTTTTTGAGACCTGGGCCGGTCTCCCGTAGCCCAGCTCTCAGCTGGGCCAAGGGGGGGGAATGGCGGCGTGCACGCACCCTCCTCCATGCGCAACCCCCCTGCACACAGCCGCTGCCATAGCGTGCGCGGCCACAGCCGCCACGCCGCATGTCGCGGCCGCCATTTTGGAAGTCAAAATGGCGGCCACGATGCGTTTTAGACGTTGGCAGAGCATGAAGCTCCAACAGCATGCTTATTCTAATGGTAAGAACTTTTCAACAGTGGTATAAGACTGCCTTAGAGGGTATCTCCTTCTTTCGGAGTGTTTAAGTAAACGTTGGATGGATATACATTTGGTCAACAGAATGAGTTAACACAACCATGCTGTGTTGACATCAAGCAAATTAAGGTTTATGAAACACAAATATTTCGATTTTTATTTTATTTTATGGGAACCTGTTCCCACTGATGGACAGTTGTTCTATTACATGTCACAGAGCCATCTCACGACTCCTGTTCTGGAAGAGTCTGATTTCCTCTTGGTTTAAGAAAGTTTGTAGTTAGATCTACAGAACTCTTCAGTTAATGGAACCCAGTCTTTCTGCTGTAGTGAGAGACACTGAAGGCACCTTAGGATGAGCATAGTCATGGCAGAGGTGGTGGAACTTTGTTTGATTTGGCATCCTTTAAATGAAAAGTGTTTCCATTGTAGGGAAAGTTACCATTGTAGGGAAAGTGCTGTGTGGAGAGAACTGTGCACATCTGAAATTCCAAGGTCTCTTATCTGACTTATGGAGGTTTCTCCCATGGTGAGTTAAAAATCTTGTTGAATTGTGCCAGTAAGGTGACCAACGGCTGTGTTGCATCATCTGGATGCTGATAATAAGGTTGAAATGACATAGAAGTGTTTGACTGGCCTTGCCACCTTAATTGCACTTACTGTTGACTGAATGGATGCATGCAGCGTTAAACATCAAGGTCTGCATAAAAGTAGGTGACATTCATTGAGCAGAGTTGGGGATCACAACAAGCTCCACATGCTGTTGGACTGCAGCTCTTCATCACTAGCTATGCTGGCCAGGGCTGCAGGAATATGCAGTCCAATCACACTTGGAGGGCCACATGATTCCCCCTCTTTATTGAGACCTTTTCCAAATAACCTGAGGCATACAAGGAAGCAAAATGAGTTCAGGGGTTTGGCCTGTCTTTATGGTTTTGAGAAGAAGGTACCGTAATCAAAAGGTGGATTGCTGAGGTTAGATATGGCACTCTCTGGGTCATAGCATGTCCATTCACTTGTACCTTAAACAGATTTGTGTTGGAATCTCTTAAGTGGATTTGACTCCTGCTGGCAGATAATACAGAAAGGCAGCATTATTTTATTTATACTGCTATCCTGCCTTTTCTCTAAGGAGCTTATTACCTGCATACCAAGGGTGTAACTATAAAGCACCTTCCAATTGAACACTAAGAAAATAGAACTCCTGGTGAGTTTATTGGAAGCTCTGTATTCTTATTGGAAGCTCTGTAGTTCCTTATTCTTGGGCTAAAATTTCATGAATCCTTTGGTCAGGATGGGGGTGAGTGGGTTTAGCATTTTGATTTTCTAGGTCTTGATGATTCCACCTTCCATTTCCCAATGTTTAATTTGAAAGAGGCAAGTTTCCCCCTAAGACTAACTGCAATACAGTTGCAAGAGGGGTTTTTAATTGGGATTCTACATGAAAGGATTGAAAACTTTGCCCCTGTGCATTGCAATCTTCATGAAAATTAGGGGCTTCCTGGGGGGTACATGCCACAAAAGCTGCTGGCCCAGCCTTATATTTAGCATAAGATGTAGTTTGACCCTCAGATTGTGCACTTAAGAGGGGATACTAGGAGGCAGTTGTCAGTAGAAAACTTATCAAGGCCTGATTGCCCTCTCCCTAGTTGAAAGGTAAAACCACTGTAACCCAGGCACTCCATATGCCTCAAATAACCTGTTCAGCTTAATATCTTGTATTCCTTCAAACATAGTCTGGAATGTAGCTTGTAATCACATAGAGTTTGCTATCTCTTCTAACATATCCTCCAGCACATTTTTATTAGATTTTTTTTTTAATCCCAGGAATGATAACTCCCGCTTTATATAAAAGGGACTGCAATTTCTGAAGTGTCAGATGGGCAGATTTCAACCATGACTTTGCAGAATGCTCTCAAAACTACAGCAAGGAGTCATTCCACAGCTCTTGCAAAAAAAGTAGTAGTAGTATTTGACTTTTATTTATTTTTTACATTTGTATGTCACCTTTCTCCTACAGCAGAACCTATGGAAGCTTTGAAAGAAAGTCAGTTAAAAAACATTAACAATAAAAATTTAAAAACAATTTAAAACCCACACAATAAACAGTTTAAAAAAATAAAACATAGAAAAGTTAAAAATAAAATACACATCCCAGTCAGAAAGTGTTCTGCTTACCCATTAAAACCCTGTTGAAATAAAAAGGGTTTTGCCTGCTACCGAAAGGAAGCAAGGGGACCAGCTTAGTCTCCCATGGGAGGGACTGAGAAGGCTCTCTCTCTCGTCTCCTGACCAAGTGCGTCTGTGATGGTGGCGAGATCAAGAGAAAGCCTTCATCTGTAGATCTTAGAGATCTAAGCCCTATAGAGCTTTATTGGTCATGACCAGCACTCTGAATTGTGCCCAGAAATGAACTGGTAGCCAGTGGAGCTGTTTCAACAAGGAAATTACATGCTCTCTATAATTGGCCCTTGTCAGCATTCTGGACACACTGAAGTTTCCAAACATTTCCCAAAGGGAGCCCCATGTAGAGAGTACTGCATTAGTCCAAATGGGATGTAATCAAGACATGTGGCACTATAGCCAGATTTGAAATTGGACCATCTTTTCTTAAAGGAACCTCTGTCTCTTGAAGAGCAATCTCCATTTCACCTTTGTCAGCTGTGAAATTACTTTCATTTGCTTCAGAGGCAGAGCTTGCATCTTTCCAATTTTTAAAGCACTTTGGCAAGTTGACATACCACATAAATAAAAATACAGTATGCCCCTTTTTTTATAAATAATAATAATAATAATAAATTTTATTTTTATACCACCCTTTGGCGAACCAATCCAGGCGGTTTGCAACATTAAAAACATACAACATAAACAATATATTTCCCTCCCCTTTTAAAAAGTTATTTAACTATATATCTGTTAAAATCACAATAACAAATGAAAAACAGAAAATAATACAATTTTAAACCCCTGTAACTACAGTTCTAAGGGGAGCGATGGAGAATGTGTTGGAATCTTGCTTGAAGTTTGTTCTTCAGTTTCCACAGCAAAAAATAACAGTAAGCCTTTCTCTTAAAAATTATCCTGGATTGTTATGGGTGTATTTGCCTCTTCAGGAGGCTATGATGGTTATTTGGTTCTAATTCTGTCTTCATAAGACGAAACACTTAATACACACAGTATTATGCTGCTTTTTCCCTTACAGATCATAGTGGAAATGAAGTCTCTGTTATTAAACACTTCCTTCTAAAATTTGGAGTTAGATATGCTTGGACTAGTTTGCTGTCACTAGTCACTATGTTTTTAATCTGGAAATATTTTTAAGTTGTTAACATTGTACACCAACCCGAGATCTTGTGATCAGTTGCAGGATGGAAGTGTTTGGGGGTGAAATAGTAAGTGACTTAATCCTCCATAGTAGTAGTTGTTTGCCTTGGGCAATGAAAAGGAAGAAGTAGGTCCCAAGAAAAGCCAAGTACTTCCAAGACAGAGGAGTATGCAACCAATATTGATGTTGAAGCTCAAGCTTTTCCCAATACTTAAAACAGCCTTCAGAATGAATAGCTGCTACAGACAAGTGGTGGTTTCAGGACGTTGGTGAACAGCATGGAAAGAAAACCCTTTGGACTATAGTTCCCAAAATCCCCCATTTAGTATGGCCATTGTTGTGCTTCTGTTTGAACTAGCACTTTGTGGGAGATAGCCTTAATAGAATGTTTCCTGCCTCTTAAATATCACTGTATTACAGTAAGTCTTCTGTATCCATGGATTCTGTATCCACAGATTCACCCATCCATGGCTTGAAAATATTAAAAAAAAAAATTCCAAAAGTAACCCTTGATTTTGCCATTTTATAATAGGGACTATCACATTGTATATAATGGGACTTGAGCTCCATGGATTTTGATATCCATGGGGGGTCCTGGAACTGACCCCCAGCAGACACCAAGGGTACACTGTATTATGTTTTACATTAGCAGCCGAACACTAATAATTGTAGACATCTGTGACAAACATGTGGCATTGTGAGACTACTACTTGCTCCATTCAGCCTTTGTTTCTAGTAATGAGATATTCTAGAGCAGGGCTAGGCAACCTAAGGCCCGGGGGGCCGGATGCAGCCCCCCAAGGCCTTTGGACCGGCCCCAGGCTGGTCCTGCCGCCGCTGCCACCGCCGCCCGCTATGATGATATTATTGTTGTTATTACTTGTTCTTGGGGTTTTCTTGGAAAAATCTCCACAGGGGTTTTGCCATGGCTTTTCTGGGGCTGAGAGAGTATGCATGCATATGTTTTTATTTTAAAAAATATTTATTTATTTGTTTATTTTTGGTGCTTCGGCCCCCCCCCCCATTGTCTGAGGGACAGGAACCCAGCCCCCCCGGCTCAAAAAGGTTGCCTACCCCTGTTCTAGAGGTCTCTTAAAAGCTTAGTGAAGGTTGAGGTTCTGGTTTTTATTAGATATGCAAGTGCGAAGTGCAAAACACAAACAGTTAATTGGATCAGCCCTGAAGTCAGAGCTGGGTCTACTAGCTAAAAAATACTATGTTGTTTCATATATATATATATACCCACTTCTTTACAGATATAATGCTGGATATTTTTTCTACTTCCGTTGTAGAAAATCCTTAAAGTAAATACAGCTGGAAGCTGTTTCCTGTCCTAGAAACTTCTTCAGTATTTATCCACATGGCTGGTTCCCAAGAATCTTCCCTCTGCTGTCCTGTTCTTGATTGTTTTCTGTCTCACCTCCCCCCCATGAGTGGTGTGTGTGTGTGTGTTTTAAAGTGGTATGTTAAAAGAAGAGAGCAACCTGTTCTTGGATGTAGGTTTTGTGACTCGGGGCTTGAGTCCTGAGCCCCCAGTTTAAAACCTAGTCTTCTGCCCTGAATTCCTGATGGATCCACCGAGGGTGGGAAAAGAGGCTTTTCAAGCATGTGGGGCTGATTGTTCCATCTGTAGGGAGGCTGGCTTCCTTTACAGAATTGGGGGGGAGTAACCTTTAACCTTCCAGAAGTTGCTACTATTTCTATCATCTCTTGTCATTAACCAAGCTGGCTGAGGCTGATTGGAATTAAGAGGCCAAGAACAAGGCTGCAGGATTGCATACATGGGGGACTGAGACCTAGATCCACTTCCTGGCCCCAAATAGAGTAGACTTACTGGGATTTTGTTGGAAAAATTGTGCATTGCATTCTCCTGTCCCTCATTGTATAGATAGTGACTCCCTCCCTCGCTCTCGTTCTGGCTGTCATGTGACTTTGGTCACTGAGTCTTGGAGGCAGTTTAACAGCTCTCTCTGAAGATTCTAAACTGCTGACAGCAGTCAGTTGTTGCTCATCTTCCTGCTATATAAAAGATGGTGAGATTTATTCTCTTTACCCAAACCATCTCCAGTTAGATTAGGTTTTAATTATTTTATACACATATTTATTAAAACCATTATTGTTTGTTTTTAAGCCACAAACTACATGTTTGTCGTTTTTTGAGTTAGTCTTTATTGTTTAGGAAGACAGATTTAAAATAGTAGTCTGACGCACACTTCTGTTGCACTGCCAATGAAAGCTGGACTCTAACAAGTTTAATGTTCACACTTGTGTATTTTTGTTTCCCTTTAAAAGGGTTAAGAGATGCAGTGGCTCAAGTGGTTAAGACACTAACTCTGTTGATTGCAAGATCAGCAGGTTAGCAGTCTGAGCCCCAGACGCCGCATGATGGGGTGAGCTCCTGTCACTAGTCCCAGCTTCTGCCAACCTAGCAGTTTGAAAGCATGCAAATGCAAGTAGATAAAGAGCTACCACTTCAGTGGGAAGGTAAACAGCGTTCTGTGCAATCATACTGGGACATGATCACAGAGTAGTCTCTGACAGGGCCGGCTCTTTGGCTTTGAAACGGAAATGAGCACCGCCCCCTATAGTCAGATACGACTTGACAACCTTGTCAGTGGGGAATACCTTTGCCTTTTAAAAGGGTTGACACCCTGGGAAACTAAAATTGCACCCCACATTTTAAAGTAAGTTTGTTGTTGCTGTGTGCCTTCAAGTCATTTCCAACTTATGGCGACCCAAAGGTGAGGCTATCATGGGGTTTTCTTGGGAAAATTCATTCAGATAAGGTGTGCCATTGCCTTCCCCTGAGACCAAGGGTAAGTATTGATTTACAATCTAGCAGTTGGTTCAGTGCATCTACTCTAGTTGGGACTAGCATTTGGCTTTAGGCTTGAGTCTTCTTTCTGCCTTCTCTTTTAAACTTAAATCTATTGCTTCTGTTTATTATACTTCAGTTTTATAAGTCCAGTTAATCTCAGCCTCATAGAAATTTGAAGAAAGAGAAAGTGATCTAATGAACAAGAAGTGGAGAAGACACTCACACATGAGTGGGGAGGTTGGTTGGAGGGGAAAATATTAAATTACTCTCATTCAAAAATGTCCAGATGGCAGCTATAAGTCCCTCATTAACCTAGTTTGCATAGAGCCTTTCTTATGCTGCACCAAAATTAATCTCAAGCCAAAGATTGCAGCACTTCAAAGGAAACTGAAGCTACCAGAGTAGAAGAGAGGCAGGATAGCAAAAAGAGATCATAATGCAGTTGAGAAGATGTCTTGTGGTACAAACACGCCCTCTCTGTAATTGCTGTCCCACGGTGTACACTGTCTTCTGCTGTTCTGTTATTGGACTTGACTATGTGTTCCTGTCTGGCTTCCAGTTGCTGGCATGAGCCCTCATTGTCTAGTTGCCCTAAGCTTCTGAAATCAAATTGTGCTGATACATGGACTGTTTCCTCTACTCTTGTTCCTCTTCAAAAGTGTAAAATGCTTGTATGGATTTATGAGTTCTCTAGGGATGGAGTGCTTGCTAGGTTTCCATTTGCACTTTGACTAGATGTTTTCATTTGACCTAGTGCTCATGTGTGTTTTGGGATTGGAATGGAGAATCATTCTGTAGGACTGCTCATCTTAAACAAACCAGCATTTAGCCAAGGATTTCTGTTCTCCAACACACATTGTAGTTTTCGGTCCATATTATTCTTGGGAAGGTCAGATGAGAAATCACAGGCATCTGATTGATCTCCTGACCTTAGGGTAGGTTACAGGTACTGCTAAAATTGCACACTCCTTGTACACCTTGTATTGAAGTATTCATACTTCAGGGGCTAAAAATGTGCTGATAAAAATGCATGTAATCCAAGATAGATAATCTTTTCAAAATAAATAAATTAATAAAAATCTTACCGTGTATTATAAAGTCTCAGGGTGACATATATAATAACATCTTGCTTTATTAAGACCTTACTTAAATGAACAATTGTACTTACTTTAAAAATTAAAATTAAATGCTGCTTTTCTCACTTCTGTACTGTCAAATTTTGGTGCTTGGAGTGACTTGTGGAGTCAGATGTTGGTCAGATTTTACCATTCTTCACCCAAAAGTAATGATCAACCCCTAGCAGCTCTTACTTGCCTACTAGTTGCCTATGCCAACACATATTAAGCATTTAACAAAACAAAACCATTTTCTCTAAAAACAACAACTCCTTTTTGATAATCTAAGAGAGACTGTTATGTGCCACAAGTTACAGCTATTTCAATATCTGATGATATCCTTTTGCCAAAAAAGATCCCTCAGTGGTTTATACTTGTACAAATATCTCTTATGATCCCAGCACATTGGCATAATTGATTTGATTTTTGTAAAACCTATAACTGATAGGCCAAGAATACCAAGAAAACTGCAAGCATCATCCTAGCAGAGAGTTCAATTGCTGTAGATGTTATTGCTCTTTTTAAGCAGTTGAACTCTCTGCCAGGATGATGCTTGCAGTTCTGAACAGGATGATGAGCAGTGTTCTTGGTTTGTCAGAAAGGCACTGAGTTCCACAAGGTTGTGATACCCACAAAGCATGTTTTGCCCTGAGCTTTACAAAGAAAAAGGATGATTACATTAAATTAAGCACTGGTTCAGCTCTGTAAAAACAGCAGGGCATCTACAAGTTGCTAACTCAAAAAACTTTGCTAGCCCATCTCCTTCCACATCTGGGTTCACCACAGAACCCTGTTACAGAAGCTGCAGCCACAACAGTTGGTAGCAGCAGAGGGATTGATGTGAACTTGCATCCAGTTTTCTGGTGTAGGTCTAGAAATCTGAACCAGAGAATTGAAAAGCAAATATGGAATTTCATGCAATCAGTGGTGTGCAGGCTTGGGGCTTTTTAATAAGTGCCATGAAACACCAACTAGAGCTTGATACAAGTTTTCTGAAGCCCCAATTTTTTTCTGAATTTACTCTGTCCTCTACGACGTACTTCCTAACTTTTCTACACACACATACACCAGATTAACTCTAGCTTTCTTCATTTCAGTATTATCATATTGAGGAATGGGGGAAAGGTGAACATAATGTTTTGTGGTTAAATAAACTGGAGTGTGTTCAGAGGAGGGGGACCAAAATGGTAAAAGGTCTGGAAACCATGCCCTATGAGGAGCAGCTTAGGGAGCTGGGGATGTTTAGCCTGGAGAAGAGAAGGTTAAGGGTGATATGATAGACATGTTCAAATATTTGAAGGGATGTCATACTGAGGATGGAGCAAGCTTGTTTTCTGCTGCTCTAGAAACTAGGACATGGGGTAATAGATTCAAGCTACAGGAAAAGAGATTCCACCTGAACATTAGGAAGAACTTCCAGCTGTTTAACAGTGGAATATGCTGTCTTGGATTATGTGGAGTCTCCTCCTTTCAATGTTTTGTTTTGGAGCAGAGGCTGGATGATCATTGTTGGGGGTGCTTTGATTGTGTATTCCTGTATGGCACTGTGGGGTTGGACTGGATGACCATTGGGGTATCTTCCAACTCTAGGATTCTGTGAAACTGCTGGTGTTAAATAACACTTACTGATCTGCTGCATATCACCCACATTGTTACAGCTATGTCCGATCTACCTCCTGCCCACCCCTTGTTTTAGTCAAGGTTGTCCTTCAGATTGGCAGTACTGCCAGTCCTGAATGATGCTTTCATTTTTACTGTGGCTCTGATTGTTTGTTTGTGTGCACTGAGTAGATGCCAGCAGACCTGCTTAATTAAACCAATTGGGTTTAAGAACCCTCCCATCTTGGTTGCACAATCTCTGGTTCTTATGAATGTCTACCTCAGGCCACCTTTATTACTATCAAACTATGCTTAGCAGAGGTAAAGGTGAACTGGATCCTTGTAACACATTTCTTGTTTCCTGTGAGTGTCTGATCAGAGCCTTCCCTTGATTTTCCAGCTGCCTTATGCACATTCTGGAACCTGTTTACTCTCAAGTACAGGTAGTTATTTTATCCTTCTGTCATGAAATGTCAGAGACCTGTAAAGCAAACTCTCATTTGAGTTGACTAGTTTGTACAGTAGAAAAGAAAAGGAGAGATACTAGCATTCAGTGATGTTGTGAATATTCCAGGACTGTTCCAAGAGGCACTATGTTCAGTATTCCTAAGCAGCTTGTTCCAAGTGCTCCTACTTGATAATAAAAGGCAAATACGCAGTGCAGTTAAAATTTTTGAGTCTGATAGGAAAGGCTTCCTGTCTCTTTCTTTTTCTTTACAGGAAGCATTTTAATCGTTCCCTCTTTTGTCTCTCCTTCCTGTCTGTCAGTATCTGAGGAGTCCCATTCCCCTATTCAGTCTTGTACTGCAGCACTTTGCAGTTAGAACATAGCCAGTGGTTTCTAATTATTCCAATGTGAATCTGCTCTGGTTTCAGTCTGAGGTTTAAAGGTGCTATCCAAGGATGCTGAACCCAGCCTCCGAAATACTTAAACACCTTGGATCACTCCTTAAATTCTGGTCTGTTACATAGAATAGATCCTTTTGTAATTGTGAGAGAATTCTAGCATCATTATGAGAGAATACTAACCTGTAGGTTTGAGTAAAACTCAAGTCTCAGTGTTTTGAAAGTGTGGGTGTGTATATATGTATGTGACCATCTGTATATGTAGCCATCTCCTTCCTAGGCTTTCTCTGCCCTTTCCCTTGGGTGCACCAGGAACAAATATATGTATATTTTCTGGATTGCCATGGCTTGTTCCATGTGCAGGCTGCTTAGGGAGAGGGTAAAGTGCATTTGAAGGCAGAAGAGCAATAGTATATCTCTCTGTAAAGGATCTGGATTGTAGTGGATCTCAGCACTCCAGTGCAGTTAAGGTTTGACCCTCACTTTCAATCATTGCTTCCTGGAGCTCTACTTATCTAATTCCCTTTTCTGTTTAGGAGTAAAGTAGGAGTGGGAAGGCAATGGTGGCTAGGGATTTGGAGACCTTAGTCTCTCATTTATGCTTAAAGTGCAAATTATATTGCTGTTTGCTCTCCAGCTGGCATTTAAAAAAACAAAACCCAAACCCACAGAAATCTTAAAATAACCTCAGATTTTCCAAAACCAATTCAGTGGCAATCTAAACAGGGAAGAGCTTAATACCTTGGGGAACAGTTTCTATGCAGTGCTTGCTGTATAAAGGGTTGCCAGTTCAGTGAAGGAAATTCCATTGGGTTGATGCCAGAGGAGAAACCCTCTTGGTTCTGTCTCCATAAAAGGAGTATGGAACAAAGTATGGCGTATGGTGCTCTTATACAATGAGTACCAAGTGCATAGCTACTGAATTTTGTCACTGTTTATATTTTCCCCACCTGTTCATGGCAGCTTTTGAGGACATGAGATTAGAAGGTTGGTCCTCTTAAATCAGTGGTGGATGAAGTGCAGCCTATGGGCCACACATTGAGTGTGTCCCTTGAAACTCCCCAAAGCCCCCAGACACCAATTTCTGACCCCCAAATAGTTCAAAACCTCCACAGAATGCAGGAGTTTTGCCCCTCCCTCACTCCACATAATTCCAGTAAGGGGGGGGGAGCCTCAGAAACCTTCTCTGCAGTTACCCACCTCTACTTTAAATGATGCATACCTGGAATAATTCAAGTATGTAAAGAGTTAAGAGTGTGTTGAACCAAGAACTTGGCCCAAATTATCAGTTCTTGATTTATATAGCACATGCCAGCCTTTTGCAGTGTTGTTTGCTGTTGATTTACATCCAGGGGAGGTTTAGTTTAAGATGCAGAGAATAGAGCTGGACTGTGTACTACAGAAATAGAAAATGTGTGGCCCTCTGGTTGTTGGACTACAGCTCCTATCATCTGTCACCACTGATTATGCTGGCTAGGGCAGTTGCATACTGACAGCATCTGGAGGGCCACATCTTCCCCGTCCTGGTGTACAGTATACAAAAAAACAAGCCAGGACATTTGAATACTACATGAACAAGATCAAAATACTGAAAGGAAAAAAAATGCTGGACTTAGTTACTCTAATGAAGGATGCAAATTAAACAGCACCTGTATATATTTCTGTAGCATGCATTGTTCTGGACCTGCATGAATCCACAGACAGTATACAGTTCTGGATGTGACTCGTGAACTGTGAGCATTTTAAAGTTGGGCCAATACTGGGATGGATTTTCCAGAGATAAAGGTTAGCTCTTTGGACAGCTAAAGACTTGGTAATAAATCAGTGACTGCTTTTGGCTCTTTTTGGGCAATGATTGTTATAACCTTGTTGTGGTCTGTTTAAATTTTGGCCATTCTGATGACATCTACTGTGCCTCTCAACATGAGACTGGAATAAAACTACTGCTCTGTAATTCTAGTGTTGACCCTCATCGGCTTGCAAGGTATCCAATGCTGCTAAACCAGCAAGATTGCTGGACTGTAAAACCGTAGCACGCTGCTTTTCCTTGTGAGAGTGACTCATAATGCTTGAGAAGTGAGGTCCTGCCCAAAACTCTTGGACATCTGATGATAGGCATACAACATTGGGAGAAGGGCTAG
>CM034703.1:170199394-170226636 GCA_020142125.1 Phrynosoma platyrhinos
TTGAGAACATGGTTAAGGACTCAGGAAGTTTTTGTTGATCTTTTTTTTCTTTCTTTCTTTTCTTCTTTCTTGGTTCGTTGTTTGTGGTTTGTTTAACCTTATTCTTTCTCTCCTTTTTTTTTCTTTTTCTTTTTTTCCTTCATTAATTTTCTTACTTTATCTGGGTTTCTTAGGATTGTGATATGTCGAGAGTTAAGTGTTGTTGGTGTGGTGGATGTGTTTTTTTTATTTATTTATGTAATTTCATGTAATTTTGTGTATTTTTAATCAATAAAATTTAATTAAAAAATTAAAAAAAGACCCAAAAAACCTTATTCACAGGTCAGTGTAAATACTGTATCTTAACTCTTATAAAAAAAAGAAAGAAAGAAAGAAAGAAAGAGAAACGATCCCTTTCTCTGAGTAGAGTGACAAAAGGTGAGAGCTTAGTCCAACCTAGGAGAATCTAAAACTCCTTCAACTGTTTCTGCCTTGGAGCCACTTCTGGCCTTTTTGAATGCCTAGGTGGGAAAATAATGACTCTTTGGTGCTTCCCCCCTAGAGAGAGTAGAGGGAGTCAGTGCTTCTTTGAGTCTCCCAGGATGTTCATTCAGTTATTTCAGGGATGAGGAATTCAGCTTTGAGGGATCTGAATAAGAAATATGTGTATGTTCGTCAGTTTTTCTGTGTTAAAATCAAGCAAAGTTCTCACACTAAAGTTAAACATGGTAATCCCAACTAATGTAATTGCCATTTGTTTCCTTTGCCTTCTCGTCCTTTGTGTCATGTGCGCATTTTCTTAGCTCCACCTGCACCTGCTCAGCTCCTCCACACATCACACAGCCACCATTTACTGTAGTTCTCTCCTCTTCCATCCATCCTTTAGTGTGACCACAGAAAGTTATACTTGCTGTAATTTTCTAAGTTCTTTGGCATTGTTTTCCTTTGCTTCATCCTTTACACTCCCTGTTGCATGCCCCTGTGTCTCACTCTCGACTTTTCCATGGGTTATATCAAAATCTATAATTTTTCCCCCAACTTATTCATGAAGTTAACTTATACACAACTATATAGGATACTAGGACCCAAAAGCCAGCTCTGTGGTGTAGCCTGTTGAGTGCACCCTGCATTTGAAATGTGCAGAAATGTGTTAGGAGAGATGGTGCTATCCAGTGGGAAGCAAGGTTGGGATTACACATTTCTCTTGACCTAGTGCCCAATAATAATATTGTAGAAGAGTAAGGATGGAAGTGGATGAGGAGGCTGAGGAAGCTTCCCTTGCACGCACGCACACACACACGCACACACACACTGTTAAAATCAAAGCCAAGAGTGGTATCTAGGGTGTGGAGTGATGGAATTGTTGATGTTGTTGTTGTGTGCCTTCAGGTTGTTTCTAACTTATGGCGACCCTAAGGCAACCCTATCATGAGGTTTTCTTGGCAAGATTTATTCAGAGGTTTGCTATTGCCTTCCTCTGAGGCTGAGAGCATGTGACTTACCCAAGGTTACCCAGTGGGTTTCATGACTGATGGGGAATCGAACCCTGCTCTCCAGAGTCGTAGTCCAACATTCAAACCACTATGCCACGCTGTTTCTCTTGACCTCGTAGCTATCAGCATTGAAGGGAAGTGTTTATCAAACTGCTGGGCCTGTGGAAGATGCTATCTTCCCATGGGTTTTACAACTGTGAAAGCTGAGAACATGTTCAGTCCTGTCCCCCCATCCCCCATTTCTGCACAGAATCTATTAGACTAGGTAACAGTGTTTATTAGTATTTGTTTCTGGATCTGTTTTACAGACAGAGTTTTGTAGCACCTTAAAGACACATTCATTATGTTACTAATTCTTGTCAACTAGTCTCCTTTTATGCTTGGAGGCTTGCGCATGGAAATGGAATTAGAAAGAATCCTGTTGAAGGCTCCCTCAAATCTTGATATTAACTGTTCTAGCTGTGGTCAGCTCACAGGTAGTGGGCAATTATTTAAGGTGGAATTGGAGTGGGAAGAGCTGTGTGAGAGATTCCTCACCTTCTGACCATCTCTTTATTATTTTGCAGTTCATCTATGAAGACTCCATGGACTTGATTGCCAAGCTGCCATGTATCGCTGCAAAGATCTACCGTAATCTGTATCGCGAGGGCAGCAGTATTGGCGCCATTGACCCTGCCTTAGACTGGTCACATAATTTCACCAACATGCTGGGCTATACTGACCCCCAGTTCATTGAGCTTATGCGACTCTACCTCACCATTCACAGGTATGTTGCATGCACAGGTATTACTTGAAGCTTCTGGAAGTGTCAGCTTCTATGCAGGGGTGGGAAGTTATACGTGATTGAAAAAAATAAATTCTCTGTAGTCATTTTCTAGGTCCTCTGGTCAACCTCTGGTGGAAGCATACCATGGAATCATGCTGGAGAATCAAGAAAATGCCTAGAGAGAACACTTTGTATGTTTCAATTAAGAAAAATAAGATTTCAGATTATACACAAAGGGTCCCGGAATGAATTCCTCGTGTAATCACAGGCCTACTCTACTGTACTGCCCTATAAACATGCTGATAAAGCACCTTCATATCAAATGAACTACCTCTCAGATCTGATAACATAAATGAAGGGTAGTAGTTTAGTAGTGTTCAAAACTGCATGCCTGTCTCTCATGGAATAAATTCATTGCAGTACTATTGTATTTTTGGAGTAATACTTGAATCCTCATTCTTTATTGTTCGAACTAGAATAGAAAATGTTGACAAGAATCAAGTGCATGCAAAAACTCGGCTTTGCACCTCTGTGTGTAGTTACAGGCTGGACTGTTCCCTGCTGATTTACCTCTTCCCCTTTTTCCTTCCTTTTTCCACAGTGACCATGAGGGTGGGAATGTCAGTGCACACACTAGCCATCTAGTGGGCAGTGCCCTTTCTGACCCTTACCTGGCTTTTGCTGCAGCCATGAATGGTTTGGCCGGGCCACTCCACGGTCTTGCAAATCAGGTAGGGATCTCATTGCTCAGCAATGGTAGTGCACTTTATGTTGTTGAGGAAGAATTTGGGAAGTGTTCCTTTGTTCTTGCATATATATCATCAACATATTTCACGGGCCTCTTGTAGGAAGTTCTGGTGTGGTTGACCAACCTGCAGAAGGAGCTGGGTGAGGACGTGTCTGATGAAAAGCTGAGGGATTTCATCTGGAACACCTTGAACTCTGGCAGGGTGAGTGGCAGCATCCAGGTCTCCAAACCAACTGAAGAAAAATGTGTGATGGGGAGAAACAACTTAATCTGCAGAGTTTGTCAGGTTTTACCAAGTGAAGTCCATTCTGAAATGTGGAAGGACTGGAGTTTGGTGGCAGGGCACTAAACTACTACTATTTATTGAATCACAGAATCTGAGTTGGAAGTGCTTGCAATGAAATGGTGTGGGTGGGATGGAAAGTGAATAGGCTTTACAGAAAAAACCTAAAACCTCTCAACCTGGATTAACGGTAGCCAGAATTTGGAAAAGTTTACCTTTTTTGATCTACTGCTCTCAGAATTCCCTAGCCAGAATGACCATTAGCCATACTAGCTGTGGGATTCTGGAAGCTGTAGTTCCCAAAAGTAATTTTTGTCAGGCTCTGATGGTAGTGAGAGCTAAGACTTTTCATGTAAGGAGCACTAATATTTTCTGCTAAAATAAGCTGTGTTCTGTGATAACTATTTTCCTGTATGCTGCATAAACTTGGTTGTGTATAATTTACTATCTTCTGCATAACCTGTTTTTCATTATGAGGAAGGGCTAGGACACTGAAACATGAACCCCCTTGTATCATTGGAATCCATAGTTCCACACATACTCTATCACCATCCCCGGTTCTCACCTTCTGGGATTTCAGGGAGCACTTCTTCTACACTCTCGCAAGTATATCTTTGCAGCCATTTGAAAAAAATAATCTTCTAAGAATGAGAGTGATTGTAGCATACAGTATCACAAATTTCTGCTTGCTTGCTTTATCACTACTTTTGATTTTATGGAATTGTGATGGCTAAAGGATCTCTATTCTGCAAAGGCTGCTAACAAACAAAGCATGCAGAGAAGAGTTGGTTCTTCTTTGTGGTCCCACTGTGGGGATGGTTCCAGTTGTCCTAATAATAGGGAATGAAAAAGACAAGCCCAGGATTTGCAGTGAGAAAGCAAATGGTACAAGGCCAACCTGTGCTGTGAAGCTAATGAGGAACTTCTGCAAGACACTATAGTAGAAGTACAAGACAAGTATGGTGGTTTAGACATCATCCATGTCCATGTATGAATTTAAAAACACAACTCTGGGACAAAAAAAAAAATTGGAAAAGTACAAAAATCTCTTCATTTAAGAGACTATTTCCTTGCAGTTATTTCAGTGACTATTTCACTACATGATGGTTCCAGTTTGGCATCTCAGTGGTTTGCTATCCATTTTAATATTCCAGAAGAATGAGAGTTGGTGGGAATCACCTAAAACGAACCATCCTTCAGATCTGATAACATAAATAAAAGGTGGTCATTTGATAGTGTTTAAGACTCCGGCCAAGGTGTGCATGTCAGTAAGTAGACAGGGGAAAGCATGTCTGTCTCCCACCTTCTCTTGCATCATACCAGGTGCTCCCTACAAGATTCTGACATCATTGTGTGTTGCAGGTGGTTCCTGGCTACGGCCATGCAGTACTGAGAAAGACAGATCCCCGCTACACTTGCCAGAGAGAATTTGCCCTCAAGCATCTTCCCAAAGATCCCCTGTTCAAGCTGGTGGCCCAACTGTACAAGATTGTCCCTAATGTACTGCTGGAACAAGGCAAAGCCAAGAATCCTTGGCCCAATGTGGATGCACATAGTGGGGTCCTGTTACAGGTGAGCTACTACTGCATAGGAGATTGAGAAGCTCTGATTTAAAGTGTGTGCTGGAATATGGATCTCAGACTGTGAGCCTGTTCCAAACCCATCTTATTTCCCAGCAGTGAGAGGGTAAACCAGCTCTTCAGTGGCTTATGCTGGTGGTGTCCAAACTTGTTTTGTAAGGGAACTGTTCTGTGCTGGTTGTTTCATGGTCCATTGTGCATCACCCTTCTTGGACATGCTCTCAGTTTGTGGGTACTGAAGGCCTTTGGGTCTTGCTTTTGTGAATGCCCACTGTTCATAAGGAGGTTGTTGCTGTCAGTACTTTGTGTATCTGGTTCCTTACCTGACATCATTATCTACAGTTCTCCCCATCCCCAGCCACATGTCCTTGTATATCTTGAAATTTTGGCTAACTATCCAGCTGGTATGCAGGCTGGTTGTAGCTCACAAAAGTATACACCAAAATATAGTTGCTATTATTCAAGGTACTTCAGGTATGCCTGTTGCTTCCATGAGTTAAGTGTCCTCTGTATATGTAGCTCATGCTACCAACTTCCTTCTTTCAGATAATCCCAAAGGTTCTACAAGGTCTCTCTATATACTGATTCTGCAGACTAACACAGCTATATCTTTAAGTGTCCTCTGTACGTGTAGAGAAAGTTGGGGAATTGTGGGCAGTCTACCTGATACATAACTTGTTCACAGTTTGCATTAGTCTGGCTGTGCAGCGCTAGAATCTGTAGAAGGGAGTCTGGAAAGTGAGCTTCCAGAAGACTGACATGTTGAGGCTGATGGTTGTGGTGGTGGTGTGGGGCTCCCTCTAGTGATGGCAGTCTGGTTCTACCAATGCTGGTTCTGTACTATTACAGTCGAGAATCGGGTGAACCATTCAGGAACACAGCACTCAGAATGGAGAAATATTTCAGATTTGACTCAGGATGGGATCTTCTATTATGCATGTGTGTGAGAACCTTTCAAGCAATAATCTTGGCTTGAAAACAGCTTTTCAAGCTTACCTTACCTTCCTCCAACTGAACCACCCCCACCATTTTGTGGCTTTCCCAAGGAATCTGTTTTGTTTCATATAGATAGAATTATGTCATCTAGTTATAGAACAGCATATGTTTTGTGGTCTTTAAAATCTGTGTTCTTAATTGTTTTGTTATGTGGTGGCTGGAGTAAAACAAAAATGGTATCACTGGATCAGATTGAAATCTATCTGTGTTGTATTTATAGTTATGACCAACCAGAATTTTGGGTGTATGATGTATAATATGCCTGTAGATCAGGGTTGAGTGACTTCTAAAAGTCTAGGGGCCTCCAGAACCCTCTATGGGTCACTCTAGAAAAGAAAATGTCTTTTCAAAACAAACCAACCTGGAAATGAAATCTTCCTATTTTCAGTTTGGGTTTCTTGGGGGTGGGTGTTGCAACCTGTTTCCATGGGTGGAAGAGGACTGGATTTTTGTGTGTGGAGGGAAGCAAAAGCATCCTGGGGAGCACATAGATTGTGTAATGGGGAACCCTATATAGATATAAGTTCTATTTTTAGTTATTTTGACTAATACTTTTGCCTTGCCTTTGAGTCAAATAACACATTTTGAATAGCCTGAACTGATAACATTCATACATAATCTTCTCTAGACTCAGCCAATTATATTTAAAATAAAAACAACCTCATTACACAATTTTGGAGTTTTCAGAATGAGGACCCAGAAATCATTCATGGAGACATTTTGTTTTGTATTGAATCACAAAGAAGTAGAAGTTGTCACATTACTTTTCTATGAGACTCCAAGAGGGCTAACCTGTGCCAATAAAATCGGATTTTTGTGAACCTTGACTATTTTTTTTCTGTCCATGTACCGAAAGACATTCTAGAAAACTACAGCGAATGAGGGGATATGCATATGAGTGGCCTGCAAGAGGCATATTCCCCTTCACTGTATATGGAAAGGTCTCTTGCTTCCCTTGACAATTCCTGTAGCCTCTAATTCCCCTTTGTCTCTTTCTGTGTCTGCAGTACTATGGCATGAAGGAGATGAACTACTACACAGTGCTGTTCGGTGTGTCTCGGGCCCTTGGTGTTCTGTCGCAGCTCATCTGGAGCCGAGCCCTGAGCTTCCCACTGGAGAGACCGAAGTCCATGAGCACAGATGGGCTGATGGTGCTTGTGGGTGCCAAGTCTGGTTAGAGCAAGGGAAATGTGGCAAGGGTTAGTTATTGAGGGAATGATAGAGACAATACAAATTGTTTTGTGTTTGTTCAAAGGGCCTTGAAAAGATCCTTCCTTAGAGGCACTGACCATCGCATTTTTTCAGGTTATTTATGGGATAAATTCAGATATGCCTAGGGTACTTACTCCTCATCCCACCCCACCTAAATCCCACCTAAAGTTAGATTCCTGAGCACAGGGGGCCCCAGGGCAACTTTTTGCAATCTGAGCTGATGCTCTAGGCTAGAGGGAGAGGTTGTTTTCCAGCGCAGCCTCTTCTCTGTTGCCCCCTGTTGCAGGCCAGGAGCAGAGGAAATTTGTCATCCCTCCCCACCCTTTTGCAATCATGTCATATCATCTGCTGTTTTGGTACTGCCTTTTATTTCCATGCAGATAAGTTGTGCTTCTGCATTAGAACAATGCCCTCCTTTTCATCTGGCTTGAAGTGCTGCTGTTGGGGAGAGGAGTGGGGAAATGCCCAATCCCCTTTGTATGTTCTTCTGTTACAGTAAAAACTGGGGATTTGTGTCCTTAAAAGCCAGAGCAGACAGGACTGCAGCTCGCATGCTCTGTACTGAGCAGGGATAGCTCACTTCTAGGCCTACCAAAGTATTAGTGCTGCCGTTCTGCTCAACCCACCCCAAACTTGCCACTGCACTTGCTTTGATACACACAACCCTCCCCTTCCCTTATGTGAGATTGTGCTTTGTTGCAAAGGCAGAGTGCTAGGGGATTGCTTCTGCTTGGAACAAGCATCTTTTTGTCCCTTCCCTGTTGGACCCAAGGGAATACAAGTAGGGAGTCTGTGATACCTGCTTTCTTCTCCCCTTCCTTAAAAAAGTCTTCAAACTTCTTTGTCAGTGCTGTGGTATTTAAAAGGTGGGGTAGGTCCATCCTTAAAAATTAAAGAAGGTTGTATAATTTCCAGATTGGCAGTTGTGGTAACACTGCCGTATGGCCACTAAAGTTGGCTGTCCACATTTTTGAGAGCAGTGATAGCAGAGAATGAAATTTGTCTCCTGGCCTCCTTTCCTCTCTAGAAAGGACTTCATACACTCCTACCAATGTTGTTTTTTTTCCTCTGTGTGTTTGTGTGAAACCTTCTGTCCTATAACCACACAAAAAAAGGAAAACCCCAATCTGAGTTGAAGGCACAGTGTAAGTGGCTGTGTAAGCATCAGCGTTCCGTTGCAAACTTCAGGTGGTTCTGTACAAACTGCAAAATAAATGTTTTTATTAACAAGCTACAGTGATGGAGTCTTTCTTACTGTTGTCCGCAAGAGATACTGGGCTCAGGGTTTTGCCCAAGGCTTTTCAAAGTAGCTTTTGGCAACTCTGTGTATTCTCCAGTTTTGATCCCATTCTATTTTGTTGGCTTGGAATATGGAAAGCACGCAGTCATTACTAGAACAAGAAGCACCTTTAACATCAGAGTCCGTGTGGGTTGACTGGTCAGTGGGAGGAACTGGCCCACTTAGCAGTTCTCATTGTTTTGCATCCTCAGTTGCTGCTTCTGCTTTTGTTTTCTGTCTGGAAAGGTAAGAGACTACCACAAGTATTCATCGCAAATGTAGGATGAGAATCCTGAGGATCTAGACCAGGGTGGGAATTCTGTGACCCTCTAGATTTTGTTGGACTTCACATTCCTTTCCACTGGCTGTGCTTGTAAGGGCTATATGATCCTCTTTGCTCTATTTCCTCTCTGCCCCTTTTTAGGGTTAGTATTAGTTTAACCAATACAGCTTTAGGATATGAAGGAATTATACTGTATCTATAAAGTGTCACACAGCGGTTTGAGTGTTGGACTGCTACTCTTGAGACCAGGGTTCAGTTCCTAACTTGGCCATAGAAATCCACTGGGTGACCTTGGGTGACTCACACTCTCTCAGCCTCAGGAGATGGCAAAGGCAAACCTCTGAACAAATCTTGCCAAGAAAACCCGATAATAGGTTCACCTTAGAGTCTCCCTCAGCCTTCAGGGAAAGACAATGGCAAACCATCTCTGAATAACTCTTACCAAGAAAGCCCCATACTTGAATGCACACAACAAACAAAATCTGGTTCTGGTAAGCCCGTTTTATGTGATGATGGATAGGAAAACCAGTTGCGTTCCTTTGCTGTACAAGATCATTGTAGAAGTGCCAGAACACTTCCCAGACAGTGCAGTGACCACTTGCGTAACTATTTTTTTAGGGAAAATACACCATGTTTTTGGTGTGATAAGTATATCTGGTATTAGAAGGTGCCTCAACGTAGAGCAGTGGGGAAATCTGTTGGTGCTTTGCACTGATTTATTTGGGATGGAGTAGATTGCTTTCACTTGATATGCTAAGAACTCTTGCTGCTGCTTTGGTTGTGCCACTGGAAATTACTTGGATGACCTGTGCATGAAGTAGGGATTGCTATGTAAACAAGTGCCCATGAGTTCACTGGTTTCTACAGAGCTTAACGCTGCATCCATTTGCTATCTGTTTCATTAGCTTGCTTTTTTATATTAGCAAAATACTGAGAGCAGCTACTTAACTCTTGCCTTGAAAGGAGGAAGTATGTAATTAGTACCTTCAGTATTTAGAGTTGTGATGCAAGTTGCCTTGTTTGGAGTCAGACGACTGGTCTGTCTGAGATCAAACTCCCCAAAATTGCAGCCTGCAGTCTTGCCCAACCTGGACACTTTGCATGCAAAACATGTGTTAGAATTTGAAATCAGAAATCCAAGCCCAGGCTTATTCTCCCAGTAAATACTGGGCAAGCTCTCCTTAGCCCCTAAGGACACAGTCCTTGCAGAGGAGACTGTTCTAAGCCCCTCTGGAATGGAGTTCCCAGAAGCATTCTATAAATAACCCAGTTCCCTTGTGGTTGTGCCAAGAAATAGAGTCTATGCTTTTGAGAGCAGGCTTCTTTCACTGTTAACCCAGGAGCAGCATCACACTATCCATCTAAAAAGTATGCAGTCTAGCTTTCAGTTTGTACTGAAGGTGATTTGGGTTTCTTCCATCCCCCGTCCCAGATGTAGTAAGTCACCAGGAGTTTAAATTACCCTAGTAAAAGGACCATAATGTGTAACCCATTTTCTGAATGGGTAAATTAGGATTTGCTCTGTGTTACTCTAAACCAGTGGTTCCCAAATGCTCTTCTTCCAGGTGCTTTGGACTTTAGCTCCCAGAAATCTCAGCCAACTTGGCCGACAGACAGGCAGCTAACTATCACTACCCACAGTGTAAAAATATGCCATTTGGGGAAAAAATAAGGTTTATTGCTTGCTTTACCTAGTATTCTGTGCACTGAAAACAGACTTGAGATTTGCCAAATAACAGTGGAACAGTACCTGGGATATTGGCATCCCAGATACAAGGGTTACTAACCACACATGAAAATCCATCTGTAAAATGTGTGAATGCAGATATTTCTGCTCAAGAGCTATGCAAGGTTAGATATTTTGTCTCATTTGCCACACCTTGGAGACATTTCCGAAGGGCCTACACCTCTACGCACCTTTCCTTATTGCAGGCCAAGAAAAATTTTAACCAAGAAATAGTCAGTCACCTGAATCCTTTTGCAAACAATTTTTTTAATTGGTCTATAAAAATGTTGTGGGATTGGTTCAGTCTTTGAACATTCTCACAGAGATTTTTGCAATTATCAAATAAGATTCACAGTTAAAGGGTAGGGAAAAAAACCTATGATTTCCTCCTACTGTGCATGATTTCATAAACACATTTCATTTTTCTAGAAACATCTCCTTTCTTACAAGCTGAGGTAGCACATGCCAGTCTAACAAGCAAGAGGCAGCTGGGGCTGGTAGGAAAATGGAAGCAGAAGGCACTGCAACATTTAGGACAGAGCTGCTTTGCTCATGGGAAACCATCAAGACCAGGAGTTTTAACACAGTGGTGCATGAGAAGTTTAAGAGCTCCAGCCTCATTGGATGAAGGGTGGGGGAGGATCTGTATTAAGAACCAGCTGGTCTTTAAGGGAAGATAACTGTACAGAGAAAGCCTTGCTAATTTTATGCAAGTTAAAAAATGAGCCTTTAACTTAGACACACTTGCTTATGTACCCGTCAGTTATGTACCCTACAGCAACTGAAGTTCATTGGGCCTAACTTAACTTCAGTCAGATCAGCACCATGAACTATTTAACTTTCTCAGTTTAAAAGATGGTTGAGTGTAGATAGAAAATATAAACTATAACCCAGGGATCAAATTACCATAATCTGGAGTGACGACAGAGCTACTAGTGTATCTTCTGGAAGCAGAGAGAGGAGACTAGTCTGTGTTTAGATCTAGTCTACCTCCCATCTTTTTCAATGGCCAGAAACAGCTTGCTATATCTCCATTAATAGTTAGCTAGGCTTGGTTCATACCCAATAAACGATTAAATGCAACATTTTCCCTTCTCTTTTGATATTAGGTGGCATTTTAAAAGTTACCGGATCGATGATGATCACCTTGCTTGAAGGAAAGCTCAAACTGCAACTGGCTAGTAAGCTCGGGAACCAAGAAACATAAAGTGTTAAAAATATTGTTTTGGCAATATCACAATGATATCCAGCAATTTTTCAGGACAGATATCTGCCCCAAAGAAGTCAGTATCCACAGTACTGACAACATGGTTCTTAGGAATCTGCTTTCAAAAGCAATAGTCATGTAGGGCATCCATGGATAAACCAACTGTACATAGCATGCAGGTAATATTGCCAAGGAGCCACAGATGGTGAAAGGCTGCCTGCACATAAGTCATTCAAGGCATGGATTGAGAGTGTGCGCACTCAAGTGTATTGGGTCAAAGGAAACACAATGGAATTTCATGGTTTGTGTGTGTTATGCAAATTGAAAAGATGTAGTGCTATTTTTTAAATTGGATAACCCATCCTGCAACTTTTACTGTTATGAAAATCACAGGAATAGGCAAGCTTCAGCCCCTACCACCTCTGGGATTTTATTAGAAACTAACTACTCATTTTAAAGTCGCATGACATAATTGATAAGAGCTACAAACTAAAGAGGAAGAAAGCTAATATTCTCCCAGAAGTTGAATTCTATACAAACATTCTGGGGCTTGGCAGGGACATTTGGTATCTCTGGAACAGCAGCATCTGGAATATCACACTATCCCAAGGAAAAGCAAAACCCCTGAAGTCAAGACTTGCTTGCAAGCAACCACTAGTCCCTGGCAAGCTGCAGGCCTCCTCTTGGAGACCCCTGGGCACAACAAGCAACTAGTCTAAAGCAGAGTCCTAAGCAGTGTTTATACAAGATGTCCAACTAATTTCAAGGGAACTTGCTCCCAAGTAAGCATGACTAAGATCACAGCCTTCAATATGATTGCCAGATGACAAGAGATAGGACTCTGTTACTTTAAAAAGTTATAGAGGGGATTATAGCTTTTGACAGTAAAGCAATGGCACAAACAGCCTCTGTCTGCATTGTTCCTGTGTATACCAACTGCTTTGAAATGCTTGTTTCATTATCTGCACACAGCCATTCTTCAAAGCAGGAGCAGCAGAGATCCCAAATTCCCTGCACTGTCAAACTTGAAATTGAGATCTAAAAGAGTAGTTGTGCCAGCCAAATTGAAATTCTCCTTCCTGAATAACCAGAATTTCATAGGGACATACAAGTTCAAGCTTATTTTCTTCCAAGCATGCATGGGGGGGGGGGATTTGTTTTCCTTTTCTCCTGCACGGTCTCATTGTTATACTAGGCTGATTCAAGAGATTGCTTTCCTATATTCATCCCGGGCCATGCTAGCTGCATCCATGCTAGTAAGGCCCACTCTGGATCACAAGAGCAATGAAACCAGATTAGGTATTCCAAGCAGAGCAGGACAGGAGCTGATGACATGAAGCAACTTCCTGCTGGGGACCTAGAATGCATGTTTCCCACTTTTCAATAAGAGAAGCCCTTGCTTAGACAAGCATGCTGGGAAACAGTGAGCTTAAAAATGCAAATCCTTTCCTTCCCAAAAAGGTTAAGAAGAGACTACTATTGGGTATTGTCCTCAACTGTTTGTCTTTCTGTATAGAACTACTACAGAAATTAGGATAAAGAGCAAGTAAATAGCTTCAATGCCTCCAAAGAACAGGATTGGAACCATGCTTCTTTCCATTAGTTAGTACAATTTGGGAGTGAGAAAAGAGGGGAACCCATGTAAATATGAAATGAGCGACTATAGAAGATCAAAGGAACATCTCAGCAAAGGACACTAACAGTAGGAGGGTGAAATCCATTCAGCTCATGTGATCGCAATGCAACTCTACCGCTGGCAGCTGACTTTCAAAACTGGGGAGGGAGGGAGGGAGGGAGAGAAGCAGGTGACTGACTTGTGGAAGCTGCCTCAGATGGATTACAAGCTCAGCATAGCAAATGACAATGTTTCCAGAGCTGGACCACAACTGTAAATCCAAAGATTCAGAGGCAGACACAGAACTAGCAGGTACACTTGGCAAGAAAGCCAAGCATAAGCCCAACTCTGGCTTAAGACTAAAGGAAACAATTTGACTGTCTATACCACAACAGGCATCCTCTTTCTTCCTCACCTTTCATGACACAGCTTGGTTAGAGGTCAAACCAGGTCTTCCCAGTAATTTTACAGCTGCTGTTTATTTCCCATTACCTGGATATGGCTGGCTTTGACCTACAGCCTAGGCCCAGCCTGGGGATTCTGGTTTCAAAGGATTGTTTTAATCACCTCTGCCAAGCCATTCACCCACAAGAACTGTCCCACTCCACTTAACTGGAGAGCTTTGCGGCATTACACTGAAGTGAGTGGGATGGTCTTGACTGCTGAATAGGATCACAAAGAGCGGGGCCTTGACCATCTACTTTTGTTCCCCCATGACAATGTTTATTCATTTTTTATGAATGATCTTTATACCACATCTTTTCAAAAAAACGCTGCTCCAGATTTCTTGAACATTGGGCAGAAAGCCTATAAAAGCTAGAGTCAACAGATAGTTAAGAAAATAAAGATATACACTAATTGCTCTCCCTCCCTCATACTTGTCCAATGGTACACCTCTGCAATAGCAATTACACATGCATAGGCATACTGCCCCAAACCCACACTGCCCAGACCAGCCCTGATCCACTCCTGGGTTAGGGTTGAGGTTGGGGTGGCTCCTCCCTCTGGACATCTAGCTGGGACAGAGCTTGTTCCCAACCCTGGCAATCATGTGCGTGCACGCAGCTTGTGCAAAATGTGCATCTAACATAGATAAAACTTATTTGCAAACCAAGAAGAGGGAACTGAGTTTAAAAAAAAGATGGTCAATACAAATGGCGCTCTCAAATGGGATTGGGAGATGACTACAAGGCTACAGAAAAGGAGATGGATTCTGCAGGACTCAGGAAAGCCTTTTTGGACAACTTTCAGTCAGTGTGGCCTGTACCAAGCATACTGGGAAGTCCTAGAATTGTAGTGCAAAAGAGTACTTGGTGCTACACAGCTTGTGCAAGACCTTGGGCTTTCTGGGAGAACTATAGGGCATGCAGCAGGCTTATAACAGCCCCCTTTCAAAATAGGCTAGAACTACACTCGTCCCTCCCTGTTCTTGATCCTTTGCGGATGGCAAGTAGGAAGGGACAAAATGGTGTGTGCGCCCAGGCATGCGTCACCATTGAAATCAATGAGGCTTGGATATTTGTAATTTTCTCGATTTGCCGGGGGTGGTGGTGGAACAGATCCCCCATGAATTGGGAGGGACTGTAGAATGCTATTGGATTCAGAACAGCATCCTGGATCAACCATTTCCTGACTGCCCTTATCCATGCCATGACTGAAGGCAGGTGTACTCTTACTAGTTTTCTCTAGCTGTCCACACCATAGGATCATCTCCATAAATATCAGAAGGCATGGCCTTCTCTCTTGGGACTAAACTGATGCAAAATGAACCCTGATTCTGGGAAGGTGGCCATCTAGTTCCCAAAGCAGCAGCCCCAGACTGCCAGTGCCTAGACCTTTAGTAGACAGCAACAAGTGATGAGAAGAGCCAGGAAAATGGAAGAAGTCAGCTGAACTTTATATCTGATTTCATTATCTTGATAACTCCCAAGATGCCTTAGTCACAGAAGTTCCCAAGAGAGGACACACAGCACTGGAGATCCAAGGTGGTATTTGAGTATAAATTTAAATGAATTGGGAAGCGATGCCTGGATTTTATAGATCATTCTGCTAGCATATCAACAGGAAATGTTCATTCCACACACACCCTGCCAAAAAATATACCCAATGGGAACTTCTACTTTCTCATATCTAAAATAATCTAGGCTCCAAGAGCCAGCTCTTCCTTAGCCTTAATTTGGCATTTATCTACCAAGCTTTTTTGCCTTTAGCTACTTAACAGCCAAAAAAGGCAATCATAGCAAGGCAGACAAGGTGCCAGCTTCCTGTACACAGCCTAATGGGATGAGGAAAAAGAGCCGAAGCCTAATGGTGCTGTCCTGGTACAACATTTGCTTAATATAGCTTCAAGACAACAACTATTAAACTTTCTTGGTTCTCCACCATCTCCTGTAACAAAAGCCAGACATTGCCCTGTTAGCCTGCCTGCCTTCTGCTACCTTTGCATTCCCTCCATTTGGCTCCAATCCTTCCAAAGCAGGGTGAAGTATCAGAGTCCCATAAAACCAACTCCAATGAGACTGTCAGGCAGCAGCTACAGACTCTCTTCACCCCTGTATCCTTCCTTCTGTTACCAAAAAGCACCCTTGGCCAGGCGCTTGTTTTTTGCTTTAAACCCATGATTTAAGAGGTACAGTTTCCAACAGACCCTTCACTAGGCACAGAAAGAGATCCAGATAACACAAAGAGTTTCTGCCTTCTCTCATTTGAGAAGCAGGATTGGCACCATCCGCAGCCTAAGGCAGCCACTATGGTATATATGATGTGAAGATGAAAGGAGGGATAATCTTCAGATTGGAGATTTTAAAAGGGGCAGGAGGGTGGAGGACTTCAAATAAAACTGTGCTACAAAATATGTATGTATGTATGTATAGTATAGTATAGTATATGTATGACCCAGCATAAGAGCATGGCCAGGCAAGATAGCAGGTGGAGAGGTTGCTCCAGAGGTAACACAACAGCCTGGCCCCTTCCTTAGGAATAAGTCTCTTTCATCACACCAAGCCCAGTGGATAAATTAGACAGGATAGCCAGGAGAAACCAAATAAATAGATAAAAACAGGAAGGCTGGGAAAGCCACACACTTCCCCAGCATTAAATGTCAGTGCAGCCACCAAAGCAATAGAGGTAAGCCTTCACGTCTGGTGGACCTCATGGAACATGAGCTCTCGGGGAATGCGAGTCTCTGGACCGAAGTTCTTTGCTGCCCGCCGTTCAAAGGCTGCCACCATCTGTTTGACCACCTCATCGAAGAAAACTGTGGCCAGCTGTGAGTGCAGCAGGGAACGGAACTCAAAAGAAATCTAGGGAGAGAAGGGAGAAAGAGTGTTTAAGAAAAAGAAAGAAAACTGGGTACATGTTAAGCTTTAATACTGAATCCAAAATGCAGCAGTTACACTGCTGGAAAAACACTTTATAGTGGCACAGGTGGTCTTGACAGAGACAGCTCCTTCAATGGGTGCAAAAGGGAAGCCAGTGGCTCCCAAGTGCAGTTGTGAGGGACAGAGCTGCATGCAGTGCAAAGGTGTTGTGCAAGGAAGTTCAGGATTCCTCCTTCCACAACATCTTCAAAAATACCCATGGTGGCAACAATATAAGACACCTAGAGCAGTGATGGCTAACCTTTTAGTGACTGAGTGCCCAAACTCAGTGGCACTCCTGCACCGGGTGTCACACGATGCCCAAGGGGGCTTCTAGGAGGGAGAGACCTCTGGGGTCGGGACTTCTACGGGGGGACTTCCAGGAGCGCAAGGAAATATGGAGGACCTGACCAAATAAAAGCTCAAAACAACTGAGTCTTCCTAGAAAGAAATTACAAGTCTCCTCTGCAATTATACTACACTACAGAGAAACGAGAGAAAGTATAAAAGCATATTTTGGCAAGAATGTAGATCCAGCTGCACTGAAGATTAATGCAATTTGACACTGCTTTAACTGCCATGGCTCAATGCTTTAGAATGAAGGGACATGCAGTTTTGTGAAACATTTAGCCTTCTCTGTCAGGGATCTCTGGTGCCACAACAAACGACAAATCCCAGAATCCCATAGCATGGAGCCAAGACAGTTAAAATGGTGTCAAACTGGATTATTTCTGCAATGTGGATGGTCTCATTATGCCTCACAAAAGGACAGGTTGCTTACCTGTAACTCTAGTTCTTCGAGTGGTCATCTGTGAATTCACACAAATGGGTTATTCTGTGCCTGTGCAGAGAACTTCGGAACCTTCTGGAATCACTAGGAAAGACTTTTTGGTGGTAGCTCCGCCATCCCGTATATAAGCCCCTAGTGTTTTCGGTCTTTCTCATATCCATAAAGATGCTGCATAGCAGCATAAAAAAGAACAATGGAACAAACATGGGAGGAAACAAACCTTAGTGCAAAGCAGAGAGTAGCACTATCCTTCCAAAAGCTGCATCCCATCTGGCTCTGGTATGTAGCCTATAATGTGATAAAAGTCAGAGGCTGGGACCAGACAGAAGCTTTATAGACATCCTCCAAAGGAATGCCATTCAAAAGGGCAGAAGATGTAGTTACCACCCTGGTAGAATGAGCTCAAACCTGAGCTGGAGGAGTCATCCCACAAAGTTCGTAACAAAGGTGGATAATTGCTGTTACCCATTTAGAAAATCTCTGTGGGGTAACAGGAAGTCCCAACTTCAAGTCAGAGTAGCAGATGAATAGTCTCTCGGATTGCCTTAAACTTGAAGTCCTACTGACATAAAATGTCAGCGCTCGTAGGATGTTGAAGGCATGGAGGTGGTGCTCAGTATCAGTGGTAGGGTTTGGGGCCAAAGTAGGCAACACAATGTCCTGGTTTATGTGAAAGGACAACACTACCTTGGGCAAAAAGGAAATGTCATTTCAGGACCACTTTGTCCTTGTGAAAGATTAGGTAAGGCTGATCCACATGGAGCGCACAAAGTTCATTGGCCCATCAGGCCGATGTGAAGGCAACAAGGACAGTGGAACACACTCCCTCGGAACACACTCCCTCGGACAGTAGTGAAGTCTCCTTCCTTGGAGGTCTTTAAGCAGAGGCTGGATGGCCATCTGTTGGGGATGCTTTGATTGGGAGTTCCTACATGGCAGGGGGTTGGACTAGATGGCCCTTGGGGTCTCTTCCAACTCTAGGATTCTATAATTCTATGATTCTATGGAATGTTGTTTTTCAGGTAAGGAATCTCATATCCACAGTTGCCATGGGTTCAAACGGCTTGCCAGAAAGCCAAGAGAGAACCAACTCGAGGTTCTAAGCTGGGGTAGGTGTGGAAGATAGGGGGTGCAAGTTATTGAATCCCTTAAGGAACTTTTGGATAAGATAGTCCATAAAGAAAGAAGGGCAGCCCTAAAATTGGTAATGGGCGCAAATAATCGCAAGGTAGCATTTCAAAGACAAAACTGCTAATCTTGCTTGAGTGAGGGAAAAGAGAAAGTCCAAGACAATAGGCACTTCAACTTGACAAGGTGCAAGTTCTTTCTCAGTCAAAAAGGTAAGCAATTTGTTCCATTTCAAGGAGTAAGACTTCTGTGTGGAAGATATGTGGGCAGCTAAGGCTAGCTGTGGATTCTCCATGCCATCAAGCGGAGGGTCTCAACATCCGGTGTTGAACCAATCATTGTGAAGGGTGAGGTCAGGTCAGGATGGAAGTTGAAGAAACTGTCTTCAAGACAGGTGGAGGAGAGGCACAAACCATGGTTGTCTCGGCCACCATGGGGTGGTGAGGATGGCATTTGTATGGGCTGATCTCATTTTTGCAACAACTTTGGTGATTAACGCGAAGGGAGGGAAGGTGTACAGCATCCTCCTCGACCAGTTGAAGAGAAATGCATCCCCTCTGGAGCCTCCATCCCAATACCTGGAACAAAACTGGGGGCACTGAAGATTGTGCTTGGAAGCAAAGAGGTCAATGTTGGCGGTGCCCCAGTGATTCAACAGTGACCTTACTATACGAGGGTGAAGCATCCACTTGTAGCAGGAGTCCGATGACCTGCTCAGTTTGTCTGCCAGGTCATTTTCTTCTCCAAGCAAATGAATGGCTTGAATTTGGATGTGTCTCTGTATGCACCAGACCCTAATCTGAATGGTGAGGTTGAGTAGCATTTGAGATTTCGTCCCTCTTTCTTTGTTCAGGTAATGCATCACAGTGGTGTTGTCTGTTAAAAAGAGGACAACTCGATCCCGAAGGAATTCCTCAAAAGATATTAGGGCCTTCTCAACTGCCAGCATTTCCAACGTGTTGATATGGAGTAGCTGTTCTTCCGTTGAGCATTTGCCTTTCACAGAGAAGCCTTTGGAGTGGGCCCCCCAACTCAGCATGGAGACGTCTGTGGTGTGGGTGTGAAGGCAAAAATAGCATACCCATGCAAACATTGTTTGGGTCCAACCACCAATGAAGTGTCTTGGTGATTGGTCTGGGTACCATAAGCCATTTTCATGGATGGTCGTGCACGGGGTCAAACACGGAGAGAAACCATGCCTGAAACGGTTCGAGTCAAAGGCGAGACCATGGTGTTACATAGGTTGTCAAAGCCAAATGGTCTAAAGCTATTTGAGCTGTGCAGGCCGTGATTCTCCTTCGGGATAGATAAGTGCAGACTGCGACTGTAAGGTTCGAATACCTGTCATCTTGGAAGTTGTCAAGTCCAACAAGGTGCTAGTGAAATGTACCCTTTGAGATTGGTGAAAGTTGGATTTTTCTGTTAACCACGAGTATGTGAGTTGAGCAGAGAGAGTGCAAAACTGACTTGTTATATTAGGGTATGTTGAGATGGAGCCACAAAGAGCCAATCGTCTAAATAAGGGAAGATGGAGATCTTGTGTTGGTGCAGTTAAGTGGCCACAACTGCCATGCACTTGGTGAAGACTCTCGGGGCCATGGAGAGACCAAAGGGTAAAACATGGACTTGAAACAAATCTGAGCTGACAGAGAAGGCAAGGAAGCTGCGGTGGTCCTCTTGGATTCCTATATGAAAATAAGCATCCTTGAGGTTTAGTGTGGCAAACCAGTCCCATGTTTGTAACAGTGGGAGAATAGAAGAAAGGGTTGCCATGTGAAAGTGTTCATAAGAAATAAAAGAGTGCAAGTAACACAAGTCCAGGATGAGATGGAGGCCTCCATCTTTCTTCGAAACAATAAAGTATCTGGAGAAAAAGCACTGTTGAATGTGAGTGTGTGGTATGGGTTCGATAGTGCCCTTGTTCAATAAACAGCGCACTTCGTCAAGTAGGGCATTTGAAGGGGGTGTTAGATGCAATACACGCACTGGGGGAAGGTTGTCAAACTCAAGGGAGTAACTCCTCCAGACAACTTTGAGTATCCAAGAGTCAGATGTTATAGAGGCCCAAGAGTGGAAAAAAGGGGCCAACCTATCCCTGAAAAGTGGAAATGGGGTGAAGTGCACAGAAAAACCTCAGAACTTCTTCTTGCCCTGATTGGAACGAAAGGATTGTTTGTATTTGGATTGGTAGGACTGACGTCTTCCCGAGGAAGAAGATTGAGAGGGATAACGCTGGCAGGTTTGGTTGGCTGGTTGATATTTCTTGTATTGGTTGGAGGCATAAAGTGACTTTTGCCAACCAGGGCATCGTCGGAAGGTCGTTCAAGAAGAGGAGGCAGACATACTGTACTTACAGACAGCGTTCCTCATTTTATTCTTAAAGTCCAACTTCTTGTTGGTCTCTTTGTGAAAGAGACCAGAAGCATCAAAGGGCAGATCTTCAATGGCGGCCCTAGTTTCATATGTCAAATCAGAAGACCAAAGCCAAGCATGACGTCTGAGGGCAATGGATCCGAACAGTACTTTGGCAGCACAGTCAGCCAAATGGGGCACCAAGGTGATTTGTTGGGGTGCCGAGGGAATGCCATAGCCAGGCACTGCTTCTCTTCCGGGAGGTCATCGCAGAGGGGCAAAGCATGCTCCCACAGATGTTGCTGATAAATGCCCATGCACACAGAGTAATTGAGATCAGGGATGGCAGCCTCTGGAAGAAAGGCGAGATATAAATCCTGGAAATAAATAAAATAAATAATAGTTTCCTAGTCATCTCATCAAGTTTGCATCCCTCTTTGTCCTTTGGCATGGTGGAAGTTTTATACTAAAAGTTCAGCTGTGATGCTTCCACAATGGCTGAGTTTGAACGTGGGTGTTCAAAAAGCCATGTTTCATTTGAGGGAGTAAGGTTCTTTATTTTCTTGGAGATAGATGGCATGGAGGTAGGAGACGTCCAGGAGTGCTTGGTGATCTTAGCCATGGAGGGCAAGAAGGTAATAGATGCAGGGGTAGGGACCTTCCTGTGAACCCTCTCAGCAGTAAGATCAAGAGCCTCAGAATCTGTGTGTAGGACCTCGATGTTGAGAGCATTCCCCATATGAATGACCTATTCTGCAAATGACTTTACGTCATCCATTGGTGATGCGGCATCATGGATGACTAAAGTATGTGGTGGGGAGCAAGGTCAAGCTCAATCAGAATTGGAGTAAGAGTCAGCTGAAGTTCTGGAGGTCTCAGATGGTGTCCTAGGCCGAGGTTTCAGACAGGGGGAATAGGGTTTAGGAGGAATATTGGGCAGATTCCACACTGGAGACTCTTGCCAGAGTCGAGATATAGTGGAGGTTGGTCAGTCCTGGGAAACTAGGGAAGCCTGGGAAGTGGCAGTAGCCAAGGCCACAGGTCTGCCTGGGGAACACAGCATCTCCCCTCAGAGGTCTCACAGGAATCAGCCATCATAAACTTCGCTAGGATCCAGGGGCATATAATAAAGGCCTGGGCAGTCATCAAAAATAAGGTCTCTAGCGGCCAGGTCAAGATAATCATGGTCCCCATGATCAAAGTCATCCTCAAAGCAGTGGAATTCAGGCAATGCCTAGAGACAGTCTCAGGACTGAGAAGGCTGTGCTAGACAGACAAGGAGTCAACTCCTTAGGCGGGGAGTCGTGAAGCTCACCCTCAGACAAATGAATGTCCTTGGACTTGACAAGCACATGAGTGGCAGTCATGTTGTCGGAATTGTTCTGCATCACAGGTTGGGATGGAGTGCGACCTTGATGTTTTCTCCAGGAGTCCACACGGACTTTAGCTTGGCTCAACTTAGCAGGCAGATCCTGTAAGTCGGAATGAAGAGCTGGGTGAGGGCTTTGTCGGCAACAAGGGTTGAACTCGAGGCCCAAGACATCTTTTCCTTGCTGTGAGAGGAAGAGGACATGCCTCTTATCATTGCCATGAGATCGCTTTGATGACTTTTTGCACTTGGGAGGGGAGGATTTAGCCTCGGCACCTTCAGCTTGATGTTTGTACTTTTTAGAGCACTTAGGCTGTCATCTTGACCAGAGGACTTTTCCTCGGTCCTGGGATCTCTCATGGTGACACCCCACGGTAGAAGTCTTCTTTGAACTGGAGGCTGAGGCCAGGCCTAAAATCTGCAAATACAGCAGAAATTTGAGGGGAATCTCCAGTTTTTTGGGGGTTTTGAGTGTAAATGCCCAACAGTGAGGGCAAGCAGAAACATTATGGCCCTTGCCCAGACATAGAAGGCACTGCAAGTGACCATCCTGACTGGGGAACTTCCCCCCGCACTCAGTACATTTTTTAAAAGAGTGCAACGCCATAGCAGCATGGGGGTGTGGGACACAGCCAAACATGAAGAAAAATGGGTAGTCAGAGGAATCCAAGATCAGTACCATAATCCGAAGTAAACACCAAATCCAAATCACAAGGCAAGAGTGGAGAAAAAACAGTCCAAAGTCAAGCCAGAATTGTGAGGAGTGATTCCAAACAACAGATTCCTTCAAGCTGCAAGTGCGTCAGATGAAAGGAACTGAGAAAGAGTGGGAATGCTAGGGACTTATATATGGGGCAGGCGGAGCTACCGCCAAAAAGTCTTCCCTAGTGATTCCAAAAGGTTCCGAAGACCACGAAGAACTACAATTCCCAGAATCCTATAGCATGGAGCCATGGCAGTTAAAGTGGTGTCAAACTGGATCATTTCTGCTTTGTGGATGCAGCCTAAGAGAAGGGTCAGAAAACCAATTCTGCAGGTAAAGGTGTATTTGAGGTAAAAAAGGCAACATTCCTTGCCACATGCCAGTCACAGTCCAGGCAGCCAACATGAAAGGGGTATTCAGGGGGGAAACTAACCCAGTTCAACATACCTCAGAGTACAGCAACAACAAAAAACACAACCTTTCCAGCATCCTGGAGGAGGAGGAGGAGGAGGAGGAAATGGTGTTCCCCAGGGGACTGTGCCTCAGGAAAGCTGCTCAGGACGACTCCAGACAGCTTCCTGTTGGTAACTTTATACCTCTGCAGGAAAGCAAAGCCAGTCTGCAAGGCACTACTCACTTGAAAAGTGAGTTGCTGCTGCTGTTGTTGTTGTATGCCTTCAAGTTATTTCTGGCGTATGGAGACCAGTGGCATACCGGCTTTTGGTGTCACCTGGTGTGAGGGGTGGGGCTTCTGCCTAGAAGGGGCAGGGCTTCCAGCCGGGAGGGCCTCACACCATCCCTCCTTGCAGGAGAACCGGGTTGCAGCAAGGAGCCGGCCCAACCGTGTGCCCCTCCCCAGCCCCCGGCCCTACTTGCTGTGTCCGTCTCCAGTTCCCCGATCCAGGCCTCCCTCACTGCATGCCCTCAAATACGGCTTTGTTTGCCAGAGAGGGCACATGTGCCACAGGTTCACCACTATGGACCTAGAGGAGTCTGGATAGAATCACCAAGTCCATTTTTTGAACAGGAAAGGCTTTCTGGGGCAGACTTGACAAACACCTGCCCTGTACAGTTCTCTGTGACTGATATTTACAAAGGGTTTGCAATCCTCTAAGTGTAAGAAACTAGGCTGACCAATCCCTTCTCACAGATCAAAGCAGATCTAATAGATAATGACAAGAGCAAGGCTGACATTGTTCCTACAATAAATTCTCCAGTACAGTATATTCTTAGGCCAACCAAAAAATGTCCAACAAAAAAAGTGACCACTTCATTGCTGCTTATAGCAAAAGTCTGTGCCTGATCAGTTCTCTCTTTCCTCTGCTGGCTGAGGAACAATCTGCCAAATACCAAAATCCTAAAGTAACTGGTAAGGTTTTCCATGTGTTAGCACTATCTTGTTTCACCTTAAAGAAATCCAACCAATTTCTCTAGCATGCCAATATAACTTTGGAGATTCCATCCTAGAAAAGATGAAGCAAGAGAGCAAGAAAAGAAAATTACTTTCCCCACAGTTTTTCTCACCCTCCAATTACCAAAATGGTACCACCCTCTTAGTGAGTGTCCCCAGACAATGGCAGCATCTTAGAGACTCTTACCCAACAAACACAAGAGGAAGGAGACTATGGTGCTTTGGGGATGGGGAAGAAGTGTGGGATTCACAATCTTTCACATTTTTATATAGGAAGCAGGCACTATGCCTTGTCTCATGATGAGATTGACTCTGTCCAAAAACAAGGCTTCCTTTCATGAGCCCTGGAATGTTAAAAATTAACAGAGAAGAGGCACCCAGAGACTTGGATCATTTATGGCCAGAGGAGAAAACAAAGGCCCATCAGCACTCAATATTTATACAAGAAGGTTGCAGGGAATGGAAGAAATGAGTGTCCCATAGCAAGTATTCACACCTCAGGGAGCAGACTGCTCAAGGTCACACCCAGGAATCCAAGTGAGGAGTCACAGCTCTCCGCTTTATTTGCTCTCTATGATCCAGGGAGTGAATCCAATAGGCTCATGAGTCCTGCCTCTTGCTCTTGTTCTCTAGACTACTTGGGCACAGGAGGAAAAACATTTGCTTCTTTGACTGGTTAGGCCTTGGCTGAGCGCTGTTTCTGTTGGATAAGCAGGAACTGGATAAGATACTTTTAAAAACTTTAACTCTTCAAATCCTGCAGCCAATATGGCCAATGTCCATGCTGGCAAGGGAACCATAGTGCAAAACTTTTTTTCCATTACGAAGCAACTTCCTCTGCTCTGTTTTACACGGACAAGCCTACCCCCAACACCACAGGCTGAAGGAGCCTATATGCAAGAGGAACTGAACATGTTAGGAAACATTAGGGTCCCTTTATGCAAAGGCAATCTGCTGCACCTGACTAATTGATCAGCCAAATGGAGCGGAAAACTATCAGCCTCTTCAGCACGCTTTCCCAGGTACAGACATAATTTTTCTCAACTCACATTAGTCTCAAAGGTGCTGCAAAATCACTTTGCATACTGATATTTTGGATTAACATGACTGTGTTTCTGAATTCTACCCCCACTAAAGTTCCTGTGCACTTACTGAGAAGTCTACCGTGCATGTGCGAGGGTAACCTGGAATGCCAGGGCTGAAACGCCAGTTTGTCTCTAGGTGGTTGAAGAGCTTTCCATCAGTGCAGACAGCCTGGATGGGAGGAAGAACAGAGGCAATATCAGAGGTGCCCCTGGTTATGCTCACCCTCAAAAGTTAACCAGTGTCTAACCCCATGTCCTCCTAGTTCCAACTGCAACTCTGTGGTCACAGACAACTGCCTATGGAAGGGAAGGCTCCCTTCTTCCAAATTATACCTGAGCGGGAAGCAGATGAAACTCCTTAATCTTTCAGATTTTTGCAAGGTGAGCCCTTAAATACTGGGCCTCAAACAGATCCATCCTACAGGTTCTCACAGCCACTGGGAGCTAGTGCTTTATAAGGTACGCCTTGCTGTCAACTGCTTCTCTTAATGCCAAAGACTCCTCTCCAAGAGGAGGATATTACAGTCAGGATAGCATAGCAATGTGCAGCTCACCTTCACCAAATGGGGCCGCACCAGTGTCACAATGGATGTATAACGTTCCATAACTGGAGGAAATCCGACTTCCAGCTGGGCTTTCACGTGGCCTGTGCGCTTAGAAACCACTACTGACTTCTTACACCAGGGAACAAAATCCTTGTATTCATCCACATTGGACACAACGTCATACATCTCCTGCATAGAGTAACTGTAAGTAAAGGGAGAGGGAATTCATAAGCCACATTAAAATCATTAACTTGAAGACAACAGTGTTCTGTGTTCATTGCAAGGAAAAAACCAACCATTATCTAACTGAATAGTTGAAGCATTTAACTGAATAGTTCTTGTATTGACAAGAAAGCATGCAAACACAGCACGGGTGAAATCACAGGTCTAAGTACGCATGTGTGTGTATCACAGGATATCAGAAACTTTCCTTTTTTCTGGCAAAACATCCACAAGTATATGAGACAAATATTATGTATCAATATTCCTCTCAAACCCGAAATCTTTCTATTAAATATAACAGATACTGTAAACCATTAAGTTAAATGATAAGAAAAACATAATGGTGTATATGTTAACTGCCGCACAGCTAATTTATGCACGTTACTGGAAACTCAAAGAAATTCCCACAATAAGGGAATGGCAAATAAAACTCTTAGACTTAGCCAATATGGATAGATTATCAATGTATGCAATTGGTAAAACGATGCAACAACATGAAAGAAAGTGGGAAGAAATTTTGGAATTTTGTAAGCAGGAAACTGTAAGATACTGTAAAGAATAGAGGTACAATTTATCTAAAGAATCTCTTCATTTCATCTATTCTTACTTTATGTTTTTGAAGCTATTATATTATCTAACATATGTAAGGAATATAAAGCTACTTGAAATAGTGATAGTTGAAGATATGATGATAATTGGAAATATGTAAATGCGGTTGTGCTTATCGTTTTTGTTTTAAATGTAATGTCAAAATAAAAAAAATTAAAAAGAAACTTTTCTTTTTTTACACTTCATACTATCATGCTCATAGCACCTCCAAGACAGAAAGAAACAGTGTTGTCTTCCACTATGTCACCTTGCCTCTTAGAGGAGAAGGAAAAGACAAGATGCATGTCTTATATTCATTCAAAGATACAGTTTCAGCAGAGTGAAACAATACATCAGAGATGGACTGAAGATATCGAATTGCTGAAGAGAAGGAATCAGGAAGGCAACAGAAGGCAAAGGAAGTATAATGGGAGAGGAAGAACACTCTTTAGGACAACATTCCCTCTTCCTTATATGCTTCGGCTGATACGCCAACTGCGCCCTTATCTGGACATGAGGGATC
>CM034703.1:170253811-170265069 GCA_020142125.1 Phrynosoma platyrhinos
ACCTCTCCTCCTGCGTCCACACTGCAAAATTAACGCAGTTTTGAGGCCGCTCTAACTGCCATGGCGCCACGCTGTGGACTCCCGGGATTTGGAGTTTGTTTGTGGCGCCAGAGCTCTCTGAGAGAGAAGGCTAAATATCTCACGAAGCTGCAAAGAGCAGGATTTTGCATAGCGTGGACTCTTGGCAGTTAAAGCGGTGTCAGACTGGATTATTTCTGCAGTGTGGATGCAGCCTAGAGCTGGAGCAGAGGAGGGTGTTTGTTTTTGTCAGAGAGGGCTTCTTTTCTAGCAGCACTAGGGTGAAAAAGGAGGAATGGCACTTGGTAAAATTACACTCCCTCCTGGCAAAGGCCTGCCCGATTATGAGAGCCTTTCCGCGACATTGGCCCAATCCACACTGCAGAAATAATAATCCAGTTCGAGACCGCTTTAACTGCCCTGTCTCAGTGCTAGGGAATCCTGGGAACTGTAGTTTATTGTGGTACCAGAGCTCTCTGACAGAGAAGGCTAAATGTCTCACAAACACTACAGTTCCCAAAATTCCCTAGCACTGAGCCAGGGCAGTTAAAGCGGTCTCAATCTGGATTATTTCTGCAGTGTGATTTGAACCTGAGTTTCTTTTCCTGCAGGAGGAGCACTGGAGTGAAAAAGGAGACTTTGCACTTGGTAAAATTACACCCTCTGTGCAGAGTCTTAAAGGCAGAGGAGGCCTGTCCAATTAAAGACCCATCTTGGGCATCCTCTGCTCCCCATCTGCTGCTGCCTGCCCGCCCCCCAGATTGGTGCCTTGTTTTCTCCCCTTGTTGTTGATAACTGCCCTCAGGTGGACGGACCCCAGCTCATGGCGACCCTGTGGATGAGGCCTTTCCAAAACCCCTTGCCCTCAGTCTCTCCGCTCAGATCCTGTAGATCCAGGCCTCTGACCTCTTTGACTGAGGGCCTTTGCAGACTGCCAGAAATAGTGCAGACTGAGTCCACTTTAACTGCCCTGACTCACTGCTAGGGAATCATGGGAACGGTAGTTTATTGTGGCACCAGAGCTCTCTCACAGAGAAGGCTCAATGTCTCAGAAAAAAAAAATACAATTCCCATGATTCCCTAGCACTAACCCTAACCCTTAAAATGGACTCAATTTGCACTATTTCTGGTAGTCTGCAAAGGCCCCGAGTTCAAGCACCTGGCCTGTGGTTTCCCACTCTTTCTAGTGTCCTCTACCTTTCCCAGCATTATTGTATTTTCCAGTGATTCATCCCTTCTCATGATGTGGCCAAAGGACAAAAGTCTCAATTTAGGTCCAAAACACACTGCAGAAATAATCCAGTTTGAGACTTAAGGAGAGGTGGGAAAGAAATAAAATTTATTATTATTACTATTATTGTTATTATTCCAGGGAGAGTTCGGGCTTCATCTGTTCTAAAGCCCATTTGTTTGTCTTCTCTTCATACTCATTATTTACACATGCCAAAATATGTGCATGGACCAAGCCTGCTGTTTTCTCAAAATACAATTCTCAATATAAGAACCTTTTTATAGGTAAATTGCATTTTTTCCCCATGGCCAAGTGTGTTGTCAGATATATTAGGTTGGATTCATGACGATGGGCAAGTAAATTTTTGAGTAGCCTTTCTGTTTGTGTTTCCAGACAGAATGTTACAGAATTGGCAAGGAAGTGGCTTACAGCCTTCTCTCTCTACAACCTTTGTTTTTGTATATATTATACCAGTTCATTTCAAACTATCTAATCTGGGGACTGGCAATTTTCCACTAATATCATATTTGTGCACATTGGCTACAATTGTTTGGGTTTTTTTTTTCCTGGTAACTTACCAGGAACCAGCAGCCACTGGCTTATGGGCTGGCACCACTCCATGACCAGCACTTCACTTTCCATTTTGCGTCCTTCTAATTGGAACTACTTGAAGGCGCTCAACAACAACAACAAAGTACAATGGTGGAAAGAGTGTGGCCTTCCAGAATCCATTAGACTGCAAATTTAGTATGCCCAGCCTGAAGTGCCATTGATTGAGGAATGATGGGAACTGCAGCCCATCTATAGCTGGAGGGTTGCACAATTCCTATCTCTGTTCTAGTAGTACTGTTTGGCCTTTTGTGTGACTGTTTTTCTCATAGCCTGCTTACATTTTCTGACTTTTGGCTTTTTCCTGTGAGCTTAATAAGGTTTGGGCTGTTCCTCATTGGTTCCCATTCTGTGCATTTAGCTGGAATTGTTTTTTGAGTTTATCTTATACTGTTTTGGAAGATTAAAAAAAAAAGTTACTTGGCCTGTTTTCATTCCCTTGATCTCGATGATACTGCCGCATTACATGCCATTTACGATGTAACTTATAGGATGCAAGTGATACCCTGAGGTTGTGACTAGATGTTCCTGTAACATAGCATGTCCTTATTGTAGAAGGTAGTTACTATCTGGGTGAATAAACTTATGCATGGGTGCCCAGTTTTCTGTTCTTCCAAGCACCATACATGTGTTCATTCTTTTAATATCATATCTATCTGTAAGGATCCATTATTTTCATTTCTTTGTTTATAGGCTTTTAGTACTTGACCAGTGCAGCTTTATTGCAGTGTCTGAATTTTAAACTCTGTTTAGTTTAGCTAGACAACATTATTTTTGTTGGTATAATGTTTCTCAGGATTGTGATGGTCCATCATCATCATCATCATCAAGATTGCCCTGGCTTGTCTTTGGCTTGTTTTTGAACATACTTGCTTGGATGATGGCCTATAGAGATGGCGTTTTACCTCGCACCAGCCATTTTTATAAAGCAGTTGTTACGAACCTGTGCAAATGCATGAATAGGTGTATTGTTGCCACCATCTATTGGAGGTGGAAGCAAGAAACTGGAGTATATGTGTGAGAGAGTAATAATCAGCTGTATAACATATTTAATTGCTGAGTATATAAAATAAATCTTATTTATCTATATGTCAGGGCTGGAAAAATTCCAGTTTTGTGTGATAGTCTGGGCTAGAAATTTTATATGGGTGGAATTACTAGCTTTTCCCTTTTCAGCCCATCAGGGGTAGGCAGCCTTTCCCCTTTAAGGGCCGAGGGACTTCAGCTCCCAGAAGCCTCAGCCATGTTGGCCAATAGTCCCATGTTGGCCAATAGCTCCTGGGATTCTGGGAGCTGAAGTCCCTCGGCCCTTAAAGGGGAAAGGTTGCCTACCCCTGGGCTAGTTAATCAAATTTGAAACTGACTCCTTAGAACTTACAGTATTTTTTCAAGCCTCCTTAATATGCCTGTTCATTTACAAGGAAGACTGTTAGACTTTCCATGTCCCGCACTTAAATGTTCATTAGACACACAGATTTGATGTGGACTTTTGTAATCAGAGCATCTTGTGAACATTGTGTGGGTGTGTCCTACTAGTTTTTTAAGGAGCTAGGCAACAGTAGATTGTAAGTGTATGATGATCTCCTAGGAAGATCCTCTCTTTAAGGAAGGGAAGCCAAGTCTACTGTATTCCATGAGATGATGATTCATTCCTCTCTCTTCATGTCTCTCTCCTGCTGCTGCTTTATCCAAGAACTTGAGTAAACCAGTGGTTATGCATTGTTGCTGTGTGTCTTCAAGTTGTTTCTGACTTATGGCAACCCTAGCACCCTCATCATGGGGTTTTCCTGGCAAGATTTGATCAGAGAAGATTTGCCACTGCCTTCCTCAGAGACTTAAGAGTGTGACTTGTCCAAGGTCACCAAAGAGAACTCCATGGCTGAGTGGAGATTCACAGTGGCATCACTAGAGGGGTGTGGGGGTGCAGACCACACCAGGTGACACCCTAAATGGGGGTGACACCACTGCTCCTCAAACACCTACTTTTTAACAGAAATGGGCCGTGGCATTTATCTGCTTCCCTTTAAAGTGCTTTAAAAGATGGTGGGAATGGGGTGAAGCTCAGTGGGAGGAGAAAGGAGAGGCCCCATAATTTTTTAAAATTCAAATTTCAAATTTTTAAATTAATTTTTTAAAAAACAATTTCTTTAAAAACATCACATTTTAATCAAATCTCCACTATGCATGCGTAAATACATTTAGGTTGTGCATATGATATTGTAATTTGAAGGTATAAAAAATTTAATTTTGTTAGTTGTTTATGTCACAACTATTAGCATTACACTCAGTGGTATATGGAAATTATGATTTACGAGTAACATTAGTGCAAAAAAGAATTGCTGAGAATTCTATAGGGTGTGAAATGGGAGGAGGTCAATGGGGTGTGTGTGACACCATGAGTTATCACACTGGCTGACACCAACTCTAAGGATACCACTGGAGATTCGAGTTCTGATCTTCACAGTCTTAGTCCAACACTCAGACCACTATATCATGCTGGTTCCAAACCAGAGGTTAGCTGGACCAAAAGGCTTCTGTGGAAAAAGAAGCAGAGACGGACAGCTTTCTCGCAAAAGATGAGCTGAGTAAATGGGATTGGCCTTAGTTCTGTCTTGTACTAGTTTGTATTCATGTGCATAGGAAACCCATAAGAGTACTGGGTACCACTCTCTGCTGTATTTTCTTTTCTCTCATGGGACTGCAGCTCAAAGCTGTGCCAAGAGGATAAAGAGATCTGTCTTGCTTGTTTATTCCTGTTAAATATATGCCTCGAACTCTAGAGCTCTCAACAATGACTCTTAAGTCTTACAAGTCTTGTGTGTTGAGTATTGTGCTTGTATCAAGAAAGGCTTGGTAGAGATATGCAGTCAAAATGAATTTGCCTTCTGATCAGCGTACAGATAAGGATTGTGATATGTGTTGTGGTTCTGGGGGGTGGTAAAATATCTAGCTGCTGATGAGTCAACCAAATGGGCATTGTATTCCTGGGGTACTGTGCTTCATTCCCAGATAACTGAGTATTTTTTTTAAGTCAGTTTCTAATCTAAGCCAGGCTTACTTTGATGTGAAAAAGAGGATACTTTGAAGTACTACAGTGGCAGACTTAAAATTTTGGTGGTTGTTTCCTGATGCTCTTTTGCTTGAGGGCAAGAGGGTAGTCTAAAGCTAGCGCATAAGATTTCAAACTAGTGATTATCTACCTGTCTTGCTGCATTGTCAAGAGCAAGCATAAGAGAGAAAAAAGAAGCCATTTACTACCTTGGTTTGTTTTTGGTAAACAACAGTAATATAAATGAAATGAAATAAAATAAAATAAAATATATGAAATATAGAATACAGAGACTTTTCTTTCTTGGGTATGTTGATCAGATCTAGTCAATGTAAAACATTTTCGTATGGTATAACATATTTGGGTTATAATCTGGGAAGCAACTTGTTTAAATGTGAATAAATGTGAATATGGCTTCTGAGTGTGGTAAAGTTTCCAGAAGTTTATTGATTGTTCAGCCTATATTTAAAATACATACCCACTGTTATAGGTAATGTTTCCCATTAAGAATCATCTGAACCTCCATATATGACACCCAGGCCTGTAAAGACATTCTCCATGGATTGTCTCTAAGAAAAAAGTGAGAATTAACTGTAGGCCTGAGTCTGGTGGCTGCTTTTCTCCCCTTCCACCATGGAGAAAGCCTTATGGGAGATCCAGGTGTTGCACATATATAGCTGTGTATTCTTCTGCACCTGTATAACCTCTGCCACCTGCTGATTTTCCCAAGCTGGGAATGCAGACCAGTACACTGATTGGAGGGCCTTGCTTTCTGGTCTAGGATAAATATTTAGGTTTCTGGACATAGAATGTGGAATGGTTGGTGAGTGGGGAATAAGGAGAGGCAGACATTAGGTGAATTCTTCCAGTAGTTTATGTATCAAAAATAGTACAGAGGGCTTTGGGAAGATTGAATGGACTTATAGGGATGAGCAGAGGTGGTTCTGCAAACTCTGTACATGTAAGAACCTTTGTGAAGGTCTCTGCCAGCTAGACATACAGAAAACTCTAAGTAAAGTCCCTCAGTTCTTGTATTCTGGGTTCCTGATTTAGAATAAGATGTCTTGAAATCCTGGAAACATGACTTTATCGCATTCTGCTGCACGGAATAAGAGTTTCTCCAGCCTATCTACCTGGAGTAAGGTGGTTCTCTGTACCTTATTCTGATTTTTATGAAGTTATGCCAATCTTCCGCAACCCTGGTCCCTCCAGATATTTTGGACTACAACTTCCATGAGACCCAGCCAGTGTAGTCAGTGATTATAGAAGTTGTAGGTCAAAGCATACTGCATTATGGTACAATATCTGTAGCTTACTCCTTTCTGCTTATTTACAGTGGTTCTTCCTTTTCTCCTCTATAGCCTCCTCTGGTCCAAGCCATCTTTAACCGTGATATAGAGGAGGTGCGGTCACTGCTGAGTCAGAAGGAGAATATCAATGTATTGGTAAGTATTGAGTAATAATTTTTCTTCCTTCTGCTGATTCTACTTCTCTTGGCCTGGCATGAAGGCTGCATTTTCCAAAACTTTACATGCTTTCCTAGCTTCTGGCCTCTCCCTACAGTGTGAGTAGAGCAGGAAAGACTGGAGTTAGATCTCCTGGATCTTTGGTATTATCTTGTTACATGGTCAACATCCAGTTGCAGTGTGTAGTTTTTAGTGTCTCTTCTTAAAAAATGAAAGTATAAACACTTGCAAGCTCAAACATTTTGTTTAACTATTTCTGTATCTGGCCATTATGGTACAGAGCTTGGATATTGGTTTTGGAGAGAGCTGGCTTCAGAATTCAGCTTAGTCATGCTCTTAGTTGGTTTCTTTCAGTGTGGTTTGATCTTTTGTCCTCTGCTTCCCATTTGTAGAATGGGAACGCTAGTAGTTCTAGGTTCATGAAGTACTTTGCATGTTCAGAATTGATATACCCAATAGAAAAGATCACATATCATTAATAAATGTTGACTTTGTTGGGAATTGGCTGTACCAGATGTGGTAGTCTAACTGTACAAAGCAGTGGGTGGCACTGGCATCAGCTGTTGTCTTTGGAACTAAGTGTGTTTTGGGTTACTTTTGTGGTCTCAGAGTGAGAACAGCATGTGTTAACAGTGGCTTTAAAAAAAAGAAAAAGATCTTGTTATTGAATAATCCACAAGTCAGTAATTGGCTGTTTGTTTAATTTTAGCTCATTCAGGATAGGCATACATAGTGTATGCCTTGTACATCCTCTAAGTAGCATAGTTGATGGTAAAGCTTATGCTATTATGAACTGATTTGTTATGAGAATTGGAGAGGGGCAGGAGAACCTTTCAATGTTTGGAACGAACCAGAAGATCTGACATTTAAAAATGAATCTGAGCTTGCCTCCCTGACAGGAGAATTTGTTGGTAGCAGCCTAACCTTTGGAGTCAGCATGGTGTAGTGTTTTGAGTGGTGGATTATGGCTCTGGAGACCAGGGTTTGAATCCCAGCTCGGCTATGTAAACGTACGGGTGACATTGGGCAAGTCACACTCTCTCAGCCACAGAGGATGGCAATGGCAAACTCCCTTTGAAGAAAACTGCCAAGAAAAATCTATGATAGGATCGCCTTAGGGTTGCCATAAGTCGGAAATGACTTGAAGGCACACAGCAAGAAGGAGGAAGCCTAAACATAGGAAAGTGAGCAGCACTTAACACATATATGGAGAATATCTCCGGTAGAGTATACACATTTTTGGAGGAGGAGGAGGATGACAACAACAACATTTTCTGTCCTGCACCTCTACCGAAGCAATCTCCAGTAGAGTATGGAGATAGCTAATGTCTTTGATTTGGAGGCACACAACAACAGCAAAAATATCACAAAGACCTCCTTTTCACTGATTCTGTTCTGTTTTGGACACCAGTGTTTGAAAATGTTCTGACATCTGGATTTGGAGGGAATCTCTGGGAAAGATATTCAGGTATTTTGTCATTACAAAAGGGTAGACCAAAGTATTTGTAAAAATGTCATTTTATGATTAAGGATGTTTAGAAGAACTGATGCATATTTTTTTGTGGCCATATGATTGCCTTTTGTTAGGAACAAATAAGTTAGTAGATGAGTATAAACCTTTTAAAAAAGGTGGTTGGTGGAACCATAGGGTTAAACTCCTGAGGTGTAAGTAACCAAGTGAAAAGATTGACAGCTGTTTAATCTTGCAGGCTAATGAGAACAGCCTGTTTTAAGGCATGTCTCTAATAGTCAGGGTGCAGTCTGCTGCTTATTAAAATAGAGGCAAGTGATTTGCAAGGGCAAAACTTTCTAGTCCAATTCTCGGTTGTAAAGGGGCAAATCAGCTTCCCCCTGCCAGGTCACAGTGTGCCACATCCAGATAGCAGATTCACTATATGACACTGTCAGCAAAACAGATATACCTAGGTGATTAAACATGTGAGCAGAGAAACTAACCCACTTGCTTCCATCCATTTTGAATAAGATAATATTTTTATTGAACTTGACTGTGATGATGAAAGTGAAGCCAAGCTTTAAGGCTTTGAAGTACTTGTCTCCAGGGATAAGTGACAGAATTTCAGAGGTACATGCCTGCCACTCTCACCTGTTACTTATAAAAAGTAAAATTACTTATGGGTGGGATAGGTAGCTGAAACAACACAGACAGTTAGGTGTTGTGGGGAACCAGAGGTTGGTTGGGTGGGAAGAGGATTGTGGAAGAGCAGTGCCATGGGTGGGTAGGTGGTTGTTGTTGTGTATTTTTAAAGTTGTTTCTGACCTATCGTGACCCTATCATGGGGTTTTCTTGGCAAGATTTATTTAAAGGGGGTTTACTTTTGCTTCCTCTGAGGCTAAGAGAGTACAGCTTTTCCAAGACCACCAAGTGGGGTATCGATGGCTGAGTGGGGATTCAAAGTTGTAATCCAACACTCAAATCACTAAATTATGCTGTAGATGTGTGGAAATAAATATTTGAAAAATGAATTTTAATTTGTTCACTGAACAATATTTTGTAACAAAAAATATGTATATTCAGCATAAGATGAAAAGCAGAAAAATGCATTGAACTCAGATGTAGTAGAGAGACTGTCTCTGTATGTGCAAATACATTTTTTGTACCTCTTCAACTTACATGTTGCTTATCACTGTTGTTATTGTTGTTGTGTGCCTTCAAGCTGTTTCCAGCTTATGGTGACCCTTCTTGGCAAGATTTCTTCAGAGGGAGTTTGCCATTGGTGTCCCTGAGGATGAGAGTGTGACTTGCCCAAAGTCATCCTGTGTGTTTATATGGTCAAGCTGGGGTTGGAGCATTGGTCTCCAAAGTCATAGTCCAATGCTCAAACCAGTACACCCCACTGACTCTCTCCCCTAATCATTATTAAATGATGTGTATTATCCTGTTTTCTTATAACAGCATCTGAAAAAGGCTGGACAAAGATTTTATGGCTGAAATTTATTGGGCTAATTTGTGAAATAAAACTTTCTTTTTGGTCTTTTACACATCCTGAGACTCAGGACCTTTACAGACTGCCAGAAATAATGCAGCTTGAGACCACTTTAACTGTTCTGGCTCAGTGCGAGGGAATCATGGGAATCGTAGTTTTTTCTGAGGTGTTGAGCCTGCTCTGCCAGAGAGCTCTGGTGCCACAATAAACTACAATTCCCATGATTCCCTGTGGATGGTTGAATCTGTGGATGCAGAATCTGTGAATCTGTGGATATGGGGGGTTGGTTATATTGATTAATTTGATTCAAGCTGTAAGTGGTGCTTTCTGTCTCTTCATAGCCTTCAGCAATGAGTTGGGTTTTCATGCCTTATCAGAGTTACTTAGATTGCTCTTAGGTTTTGATTGTTGCTGGCATGAAGTTTAAAAGCAAGCTGAATGGCAATATCTGTAATGTTTCCAAAGCAATATCACACAGCATTTGTTTTTCAGAATGTTTATTCTTTCAAGTGCCTTGAATGCTTTGTCAATGTTCATTTTACCTTTCAGCCTGCTTCTTGGTGTTTATTTGCTTTGCTGTAAACACTTTAAAGTTTTGTTTTCTGTGGAAATAACTTAAGCTTCTAGCCCTCATTTATACAATGCAATATTTTTGGAGGTTTCAAAGTTACAGAGAAAAATAGTTGCACAGTGGCCTGACTCCTATTGTTAGTTATGACTAGAGGAGACCCATTGTGGTATGGGATTTACCTATGTCTTGATTCACTGTTCATCAGTTGGCTAAATCTGGGAACACCTTTGCTTTGTGTTGCAGCAAGCTGCACTGTCCTGAGTACATGCCTGCTCAGAAGTAAGTCCCATTAGTATCAGTGGGGCTTACTTTGAGATGTGGCCTTTTACCTGGGAGTAAGCTTCACTAAAAATAATGAGTCTTGCTTTTGAGTAGAGATGTAAAACAATGTACTATAAAGATCTTAATGTTTTCTAGTTGGAGAGATCAAAAGATGAACCATTATAGTAGCCAAAAAAGTTTTATTATCTGGTAAATTTCATAATGTAGAAGCCTAATGTAGATATTAGGTTTCTAGACTCATATTTTAGAGGGCACACAATTTCAGAAATCCTCATAAGTAAATGAAATGAAATGAAAATGGATATTGAGTTACACCTTCATAGTGCTATTGAGGAGTTCACTGTTTCATCACCATATACACTTTGCTCTCAGTTTTCGCAGATTTGAAGACTGCGTTCTTGATTCTTCGTGGAAGGGGGAGCTCCATTGGCTAAAACAGCATGCACACAGGAACACACGACCATTCAAGCCAATGGGGCTTGAATATTGGCAAGTTCCCATTTTTGTGGGGGTGGTGGTATCCTGGAATGGATCTCCCGCAAAAACAGAGGGGAAAGTGTACAGTACCTTAGAGAAAGGAGGGGGGAGGAAGGAACATAGCAGCAGTTTTAAGAATAACTGGTTTTTATTTTTGCTTGAGCTTTCATGGATATACTGTAAACCCAATTCTTTGAATGCTTACAGAGCATTGGATGCTTACAGAGCAGTTCTTGGATGCTTTGTAAATATCCAGAGAAGTGGTTTATATCTGTGAAAGCTCATGCAAAAATAAAAACCAGTTAGTCTTAAAGGTGCTGCTTCATTCCTTTCCCCCTCCCTTCTTCCTTTTTATGCTGCAAGAGACTAACACGGCTACTTCTTTGTTAAGTATGTTTTATAGCAGGAACCGGCAACCTACGGCCCGGGGGCCGGTTAAGGCCCCGGTCCCCGGACTTACTGGCCCAGACCGAAGGTTGCTGCCGCCGCACGCCACCATTGCGGTGCGTTTTTGTCGCTCTGTGGCCGCGCTCACCATTTTGGAAATCAGAATGGTGGTTGTGATGCGTTTGCACATGTGCAGTACTCTTGTGCATGCGTAAACGCGTCG
>CM034703.1:170265249-170277343 GCA_020142125.1 Phrynosoma platyrhinos
CCCCCCGGCCCAGCCGAGACCTGGGCTATGGGAAACTGGCCCAGGTGTCAGAAAGGTTGCCTGCCCCTGCTTTATAGTAACTGAAGATGCATATTAACCACGATTATTTTAAGATGTAAGATACACTTGCATGTGCATGTGCGTGTGTGCTTCTGTTGTCTCCCAGCAAATTGTAATTTAGAATAATATAAACTCCTCTATTTCTTTAATCTGGACTGTTTGAATTGTTCTAAATTTTCACTGTAAACCTGAGGGACAAACCGTTCCACTCTTTTTATAACATACTGAATTTTTTCTTAGAAACATGAACTCTTTTTTCTCCAGACACTTATTGCTATCCTTTTTTGACGCTGAAGAGATGGAATTTTGGTATATAAAGGCCCTTGCCATTATGTTGCAGGAGTGATAAGACTGGCATACTTGCCAAATGCAAAGAAGATCATTTTGTTTTCTGCAACATTGTAGTCTCCCACCTGGCCCTTACTAGCCCTGGATTTGCATTGACTTCAGAGCTGATCTCAAGCCATACATTGTAAGCTTTGAGTCTTGGAATTGGAGTATTTGCAGCAGTGCGAATTTGTTATCTAGCGCTTAAGCCACTGTTTTTGCTCACCATTTAGAAAGAAAATATACTGTAAGAGGATTGTGCTTAATATTTCCTTTTCCTGTTTCTATTTTTCAAGCTTCTGGAAGGGAGTGAGAGATTTTTTCTTCATTGGTTTTTGTTTTTATGAATTTTTTGGGTTTTGAATTTATTATACTATTAATTATTATTACTCCTCTTACTGCTAGGCCCTCCATATCCTTATTATCCTTGCTGGCCTGCACTGGAAAACTTGATGGCAATAATTGATTCATAGACACTGTTCCAATTTATTTCATAATTTCAAAGTCCATAGCAATATTGTGAGAGGTTGATCTGAAGTTTTGCTCATTTAGAACAGACAATTCCACAGCAAGAACATCGCATGGGGAAAAAGTATAGCATGTGGTATGCCTGTGGGCATTTGCTCAGTGTGCTCCATAATCAGGAACATTATGTTCAGATTAAGGTAATTATTTGTAACAAATTTTGCAAATTGGCAATAGACACAGGGTTCTTCATATATTTTCAGTGTGTTCTTGATGCTCAATTAGTTGTCCAGCTCTATTGTATAGTGTTCTTGTAATTTTTCATCTTGGCTTTGCATCTTCTTAACAGATCAACTCATTGGGTTGATTCTAGACCTAGGAATACCATATATACAGACCAAAGGAATCACAAATATGTTTGTCACAATTCTAATCTTTTGGTTGGTGGGAATAGCTGGTGTAATAGTAGCTGGTTAGTGGGAATAGCTGAAGATCTGCCCATTCCATCATTTAGCTTCCTCAGACTGCCTTTTCCTGGAGTAAAACTGTATTGAATGTGAGCTGTGTACTGGAGATATTACTGCAGGCTTCAAACATAGGAAAATGCAACTTAATTGAAATTAGTATTTCAAATCAAATTAAACCATTAAAAAACCTAGATAAAATGTAAGTGCACTTCACTAGCCTTCTGTTACTGGCTGGAGGATTTTGAGAGTTGTAGTTCACAAAAGCAGCATTTCCCAGCTCTGATAACTGAACTGTACAATCCAGAAGTCCAGACCTCCTGACAGTCGTAGGGCAGATGTGGCACATCCATATTCTTTTCAATTTCTAAACAGGGCACTAGAATTGTACATTTTTTGGGTGCTTAGTAAGTAGATCCCCAATTTTCAGACCTACAGCATCTATATTGAAAATATCTGGTATTTGAATTAGCACAATGTGCTTGTGTTTTCATGTGTTGAATATACTCTTCTTCTAAAGATGAGTATGTGTTTTCTGATAAAACCTAATTAACAAAAATGGATGGAGGCAGAGTTCTAAGTTTATTCAGCCATTTTGATTAATGCAACTGTGCACTGACTGAGCTAGTCTGTGTCCTGTCACTTCTTTCTTGTAGTCTAGCTGTTTTTGTATATTCTTCTAGCTTCGTGGAAGGATTAGCTTGTTTGCTACCCAACTTTCTGTACATGTGCTGTACCGCTAGGGATGTCTTTTCTATGTGAACTCCTCTTTTGAGGAACTCAAAACACATGTATAGAACCTCATCATGGTGCAAAAGATTTTGGAGCACACACTTGGTTAATGTTGGACCCGTGGCCATGTCTTTTAGTATTTGCTCTATCTGAATGGTACCTCCTACATCATTCCCAGTATACCAGTAATTGCACAGCAAAATCAATGGTTTTTGGCAGCTGTCATTCAGGAAAATTTATTTGCTGTTATGGATCTTTTCATTGAGGAACCACTGACAAGCCTCTGAGGAACCCAGTAATATCTCACAGGAAGAGTTTAAAAAGCCTTTTTTTGAGTCCTTTGTAGTTGAATTATCACTGAAGTTAATTAGAAAGAACAGCATCAAAGTAAAAGTAAAACAGTATGTCAGGATGGAAGATGAACAAATCCTCTGACAAGATAGTCTTCTGAATTTACAGTGTTAATTTGACTTGAATGTAGTGAAGTGCAGCCAATCAGATTACAAAGTGATGTAAGCTTTGTGAGCCAGTGTCATACTTGGGTCAAAATGACATGTCAGTATGACCAAATAATGAGATCAAGCAGTCTATATCTTCCCTTTCATTGGAAAGGGCAAATAGAATAGGACATGTACTGACATGCTGCAAGATGTACAGAAGTAATAAGTGCATAAGTTGAATGTATTCCTGCTTCCTCCTGTACTCTAATTCTGTTATTAGAGTCCCAGCTATGATTTTCCCTAGATGGGGTTAAAATGACCATAGTAGTTCATGCACTGATATCTTCCAGATTAGACGACTACAATATATTTTACACCTGGCTGACCTAGACTGTGGCCCAGAAACTGTAACTAATGCAACACGCAGTAGCTCCATGGCTGATAGGAACATTTTATAGAAGCCATATGACACCAGTTTTAAAGTAATTGTTCTGGCTGCAAGTATTCTTCCAGTCTGAGAAAGTGACAGCATTTCAAATCCTAAATGGTCTGGGACCTCAATACTAGAAGAAGCATTGGTCGAGATTGAGGTTTTCTGAAGGGACCCCCTTCTGTGTTCCATTATGGGAGAGCTCTTTTCCACTGTGGCATCCCATGACAGAGTGCCCTTTCGTCACATGGCTGTTTTAAAGGGCTGAATGTGTTTTTATACTGTTTAAATTGATTTTATTTGTGTGCCACCTTGAGATTTTATGCTATAGCTCAAGACATAAGTATTTTAATACATAAATGAAAACAGTTATTCCAGAGGAAGCAAATCTTAGAGGAAAGTTAATTCCCCAACAAACATTCTTAGCTCACAGTAGATAAATTCTTTATGTGCATGTCAGGGAAGAGGTGAGATTTGAAGTGGTGGCTTTGTATATACACAGGTTTTAAATTTCTGTTGCTTTGTGTTTAAATTCAGTTGTTCACCCATGCTGTACAAGTCTTAGGCATCAATATAGTATATCTCTGTGTAGCTATAAAACATTTTACTATGGATCAAGCACACAGGGCTGTAATCTTTACATGGAAAGTGACCAAGTTTAAGAAAGATTTGCCTTTTGGATTCTGCTTAAATGTGTTCCAGTTATTTTTGTCTTGTTTCCCAAAATCAGGACCAAGAGAGACGAACCCCTTTGCATGCAGCTGCATATTTGGGGGATGCCCCTATTGTTGAACTCCTTATTCTATCAGGTGAGTAGTATATGTGTATGACTTTTAGTTGGCAGGATGTCTGATGTGTTCTGACAGCAGAAAGTTGCAAATTGAGGAAGAGAAAGAAGCATACTTTTGATTCTCGTAAGAAACAGTAGCCTGCAATACAGGAATAATACTAGTGGGAAGCCCTCAGGTCAGAGTGAGCAGTTGCTGGGCATTTACTGGAATGGAAGAGGAAAGCATTCATTTCCTATCCTGTGGTAGCCAGCTGCTTTTTAAAAAACATATTTTAATATCATTAACCAGATTGTCAAAGGTGATTGAAATGGAGATGATGACATCTGAGGAAAAAAAGAGGACTCTACAGTGCTGATAGAGCTTGTGTAGTTCTGTAGTTGGCTTTAAGTTCAAACCCTAGATTCAAACTCCTGTTAAGTTACAATTGTTCATCCTATGATATTATTTAGAAGAGGAGTTATAATCTGATTTGAATGATTGCAAGAATGAATGAGACACTATAAAACACTTAAGCACTTTCAGTGTGGGAAGCACTATAGTTAGCAGATTGCTGGTAGTAATATTAGTATTGCTAGCATAATTTTAGAACAACAGAGATTTATAGAAAATTGTGATTAAGCTTAGTGGGGCTATTTTAAAAGTGACAGCTCTATACACTGTAATTCTTCTGTTGTAAGTTGCAGGGCAGAGTTAGCTTTCTGGACAGTGGAACCAGCACAGCTGATTCTTTATGCATGTGCTAAATTTTCCCAAATTAACTGGAATGGCATATGTTAGCTACTTCTGGTGTATGCTTTTAGAGCAAGTTTTAATTTTTGAAGACCACTGGTTCTATCTTAAATCAAATCTATTCTTAAAATCTAAAGATCATAATGGTTGTGAAAGTTATTTGTTTAATGCCTGAAGAGATCTATGTTTCCTTCTTTCCCCCTTTTAAATTGTTTTTGTAAACATAACTCCTTGATGTTTTGGTAATGGTGTATTCTGTTGCAGTTAAATTTTGTAGAATAATTTTGCTTCTCTGTCCTTGGGAGTAAATCACATTTTCTACTCAGTCATCTGGGTTGTCCTTGACAATTGAGTAGTTATTGTTACTGGAAATAAAGCTGAATTTTGTCCAGTTCAAGAAGCCAAAATAACAGTAACCTTGACAGGTGTATGATATTAATGTATGATATTAATCCTGGTATTAAGGTGCAAGGGCAAACAATGCTGACTTTCTGTTGGTCAACTGTCTGTACTTTGTTCCTTAGGTGCTAACGTTAATGCAAAGGACACCCTTTGGCTAACTCCGTTACACCGTGCTGCAGCTTCTCGCAATGAGGTAGGTACCATACTCTTGGCTTTGGCCCATTAACATGACAAAAGAGACTTGATGCTCTGGATCAGGGGTAGGCAACCTTTCCCCTTTAAGGGCCGAGGGACTTCAGCTCCCAGAATCCCAGGAGCTATTGGCCAACATGGGACTATTGGCCAACATGGCTGAGGCTTCTGGGAGCTGAAGTCCCTCGGCCCTTAAAGGGGAAAGGTTGCTTGCCCCTGATCTGGATTCTCCTGCAGCAACATTTTGAACAAATTCTTTTGTTTCTTGTATTCACAGTACTCACCAGTAGCCATGCTGAAAACTATGAGGCCTGAGAAACTGGCAAAGCAGTCCAGATTGGGTAGGGTAGACTGGTACAGAAGGGTTTCTCTGTGGGTTCCATCTACAGAGGGAGACAGGAAAAAGGAGCTTTTAATAAGGTTTCCCGCCTAACCACCTTCTTACTTGCCATCAGTGATAGTCGGTAGTTGTAGTAAAGCACAGATTGTAGTCTGTGACTGTCAATCTTATTTCATATTCACATCCATACTTTATAAATAGGACTACAGTGTGAAAGGACAAGTTCTTTGTGGTTCTGTGCAGCTCTTCATTCTCATCCTTTATTTTTAAAAAATTCTGATTACAGGTGCATAGTTGCATGATATAAAAATTAGTCCAGTAAATTGCAGTTAATTTCTCTCATAGACTGTCCTTGGCACAGAATTATAGAACATCTCCTGATTGACACTGACCTTCAACACTCCTATATTAATTCGGTTAGCTAGAAGAGTGCATTGCTGTTAATAGGATAACACCCATAAATTGATAATATAGGAGGTCTCGATAGTAAGCGTGCTGTTGTAAAATCTTGCTGGACATTTCTGTAAAAGCAGCAAGTAGGTTTCTTGTAAAGATGATTATAGAGTAAGTTTCTGCCATTAATTGCACAAAGACTGAGCTCCCTAGAGAGTATCCTCCTGGAAAAGCTTCCGTTCTTCACCCGATTCAGTTAACTTGTATAATTGCTTTTTCCTGCTGGCCTCACGGCTTCAGGCCATTTTCAACATCTGAGAAGCACCACTTATGCTGGCTCGATTAATTCACCTCTTTGCTCTAAAACAGTGTCAGCGGTTTTACTGATGGCTGGCTTCCAGTGGGTGGGTGGGGGCCTCATCTCAGATAGTTTGTGAGAAAGTGAAGGGGCAGTGGTATATCATCTTACCTTAATGGAGTGGGAAGCAGTGTCAAAATATAGGGCATTAGGCCACTTTTGCCTAATGCCAAGCTGCTTATGCCTCACTAGTCACCAAAGAGCATTCCTTAGCCGTGTCGGCAGCATCAGAATTCTCCAGACAGACAGATTATTATAAGATTCTTTTGCACTGCACCCTTCTTACCCAATCCTGACCCAATTTTTTATGCTAGTTTTGGTAAACTATATATTAGCAGCATGTTGGTATGACTGAAATCACTCCTGATCACATATTTGTGAAGCTTTGAAAGTGTGAAGACCTTGGCTACATGCATTTTCTGCACCTGTCTCCTTAAAAGTGCTGCCAAATCTTGTTGCTGCTTCCACTCCTTTTTGTGGTAGCCTCCAGTGTTCTTATTCTGGCTGTCTGGATGTAGAAGCTTTGACCTGACAGTAAGCTGCTTTGAGAGGAGCTAGCTTCCTTAGAAGTCAGACTAATCTCATTTGAATGCAGAGCCTTAACTTTTTAAAGCTATGTGACACCTTGGAAGCTTGGTCTCTATCAAGTGTTCTTTGTTGTTACCATGTACAGTCGGCCCTCAACTTTTATGGGAAAAATCTCAAATATAGGCCTTCCTTTTTCCCTTTTTTACTGAGAGAGCACTTCTCTAGGCATCTGTAGGTCCTTCAGTGAGACTGTGGTGAAGTTCTGCCAAACCTTTGTGCCATGTAAAACTGAAATCTGTTGGTATGTTTGTTTCCTTTAGTCCAAGGAGGGGGAACCTCTTTCACATTAAGGATTAAATTTAGTTTCAGCTAAATTCTTGGAGACTGCATCCAGTTGTGGGTAGGGCTAAAGACAACAGAATGGGACAAAAATACCAGCATATTTAGCTTAAAGCTCTCAATGACAATTACTAAGCTTTAAAAGTATATCAACATTTGGGGAAACCCCATACAAATGCTGGGAAACCCTGAAACAGTGGTGTCACAGAATGGGGGTTTGGCTGTCTGGAGAACCACAGAAGGCTCTGGCTTGGGACCAGAAAGCCATTTTCAGACCTCTTGGTTTGAGGTTTCCTATCATTGCTTTGGGCTATCCTTAAAGCCCAAAGTTTGTCCTCATCTTCTCTCAGGGTGCTGGATCACTTCAGGTTTTAGTTCCTCCTCTCTTGTAAAGGCACACTCAGTCCATATCTGTATAGCTGGGCACCTGGCATGCCTCCTTTTTTCTAAATTCTGCAGGCCATGAGGCTAACTTTTTTGAGAATCCCACATCTATTGTCTCACAGCATTACACTTTTGCCTTGCTCTTTAATGTGTCATTGTTCCTACAAAGATCCCTTGTCCTGCTCAGCTGTCTCTCTTCTGTCCCTGGCAGAAGGCACTTAACCTCCTCCTAAAGCACTCGGCAGATGTCAACGCTCGTGACAAGTATTGGCAAACACCACTGCACGTTGCCGCTGCCAACAGAGCCACCAAGTGTGCTGAGGTCATCATCTCCCTGCTTAGTAGCATTAATGTGGCAGACCGCACTGGCCGCACAGCACTGCACCATGCCGTACACAGTGGGCACATTGAGGTAAGTTGTGACATCCTCCTTCCAGGGTCTATCTGCATTGTATCACTGTTAGAAATGGCTGAGTAATGAAGGACAGTTGTTCTTAGGGGAAAAGTAGCTTTCAGAGGAGGTATTTGGAACAGGGAAAGGGACAGGGAAAAGACGATTATGCAAGCAAAATCTTGCAAGCAAAATCATCCTCAAAATTCTGCAATATAGATTCCAACCATACATGGAAAGAGAGATCCCAGAGGTCCAAGCAGGGTTCAGGAAAGGAAGAGGCACTAGATCACATTGCAAACATACAGTGACTAATGAAACACACTAGGGAATTCCAAAAGAAGATCAGCGTGTGCTTAATAGACTATAGCAAAGCCTTTGACTGCATAGACCATGAAAGGCTATGGAATGCCCTTAAAGACATGGGAGCGCCAGCACATCTGATAGTCCTGATGAGGAATCTGTACTCAGGACAAGCGGCTACTGTTAGAACAGAACACAGAGAAACAGAATGGTTCCCAGTTGGCAAAGGGGTTAGACAAGGTTGCATCCTTTCACCCTATCTGTTCAACTTGTATGCAGAACATATAAGAAAAGCAAGCTTGGACACAGAAGGAGGAGGAGTGAAAATAGGAGGAAGGACTATCACCAATCTAAGATATGTAGGTGACACCATAATACTAGCAAAAAACCTCACAGATCTGGAACACCTTCTAAGGAAGATCAAAGAAGAAAGTGCAAAGGCAGGCTTAATAAAAAAAGAAAACAAAAATAATGACCACCAAGGACCTTCACAAGTTCAACCTAGACAATGAAGAAATAGAAATAGTCAAAGAATTCCCATACCTGGGATCAAACATTGATAGAAATGGGGACTGCAGTCAGGAAATCAGAAGAAGATTAAGAATGGGGAGGGTGGCTATGAAAGAACTAGAAAAGATTCTAAAATGCAAAGATATATAGCTCAGCACAAAATTTAGATTCATACAAGCCATTGTATTCCCTATTACCATATATGGATGAGAGAGCTGGACAGTTAAGAAAGATGATAGGAAGAAAACCAACTCATCTGAGATGTGCTGGAGAAGAGTGCTGAGGATCCCATGGACAGCCAAAAGGACAAACAAGTGGGTCCTAGAGCAGATCAAACCGGAAACCTCCCTGGAAGCCAAGATGACCAAACTGAGACTGTCATACTTCAGACATTTCATGAGAAGAGGAGACTCTGGAAAAAGCAATAATGCTGGCGAAAGTGGAGGGAAGTAGGAAGAGAGGAAGGCCACATGCCAGATGGATGGACTCTTAATAAGGAGGTCATGGGTATTTAGTTGCAGGACTTAAGCAGAGCAGTGGAGGACAGAGGGTCTTGGAGATGTCTCATTCATAAGGTTGCCATGAATCGACATCGACTCGAGGGTAGTTAACAACAAATGTCCATTGTGCTGTATAACATGTGCTGCTATGTTCCAAAAGTAGAACTGTCGATTTCACGACATTTGCAAGATCAGGGAGCACAGAATAAATTACTTTGTGTTTTGACTTTGTATAACATTTGATTTTAACAACCATGGTCCTTTCTTCTCTACTTTTTTCTAGATGGTAAATCTGCTCTTAAATAAAGGGGCCAATCTGAACACATGTGACAAGAAGGAGAGACAGCCAATACACTGGGCAGCCTTCCTTGGTAGGTCTTTTCTGTTTTTGCAGTCATTCTGGTTGGTTTGTTTTTATCAGTGTACTGCTGTAGTATAGTGAATAAGAATGAACTGTGAGCCAGGATGTCTTTAGTTCATAGACACAGATCAGCATGCATGTAGTGACTCATTCTACCTGTCTTTTCCCTGCTTTCATCACCTGCCCCTTTCTTAACTGGCACATTGGCCAGGATATAGATGTGCTGCAAAGCTAATGAGACCAAGGAGCAGAGGTCACGACAAGATAAAGGAATGGACAAAAAGAACATTATTCTTGTTGCACTTGGGAGGTTAAAGCAATGTGTAGTTATTCTTGGTTTGTGAAATCACACAATGGGTTTTTGCACCTGTGCAGTAAGCACTCTGGAACATTCCTGAGCTGAGATTTGGTGGGAGACCCACCCCCACTACCTCAGTACCCATGTCACAGTGTGCCTGCCCCAAATCTCCTCAGGTTTTTGTTTGTTTGTTTGTCTGCCACATTAGCAATTTCTAGGAACTTGTTCTGAGCTTCAGATTTCTTTGAATTGCTTTCTTCTACCTTTAAACTTTTCACATCTTCCTTTCTCTTTGTCATTTTGGCCACCACCAAAATAAAAAGGGAGGAGGAGAAAAGCTGAATACTTTAGAATTTGTGCAAGGTGTTCCTCCCTCTCTGAGGCCTCTTGGATGGCCCTGAGAACACTTGTTTAATCTCTACACATCCTATGGCCCCTTCAGACGGTTGTGTTGAGTGCCTGTGTTGTTTGAGAGAAGAGCATAAAGTTCAATCTTATGCCATTTGCTTTGGGTTTTCCAAGCAGGGTTTCAAAAACGGTTAATGCCTTCTTTGATTTAATACCTATCTTACTCTATGGCCATCACATCTCTTTGCCTCCACCTGTGTCCTCAGATTATCATGCCATTACCACATTTTATGTGCCATTACCAACAATCTGAGTACTTACCATCCTCAAATTGGAGTATGCTATAGAACCCGAAACGCTTCCTTCTTCAGAATGCATTCAGACTACAAAACCATCTCCAGGGAAGAGGCTACTAACCTCTTACAAAAGAAAGCAGTTCCAAAGGTCCCTTCACATCAGGCCCATCTAGGTTTTTACAGTTGCTATTTTATAGGCTTTCAAGTCACATTGAACTTATACTGTGGCTGTCTCTACAGTCTTCCTTAGAGGGATTCTGCTTCCAGAACTGTGCAGAGCAGTTACATGGTCACACGCTCTCACTTGCTTTCTCATTATAGATTTGATGTGCAAGCAAGAGCTGATGCTTCCTTTGGTCAAGCTGTATTATCTTCTATTTTGGCTTGACATAGATCCCCATGTCCTGGTGAATTAGCTAACCAGTCACCCATTATGTGATTTCGCAGAGACCACAAGGAAGAAGACATTTACCTGTGTGCAATGGGATCATGTAGCACCTTTGAAACTAACTGAAAGAAAGAACTTGGTAGCATGAGTTTTTGTAGACTTGAGCCTACTTCCTCAGATACACCTGTAACTGTTCTACAGGTGCTGATCTGTGAATTCACACAACTCCTTTCTCTTCTCCTCTTTCCATGTCTGCCTGTTGGCTCCGGACATGGAACAGAGGAGATTTGGGGTAAGTGTGCTGTGACATGTGTGTTGAGGTAATGGGGGTGGGGTTCTTGCAGATTTCTTAACTCAAGAATGTTCTGTGGAGATTACTGTGCAGGCTCCAAAACCTGCACAGATGATCACTTGAAGAACCACAGTTACAGGTAAGCAACTTATTTTATTTCTGACTAGCATATGGTTGTTTCAAGATTTATAAGTAAAATGTATTGAGTTCTTAGAAACCTCTGTATAAAATCACTCAGGCCTTCCAGCATCACAGTATGGTTGGCCTAATTGGAGTGAATAAAGCCAAGTAGCATGCTAGAATGCCTTCCCAAAGAAGAGAGATAGGGAAGGAGGAGATGTTTGCAATGATAGGCAGGGGCAGGGCCCAGTGCAGAGCCACAGAGAAGTCAGAGCTTCATTCCTGGGCGCACCCCATCTGAGCAGAAGCCCCCTGTGACCATCCTTACACGGTAATAGTTAACACCTGTACCCAGCTATGAGAGCTTCAGAGGTGTATGTTCTCTGTGCCAGTTTTAAAAGTGTGTGAAGTAACCCTGGCCACCAGTTTGTATCTGGCATTAAGAGGAGTTGTTCTTAAAAATGCTTGTTTCACCATCAGTAAGAATTGTTGTTAAAACTGCAGTTGCTAGTACTTTTGCTTAAAAACGCTTTTTCTATTGCTGCCTCCTATGGCAGCAGTTCCCTTTGTTGGAATTAAAGTACCTTGGCTCCAAGGGAGTCTTGGAGCCAGGTGGCTTGATAGAGCTGATTTCTAACAGAGGGGACACATTGTGTGACCACCTCTTCTGGCAATGGAGTGTGAATAGCAGGGTGCTTGGATCATCCATTGCCAGTGGTCATTACTGCTGTACTTTCACTTGCACACTCAAATTGTGGGTACCTTGGTATGTGAGTAGTGAAAGTGTCAGACTTTGTTGTACAAGTGGTTTGACACCATGGCATCCTGACTGTATCACAGAAGATACCGTTGCCTAGAAGAAAGTCTGAAGAAAATAGTGCTAATCTTGTGTTGTAATAATAATAATAATAAT
>CM034703.1:170277443-170316274 GCA_020142125.1 Phrynosoma platyrhinos
AGGGACCTCAAAACCGGAGTAATGTGGTCCCTCCTAGATGTTCCTGAGGTTAGCCTGGCTGCCATATTTTGTAACAGCTGTAATTTCTGAACCAAGCACAAGGGTAGCCCCATGTAGAGCGCATTACAGAAATCAAGGCGTGAGGTTACCAGTGCATGCACAACAGTCTCGAGATCCCTTACTTCCAGAATAGGGTGCAGTTGGCGTAACAGCCGAAGCTGATAACAAGTGCTCCTGACCGTCACATTTACCTGATTTGTCATCAGGAGCGACAAGTCAAGGAGCACCCCCAGATTGCGAACAGTCACTGGAGGAGAGTGTGGCCCTATCCAGGACTGGAGGTTGCAACCCAATTCTTGGTTTCGGGGCAGCTACCGCGAGCACCTCCATTTTGTCTGGATTCAGTTTCAATCTGTTTTTCCTCATCCAGCCCATTACCGCCCGAAGACATTCATTGAGAGAGGAACTGAGAGAAGAGTGTTTTGTTCATTACACATGCTAAGTTTCCATGAAGCAGGAAGCAACACCACCAAGGAGCTTTCTTTGATATGTAATTTATGTATGTTCATCATATGCAGAAAACTGCCTGGAAATCTGTGCAAATCCCACATTAATTTTAGTTTTGTCTTGGAAGTTGTGTTGTTTGACACTTAGGTTTCCAGTTATTCCTTGCTGATTTTATTCCCATATCTGATGCTTGTACTGTGCTTTCATTTTGTAATAGCCTAGGACTGTATGAAGATCTTGAATGGAATAACATCTGGTTCAAATCCACACATTCTTCCTAGTTGTGACTTACATTACATTAACTCATTACGTTAACTTCCTCAGCCATTGACTTGAAGTCTTACTTCAGACTTCCATCTTTTGATGGCTCTCTTTTTTAAATTGACAGCTGCTTTTCTTTTCTCTTCTTTTCTTTAGATGAAGGCAGTGTAATTTGGAGCTCAGATGTATGCTATAATGCAGATATGTATATCAATTGATAAACCTAACTGATTATTGAAACTAAATCATATCTATTTGTAATGCAGGCACTGAGAGAATCTGTTCTGTGGGACTTAAATACTCTATGTATGAGGGATTTGGTGGCTCATAGGTTTTGAGCCGAACTGGCACATTTCTAAGGTACAACTGAGCCATGGTAAAATGGCATCCATAGTGCTATAACAACTCTCTTACTGTAGAACCTTATTTGGCACATTAGCTTGTATTTACAAGTACTGTATTTGTATTTAGCTTATCAGAATTGATAATGACATAGGAGCAAAATAATTAAAGGAAAGTAATTCACCAATGATCTCTTATAATAGTTGCTTATATTTTTGGAGCAGGTATAATGGACTTTTCTCTTGCTTAACACAGCCAATTTGAGTAGTGATCCACTCTGCCATTGGGAGGCCTGTTTCCTGGTTCTTCAGTTCAAGCAGGGACTGGCTTTCTAGTTTGAGATGTAATGCTGAATTGTGGTTTAATGCTACATGTAAGAGCATTCCATTTGTATGTTCTGTTTCCCCTCCCTTCTTCTTGGTCAGGACTCAAGGAGGAGATTACAAATGTGTATTTCCAATTCTAAATGAACCCAAGTTCTCAGTTATGACTGATATAGCAATAGCAAGTACATGTCTATACCGCTTATCAGTGCACTTAAGCACTCTCTAAGTGTGTAAGCCAATTGCCCCCAACAATCTGGGTACTCATTTTAGTGACCTCGGAAGGATGCCAAGCTGATTCAACCCTGAGCCCCTGACTGGTACTGAACTCACAACCTTGTGGTTTGTGAATGAGTGGCTGCCGTTCAAAGTGTCATTTAAACACTGCTCCACCAGGGTTTTTATGATATGATATGACAGCAAAAAGTTTAAAAGTGGAATTAAATCTGTTTCCTCTGCTAGGCTACTAGAAAAGAAGGAAAAGAGAAGCATATAAGGCTCTTGCACATAATGCTAAAACATAGTTTAGCCTTGTATCCTAGATAGGCTGAGTAATGCTTGGCCTGTTTGCTATGGTTAAGAGAATGGCAGTGAGTTGGTAGACAACATGCTGACTCTCTCCTTTAGTATGAATTCCACCCTCCACACACAGCTGTTTGGTATACTATAGATTTTGCTGTAGTTAAGACTAATTACACCTTCAACAGAATTTATACTGCATGTGAGACAGTGTTGCACTATGATTAACAGAGGAGCAAGAAGTCACACTCAGAAAGGGAATCTCTGGGGAAAATGACCTCCTAGCCCAAGTTAAATGATTTACGGTACATTTACTCCAGCCCTAAGACCATTAGGCAACCAAAATTGGAATGGATTCTTCTATTGTGCATCATCCAGCACATAGAAAGAGGAGAGTTGAAGATAACTCAGACAAAATCCTGCAGTAGCAGAATGTTGCAAGGGTCACCATGTAGCAAAATGTTGCAAAGATAAATCATGTATGGATTTCCAATGCAAGAGTGGTGTTAGAGGCTTTGGGGTGGACAGTTTTCAAAGATGTCTTTTCAGTATGGAACAATGTGAGTGAGAAATACCCCATCTGCCATAGCAATGGAAGCAGGTTGCAGAACTGTATGGGAAATGGTAATCCTTTTCAAATTGCCTTACTTTTCTGTGTTTTTATGCATTGTCTCCTCTCAGGGCATTTGGAAGTCTTGAAGCTGCTTGTGGCTCGAGGTGCTGATGTCACATGCAAAGACAAGAAGGGTTACACGCTGCTGCACACAGCAGCGGCCAGCGGCCAGATTGAAGTGGTGAAGCATCTGCTGAGGCTTGGAGTTGAGGCAAGTCCTGTGAAATTCTAGTTCAGTGAGGACTGTGGTGTGGCTGGATTTCTCTTTGCTGTGTTCACCTTCTTTTTGAACATCCACATTCCGCCCTGTACCTGGAAGCCCATGCAGGCATAGTTTCAGGTTATTTAAGTTTATTGTGAGATTATGACAAACACAGGAACAACTTTGTCATGCATACCTTCATAAAAAAATACATACTTTTTTTTTTAATTTGGAGTATTTATAACCCACTCTTCAGCCACAAAGGCTCTCAGAGCAACTTACAGATAGTTAATTAGACAGGTTCCCTTCCCTCCGGCTTACAATCTAAAAAGACATGACACAACAGGAGAAGGGAATGGTAGTGGGGAAGGGGATCAGGTACAGCAGTTCTTCTCTCCCTCTGAGGCCAAGGAGGTAATGCAGGTTACATGTAACATACACACACATCCTGTTAATCATGTACACTCCTTATATTAAAAGTCATAAGTTGCATGTGTTTAAAAATGTTGGAAGTAAGTGCATACAGGTATTAACTTTGGCTATCAGGGTGGTATGGATGTAGAATGGTCATCTGACAGCCGGAGTCATAGCTACAAATGTTTGCCAGCAGCAAATGGATATTTTTATGTTGAGAGAGTAGTGAAATAGCTATTGCTTGAAGTAGTGAAATAGCTATTGTTCTGAATAGGCCTCTTTCATGGGATATGATAGTTACTTTGCTCTGCTAAAAGTTTAGGCATCTTGAGTTCCAAAACATATATTCCTGGAGTTTGACTCCAGTTTTCTGTTTACAAATTAATTCAAAACCCGTTTCCTTTAATCTGTGGAATTATTTGATGATAAAAGCATGGGATTACATGTGAGAGAAATCAAAATAATGCACCAGACATGTGTGGATACAGTGGAGTGAAGGACATGTTAGGTTTCACTAGAAATTATTGATATACATCGTCCTAGGTACAGCTTGGAAATATGTGCCATCCTCTGGTAAAAATGCCAGCACAAACTAAAGGACTGTTACAGAGCAATCCCATGCAGTTGGAGTAGGGAGCATATTGGTCCTTAATCAGATCAAACCTAAATACTCCCTGAAAGCCAAGATGACTAAATTGAAGCTGTGGTATTTTGGCCACATCATGAGAAGGCATGACTCATTGGGAAGAGACAATAATGCTAGGAAAGGTAGAGGGTAGGTAGAAAGGTAGAAAGAGAGGAAGACTGCACGCCAGATTGCTAGACTAAATCAGGGAGGTCACAGGACCTAAGCAGAGCAGTGGAGGAGGGGGGGGTGTCTTAGAGATGTCCTATCCACAGAGTTGCCATGAGTTGGGGCTGACCTGAGAGCAGTTAACACAACACACACACATCTGTCATGCATCCTAGGCAGATTTTGTGGTGAAAAATGCTGGGAGAGAGCCCTCTTGTTCCTGTGGCACATGTATGTTCACAAGAAAATCCAGTAGAGTAGAAGGCATCGGTTTCTGTATGGAGGTATAAAACGTTAAGTGGAACTCTCCAAGGGCTGTGTGTGTATGTATGTGTGCACACCCCTATGCATTTAAACACATGTTCAGTCTTAAAATGAAAACAGAAATATCACAAGCAGCATAGCCATTGGAGACCACTAGATATTATCTGATATATATTATGAGAGTCAGATGCAACAGGTACTGTTATGTTGTGAATCTGAGAGTGCAGTCCTAGGAGTCTATGGCCCGGAGCAAATGGATGGCAAGGAGCAGCCTCTGGCTGTTTCAACTAATCAGCTCAGGATTGCAACGACTGCATGTCCTGCTCTCAAAGTAGGCCGCTGCCACAGTTCCAAATGATCTGCTGCCATGAGTGGATTAAATCCGTTCCTTTTGCTGGTGGCTTCAGGCCACCTTTGGCGGCCTCGGAGCAGTTTCTGGCCACTTTGAGGGCATGCATCATCTGAACTTCATGCCCCTGAAGTGGCCAGAAGCTTCATCTTTTGGCCCCTCTGTTTCAGGCATATGTCATTTAACTCAGTTGCTCTTAACTTCTGAGTAGCCATGCATAGGAGTGCATTGTATGCACTACTGACCCATGCAGACTTGACAGATCCCAAGTACCCAGGAAAGTGATTATCATTTACTGGGGCCTTCAACAGCATTTTGAACCAGACCTGGTTCTTACATGCATAGAGCTATTGTAAAAAACACTTGACAGAGTAACCTTACTGAAAGCTTTTAGGTGGATTTAAAAAGAAGGTGCAGCAGATCCATGGGAGAGGACAGGTCTTTCAGCTGTTGGCTGTAACAACTAAATGGAACACCAGCATTTGAGCAGCATGTATCTTAATACCAAATGCTGTGACCCAAGAACAAGCAAAGGTTGGTGGCATTAAGTTCCTGTAGGTTTTCTGCTGCTCACTTTGCAAATGGGCCCTCAGTCTGATCAAGCAAAAATGCTTTTATGCACTTTGGTCCTTTTTCAAAGACAGCTCTTTGCCCCAAAAGTTTTTCCATCTAAATGCTAACAGTTGCAGACACAGTAACTAGGAGAGAAAGAGGCATGAGAGAACAGCAGGTAGGGACTTGAGATTCATGTCAGTTTTCTCTCTCTCTTCCTTGCCCCACTTCCCATAGCCCACAGCAGACACCATGACCAGTGTTGAGAGATATTGGGAGCCCAGCTACATATAAGGAGCACTGGTTCCCGAACCCTGTAGTAGAGACATGTCAGTTTACTAGAGATCTTGCAGATTCTTACCAAAGCTAATGATACAAGTCAGAAAATTTGTGTCTATTTTTTTTAATGAATCTCATTGCTTTATGCTGGCTTCAGGGTTTACCTACTGTTTTAATTTTTATGTTATTTTGTATTTAGTGGTTGCTTTGTAGGCTGCATTTCAAAGATGTGTATTTTAAAAGGTGGGGTATTAAAAACACTGAAGAGATAAAGATAAAATAGGTAAATGTAAGCACTTATTGAAGAGAGTAGAGACTTGGGTACAAGTTGAAGTTGAACTGTCAGATAACAGTAGTTAAAAGATCTGTGGCAAAACAGTCGCTGGAATTCTTTCTCACCAAGTCCTGCACAGTATTAACTACAGAGTATTCAAGTACTGTCATCTTTTGCATGTTCTTCTAGATTGATGAACCAAATTCCTTTGGCAACACTGCACTTCACATTGCCTGTTACATGGGCCAGGACGCTGTGGCCAATGAACTGGTCAACTACGGCGCCAATGTCAATCAGCCCAATGAGAAGGGCTTCACCCCCTTGCACTTTGCTGCCGTCTCCACCAACGGAGCCCTGTGCCTGGAACTTCTCGTCAATAATGGAGCAGACGTGAACTTCCAGGTATTACTAGTCAAGTTAGATTCATCCAGACTTTGAACGGAATGGGTGGGAAGTGAAAACTAACTGCTTTAATAGGATTAAAAACGTGTATTCTAGGAACTGGGATAAAACCCTTTGCTAACTTGCTTTAATGTTTGCAGAGTAAAGAAGGGAAAAGTCCTTTGCACATGGCTGCCATTCATGGACGGTTTACACGCTCTCAGATTCTCATACAGAATGGTAAGCTATCAGATTCTCTCTGGGTTTCACTCACATTTAGTGTTTTATGGCGTTCCTTGCCTATTTTCTTGCAGCTCTTTTAGCACATAGAATCGTCTTCTGTATTTATATAGTTCTGATAACCTATTTGTATTTTAAACAATTTGTGTCTGTTAAATTATATTTTAAGCAAATGAAGTCTTTTATTTTCAGTTGAACACAAATCTTCACTTTCTGTGAATACTTTATAAAAATATATATAGACAAGCCAGTTACATTATTCAGTAAGTGTCAGATTTAACACTTTGGACTTTTGAATTCTTTTCACAGTATTATCACTTGAATTAAGAAGTCTTTGTGTCAGTTCATATCCTCACTTTATGAATGCTAGACACAAAGATAAATGACTTTTTTGGAGGAATTACTAGCAAATCTAGGAAGATGGAAAATCATTCATAGTTATGATATTTAGTACATGCCACACTGCTTACTGCTGAGCCACAATTGCCCATTGGTTCTGGTCAGTCTGAAGTAAATAGCAAGCCAAGTAAATACTGAGTTATGCTTACTTTTATAGGCAGTGAGATTGACTGCGCTGACAAATATGGCAATACCCCCCTTCATGTTGCTGCTAGATACGGCCATGAGCTGCTAATTAGTACTTTGATGACGAATGGTGCTGATACTGCAAGGTGAGGACTTTTTTCTCTAGGTGTCATTTTGGCAGGTAGTATTATAAAGATTCCCTGTTTAAGTTGGCATGGACCATTCTTCTGTCCATACAGTTGGGATAAACAGCAGTAGATAGTTGTGTGAAGCTACTGACCTTCATTGTGTATTTCAAATACACAGTGCAAGTGTACACTTGGTTGAGACTGATCAATTTAGCATGAAAAGGTGTAAGTGGGAGTCACTGTGTTAGCTGTGGCAGGAAATCCACTTTGTGTTTGCTTTTGGCTATGTTTACTACTCTGGTGTGTTCTGTGTATTTGGGAAAAACACAATCATATTCCTTTTCTTTTGTTTTGCCAGGCGTGGGATCCATGACATGTTCCCCTTGCACTTAGCTGTTCTCTTTGGATTCTCAGACTGTTGTCGTAAGCTACTTTCCTCAGGTATGTAGATGGTAGACTCTAACTTGGGCTCTCCCTTCAACTCAAATCAATTGTTTGATGTGAGATCATTAAATAACAAATCAGTTCTTTCTCTTTCTGAATTGCTGTACCTGCATCCAAAGCAATCATCTTTGTTTAAGAGCTTAATAAGTTTCTCAGGAACCTAAATTCTACTTCAGAAACCAGACTTACCATGGAATCTGTGGGTAGGATCACAATATCCTAAGAAGCCTGTCTACTCCCCACTTATCTTGCTGTCTCCTGATTCATAGGTCAGTTGTACAGCATTGTCTCCTCACTCAGCAATGAGCATGTGCTGTCTGCAGGCTTTGATATCAATACGCCAGATAACCTCGGGAGGACCTGCCTCCATGCTGCTGCTTCCGGAGGGTGAGTAATAAGTCTAGAATGTTATTTTGACAAGGTATAGCTCAGGACTGATCTGCTTCCTTTAGATAAAGAAAAAAGTAAGAAAGGTAGGAGGTTGGATATTTCTGCTCAGCTAGTGTTGTTGATTTAAGATCTGTAGACAAAGGATTATTGGCAATCCCACCAACGCATATGGCTCTGGAAAGGGCTGTGTGTGCCTTTTAGGATCTGGTTCAGCATTTGTGGAATAGTCTTCCTTTGCACCTTTAGCTGGAGAAGGATCTTACCTGCTTTTGCAGAGGGTTGAAGACCTTCCTCTTCTTAAGGAGCCCTGGTGGTGCAGTGGTGAAATGCTGTTACTGTAGCCACAAGGTTGTGAGTTTGACCCCAGGGCGACCAGATTGACTCAGCCTTCTATCCTTTTCCAGCTTGTTGTGGGCAATTAGCTTACAGATTGTAAACCACTAAGAGAGTGCTTAGTTCACTGATAAGTGGTATAGAAATGTACATACTATTACTGTTGCACTTCAATTCACTAGATTGCTGAGTTACTGAGTGTGCCTAAGGTTGCCAGGATGGGCAATTAATGCTAGTGAGTTATTTTAGTATATTAGCATGTTACTTTAGCATTTTTACTGTCTGTGTTTTATTATTGTCTGTCTTTGCTTATATATGTTTGATGTTCCACCCTTTGGTGGAAAGGGCATTATAAATAAACATGTTGTTGTTGTTGTTGTTGTTGTTGTTGTCATCATTGTTGTCTTCAAGTCATTTCTGACTTATGGTGACCTTAAGGTGAATCTATCACAGTGTTTTCTTGGCAAGATTTGTGCAGAGGGGGTTTGTCTTTGTCTTTGCCTTCCTCTGAGGTTGGAATAGAATGACTTGCCCAAGATCACCCAGTGGGTTTCCATAGCTGAGCGGGGATTTGAACCCTGGTCTCTGAAGTCATAATCCAACACTCAAACCATGCTAGCTGTATTAGAACTGAATCCTAAGGTTCAGAGGATATCCATTGCTTCAAATACAGAAGTAGTATTGTAATGAAATTGCTTTTCAGGCCAGACAGGCATGGTAGTGGGGTAATCTGATCCTGCAAACATCAGTACAACCAATAGGATTTTCTGTTTGCATAGTCATCTTTCCCATTCATTCCAGCCAGCAATGCTCTCTCTTTTGGAAGATAAGGCATAAGAGCATAGTGCTCTTGACAGATCTGCATTCAGGCAGGCACCTTTCCCGCAGGGTACATGGATCTGTAATAGTTCTTTGAATTTGTACGTTGTACAAAAACTCAGTTGATACTAAATTCTGGAAGAAGCAAATATGCTAGCATAAATTCTGTTGATAGTCTGACTAAAGTAAACCCCTTCAAGTCAGTGGGGTTTACCGACATGTTGACTCAGCAAGAATTGATTGAATAGTTCTACTCTAGTTGAGATCTGACAGGATGCCAGCCAAAGAGTCACTTTTGACATTAAATTTAGTAGGAGGACATCTGTTGTGTACTCCAGTGCTATTGTTTTGCGTATTCGAAGAAATAGTCTTGGTTAAAACATAAGAAGGCATAAAGGAATCTAGTAGTACCTTTGACACGAACTGGGAAAAAAAATCATTTTTAGCATAATCTTTTGTGGACTCCAGGCCACTGCCTCAGATGCATCAGAAGTGGACCATAGTCCATGAAAGCTTATACTAGAAATGTATTTTTGCCAGTTAGGGCCTGAACAGATTGCCAGAAATAATCCATCTTGAGACCACTTTAACTGTCCTGGCTCAGTGCTAGGGAATCATGGGAACTGTAGTTTTTTTCTGTCAGAGAGCTCTGGTGCAACAATAAACTACAGTTCCCATGATTCCCTAGCACCGAGCCAGGGCAGTCAAAGTGGTCTCAAGATGGATTATTTCTGGTAGTCTGTACAGGCCCTTAGTCTCAAAGATGATAATGGTTTCCTTTGCAGCTGTTCTGTTCTGAATATGACAGGCAGGCAAAAACAGTCTGCTTTCAGACAGATCTGGTGCTCTTGGTTGGTCACTGTTTCTTCAGCAACATTGTTCAGTTGCATTGAACAATTCAGTGGCATTGTTTGTCATTGGCAGTGATATTGTTCACGTGTATTCTCTGTTTCCTTTGTTTTCTCTGTAGGAATGTTGAATGTCTTAACTTGCTGTTGAGCAGCGGAGCTGACTTGAGGAGGAGAGATAAGTTTGGAAGGTAAATTTAGAACACAGTACATTTTTGTGCCCATGGACGAGGAGGGGAATTGTGAGCAGCAATGAATATTATGGAAATGCTGGAGGCCTTTACTTAGATTTCACATTAGAATTATGATTGAAAATTAAGAAGCTGCTGATAAAATTAAGTCAGTTATTTACATGTGTGTTTTTGCCCCACCAAACACACATGCTGCTCTTTCTGGAGCTGTGCAATTAAGAAGGAAATGGATTATATATTCTTTTGCTTGCTGCTGAAATGCATAAGAACTAAAAGCACTTTTTATTACATAAGAATTGCATTATAAACAATAAGTGTGGTTCAGACTTCAGTTCTTTCATTCTGTTAACAAACTAGCTTTCGTTGAATAAATTCCTCCCTTTGGTCCTACTTTAGTCTTATCATTGGCCAGTGTGCTGTATGGGCTACAACTGTTCATAATTTGGTGCTGCTGTCTCTTTTTGTACACCATCTGTTCAGTAAGCAGCAGTGCCTTATCACTCCTTTTCTTCTTTTTCGCACAAGGACTCCTTTGCACTATGCAGCCGCAAATGGCAGCTATCAGTGTACGGTGACACTAGTCACTGCCGGAGCCAGTATTAATGAAGCTGACTGTAAAGGCTGCACCCCCTTACATTATGCTGCTGCTTCAGATACTTACAGGAGGTAAGAAAAGGGTTTTCAGGATTTTACATGGCAACAGGTAAGGGCTTTTTCTCACCAGAAAAACCTGCAATAGAAATTCTCTCTTTCTCACTCTGTCTTTCTGTACACCATCTGCTTTAGGACAGAGAATCAGTTTAGCACTAAAATTTTCACTGGGAATATTGAGAATTAGAAGTAATTGTTTATATATTCTTGCTTAACACTATAGCATAGTGAGGGTGAACCTTTTAGGGGCTGAGTGCCCAAACTAAAAGGCCTTCTGGCACCAGGTGTTAACCCAGTGCCAGGGACAGGACTTCCGTCCTCTGGTGGGCGGGACTTCTGAGGAGGGACTTCTTCCCCCCCACCCTCTTGGGCCTTCAGCTGCCTCTCCAGAGACAGCTGAATGCTCAGGGAGGTGAGGGGGGAAGAAGAGGGACAGGCGCATGCCTATCCCTCCTCCTCCTCCTCCCTCTGCACTGTCCCCGGCATACCTCTTCCTCCTCCTTCCCACCCTCCGCCTGCGGGAGAAAATGGCTTCACATGCCATCTCTGGCACGCATGCCATAGGTTTGCCATCACGGCTATAGCATGATCTGAAACTAACTAAAATAAGGATTATAGCTCTACTAGTTCATATGTTTAGAAATTAAAAATCAAGCTAAAATAATGATGAAAAATTATGTAACAGATCTGAAAATTATAATCAATTTGAGGCTTTCCTCTTGTTCACTAGGACTAGAAACCTCTAAAATTAAAGCTGATTTATGACTTGCACTGTGATACATTTTCAAGTCAAGAAAGTGATCTCAATATCTATTTCTTGTTACTCTAGCTGATGTAGGGCTTACGAATAATGAAACCTTTAAAGCCCTACATGGCGTGAGCCCAATTTACCTAAAGGATTGCCTTTTCCCATATAATCAATGTTTCAATGCCTTTTGCTTTATTATTTGATTGTGTTATTGTTTACTGTTTAAATATTAGATTTTAAATTGCCCTGATTTAATTGTAATTTTAAAGGGGGGGTTATATGATTGTTATAAAGTGTGCGACTGTACTTTTAATGTAAGCCGCTTTGATAGCTTTGGCTAAAGGTGGGGGTATAAATAAATAAATTATTATTATTATTATTATTATTATTATTATTATTATTATTATTATTATTATTAAATTGAGGGCTGTATCTGCACTGCAGAAATATTACCGTTTCATACCACTTTGTCATAGATCAATGCTATCGAATTCTGGGAATTGTAGTTCAGTGTGGCTCCAGAGCTCTCTGCAGAGAAGGCTAAGGCCTCATTCTTACTATGGTTTAAAGCAAATTGCTGATCGAGTTATATGATTGTTATTTCCTCTTGAAACCGGTTCTGATCTCATTGAGCTCGGTTTCAATCACGATTTTGAAATCAATCAATTTTGAAAAGAATTGATTCCGAAGTGTGTTCAACAATGGGAACGATGGATCAGAATTGGATCATACTGGAGGGGAAGGACTAATGGCAGAGGAGTGTTTATCATCCCGACTCAGTTTTGGGAAATCAGCCATTTCCTCCCTCCGCCTTTGTGCTTGTTGTGTGACCGGTGGGCGCATGAGATATATTGACAGAATATGTGATCCATCGTATTTGCAGCTACTTGCTATTACGGGCAGACTGCAGCTCAGCAAGGCAAGTAGTTGCAAAACCAATGGAACGCATATCCTGTCAATTAAAAAAAAAAGTTCCCAATCCGGGCTGCTCAAAGGGGAAATGGTGTGCTTGAGCAGCCTGAGTTGCTGAGGGGCAGAGGAAGGCTCAGTTGCTAAAGTCGCCCTACTCAGCACCTGGAATGGTCCTGTCCTCACCATGTTGCTGCTTGCGTCACCAGTGACGCGCAGATGATTGACATGTATTTTGAAGCACCGCAAACTAGTGGGAACAACAGTTGTACCAAAAAAGAAACGATTACAAGGGAATAATGAAAAGATCTGCTTTCATAGTGGGAATGATGGACCTTTTGGAATCGATTCACCAACACAGAACGAAGGCAAATTGCAAACCGGTTTAAATGTAAGTGGGAACAAGTCATAAATGTCTCACAAAACGACAATTTCCAAAACACTATAGCATTGAGCCATGGCAGTTAAAGTGGTGTCAAACTGGATTGCTTCTACATTTCAGATGCAACCTAAAAGAGAGCCCTGACTTCTGGCACAACATACAGGATTTATTTGCAGATCAGACTAGTGTGAATTTGTAGCTAAAGTGTATAGAATAATTAGTGTTACTAGAGCTGATGATATTTGTTCTTATAACTTGTTCTGAATACCAGACTCTCATTTGTTTTCATAGAATTTATTGTCTGTTGGGTTCTCTAGTGTAAGACTCTTTTTAAAGGCATGCAGGTTGTTACATGGTCTGCCTTTAGCCTCTCTTCTACATCTTGGCAAAACTGATCTAGGTTTCTGCTCTTGCAGAGCTGAGACTCATTCAGGAAACAGCCATGACACTGATGAGGAGCCACTGAAGGAGTCACGACTGAAGGAGGCAATCTTGTGAGTAGCTCATCTTAACTCTCCTTGGCCTCTGTCTTCAGGAGCTCATCTGCCACCTCCCCCCTCCCATTCCTTTTAATAGCTAATGCCACGGTAGATTTAACATAGTACAGTTAGTTTTTGGAGCTTTTAACAGGGTGTTGGCTCTACTTTGAGAATTTTTGGCCACCTGGTGAGTGTCTATTCTTGGGTAGCACTCACTGTTCAGGGATCCTGTTACTCTTCTTGAAACCATTCAGCATCTGAGTTTTTGCCAAACAAGTGTAGAACTTTAGTCTGCTTAGGTATTCATTGCTCTTCTTGCTTCAAGTTTGAAAACCTTTATAAAAAAGAAAGCCTTTTTTAAAAACAATGTGTTTGGAATTGAGTTGCTCTTTATTTTTCCTGTTCATGACTGAAACTGCTCTTGAATGGACTTTCTATAAGTGTTAATGTCAGTTTGACATGGACAGGGAAATTGAATTGCTATTTCTATTATTTGTGTTGTCCTTTCACTGACATACACAGCTGGTGCAAGGAAAATACAGGAGTTACTCTTCTCCCAGCTGTAGTGTCTTCTTTGGGTTGAAAGCAATGTTTTATTGTGAGTTGGCCTTTGAATACAGCTGTTCTTACTCTGTCAGGTGATGTGTTTTTGTATTGTGAAATAGTGGTGGTAGTGGCAGGGCTTCTTTCTTTAGCAACTAAAATGTTTGTGGGACATTTTTACAACAAAATCATGACTGAGTTTTTTTGCATATGTAGAATTCAGGTTCTAGCCTAATGTAATCACATTTCTTCAGTTGTTTAGAGTTCTTATTGGATAATGGTGCTGACCCATCTCTCCGGGACAAGCAGGGATATACCGCTGTCCATTACGCAGCTGCCTATGGCAACAGACAGAACCTTGAGTTGGTAAGCATAAACTGATTTTGGAAACACTAGGTCATGGTTTTGGAAGAGCAGTGAAAGATTCAACATTTTTCTGATGGGTCAGGAAAAGTTACATTGTTTCATGTAAACACTTTTTTTCATCCAGTTTGGAATATACTTTAGCTTTTATTTTTATTTTTAACTTCTTTTTATTGTTCACCAATATATACAAAGTTCTTTGTCAGATATATACAATTTTCCTTTTTTGTGGTAATGGGAAGTTGCAATTAACAAAAAACAGTTTGTTACAAAATAAATATATAATATTAACTAATATTAACATAATAATAATATTAATAATTTATAATGAATCTTGAATAATTAATAATATATACACACATTTTTTAAAAAAATGGATTACTGAATCCTAAATAAATCCAACCGTGAGTAAATAAACATATTCAATTAAATCTATAGACACTCAAAAACATATTAAATAACTAATACAGAGCTGTTTTTAATAATAATAATATGATTTATTTCTAGCCCGCCTATTTCCAAAGGGAATCAAGGTGGGTTGCAAGCATAAAAATAAAAGATTATATAAGAAAACAATAATATAGAAGTTGCATAGAAAGCAAATACACATGTGGGGGGAGAAGGCTATTCTGGGAAGGCCTGTTGGAAGAGATCTGTCTTAAGTGCCTTTTTAAAGGCTGTTAAGGTGGCAGTGTGATGGATCTCCTCTGGCAGGTCATTCCATAACCTGGGGGCATCAGTCAAGAAGGCCCTCTGGGTTACTGCAGCCAATCTAGATTTTTTAGACTGAAGAAGATTTTTCCCAGAGGACCTTGGTGTGCAGGGTGGATTGTGTGGAAGAAGGTGCGCCCAGAAACTAATTGGCAGCCAATGTAGCGATTTTAATACAGGTGGTCTGTTCTAGATGTCTCTGCGATCAGTCTGGCTGCCATATTCTGTACCAATTGAAGTTTCCAAACTTGACACGAGGGTAGCCCCATGTACAGCACATTGCAGAAGTCAAGTCGAGAGGTTACCAGCGCATGTACTACTGTTTCTAGGTCACCCGGCTCCAGGAAGGGTTGCAGCTAGCGAATCAGCCAAAGCTGATGACAGGTACTCCTCACCGTTGCATCCACCTGAGCAGTCAGGTGAAGCAGTGAATCTAGGAGCACCCCTAGACTGCAGACAGAGTCCTTCAGGGGAAGTGTGACCCTATCCAGAACTGGCTGACATATGTCCATTCCCGGGTTGGGGGTCCTCATAGCAAGTACCTCCTTCTTGTCTGGATTCAGTTTGAGTTTGTTTTCCCTCATTCAGTCCATACGATATAACACAATAAACAATTGTAATTATAATTTATTTTATCCTATTTTAGTCTCCCTTTTCACTTTCTTCCCCCTTCTCTTTTCTCCTTTCTTTCCTCCTGTTTTCCTTTTCCTGTCCTATGTCCTTTTTTTCTTTATTTTTACTTCTGGTATCCTGACTGATATATTTTGAACAACCTACTTAACACCTTCTTTCCCACTTACTCTAATCTTAATAATTACTTACTCATTACATCAATGTGCACTTGCTTTTGCCTTCAAACCAGTGTACTTAAGCCTTCTTTCCTTTTACAGCTCTGCATTCTGTTTCTACATTCCCTCTAGCAAACCCTCTTCTTTCATTTTTCCCTCTTCTCTTTCCCTCCTCATTCCTATTCACTTTATTGACTTTATTTTCTTATGTTGTTTTTTTTAAAAAAAGAAAAAACGATATGACTTCCTATCCTTCGGTTTCAGGGAATTCTTATCAATAAAGTCCATTTCCCTACCTTCCAAATCTTACTAAGTTATGCTATTTTCCTTCATAACTTAATATTTCTTTTTTAGTTCTAAAAAATTAATTTGCTTCTTTTTTTCAATTTGTTTAATCCAGGGGTAGGCAACCTTTCTGAGCCGAGGGCCGATCCCCCAAAGTTCTACCTTCCGGCGGGCCTGGGGGGGGGAATGGCAGTGCGCGTGTTCTCCAAAATGGCGGCCGTGATGCGTTTGTGCATGCGCAGTACTCATGCGCATGCGCAAATGCGTCACGGCTGCCATTTTGGAAAACAAAATGGCGGTCACGGTGCGCGGGGTGACCAAAACGTGTGGCGGCGGTGGCAGGCAGCGCCGGCAGGGGTCTGCCTGGGCCGGTAAGTTGCCAGCCCCTGGTTTAATCCATAGTCATATTTGCATGATCTTTGAGAGTTTCCTTTTTTCACTTTTTCCTTACCTTTTATCCTTTCTCTTCTTTTCTTCTTCTTCTTCTTAACTGGCATTCTTCTTTTATCAAAAAGTAAATCTAATCTTGTATTAGAAACATTGTTGCTAGTTCTCCCAATTTATCTTCTCATAAGGAACTTAATTCTTTCCATTCTTTTACACATTGGTTGTTCAAACTATCATTTATCATATTTGTTAAGTTACCGATTTTTGCCATTTCATATAGCTATTCCACTTTTGTCAGAGTCTCCTCAGTTTTCCATTTTTGCGCAAATATTAGGTGAGCTGCCATTATCCTGTATAATATAGTTTTCCCATCCCCCCTAGTTTGTTTATCTAAACCATGCACCATATTTAATAGATATAGTTTTAGGGTCATGTGATAGTTAATTTTGAGAGTTTGGGTTATTGTGATATGTATCAATTTCATTTTTTTAAAACTATTGGACAGAGTCACCACATGTGATAAGATGTACCTTTAATTTATTTGCATTTCCAACACTGATTATTAGTATTTTTGGAAATTTTTGCTACTCTTTCTGGGGTCAAATACCACCTTTAAAACATCTTATAAATTTTTTCTTATAGATTATAACTACTCATGAATTTAAGATTTTTGTGCCATTCCTTTTCCCAGTGTTCTAGTTGAATTGTGTGTCCCATGTTTTGGGCCCATTTGACATTTTTCTGATGGATCAACAAAGGTTGCATTGTTTCATGTAAACACTTTAATGCTTAAGTGCTTATCAAATTTGCCTAGCAAGTTTTTTTTCCCTGAATACACTGCAACCCCCATAAACGTATCTGTGGAGAATACACCCCCAGACTTACCATGGATAATGGCGAATGAAGTATTTCTGCCAGGGATTGACCATGGAGTTACCCTGGAGGACCTCCAGATGCCTAGAGAGATGGTCTCTAGGCATCTGGAGGTCCTTCAGTCTGACTCTGTGGTCAATCTCTGACAGAAGTTGACCATAGAGTCACCATGGATGACCTCAGCCGATCCCACGCATACAGGGGTCAGACTGTATTTGAAAGAAGTTTACTTTTGTATTTGTACACAATTTTATACAAAATATATCATGAAGTGGACTTTTAAGAAGACAAAGGGCTTTTATAGACTGCCAGAAATAATGCAGCTTGAGGCCACTTTAGCTGCCCTAGCTCAATGCTAGAGAATCATGGGAATTGTAGGTTTTTCTGAGACATTGAGCCTTCTCTGTCAGGGAGCTCTGGTGCCACAATAAACTACAGTTCCCATGATTCCTTAGCACTGAGCAAGGGCAGTTAAAGTGGCCTCAAGCTGCATTAATTCTGGCAGTCTGTAAAGGCCCAAAGTAATATTAATTAATATTGGAAGCATTTTAAATGCAAACGTTCCCCCATAGTGACATATTCCCATATTTAAAACAAACTAACTACAGGTAACAGTAGACATAATAACAAATTGGGAGCAGAGCACATAGTCAAATAGAAAGGCAACACAAATTTTCATAGGAGAAAGAAGAAATAAACACATGCCTTACTATGGAGAAGAGACAGATATAACAGTGATCTTAAAAGCTACATAGAAATTAATCTGGTGTATGTAAAAGTTGACTGGTTCATTACTTCTAATAGGGAATATCATGTCTTGGTCTTCATTTGGGCTTAAAGATGCCTTTAGAGAAATGGTGGAGTAATACATTTCTAGGGTGCCACTGAGATATAATGGGAAAATGCCCCAGCAGTCGATGATCTCATATTAAACATATGCGTACAAGGTTATGATTGACAGAAAGACTCTGCTGCGCTTCCAGATTCATAATCTACCAGATACTTGGTATTTCCATAATGCATTTGTGATTGGTGAAAAATTGCTTTCCTACACAGGAAAGCTACGGTATATCGTTTTCTGGCATTCTTGCTGTTGAGAGATCTGAAACCTAGGAGAGCTGAAGCATTTGTATAGTTGTTGCTTTTAATTACAGCTCCTGGAAATGTCTTTTAATTGCCTGGACGATGTGGAAAGCACCATTCCAGTCAGCCCTTTGCACTTAGCTGTAAGTATACCAGTCATAAACTCGGCTCTGTTTTCTTTGCAGTGATGATGTAGTGTTTGTTTGGGGAAAACTCTAAAATGTGGAATCTTCTGTTGTTCTTTTTAGGTTACAGTCTTCTGTTTTACTTTTTAGATTAAGTGACCTTTGTGTTAGGTCACTATAATAAGGTCCCACTGAATTTAATGGGCTTCACTTTTCAGTAAGCATGTTTGGGACTGTAGCCAAACAGAGGCAAAACATGCAAAACTACCTAAATGTTGGTGTTGCTTCTAGGCCTATAATGGTCACTGTGAAGCCCTGAAGACACTTGCCGAAACCTTGGTGAACCTGGATGTGCGGGACCACAAAGGGCGGACAGCTTTGTATCTTGCCACGGAGAGGGGCTCCACGGAGTGTGTGGAGGTACTTACCAGCCATGGTGCTTCTGCTCTGGTGAAGGAGAAAAAGAAGAAGTGGACACCTCTACATGCTGCAGGTGAGCATGACATTCTCTCCTCAGGGATGCTTGCTTTCCTTCTCTTGAAAACAGATATGGCCTATGCACTGGATCTTTGCATATAAATGGCTCTTTAAAAACTGTTAGAAAGGAAACTTTGTGCCTAAACTTGCCCCTTTGTTCTGCTTCAATTTATTTCAGCTGCCTATGGGAACACTGATTCCCTTCATCTTCTCATTGACAGTGGGGAGAGAGTCGACATCACAGATGTCATGGACGTCCATGGACAGTGAGTTTCCATTGGTTTATATAAACTAACTCTTCAGCTTGTTTGGGGCTGAGGTCCTTCTGTGGAAGAATCCCAGATTGTAGTACCAATAATCACATTCGAGGCTGTGTATGTGCTATGAACCAATAGAAGGGCAAACATACAAAATCAAAACAAAACACTCCCAGCTCCTATAGAATGTAAATACTATAGACTGTAATAGTCCCGAAGTCACCTTCCCAAGGCCTCTTTCACATTTTAAAGGCAAAACATGTTTCTAGTCAATATAGTTGAAAAAAACCAAACTTTTGTTAATGTTAATATTTTTTGCTGAAATCTTAGAAAGCAGTGACTAAGCAAGACTTCAGCTTGGAGGCAGGTGGGAATTATAGCTTCTTGTCCCTCTTCTTAATCTAGCAAAAGCAAAATATAGTGTTCTAACTGAAAGGGGGGGGGGGATAAAGAATATGCACACTTGCTTAACCCTGAATGCAGCTGTTCAGCGACTTGTGCATAGGTACAAGGAAACTACTCTAATAATCAATGCAGAGAAATAGGAAGTGACACAAAAAAGGGAAAAAGAGACTTCTCCCACCAGATCTTAGAAATCAAAGGGAAATTTAAACTAAGAGAGGGCACGCTCTACAGTCAGCAAGGGAATGCATTACATGACCAAGTAGAATTAAAAAGATGGAAACAATACATGGAAGAACTATATAAAAGTTGAAAAGGTAACATTTGAGGAAGAACTATATTAAGACAAACCTTCAATTTTAGAAATTTACTCATAAGAATAGAGCTGCTTCAGTCTACAGAAACAGAATCTGCTCTAGTTCTAATTAAAATCCATCAACAAATACAGAAAACAAGACAATGGCGAACAGATTGGAAACAGTCAGTATACAGTCGGCCCTCCATTTTAATGGGGGATCTGTTCCGGAACCCACCCACCCCCCAAAAAAAACAACGGAGACTCACCAATATTCAAGCCCTATAGGCTTGAATGGGGCGTGTCTTTGGGGTCACGCCCCATTGATTTTAATGGAGGTCACCCCTCCGTGAATGTGCAAAACTGTGGACTTCAAGTCCGTGAGAATGGAGGGGCGACTGTACATTCCATCACTCAAGAAAGGGGGCACCAGGGATATAATAACTACATTGCATTAACTTCCCATACAAGCAAAATAATGCTCACAATTCTACAACAAAGACTTTTACCATATATGGAGCAAGAGATGCCAGATGCTCAAGTTGGGTTCAGGAAAGGAAAAGGCACTAGGGATCATATTGCAAATGTATGTTGGATAATGAAGTACACCAAGGAATTTCAGAAGAAAATCAGCCTGTACTTTATAAATTACAGCAAAGCCTTTGATTGTACAGATCATGAAAAACTATAGACTACTCTTAAAGAAATGAATATGCTGCACCATTTGATTATCCTAATGCACCTGTACTCAGGAGAAAAGACAACCCTTAGGATGGAATATAGACAGGTAGAGTGGTTTCCAGCTTGCAGGTGGGTCAGACAGGCCTGCCTTTTATCACTCTATCAGTTTAACTTGTATGCTGAATGCACCATACATAAAGCAGGATTATGTAAAGTAGGATTAGACTTAGAGGAAGGAAGCATGAAAACAATTTAAGATATGCAGATGACACCATGCTATTAGCAGAAGGCAGCAAAGACTTGGAAATATTACTGAAGAAAGTCAAGGCAGAAAGTGCAAAGACAGGCTTACAGTTGAACATTAAAACCCCCCAAAAATGACCACAGATGAGTTATGTAACTTTAAAGTACACAGTGAAGACACTGAAATAGCTCAAGATTTTTCATATCTTTGCTCAGTGATTAATCAGAATGGAGACTGCAATCAAGAAATCAGAAGAAGATTAGGACTTGGAAGGGCAGCTATGAAGAAACTAGACAAGATTCTAAAGTTTAATGATATAGTATTGAGTTGGACTACATCTAGAGATCAGGGTTCAATTCTGGCTTGAGCATAAAGCCTCACTGGGTGATCTTAGGCAAGTTACACTCTCACCCTCAAAGGTGCAATGACAATGGCAAACCCTCTCTGAAGAAACTTGCCAAGAAAACCCTATGATAGGTTCATCTTAGGATCACTGTAAGACAAAAATGACTTGAAGGTACACAACAACAACAAAAATTAAAGTTAGGATTGTCCATGCTATTGTATTTCCACTTTCTGTGTATGGCTGTGAAAGCTGGATGGTGAAGAAAGCTGATAGGAAAAAAATGAACTCTTTGAAATGTGCTGCTGGATAATAATTCTACGGAAACCATGAACATCAAGACAAACGGGTGCCAGAGCAAATCAAGCCTGAACTCTACCTAGAAGTCAAGATGACTAAACAGAGATTGTTGTACTTTGACATGAGAAGGCATAACTCACTTGTAGAGGCAATAATACTTGGTAAAGCAGTAGGAAAAGAAGAAAACTACATTCCAGTGTCCAGAGGAGGGCAACTAAAATGGTGAAGGGTCTGGAAACCAAGCCCTATGAGGAACGACTTAGGGAGCTGGGGATGTTTAGCCTGGAGAAGAGAAGGTTTAAAGGTGATATGATAGCCATGTTTAAATATTTGAAGGAATGTCATATTGAGGAGGTAGCAAGCTTGTTTTCTGCTGCTACAGAAACTAGGACCCGAAACAATGGATGTAAGCTCTAGGAAAAAAGATTCCACCTCAACATTAGGAGGAACTTCCTGACAGTAAGGGCGGTTCAAGAGTGGAACATAATCCCTTGGAGAGTAGTGGAGTCTCCTTCCTTGGAGGTTTTTAAGCAGAGGCTGGATGGCCATCTGTCGGGGATGCTTTGATTGAGAGTTCCTGCTTGACAGGGGGGTTGGACTGGATGGCCCTTGTGGTCTCTTCCAACTCTATGATTCTATGATTCTACTATTTGTTTGTTTGTCTATGGATTGTTTTTAATTATATGTTTTAACCATTTTGTTTTAATGCTAAAATTGTTTAATTTCTCTTTTAAGGGGTGGGAGGGCTGTGTGATTGTGGATTGTACTTTAATATTGTATGAACTTTTAAAATTGTTGTGAGCCACCTCGATTGCTTGACAGAGGGGCGGGATATAAATAAAATTTATTATTATTATTATTATTATTATTATTATTATTATTATTATTATTTATTAATTATTATTATTAATCAAGGAAACCACGGTCTTGAGTCTGCAAGATCTGAACAGAACTTTAGTTGATGATGACTTGGGTGGGAAGGTCTCTCATTCATGGAGTCACCATAAATTGAAGTTGACAGCAGTTAACAACAACAACATTTGCTTAATCTGAATGTTTGTGAAGTTTGTGGAATTCAGATTATGTAGTACACTTCCTTTTTAAAGAAAATATGTAGAGCAGAGCACATAGTCATCCTTACAATCTGTAACAACTTTCCATAAATAGCCTGATGGGTCCAACATATGTGGGTTTAATCCATTCGTTTTTCCCAGAATAGAGATGACCCATTGAATCGGTTGGATTTTCATAAGCATTTTCTTATCATTCAAACATTGATTTAGTGTTTCTGCTCTAGTTGGACTCGCAGTTTGGATTTAGGTGCTGTAATGTATTGTAATGTATTGAGCTGGGGAATGCCAATCTGTGATGTAGATTGCTAGAAAAGAGAGCTTGTTCCTTTTTATGAAAAGAAGCACACAAAAATAAAGAGGCTTGCTGTTCTTTATGCCAGGTTTGTGTGTCATTATGCCCAGACATACTGTTGAACTGGAGTTCGATCACATCTACTGTATATACTCACATATAGGTCTAGAAATTTAGGTTAAAAAAAATGACACCATATAGAAAAGAACTTACGAAATTCCAGCAGGCATAACTGTTTGTGCTTACCTTAAAGGATACGAGGCCAGTGAAGGGGCTCAGGCCCTCCAGGACAGATTCTCTCTATATATAGAATCTCCCCTGGAGGCACTGAGCCCCTTCACTGGCCTCTTATCCTTTAGGGTAAGCACAAACAGTTATGCCTGCTGGAATTTTGTAAGTTCTTTGGCATTATTTTCCTTTGCATCGTCCTTTACATCCTTCATTACACGCCCCTAAATTTTACCCTGACTTATCCATAGGTCATATCAAAATTCATAATTTTGGTCCCAAAACCTGCCCTCGACTTATGCATGAGATCGACTTATAGTCGCGTTTATACGGTAGATAGTATAGCCAGTCACTAGGAATTCTGGGATCTGCTATCCAGTAACATTTGGATGATTGCATTATTCATGTTTGTGCTTTATAAAAAGCCATTACATATATAAACTGTATGCATGATTATCTCTCTTTCCTTCCAGTAGGTGAGGATAGCAAGTAAGGGTCTGTAATCCTATCTTTATTTCAGTTACAACAGATATCTGTATATATTAGACAATACTTAGAACCTGGGATGTTACCTCAACTCTGCTTGTGTAGCCACTCCTATTCTGGCCATAATACTTCTAACTTATTTCTAGAGCAATGCTTAGATTTCTGTCCTGGTTTTCATTCTTCTTTTACTAATCATCAGGATGCTATCTTTTCAATCCCTTCTTCAGTAAACATTGTATTGGATGTGCTGAAGCTCTCCAAAATGGGGATGAGTGAGTTTATTCACACCTGTGTTAGTTTTATGATGCCTGAGCTGTTCTTGCTTTCCTTGCAGAACCCCGTTGATGTTGGCAATCATGAATGGCCATGTAGATTGTGTCCACCTCTTACTGGAGAAAGGATCCACAGTGGACGCAGCAGATAAGAGAGGCAGGACTGCACTGCACCGGGGGGTGAGTGTGAGGACACTTCTACATTTATGTGTGGCAGATAGAGCTACACCTTCTGGTTGTCAGGCATTTCCTAACATTATCTTCTTTTAGGGAGAAAATAGATAATTAAAACATTCCAAATTTTCATAGTTCATCAATCACGGTATATTCCAGATTGTTGCTGTCCCCATTGGCCAAGTGATACCAAATGATGGACTTTGGTATTTTGTTTGAATGTTTGAGGGAGCTGCACACAGTAGACAGCACCATTTCAAGGCAGAGTCTGTGTGAGGAGAGTGGTTAATCACGGTAGGTGGAAAGAGAAAAAGACTATAGAAAGGCTTCCTAATCGCTTGTAGTCTCAGAATGTCCCTCCACATTTGCAGCTTTGACTTTTGCAGATTTGATTATTCATGGATTGATTAATATGCTGCCTGTAGGAATCTCTAGGTCCTCCAGAGAAATTTTGCTGGAAGTTGACCATAGAGTTGCACTGGAGGGCTTAAAGATTCCTAGAGAAAACACTTCTCTAGGCATTTGTTGGTCCTGCAACATTATTCTATGGTCAAATTCTGGCAGATGTTGACTACAGAGTTCTGCTGGAGGACCTAGAAATTCCTAGAGAACTGTTCTCTCAGGTTTAAAAAGTGCTGCTTATTTATTTGTGTTTTTTCCACTTTCATGGGGATCCTGTGCCCCTAACCCCAGCAAATGTGGAGGGACAAGTGTATTATGAGTCACATGCTTATTAGTTAATAACAGAGAATCTTCACAACTCCCAATAAATATTTGTAGGTGTGATTTCTTTGACAGCAATTGTTTCTGTCTTTTCCATATGCTTGAAACAAAAATTATTACTTGCACCTCTTCTGTGGACCTTAAGATGCAACTAAAGGTATATACTCTCATCCTGGACTTGCCACGTTAGCTTGCAGAGCTTGGGTTTAATATTACATTATCCCATTTGTTTCCTCCTGTTCTATGGTTGTAGGCTGTGACTGGCTGTGAAGACTGCCTTGCAGCACTGCTGGACCATGATGCCTTTGTATTGTGTCGGGATTTCAAGGGCCGGACCCCGATCCATTTTGCCTCGGTGTGTGGGCATTCCGAAATCCTGAGGACCTTGCTGCAGGCAGCGCTCTCTACTGACCCTCTGGACTCTGTAGTGGACTATAGTGGCTATTCACCAATGCACTGGGCTTCTTACAGCGGTAAAAATTATGTGATTTATGCACAATTCCTGCGGCAGAAGAGAACCAGTCTAAATAGATGTTTGTTCAATAAAGCAACTAATAGTACAACTTTGCTATAGAAGTTAGATGGGGATTAGATACTACAGCATGGGAAATATATGAGATACTTGCTATGTCAGATGCCAATTTTTGAAGTTTCTGTGTCCAAGCAATCAATTCAATTTCTTTATTACAGCCGCCCAAGCAATCCTTTTCACATGGCTTCATCTGCTTTTGAATCCTAGCACCTTGAAGAGAGTTCTAAGAACTCTTCTAAAATTTATGCATTTATTTGGCAATTCTTGTTAGTTTCACTCAGACTCAGCTATAACTATATAGCTTTATCTATAACTCCATATTGAAAGGGAGTTCAGTTGTGATAGACATGCTACTTTTTCAGGAAAGGTCTTCTGATATTACTGATTTTATCATTAGGATCACATGATAATCATCTGAGGAACTACAGAGCTCCCTGAAGTGTAACTTAAAAGGCGATAACATTAAAGGATTTACATTTGGTTTCTATTCCTGCACTTCAGTCCTGAAGAATTCAGAAGGCAAATATATAAACAGAGTTCTGTATACTATAAAATATTAGACTATAATTTTATTAGGTCTGCTTCTTCTGAAAATCATAAGAGTTGATTTAGGGTAGGTAGCATATGTTTCCCCACAGACACCAATCTCGTTAGGTTTCTATGGCTTTCTGTCTTTTGAGGTTTTTTTTCTCTCTTCCACATCTATTGGCCTGGTCCCAGCAACATGAAAAAGAGCAAGAAAGCATGATATGGAAGATAATTCCTAGGTAGACAGGGAAAAAATGGAGCTACTGGAGCACAGCCTCCAGTAATCAAATTTTAGGATTTATTGCCTTAGGCAATGTGCAGAAACTTTGGTCTTCTAATGGTTTTCCCCTCGCCTCTCACCATGGCAGCATTTTCTCCTCCCTATGCATCTTGGTCTCTTGGATAGAAATTATAAATTGGTTAAAATTAGAAATTTAAAAATGGAAACTTCAGTCAGTCAGAATAAATTACGTATATGTGTGCAAGTTCATATCATACAAGTAGAGAACTTGGTAATGCAGAGAATAAGCTTTCTGAAGTTGTTGCTCTGAAGATACCTCTTCTAAAAATGAATTTTACTTTGACCCAGTTCACACATCATGCTAACTAAAAAATGTAAATGATAGGCATATACTTGGTTTTACTCTCTCCTTATTTGCACAAAATGAGAAGCCAGAATTCACCACTTAGGTATAACTTCGTATGACATAACAACCCTGGGACTGTGGTTCAGTGCTTGAACAAGCCAAGATTTGTAAATAAATTGGATTAAAGAGAAATTTGGTTCCTAGCTTGTTCATAAACACTGAACCATAAGTCTGACTTTACAAATCACAGGTGGGAATGTTTTAATACTTGTTTTGTTTAATACTTGTTTAAAATATTGTTTTGACACTCACATGAAGGGAGCAGTAAAACATTTGCAAAGGCCTTGCATGGAGGTGCACACTACTCATTTGTCCTGGTTTATTAAGACACATTTTTGGCTTTTCATGACATGTAAAAGTGCCTTTTCTGGTAGCCTGACTGATTAATGCAAACTGGAAGCTATATGGCTATTGGTTTCTTAGATTTTTAATGTTTTTATAAAGAACCTGAAGAATTTGAAAAATGGTCTGGTTGGGCAAAGCGATCTTTTGATTCTGATGTTAGAGTTTTGTTGGAGGTAGAAGGTGATCTGATAATTTCTCCTGCCTGTTTTCCTTCTTTTTCTAGGGCATGAAGATTGTCTTGAATTGTTACTTGAACACAATCCATTTGCATACCTAGAAGGAAACCCCTTTACTCCATTGCACTGTGCAGTGTAAGTCCCTTGTGACCATTGAGTTACAGTGTCTATATGTACATATCTATAATAATAAAAGAATATCTGCATGTCTGTGGCAGATGTAATTTTATGTTGGATGCCTCAGAATTTGTCTGTTTTTAGTTGTCATCATATTACATTGCTGCATTTCAAGTCAAAATTCCATGTGAGAGCTCACTAGAAGCAAAATTGGGGGCAGCTTTAACTCATCAGGAAGTTGTGGTAGACATCTGCATTGTTTTTTGTTTTGTTTTTGCTCGTCCAATTTGCAATACCCAATTTGAAATCAATATTCCAAATAGGGGACTTCCTATAAGCAAAACAATGTCCTGCCATAATTAATTGGGACATCATGTGAAGTCCTTCAGAATTTGACAAGGGGTTTTGGTTCACATGAGTTGCAGTGCCCAGTTTCAAGCTGAAATTCCAACTGAATTTTGCTAGTATCAAAACTCATCTGGTTTTTTTAGTCTAGGAAACAAAGAGGATCTCTGAGGTGCTATTTCTAAAATCCCAGATGCAGAAATAAAAAGTGGGAGGATACCAAAGGGCTAACACATTGCTGCTAGGATTCCTGAGTTTTAAAAAGGGACTGGAAAATGGAAGTGGACACTGAGACATTGATGGGAAAATTCCTGAGGGTATAAAGGGTGTGGGTGGGAAAACAGTAGGACCCATGGGTCCTTTTTGGAGCATTAGGTACAGACCTAAAAAGTAGTGGGCATAGTTCAACTAGAAAACAAAGGAGGACTCTCTGTGACACTACTTTTACAGTTTACCCAAGGTTTAAAATCAAAAACAAACAAAAAAACAGGAGGCCTTTGGAAGTAGTAGGTGTGGACCTGGGCAGCAGTCATGCATACATCTGCTTGTGCAGATTAAATTAAGAATTGAAGTAATAGTTATATTCTGTATTGTTTATATTATATATTTTATAAATCAGTTACTCTATGGCCTCTCAACTACATAGCAGCATACATCATATTATTCATGCCGAATAAGCTAACATCTATGCCACAGATGAACATATAGAACTGCAAGTTTGTTGTAGCCTCTCCCCATAGGATCATGAAAAATCATAGCTTCATGACATACTGAGCATTTCATTTGATAAAGATCCTTAGTTCTTTCTAACTACAGCTTCCAGGAATTGCTAACTAGAAATCACTACAGGTCAACCTGGTGTAAATTAGCAGTTTTGCCATCAGCGTGACCAGTGGCTAACTAGGAGATAGTGAGAGTTGTCATCCAACAGCATTGGGAGGATAAACTGGGAATGACTACATTAAAGGGTGCTTCTCAACTGTGGAGCATTTGCCTCTTTTCATTAACATGGTTCATCATTTATCTCAATTTAAGTTTTCTTCCTGCAAAGTATGGGCTTGACTTTGACCTTTCTTTGCTGGCTTAAATTTCCAAGGTTGACTTTATGAAGTCGTCTTACTCTGAATCAATCACAATCTTTTCTATCTGTTCTAACTAGCCTTTGCTTTGTGGGGAAGCATTCCATAGCCTGGATGGCCAAGGTGGCCTGAGATGATCGGAGATTTTAGATTTGGAGGGCAGCAGCCTGGGTAAAGCTGCTATACGCTCTCAAGATTGTCCTGCTGCCTGTGTTCCTTTTAAGTAGGGATGCCAGTGATTGAACTTTGGATCTTCTGCATGCAAAGCATGTGCTCTGTCATTGAGCGATACATACTTTTGTATATCATGTGTCTCATTCATTGCTCTCTTTTCATTTTGACACCCTATAGGTGAAAATAAAACTGAGCCATGCTAATTCATTTGCTTCTCACACTTTCTTCCTTTTACAGAATTAACAACCAGGATGGTACTGCTGAAATGCTTGTGGAAGCATTGGGTGCCAAGATTGTTAATAGCAGAGATGCCAAAGGAAGGTGAGTGAGGATGCAATCCTTTTGATTGTTTTTGATGAACAATTCTTATCCCTCCAGATGCACCTCAGCTATCACTGCCCAGGCCATTGTTTGATAGGAAGCTTCACCTCAAGAAGTGACATAGATGCTAGTGAAGAATAGAGTTGAACACTAATGCCTGGACTCATCTTGAGAAGGCAAATGGTGGGAGATTCAGGGCAGGCAAAAGTTACTTATTCAGAGAATGCATAGTTAAACTATGGAATTAGCTAGCACAAAATGTATTGGTGACTGTCAAAGGGGATTAAAGTAGTTAATGGATAAACAGGGGTATCAGTGATAACTTTTTTGGGCCAACCAAAATGCACAAATGCATGCTGTAAGCTTTTGAAGTCTTCTGTCTTTCATCGGTGTTAAAAATCATACAAAAAATATAACAATGTTAGTCACAGGCCTGTATTTTGTCAATATGTTGGAGCTGTTCTCAGTTCAGGTCTTAGGGAGGGATATTCATGCAGTCAAACCCTTCCTCCTGACCATGTGGGTACTCTAGGACATAAAATGTAAATTCTGTTAGCAACACAAAAAGATACTTCTCTTGAGATCTAAGATGCCTCCATCCTTTGTAAAGCTACAAGCCCCTTTGTTAAGCAGAGAAAATTGAATTTCTAATGATGCCTCCATGTAATTGCTTTAGGAAACATTTTAGGTGCTGTTTTGGTAAAACATGCCAAATGTAATCAATTTTTTTTTAAAAAAATGTTTTGGCCCTTTCTTTAGGATTCCTCTGATGTGATTAAAATGTGGTATCTTACATCCAGAATGTTGTTCTGGGTCCAGAGTGGATGTTACTGTACTTTGCTACATGTCCAAATCTGCTACCCTCATGAGGATATGTTTTCTTGATGTATGTAAGATACAGCATTTTAGTTACACAAGAGGAATCCTAAAAAGAGAGCTACAAGAGAAGTACCTTATTTTCCTGCGTATAAGACTACTTTTTACCCTGCAAAATCTGTGGTTAAAGTGGGGGGGTCGTCTTATACGCCGGGTATAAGGATAAGGAGGATGGAGGTGCTGAAACTCTAAATTTTGACTGAAAAAAATGGGGGTCGTCTTATACGCCGGAAAATACGGTATATTTTTGTGTTGCTAATAGAATTTAAATTTTATTTCCTGGAGTACCCACATGGTCAGAAGAGGTAGGGGCCTGCCTGCATAAATATCCACTCCATAACAGCTGAACTGAGAACAGCTATAACATCTTGACAAAATATAGGCCTGTGACTAAAATTGTCATAATTTTTTTATTCCTGAATGATTTTTAACACTTTTGCTTGATGAAGAAGTCAGTGGAGTTTCGAAAGCTTACAACATGTGTTTTGTGCATTTTGGTTTGCCCAATAAAGATATCACTGCTTTGTGGATTTTGAGGTATCAGTGGTTACTAATTAACTCTGTCTGTGCATAACCCCCAATCCCCAGAAGTAATGCGCCTCTTGGTACTTATGGAAGTGGAAAATTTCTGTTTCTGGACTTAGTTCAGCCGTCTGATTGGCCACTGCAGAAAAGATGAATCTGGCTTAGATGGACCTTTGCATCATTCCAGAAAAATATTCTTGTGGTGTCAAATGGTCCTAAATACAATACCTATCTAGTGCACAAGGTTTGGGGTTCAGTCTCCTGTTTTATTAGTAGTTATGTAAGCTACAAATTCGGTGGCTCAAGTGGTTAAGACACTGAATCTGTTGATTGCAAGATGGGCAGGTTGGCAGTTTGAGGCCCGGGTGTTTCGTGATGGGGTGAGCTCCCAACACTAGTCCCTTTTGCCAACCTAGCAGTTCGAAAGCATGCAAATACAAGTAGATAAATAGATACCACTTCGGTGGAAAAGTAAACAGCGTTCTGTGCAGTCATGCTGGCCATATGATCACAGAGTAGTCTCTGACAACGCTGGCTCTTTGGCTTCATAACAGAGATGAGCACTACCCCCTACGGTTGGACATGACTTGACAACCTTATCAATGAGGAATATCCTTACCTATCTTTAAGCTACAAATAGATATTCCACAACACACAAAAACAAAAAAACAAACAACCTGAGAGTAGTAGCTCTGCATTTCTTCCTAATGTCCCCAATAACATGTAGTAAAACAGATTGTTTTGCCAAACATATCAGTAAAATATCCCATTGTTACACTTCTCATTTTTCAGTGTCTTTAATCAGCAGTCAGTTCAGTAGAATGGGAGAGAGGAAACTTGAGTGTGAAGGTGTTGCATTAGGTATTCATTAAATCTTATTAAGCCTAGACTAAAAGGTTTGTTTCTGCTGGATTGTCCCCACACCTTTTCTGTAATATCTTTCCCTCTTGTTTATTTCTTTAAAATGCTTATAGCTTCCTTTAAGAATAAGATTCCTCTTAAGGTGACTTGTTTATTTAGATGGTTAGGCAGTAATGAGTAGTCTGCTTCTAAAGAAGTGAAATTATGCTTAGAAATGTTCAAAAAGTAGTGGACAATGGGAGGTATTGTATTATTGAACATTTATGATGTGACATATCTTGCTGTACATCCTCATGAGGTTTCTGCAGCATTAATAGATTTATTATTTTGGAGTGGGGTGTGGAATTATGCTTTCCTACAGACAGAAAGTTACTGTTCAAAAACTGGAAATTTTTGACATCTTTCTGATGGAATTTCCTTGAGGAAAGATGTCAGGGTTCCTTACAGCTGCACTTTTGTACAATTGGCCCTCCACATTTATGGCTTTGAATTTTGTGGATTTGATCATTTGTGAATTTGATTAATATGTTCTCTATAAGAATCATTAGGTTCTCCAACGTAACTCTGCCAGAAGTTGGCCATAGAGTTGTGCTGGAGAACCTAGATGTTCCTAGAGAAAACACTTCTCTAGGCATTTGTAGGTCCTTCAGCATGATTCTTTGATCAACTTCTGGCCGATGTTGATCATAGAGTTGCACTGGAGAACCTGGAGATAGATATAGTGGGGTTTTTTATTTGCATTTCTTTCATATTCACAGGGGTCCTTCACCCGTAACCCCAGCAATTGTGGAGGGACTACAGTATTCCATTGTTTTCTTTTCTTTTTCCAGGACCCCCCTTCACGCTGCTGCCTTTGCAGACAACATCCATGGTTTACAACTGCTTTTGCACCACCAGGCTGAGGTAGACGCAACTGATCAATTGGGAAGGACCCCTCTTATGATGGCTGCTGAGAATGGCCAGACAGCAGCAGTTGGTGTGTGATGAATCTTCTACATGCATATATGCCTTCCCTCCCTGCCCCTTCCCATTCCCTTCTTTCCTGAGGTCTGCTTACAGAATGACAATCTCAAATTTTTTGGTAAGAAGCCTTCCAAAGGGTTATAAGTGGCTAAACTTCCTCCCAAGCTCATTTCTGATTGGTATTTGGCTGTTTGCATGGTAAAGGTACACATCTTCAATCAATAGCCAGATGCTTTCCCGCAATTTAAAATTTCTTGGCAAAAATATAATAAAAAAACAATGTTAAAATGCATCTTTGGGTTCTATTTAAGTCAGCAGTGGGCCACTGTGACCTCCCCAATGGTCAGATCAAGCCGTCACTGAAAATGGTGAGGGATTGTGGGAGTTCCAGTCCAAAAATATCTAAATAGACACAATTTCCATTCCCTGGCTGAGATATTTTATTTCTTTACCCCCAAAAGAAATACTTCTGGGGGTATGTCCTAGAAAGAATTTGGGATTAACACTTTGGCTCATGCACTCTTATGTCCAGTCCGCCCCACCCATCCAAGAATTATAGTGTGGTATCTTAGGCAAAAAATTTAAACACTGTCTCCCATCCCTGTAGCATCAACAATGGCATCACTGGGGGGTGCGGACTGCACCAGGTGAGACCCTAAGTGGTGTGACACTGCTGCTCCTCAAACATCTGTGTTTGGGCAGAAATGGGCTGTGGTTGAAGATGGGGTGAGTGGGGTGAGGTTCAGTGGGAGGAGAAAAGAGAGACCCCAATTTTCTTTTAAAAATTTAAAAATATTTTTAATTTTAAAAATTTGTAAAAGTCTTTTTTACATTTTCTTTAAAAACATAACATTTTATCAAATTTTCACTTTAACCACGTGAATATGTGTATATGTAAATACATTTAGGCTGTGCATGTGTAATTTAGAGGTATAATTTTAATTGTTTATGTCACAACTGTTATTAGTTTGTGTCACATAATTTACATTCAGCAGTATATGGGAATTTCGATTTATGAGTAACATTAGTACAGAAAACACTACTGAGGATTCTGTATGGTGTGGGATGAGAGGAGGTTAATTGGAAGGGAGATACTATGAGTTACTGCACCTGGTGACCCCAAACCTAGTAATGCCATTGAGTATCAAATGTATAGTTTTACTTCTTTTGCTTCCATTGGTACCACAAACATTTCAGCATGCATTCTCTTGTGTTGCCCTCTTGTAGGTTTTAGTGTGTCCTTACTATGCAGTAAAGTGAATGGTCAAACTGAGAGGCTCCATATACTTGAATGTAGAATTTATTTTTAAGGATTTTACATTTTTGACTTGATTTATTAATGGGGTGTTTTAATTGTGTTTTAAAATTGTACTGTTTCATTGTTGTTTTTCAGCATCTTTTGTGAGCTGCCTTGAGTCCAATTTGGGAGAAAGGTGGCATATTAAATAAATAAATAAGAATTTAGAAGATTGGTGAGGGGGAAGAAGTGCAAATGTCTGATTCTCATTCATCCCTGAGGAATATTCAAACAGTCTCATCATTGTACCTCTACAAATATTCCCCTTTTCAAAGCATTTATCAATGGCCCGATTATATAAGTCATCCATAGGTGGTCTTAGTCAATTTAAATGTGAATCCCTTTTGCTTAAAAAGATAAGCAGGAGGAGCTTATTAGAAGGCAGTGGCATTCTGTGTTCTTGAAAGAAAGTCACTTAATGAAAACTCAGGGGAAGTGCCTAAATCATTTAGGTTACCCTGTCAATCTAAATAGGGCCTGTTCTATACTATTGTGCTGGAACTCTGAAATTTCCATCAGTTTGCTTTTGATCTTTCAATAAGAGAAGCTGTGTTCTTTTGGAAGACAGAATTTAGACCATACCGCCTGTGTGTATAGAGGGGGGGTTGTTTTCTCTTTCTTTTCTCCCATTTTGGACTGGTTTCCTGTTGCCTATTTGACTTTTTCCTTAGCTTGTTAATTTCCTTAAAGGGTCCCCTTAAGGTAGGATTTTAATGATTAAAATTAAATAAAATAGGTAGTAGCTTGTACTGTCCCTTACTTTGCTTTTCCACCTGTTTTCAGAGTTTCTGCTGTACAGAGCAAAAGCTGACCTAACTGTGCTGGATGTCAACAAGAACACAGCTCTTCACCTGGCCTGCAGTAAGGTATAGTACTCATGATGGACCTGCAGGAGACACTTCCATTGTCTATGCTTTGGTATTTCTCCTAGATTTACTGGTGGAAATGCTCCTTTACTGCTCAAACTGAGAAACAGAGTCTTTAGGGAAGACTTTCATATTTTGTACCCAAATCAAAAGATTGTTTTCCCCCAAATAAATGGTGAAAAAAAATAATTGGTAAGTTTGATTAATTCCCTTTCCCTCAAAAAATACTTGGATTTCTGCAAAATGTGGATTTTTTGTTGTTGTTGGCAAAGAGAATTATGGGGGCAATAGATGTATATAAATTTGAGATATAGGTGTAGAAGTCTGCCCCATGAACACTAGATACTTAAGCAGACACTTTAAAAATAGACAGTATTAACACAACCATGAGGAAACTGAAAGTTGAGGCTCTCTGAATCCAGGTTCTATGCCAAATAGTCCTTTCAGATATGTTTTTCACTAGCCTTGGGATTTTCTGTCTTACCTTAACGTTGCAGAGGACTGAATCAGTTCACAATTATTGTTTTTTCTTAATATAATGGTCAAACATACACCACTGCCGTTGGTAGGTTAGAGTTTGGTAGAACATGCAGCTGACTTCATAAATTTTGCTACTAATACTTGAAGGGATGCAGGATGAAGAAGAGCTAAAAGGCTTTAGTGACAGCTGCTGTCTCTTTTGCTTTTCCACTGAAGCAATATTTAACGAATTGCTCTTGCTTAGGAAAATGTAATTTCAGTTTCCACCACAAGGAGACACTGCAACAGTTTGAAATGGAAACAATCCTTGTCAAACATGGTTTTCCTGTATAGCCCCACTTCTTTCAAGGGTCAGATATGTGACATGGGATTCACATATGTGCTCCTCCATCCTTATCATTTCCAGTTTCCCCCTTCATTTCCAGGCTTCTTCTAATTAGTTTATTATGACACAACAATTGCTCAATATGGAAAGCCCTATGTAGAGAAAATCTGTGTTCAAAAAGAGCCTGTTTTCAAAATAAAACATACCTTTTAATTGTTTTATCTTTTCTTTCCAGGGTCATGAAAAGTGTGCCTTGTTGATTCTGGGGGAAACCCAAGACCTTGGCCTTATCAATGCAACTAACAGTGCTCTGCAGATGTGAGTATTTGCCCACCTGGTAGAAATGAGGAATGCTTCTCTGGGTTGGTGAGAGGAGAAATTGACACAACTTGGGTTTCTCTTTTCACTGCCCAGAGACAGGCAGGAAAAGCAAAAGCTCTTATTATAACTATGTTGACTCCTCCCCATTCGTCCACCTTAGAGACTAGTTCTTCTTCCTGCCTGTGCCCAGAGCTCTGTTTTTTTCTTCATTTCTTGTTTGACTCACGTTTTCGACTCCTATTGGGTTATAGCTGTTGTCTCTTCTTTTTGCCCTTATTTAATTTGGGGAGAGGGGAACCTTTTTCTTCTACACTTTTTTTGCCCCTTTTCTTCTTTCCTCTTCTGTGATGGCTCCATCAGGCAAGAAGGGTTATGTTGTCATCAAAAAGAAGAAGAGCCATGTTTCAAACCACACTACTCTGTATTGTGGAGGCACATCTACTGATCATACTGGTCTAAAACACTCTGACAGTGCATCAGGCTCTGCTTTGGAGAGGGCTCCTCTCCTGCTCAATCCTCTTCAGCAGACAATGAGGCAAACCGCACCCCACTCCTTTCCTTGTATGGCCATGTCAGCACCCGAGGAGGGCATTGAGGGGGTGGTACTGGAGGAGGAAGCCCCAGAGAGAAAAGTAGCAGCTGCAGCCATGCCTTATACCTCACTCTGTCTCTTCCAAGAGGATGAACAAATTCAGGTTTTTTCCCCTTCCCCTTGAGGGTCTCACCAACTTCCAAGGGGTTCCAATTCCCCCCATGCACACACATATAGGTCATTCACAACACCATAGATCCTGACTACCCTTAGTGCATCTCAGTTTCCCCACCCTTTTGCCTTGGAGCAGAGTGGTGATGATGGCAGCCATTTTGGGTGTGACTGTAAAGCCTTCCATTTTGAGTCCCCCAGACAGTTATCCCCTCATGTGTATCTGAATCTCAAATAGTCCAGCACAGAAAGCAGTGCTTGTAGCATACTCTCAAGTAAATTTAAAAGAATTAGGTTGCCCCTTACCTGGCAGGGAGCAGCACCATTCTTGCTTAGTGCCCCCTCCAGTGGAATTATGTGTTTCAGCTACAATCTATTAAACCTTTAATAAACAGTTCTCTAATTCTTCCCACCATCACCAACCACCTTCCTTCAAAGCATAAGGCACCTCGGCAGAGAGGACAATCCTGTCCCTTTCAGTCCAGCGTGCCCTGTTCTCAGTTTTGCCTAATGCCTATATGGCCCCTCACTCTTCTCACCCTCATGTAAGGAAGTTTCCTGGGGAAAGCGTGAAACATAACAGAACTCCTCCAGTCAGGGACTGATTTCCATCATGGAACCTTCTATTAGTTTTGAAGCAGCTAACAAAACATATCTTGAGCCACTCAAAAAGGTTCCCTTGAGGCTCCTTTCCCTGAAATTAGCCTTTTTGGTTGCTGAAAATCTCTTTCAGTTAGAGACCTTTAACCAAGACTATGGACCTTTACAGACTGCCAGAAATAATGCAGTTTGAGTCCACTTTAACTGCCCTGGTTTAGTGCTAGGGAATCTTGGGAACTGTAGTTTATTGTGGCACTAGAGCTCTCTGACAGAGAAGGTTCAATGTCTCAGAAAAAACTACAGTTCCCATGATTCTCTAGCACTGAGCCAGGGCAGTTAAAGTGGACTTAAGCTGCATTATTTCTGGTAGTTTGTAAAGGCCCTATGTTTCTCTATATCGAGATCTTCCCTTTAAACCTGAGGTGCTCTCTGCCTTTCATATGCTTCTTTCTGTCTTAATCCATTGCATCTACAAGAGACATTATGGCACAACCTTGATGTGCCTGTAGCACAAAAAAACTAATATTCATGGGACTGATTTTGACTTGGCTGCCCTACAAATTTTGCTTATTTGTGTCCTTCAATCTGAGCTCAGTGGGGTGTAAGATCTCTTGTTCCACAATAACTACTTAGATTAAACCATGCATCCTGATGGCATATGACCTGACTAAGGGCCTGAACAGATTGCCAGAAATAATCCAGCTTGAGACCATTTTAACTGTCTTGACTCAGTGCTAGAGAATCAACAGAACTGTAGTTTTTTTCTGAGACATTGAGCCTTCTCTGTCAGAGAGCTCTGATGCTACATTAAACTACATTTTTCATTATTCCCTAGCACTGAGCCAGGGCAGTTAAAGTGGTCTCAAGCTGGATTCTGTTCAGGCCCTAAGCTACATCATCCTGGTAATATTATGGCTCACTCTTCTGCAGTTTTTTCTTCAATTGCTCCAGTTAGCAAAATTGGTTGGACTGCCACCTGAAGTACTCCTTCTTTCATTGATCGTTACAGGCTTGACAGATTTTGGTCAGCGGTTGCCAATTTCAGAAGATGGATACTGCAGGAGTTTATTAGGGACTAGGATGCAGTCACTACCCTCTCTTACAGTTTTTCAGGTTGAAGGCTTAGGTATGTCCCAAGTTGTATGGATCCTCCTCTCACCAACCCAGAGAATGGATGCTTACTGTGAACGTGCATTCTGGGTTGTTCAGAAGAGGAATTCCCCCACTTTTCACCATGACTACTCAAGTTTTTTTCCCTGGAGTGCAGTGGATTTGTTTATCTTTTCCTGTTCTGCTGTTCTGCTGAGTTCTCTGTGTTTAAGCTTTGCTAGTAAGTGAACTGATCCCTAAGATGGCCGAATGGGGAGGGAGGAGTCAACTTAGTTTTTTCATCAGCTGTCGTGAAACTTTTTCTTTCTGTCTCTATGGGGAGTGGTGGGAGAAACCTAGGTTGTGTGGATTTCTGCTCTGAACAACTCAGAATGCACTTTTACGGTGAGTACCCTATGTAGCATTCTTCCCATCTCACCTTCCCCAGTTTTATGGCTGTTAAACAGCATTGTACGTATCAAGAAATAATTCAAGGAGAAGCTTCTTGTCTTGTATCTCTTTAAATAGACACCTCTTACATTCAGGAGTCAAGTGAATATTGACTACCTCCAAATGAAATATTGTAATTAAATAGGAGTAGGGCTAACTGAGAATTTTAAGAACAAAGGAACATTTGGGAACGCTGGTGGCATAAGAAAGTACATCCTTGGTGTTTCCAGGCATGGATAAAATTAAGGATGTTTATTAAGTCCTATGAGACAGTGTTCTCAAATAAGCAGAATCTTTTTAAAGGAAAGCTCTCACAGTCATAATTAATGAGCATCTAATGTTCATTTAATCTTGTTTTCCCATCTGTAGCTTTTCATGGGAAACTGCTTTTTGCCAGCTCTAGCCGTTTGTCTTTCAATCTCAGTATCATTGCTCTGACTTCTTTCAGACCTTTGAAGTGGCAAAAAAGTTTTCTAGGTCTTAAAAAAAAACCCTGAGCATATCAGGGCTTTAATCTGGTACCTTCTGCATGCAAAGCATATGATCTGCATTCCCAAAGTTTAAGATTGTTGAATTATTGTAAAGCTTCCCAAGTTTTCCTCTACTTACGAAATTAATTCGTTCCAGCAGCCATTTCTTAAGTAGA
>CM034703.1:170316374-170328134 GCA_020142125.1 Phrynosoma platyrhinos
TGTCTGTGTATTAAACAATCAACATTTGCTACAACAACACCAATATCAGTGCTTTGTTGAGGGTCAATGAAAATGCAATTATATATAAAGAACTGACTTTAGTAATATTACTTTTTGATACCAGCTTTTTTTCCTGTACAGCAGCCTATTACTGTTTCCATTCTCTTAAATTTTTGAAGATCTGCCATTTGCTTCTGAAAACACACAATGAACATTAGTTGTGGAAAACAAGCTATATATTCTTTCCAAGTTTTACAAAATTCATTGGAGGAAAGATTTGGTTCTTTCAACACATAGTTTAAAGAGCTACATAAAATGATGTTCTCTTTTACTATGTGATATTCCTGTCTTGGAATATGAGTCTAATAGCTTATGGCTGTCCTCAGTTCCGAGAGACAGGTCCTGTTCCTCTACCAAGGTTTGTCCAGTAACACTCCTTTCTCTTCCTGCTGTGCACAGGCCACTCCATATTGCAGCTCGAAATGGTCTGGCCTCTGTTGTTCAAGCTCTGCTGAGCAGAGGTGCCACTGTGCTTGCTGTTGATGAAGAAGGTGCGTATTTTTCATGCCTGGACACTCTTCTAAGATGAATGGGGTCAGGTACAATGGCATATTTCCTTGCCTGGTGGGAAGGAGGCTTCCAGCAGGATGTGATTAGGTCCTCCGTCTACTAGTAAGGCAGGGATCACATGGCAGTAATTTTTTGGTTTAGTATTAGTGACTGTTGGCTCATCCTCCACTTCAGCCCAAGACAGCACTGGAGGCTTCTCACTGCAGACTTCCAGCCCTAGTGTGCAGAAACAGGAATGAGGAACATAAATCCCTCCAGATGTTGGAAGGAATTCCCATCATCATCTCTCTCCATTGTACTGGCTAATGTTGGTTGCAATCCAGTAACATATAGAGTATCAGATGATTCCCTATTTCTGGCATAGAGGCGAACAAGGAAATGATTGAGAGAGCAGAGCCAAGGAGTTTCTCCTGTCTATGTGATTCTAACTGTATGAGGAATATAAAAGTGAATAAGAGGCAGTGTTGGTTACAGCTGAGTAAGGCATGGCATCTTCTGGATTTCATTGTCCTTAATTTCTTGTTTCTTAAGACTGAAAGAATGTCTTCACATTCCCTTGTTGCAGAAAGTGGTGATGGAACAGGAACAATAAATATCACCTGCAGTGGCATCACTAGAGTTGTGTGGACCACATTGGGTGACATCTCAGAGGGAAGTGTCACCTGGCGGGGTAGTACACCTGGAGGGACTGGTACGGCTACAAGGAAGTGAGAAAGGGCACTTTCCTACTTGTCCTCTGGAGGCCATAGCACTGCCCCCCCCTCAGTTGTGAAGGTTGCTGTGCCTTCAGGTTCCACACTGGATTTGGAAGGCTGTAGTGATGTTACTGATGTTCTGCAGTCCTCTCTGCCCTGGTTTCCCTTAGAACGTGGGAGGGGTGGCACTTATGTGTAGGCATCTGGACTGGGCATGCATCTCTTAAGCAGGAGATGTGTAACCTTTCTGTAGGAGAGCCTGAAAATATACTTGTGGACTTGGGAAAGAGAGGAGTAATGAAAATGGGATGTTGTAGCAGATGCATTGGAAATATATATTATAAACATGTACAATTGTCCCTTCTAATCTGTGGACTTGGTATCCGCAGTCTGTCTGTCTGTGATGGCAAGGTAGGGAGGGATTATAATGGTGCGCACGCCCATTATAATAAATGGGCTTTGAATATATGTGAATTTCCATTTCCGCAGAGGAGTCCATTTCCGCAGAGGAGATCTTTAGGTACAAATGGACCCCCCGTGATGTAACAGCTTTTTGCTACGTAGAAATAAGCAGCAGGGTATAATGGTTTAGGACCATCTCAGTAGTGTTAGTAGTGGAATCTATGCTGGCTGGCTAATCTGGGATGGCTGGCTAATCTGGGAAATCCAAACTGCCACCTGTTAGTTACTTCCTTCAAGGGAAGGGAGAAAACCTGAGTCTCTCCAGGAATTATGTGATTGCTCCAGTGCTCCCAGAGAGAGCTTTCTGCCAGTGCTGACTATCACTTGCCCTCTGCAGTTCATGAGGTACTGTGGAAGTGTTCTGCAGGGTGTGCTCAGTGGTTGGTCCCACTCTTGGAAAACACAGCATTACTATGGGGGTGGGGGCACTTAAGTATATGTATGGTTAGGATTGATCTTGTCTGTCTGTTTTTACAGGCCATACCCCAGCCTTGGCTTGCGCCCCTAACAAAGACGTTGCCGACTGCCTGGCACTTATCCTTTCCACCATGAAGCCTTTTCCACCTAAAGACGCCATCAGCCCTTTCAGCTTCAACCTCCTAAAGAACTGCGGCATTGCTGCCAAGACAGCAGCTTGCAGTGCCCTGCCCAATGGGAACAGCTGCCCCTACACCAAGGATAGACACAATGCCATCGGCTTAGATGGCTGTTACTCCGAGTAGCTTAAAAAACCATGATGGGTGATCTGATATCTTCTATTTATTTAGGAATTATATAAATATAGGACACTTTAAAGGAGAACAAGACTGGGATAGGCCATCCAAAATGGCTAGAAAAGGGTGGTGGAGGATCTCAGCTTCTGCTTCCTATCTAGACTCCTGCTTTGATCACTAGCATCCCTTACTGTTAAAATTAATAGACAGCTGTGTGGCTCACAAACTAATTGATAGTTGTTTGATCTTATTAAATAATTCTGCTTTATTAATTCAGGTTTAATAGCCCATGAAACTTAAAATAATCTACTTGATATCTGCTGTCCCCTATCCTTCAGCCAATGGTTTTGTCTGTTGGTTCTGAGTCTGTAACTTAGTTAACTTCAAAATGGCCAGCTTTTTAAATCCCCAGTTCCTCTGGCTTTGGTGTGTTTAAGAACTGAACTAAGAGCAAATCCAAACTAATTTCATTTGGTGCTTGCTGAATTGCAGGTTCCAACTCTTTTAATTGGTGGGGGCTTAAATTTAAAAGTTGGAACCTATTAAAATTGACCCACCCCAGGCTTCCCATTTAGCTAGTTCCCACTCATTTTGTAATACATGTCTACATGCTTTACACCTGAGAACATTCTTTTTGTTAGGCTGTGAGGTCTAGGTGGGGAACAGAAGCCTGAATTTCTCCATGTTTTTATTTGGCATGAGTGTTGTGGTAAATGAAGGACCGCCAAGAAGGGCAGCAGCTCCTGGCAAAGTGCCACTATAACTGCTCCTTCTTTCTAGTAATTGTGTGTGTGCGTGTGTGCATGTGTGTTTGTCATGCTTGCCCTTTTTTGATTCCAGTGAAAACACTTGAATTGAGAACTACTGTACCTGGGACACTAGGATACCTTAGGCAGCTCGTATTCCCTTGTATGCAAAATGGGTGCTGTTGCCCAGCTGACTGCGGTCCTCTGATAATTTACGTATGCGCTGCCAGAATTATCCCTACCACCATATCAGGCACTTTAGGGATTTTCTCTTTTTGGAGGCTGATCTTTGTTTTTGGGGAGTGGGGATGGGGGGGGGGGGACAGGAGGGATTACAAAATGTTGGATCTCCAAAGAGAATTTCCTTTGTGGCTCCTTCCCTTCTTTGTGTTGTGCAGTGTTTCCACTTTAGGCAAGTCAGTGTTGCTTTTTTTTTTTTTAAGAAAGAAATTATTTATAAAGAAAAAAGAGGCATTTATCCTTTTAAAAGCAGCAAAAAGAGCTTTTGCAAGGAAAACAATGCACTTCAGAACCTTAACAATCCTCCATTTGTATTTATAATTTGTCCCACTAGGACGCCCTCCAGTAGGTTTCATTAGGGCTTATCTGTATTTTATGTGTGTAGATACGTCCATGAATGGGGTTAGTGTGTTTTTTTTTATTTTAAAATTTGTATTTATTACACATTTAAGTGTATGCACTGTTTCCCCCTTTTTGTACTGTAAATTGTATCATGCATAGAAACTTACAAATTTTTTTATCATATCACAAGTACATTCAAAGCCAAAGATTGGGATGTAGCAATTGGTTGAGGGCTGCCAGGGCAAATGTTTTTGATCCAACAATCTTTCCCTCCTCTTTCCCAGTTCTGCAGTATTGTGCTGGTTCTTGGACCAGCAGTTGGCAAAGTCTAGGAGATTTACAGAATGAATTGTTTCAGGATGTTGGACATCTGGACCAGTGAGCTGTTAGGGCTGAGTGTCTCTGTGAAACAACTACCGTAGTTTTTATAGTCCCCCAACCTCCTCCTCTTATGGAATCAGTGAGACTGTTAAGGAGAAAATATGAGCCAGCTTCATGCTTGAACCATCTTGCTTCATGATGCATTTTTACACTTTAAAAATGTAAATATATATATAAATATTAATTACAGTTTCTTTAACCAAAAATTTACATGGAAAGCTAATCCTCCCCTGCCCCAATCTTATACCGATCTTGTGAAGTGACATGGACACAACTGCCATTTCCTTATCCTTGTTTACTTGGGTACTGACTAGTTTCTCAAGAAATTTAGAAATCAGAGATCAGCCAGCTTTTAAAAAAAAGGAATTTAGGGACTAAACAGACTGGCGATAAATGTTGGCATTGGGGCAGAGTGGGGGCATGGCAGCCACACACCCAAATGCTGTCCCAATGCTGGCGTCATGCCATTTCTTTGGCGGAGCATTTAGACATGCTGCACCAAAGAAACACGGAAAAGCCGCTGGAGCGGCAAGGGTGGCTTTTCGCCACTATAAAAAAGAGCAGCATTTTTGGGGTGCAGCGTGTGGTTGCCGTGGCCCCAACCTGGTGCTGAAAGGGGCGGTCTGTTCAGTCCCTTAATCCAGATGCACAAAAGACAAAAATAAAATAAGGTTTCTCCTCTTTTTGGCACTGTTTAATTTACCAAAGCCAAATTCCTAGAGCCAAAATAGAAGCTGCAATCTTGTCATTTGGCAAACAGTGCATTTTAAAGAGATTTCCAGCTTTCATTTTATTTTCCTTTTGTTTACCCCCCACCAAATGGATTCTGTCTTCCCCACAGACCTTTACATATCATTCTGAACCAGCTGTTTAAGCATTAGCTGAACATTTTGTTAATTTGCTATACATTGGGTAGTTTGCAAAAACTGGGGGCCTTAAGGTAGCAAGTTCTAGTCTTCTAACAAACCCAGCCATTTCCTTCAACTAAGCCTTCCACAAAGACTAGGGCGCTACTAGCTTAGCTGTTTTTCTTTCTTTGATGCCCAAGAAATCTTTAGAAATCTTTTCACTTTGCAGCTACTAGATATGAGCGTATTAAGGTTTTAATGCACTTGCCAAAAAGCACAGCAACAGCCTGTTGCAAATTGGCTGTGAGTTTCCTTGCTGCACTATGATCAGGTTAGTTTTCTCTGCCCTCAGTTGCTTCAAGTTTTCTACCTTGAAAGAAAGTATTAACCTTTCTACACCAAATACCTCATGTTTGAATAGATATGAACAAAACTTGAATTAAATATCCACTTTACTCCCCACCCTCCACTTTTTAATACAGAAAGGTCCTTTTCTTCAGTCTTTAGTGGAAGAGTTGAAAATAATTTTAAACCCTTGTTTACATTGCTTTTTTAAGGTACTAGCAATTTGCAACTTAACAAATTGCCTAATTTTATTTTTGCCTTTTAAGCACATTTCCCTTGCCCTGCCACCCAAGAGGGGAAGGGAGGACATTGTAGGGAACTAACCTTTCTCCCTCCTTCCCTTTTAAGGGCTAAAGTTTAATCCTTTTCTAAGGGCCAGAAACCTCTATGGAAAGCCTTTGGACTGAGACATTTAGAAAAAAGTGATAAGTGAGGGGATACCATGTGCTAACTGTGCTACAATTTGGAAATACTGACAAATCTTCAGGTCCTTTGTGTCATTCCTTGGATGATGATCTTGACTTTGCACTCTCACTTGTACCAATCAACAGAAACCAATTTTTGTTACTCACTGGTATATGTATTCCTGTTTAAAAAAAAAAAAAGCATAGCAGAGGTATAGCTTTACCTCAGAATGGACAAATTTTGCTTCTGTGTGTAGTGTTGAGGTTAGTGCTCCTCTTGATTTATATCAGTTTTCTGTGATGAAGGAGATCCACAGTTGTTGGTTGGGGCGTGTTACAAAGGTGGAGAACCAAGGAAATCTAACTCTCTTAGTAGCACAATTCTTTGAATAGCAGGCATGGCCCCTCTCAGTTTTTATCTTTGTTTCAAAAACCAAAAGGCATTGGTGGGAGTGGTGTGTATGTGTGTGTGTGTGAAATGGGGATAGGTTTTCCAAGATCATTTCAAAACAAGGGAACCTCTTAGCCCTTGAGATACATGGGTTATGCTTGCATTTCCTTTTCTTTTATTAAGATTGTAGCAGGTTGTTACACGTGCATTCTTTTTATTAACAGGGGGAAAATAATAACCTGACACTTGATCATTTTTAGTACATTCTTGCTGGTAATGTGTTCCTTCTCATGTGTCAACATAAAATTCAATATATGACAATCAATGTGATATCTTTAAGGGCTTCAGTGTTCTTAGCTCTGTAGCATCATGCATTAATATTTTTATACTCAATTTTGCCCTTATTTTTTTCTCTTTTTCAAAATGATGATGAAGAAGAAAATGGAGTGGGGAAAATTCCAGCAGCGCATACCTGAATTAAAAATATTTAAGTAAATACATCAATAAAATAAAGAGGTAGAGTTATAAATTAGGTGGGTGGTGGAGAAACGTGGCCAGTTCTGTTGTAGTTGCCAGTCTTGTTCTCCTTTAATGTTGTTAATGTGTAAATTTTGACAGCACAGCTTGACAATTTAAGTAATAATCAAAGTGTCTGGTGGTAATAACTTGCATTTTTGTGCTAAGATGAGAGTTGGTTTCCCTAGTGCATTGTAAAAGAGGGCTGGAGGCAAACTTCCTTTTTACTTCCTATCTTGTTTGTTATTCTGTTCCCCCGCCCTTCTGACCAGTATTGTGAAAGCACATTTGGCCTAAGGATGTGCAGATTTAAAAAAAAATTTTTTTTAGGGTTGAGGAAAGTGGAATGTTGTTTCCCTTTTGCAAATATCTCGCTTACGATTTGTTCCTATTGCCACCCTCTTTAGGAACAGGATTTTGAACATACATCTTTTTCTGGACCTCAATAAACACTTTCAGATCTTTCCGTTCCCTTCCCTTAATAGTCTGTTTCTAAAGCAATCATTGAGCTTCCCCCCTTAGCCAAATAAGGAAGTTTCTCTCCAACCACCTTTCTCCAAAGCACTTGCTTTACAAGTAAAATAAGCACTTTTGTTTAAAAGCATGAGGGTCTAGTTCCCCCTTTTTATAGCAACCCATAGGAGAAAGGCCAGCAAGGGGAATTGGGATCAGGAGGCATTTGGTTTTGCTTTTTTATTTTCATTTGTTTGCTTTTGGTGGGGTGGGAGGGGGGCAATTCTTTTAATCAACAGTCACGTCTTTAGAGAATTAATGAACAAAGGGAAGTTGTGTTTGGGGAAAAAAACAGCACAAATACATTTCAGCTTGACAAGTGTATTTGCACTGCCATTAGTTAAATGGGCCACCCACTGGGAGCCCAGCTGAGCCATATAACTATTGACAAACACTGAATGTAAATGTCCTTGTAGAGGGCAAGTACTGGGAAGCTATAAATTGATCTTATATTCCTAAATGGGCACTTCAGCAAATTTGAAATAACCAATCCTGTTAAGATGATGCTTTCTCTTTTCTTTCTTTATTTTGCTTTTTTTTTTGTTTTGTTTTGTTTTGTTCCCAAGTTGCTGGAAAGTAAGAAAATTTTCATTTGTTTTTATTACTGCTACTACTACTAAACTTCTTTTGCCCCCATGGAGTGGGAAATCATGAAATATCTCCCTCTCCTCTGCTTTACACACACAGCTCTAAGGTAAGAGATGAATTATGACTGGACAGGTACCAGAGTCCTAGAAAAGTGTTATGTAAATTAGCCTCCAGAATACCTGCATGCTGTCTATTATAGCCTCTTTGTTTGTTGATGGCAGTAGTTTTCAAACTGGATTCTGTGGAGCCTGCAGGGACCTTTATCAAGGCTCCTGGAGGAAAAGTTCTGTAGTGGTTGTCAAGATGGTCTACAAAGCAGCATGGGCCACCACTGTCAAACGTAGGCATTCCTCAGTTACAAAGAAAGCTTGGGTGCCCCTTGGGGCCAACCCTCAGTTTATGCAGGACAGCAGGTAGGTCCAACATACCTGGCTGGCTCCTGATGTGAACTAAGAGTAAATCCAAGGACCTAGCCCAGAAGTCCCAACTGGTTTAAGATACACCAGAGCAACTGAAGGCCTTGGTGCATGCATGTGTGGTTCTGTTCAGCTTTTAGCAGAAGCAGCCAAACACACACCCCTTCCCCCTCTGCCCCTATTGAATACTAGAAATTGTATTTCCACAATTTCCACCTTTGTCTTTCCCTGCCCCCTGTTTTTCCCAAATAAAATACTTCCATACAGACATTTTGTGTAATTCAGATCTGATCAGATATCCCCCACCCCGCCCATTAGTGCCAAAGGGACCACAAAGTAAAAGAAAAGAGGGGCAATCTGTTGGTTGCAAATAGAGATTTCTTTTGCAGTACATTCATGCTACAAGTCCAATTTACCTTTGCCTGGGGTTGACTTTTGTTTTGAAATACAGGAAAATGGCAGGGGCAAAAACCTCTGCATTTGTGAAAACCTTGGATTTATTTAAAGCCTCTTCTCTGGTCTCAGTTCTGGGGGATTCACTGTTGAACATGGCACTTTATAAAAGCTTAGTGGCTTCAGTGCCATTTAATACCTTAACAACTGTCGGTGTTAGTGAAAAAAAGTGAAATTAAGATATGCATAGAAATTTCCCACCTGAAGAAAGGACATTTATGGTCATAGTGAACTGTGGAATGGTGGCTTCATTTGAATCATTAACATTGGGAAACAAAAGTCCTGAGGTAGCATTAGATAGAAGATAAACCAGAGTGGGACAGGAGGGGTTGAATCTTTAAGGACTCTTTTAAGGCATCTGTAGCAAGTTCTTGGTGTCTTTCTTTCAGTATCCTATATGTAAATGCTGCACCTATGTATATTATGCACATAAAAACATTTCTTCTGAATAAGATAGGACAGACCTCATCACCAGTCAGGTATAAACTATTCTTCCTCTTCTGTGTGTCAGTTTTCGTGTGTCAGGTGTGTGTGTGTGTCTGTGTGATGAGCATCTTTTCAAATTCACTTTCGGTGCAAAAATAAAAGGGATTTTTAAAAAAGGAAAAGAAAAATAGCCTTACTTTTAACTCCAACCTTGTCTTATTAGTCAACTTGAATATAATAAAGCAAAATTGCATGAAACTAGCTGAGCCTTTTGTGCAAGGTGGTTGGCAGTAAACCTTTTTCTAAACAAAAAAATTAGTATGCAATTTCAGCTGCACTTGGCTCTTTCCAAAATTCCTGCTTTGTTTTCTTTAAAGAATGATGCAGGGTGGGTTGACTATGCCAGCTTGTGCCTGCCTTGCCTTCTCAAAACTTTGGGAAGTGGTTTCTCCCCCACATATATTGACAAGAAGAAAGACCTGTTTAGCTCTTCATGAGTAACCTCTAATTGTATTTTTTTAAAAATGAGACCAGCATTTCCGGAAGGTGAGACTTTAAAATTTTATTTAAACATCAGCTGAACAGGTGGTGTAGGTGGATAATACATTGAAGACATTGTCACTCTTACAGAGCTCTAAAGGGTGCAAATGTTAATATAAAAGCTGTAGCAAAGAAAGTCACTGATGTCTGTGATCAGAGCTAGTTTTCAAATTGGTAGAGAAAAAAAAGCACTGCTGCTTGACTGAAAATGAGAAGAATAGCCTTTGTTCGCAGGACTCATGAAGTTGCCGAAGACTAAACATTTTGCAAAACATCAGGAGATAGTATCTTTTTGTTCAGATTATCTCTTCTGTTATCTGAAGATACTTCTGAGTGTTTAATGTTGTCTGATCTGCATAAGTCATTGGCTGCATGTTGGATAGACCTGCAAATTGCACCCTCTTATATAAATGCTCTGTCAGCAGTAGCGACTACCTCAGGAGAAAGCATGAATTGTCCTGAGCTCTGGAAATGGCTTGTGACTTTGTCTTTTTGTGAGAGTCTTGGACCAGCATGTGTATATTTTATTCCTCTCTGTGGAGATAGGAAGATATGTATTTGGCCCTGATCATCTTGGTCACAGCCCAGTAGGTCCACACTGGATTGGTCAGCTTCATCATAGGGATTAGGAAAACTAGTTCCATAATGTGCCCTTCCAGATAGGTGTGTGTGTGCTGTAACCCACAGATGCAAACACACACATGTATGTTGTATGTCTGCCAGAGTCTACCTGGCTATCACCTTGAAGCATACCTGCTTTTGTTAAATGCATCAAAACAATCCTCTCCAATCGTTCACTTTTGATTTACACAGAGCCAGTATGCCAAGGGAAAATGGAGTACATTAAGGGGATGCCCACTGAAAAGTTGATTTTGCAGCCTGGAGAGCAAGGGTTTGTTACTTGTGTCAGGAAGGATGTTTAGGCTCTCACTTTCTGGGTACTGCCTTAATTCCTAAATTTTGCACTAATGTATTGTCTGGCCAGTTGGGGGATCTCTTAAGCAAAGTGGGAGTGGGTGTGGGGATGGGGAAATGAAGAAATGAATGAATCATGCATACTTTGATGTGGGAGAGAGGGAGGCAAGTGTTGTCAAGTGACCAAAATTAGTCTTTCTGTATGCGGTAGAATTAACACATGTAGCCTTGTACCCAACCTCAGGTGGAGACAATATCCCTTTGGTCTGTTGAGTGAGCAGCATGTTTGTGTTTTTGAAACACTACCTGAGGTCTTGTTGCACCTTTTAGAAAACTAGTAGTTACGATGCAAAATTAAAAACCTTTCTCACTGCTAGCAGAAGCAAATTCAGTGACATCCCTGCTTGGAGCTAATTTTCAATATGCAGGAATCCAAAATCTTTGGCCTGTGTGAAGGCCATGAAAGGAAGCTAGAAAGACTGAAAAGAGAATAGGGCATAATGGCAACCAGTGTTAGCTGCCAGCTGTTTAGTATTTTGAAAGGTCTGTTTCACTGGTCCACTTGAAGGTACTTTCCAAAACGGCTGTTCATATTTCAGTATTTGTATGTTGAAGTTGAGCTTTCTTGAAAATTGTAGTTGAAAGAAGCTTCCTATGATGTCTTGGATGTGTTGCAGTGGTCCTGGTGGTGCTGGCATCTGCTACTTATCAAAATTTATGTAGTTGACAGATGAAAATGTGTTTAAAGGAATTTTGTTGGTACGTCTCCAAGTTGCTTTTCTTTATCTCCCCCACATCTTCATCCAGGAGTTTATACATTATTGCTCCCATTGATTTCTGAAGATATAGGCTTCAGATCAAACATGAATATTATGTTGCAGGTTTACTCTTTTTAAAAATAAAGCATGATTCTATGATTCTGTGTTAAACATTCCAGAACCTTTAGACACGTAGAGTGTATGTAGTCTCTTTATTTACAAGGAGCATCTTGTGGGGAGATAAAACAAATTGAACAAATTGTTCATCCTGTAGCCAGAAAAGGCTAAAAAATGGATTATGGCATTTTCCTAAGAATAGGTGGCAGTTGCATCCTTGTGAGAGGTATTCAAGAAAAGGATTACCTGACATTCCCTCACATATTCTGCTTACCGTCTCATAGCAGATGTGAATCTCCCTCACCCAGTTGTAGGTCAAAATAAATTGGCCTTCTTTGTTCCCTCTCCTGTCTATTGCTTTTTAAAATATTATTTCACTCC
>CM034703.1:170328176-170356563 GCA_020142125.1 Phrynosoma platyrhinos
CCCCCCCCCCCCGCTTCATATGCACACATACTTGCAGGACGTGCAAAGTTCTGTATCTTGCACAGGAGGTAACTGACTCATGTGCCCTTCTGAAAGTGAGCTACCCTTAGATGTAAAGCCTTATCAAGTATGTATGATTGGATTCAACATAACAATTTGAGTGTATTGCATCTCAGGTGTAATGGAGGGATACAGCTAAATATCTGGTCTCTTCTGTTCTAAACCTCTTTTCTAGCCCTCCATTCTGTCCCCAGAACCATACATACTACCCCAATATTTAGAAAACACTGTGGTCATAAAGGCTTCTTGTTCTTAATGCTTTTAGTTTATCTTCCTCCTCTGTGCTAGTGCAAGGATGTAGAACAGTGATGCTTAATTTTACTGGTTCTTGACACCACCCTTGTGTCTTACCTGCCATTTTCAGGGCAGAAATACTTTGCTTCTTCTGCTGCTTGGGGGGCATTGTGAGTAGAATTGGTGGTTAGCTGTTTTTCATGTGGATTTAAATAACATTGAAATCTGGAGTGCCTGCAGCATAGGAATTTTTTCTTCTGAAATTTTGATGGAAACCCAAGGTTTGGCCTATCTTTTTCCCCCCAGTAGAAAGAGCGTGCTGTGTGCTTTGTACTGAGTTAAAAGTTTATTTGTGCTGGTTGTAGACGTTTTGAAGGCCTCCTTTTTCTACGTCATTCTGTTTCCTTTATTCATTACCTGAGGAACTCTGTAACTTTCCTGCCTTGCAAACTCTGAAATTTCACATCTTTTGGAAGAAGAAGAAGGGGGGGTATTCAACATTATCTAAATAAGGTTTTGTATCTATGTTTTAAATAAGTGTCTTGTTAATTCTTAGCTAGTGTGGTTCTTCTGTCCTTAGACCCAACCTGCAGTAACTTGATGCCATGATTGTGCTGTGTGGATTCAGACTTTTAAAATTTGCACTAAGTTTAGTTAGGTGTCAGTTAGTGGTATTTCCTTTGTTTGGGCTTTATCCTCCTTTTTCACACCAAAAACAATTCTTCTGTTCCTGGAGGATGGAATAAGTATAGTGGTTGTTTTTTTCTGTTCTCTCTAACACTTAAATTCTCCCCTCCTTTTACATAGAAGATAGTACTAGCAAAGTGATAAAGACATTTTCGGTTGCAGAACCTTTCCCCTTCCTTTCCATTACAAATGAAATTGTGCCCACCTCTCACTGTCATAAAATTTCATCATCTCAGTGTGAATGGTAATCAGCTTGCATTGCTAATATTTGCAGGCATCTGAAGGCTTAGTCATGATCCTTCAGAGGCTGGAATCTTGTTGGTTAGTTCCCACTAGAGTAGGTTCATGGAATCAATTATTGATTGGTCAGTGAATATGTAAGTATGTCCAATAAATTCAATGGCTTTGCAGAGCTTGGTGCTAACATGAGGACTGAGTTCAGAGTGTGATCCCCATCCCAAAGCAATTTGATGCTTACTGTTTCCACTTGAATGAAGACACATGTGTAAGTAACTGACAAAATAGAGTCCCAGGAGAGATGCAGGAGAAGGCCTCTGTAGTGGTCATCTTTTTACCCAAATGGTGGCTTTTCAAATGGGAACATGAAGTGAGATCTGTGTAATCCAGTCTCTTTCCCTCACTCAATCCTTGAGAACTATTGAGACAAGAAGCAGTTGTGAGATTCTTTCACAATTGACTGTGACAAAAATAGCCTTGCCATGAAGTATTAGGAGAAAACAGAATTATGATTGTTCTGGCATATGAAGTTAAATTCTTTGGTCATTTTTTGATCCAGTTTTTCTCTGGGTTGGGGTCCCAGGAGTCTGGGTGTTTCCTCTTAGCCCTTGTATTTGAATGTCATCTTAACAATGGTTATGTGTTGTAGATGTTTGCAGGGTAGTAATTGGTTATCTTGCTGTAAAAGTTTGGCACAGTACTCCTTCCTACAACAATTAAGCACAAATAGAAGATTTTCCCATAATGCTTCAGCTTGCATAAGAACTTGATAGGAAACTAGGATCCTAAATGGTTAATTTAATACATGAAAACTAAAAGCAACAAGACATCTTTCCATCTCTGGAGGTGCATTCCTTCCCACCAGTAGCATCTACAAGAAATCAGTAATACTTATCATCCCTTTAATTCTTCCATTTTAGTGTTGATCCACTTGGGAATGCATGTTCTGGTGACCCAATGGGAAGGAGTTAAGTTAGATAGGCAGGCTGTATTTGAAAGTGGGTTGGAGACTCTTCATCAGTTCTTAAAAGAAAAGTATACAAGAAAGCCCAGGTAGCACTCCTGTTTGTGGGAGAGAATTAGGTTTGCATATTGTACTCTTACATGGAAATGGCTGCTTGTCTTCCTCAGTTTGGGGAAAGACAATCCCAGGGTTTGGAGTTTTTTTTCTTAGTAGTGAAATGAATTACTGACTTAATGTGAAGCTCACATGTAAATTTCTAAAATTAAGAGAAAGACTCATTCCATAACCTGCCAAGGTCTAGGCCTGAACTCTACTTCAGCAAGGGGGTGGACAATGTAGAAAGACAGGGAGATAAACCACAGTTCTAGGCCATGAGTGCTAATCCCCTTAGATGTGAACTAGAAAAAATTCAATCCCCTTTAAAAAGAAAAAATAATAATAGAATAAGAAAGTTTCTTCATTGTATGTTGCTCAGAGAGAAAGTTGCACCAATATTACACTTCTTAGCTATGGCACTGTTCTATTTAGGCAGGGTAGACTAATAAAACCTTTCCTATTTTTACCAGCTGTGACAGGTAGTCTGCTTTGAAACTGACACTGGGGTGCCATTTTGACAATCTGACTACAGAGTTTAGCATATTTAGTATCTTGGTTACATAAATTCCTTTGTTAAAATGTGTTTGTTTCTTGAGGTGGAGCTGTAATTTTTTTTTTAAATTATTGTTAGCGTTCTTGTTGCATGTTGTGTTTTTAATTGCCTGGCCATGCTGTGGTTGCACCTTGAAGTCATGAATGTTGTTACCTTGGTGGTGATTCTTTTGAAGAACAGCAGGAGTTGCTTTCCTTATATTCTGTTGATTACAGCGTGCCCCAGTAGTGGCCATCCTGCTGTTTTGCCGGGTGTGTGCTTGTCTTACAGAAATACTTGTTGGCTCTGATCTTACAGGCACTTCAAAAACTACCTGTGCTCCAAACAGATTTCTTCCTTGGGAGCAGCAATAAAAGGGTAGGGTAGGATAGGGCGAGGGAAACCCATGACTGTGTTGAGAATTCTTAGTCTGTTACATAGCTTGCACTAATGGGAGTTTTGTTTTATATGTTCAAGGAAGTGTGGCTTTCTTTTGTTTTTCTTCTTTTCTTGCATTTTAGCTCTGATTAAAAGATTTTGAAGAATTAGGATCAGAACTGCATGAGCACTAATGTCATTCCCAATGGAGGTTTCATACTTGAAAGCGTTCCTATGCTGGGAAGTGTTGGTTATTCCCATGCTGTTTCATATTATCTTTGTCCTTTCTACCAGTTGTGTTGTTCTCTTGACCTTCTCGTTTGGATTCTTCATAGACATACACCCCAGTTACGTTGCACTTGAATATGCAAATGATGTGTGTCACACAAGGGGCATCCTAATTGTGTTTTTGTTGTTTGTGTGAAGTAGGCTCAGACAGTGCTTTTGGTCTTGATTAGTACAGGGTGACATGCATGGTATGTTCGGTCTATACAAGCTGGTAACTGTGCCTCCATTCTCCTCAGCCATCCTCTCTTGTGACAAAGTACACCAGACCTTAGATGAAGAAGGTGTACTGCACTCTCTCATTACTCACTCTTATCAACAGACAATGGCTTCCTGTAGGTAGCTTCCAGCCTGTCTGCTAAAGATTATCAGAGGGATCAAACTGTTGTTGGTAACTTGTAGTCTACCTTTAGATGGATTATGGAAATTGGTAGAATTGCCTTTGATTAAACAGAATTAGCATAAGTAAGGCCATCATTATTTTTACATTAGTATAAACAATGCAAAAATATAATTCAAATACTGTCTTGAGGAAAAGAGTCTGGAATTCCCTTTAGAGTGTGCTCTTCCAGGATCCCTGCTTGGTGGGCTCTTGTAGATTGATATCTGAACAGAGCTTGTACCTGTTGGAGCTGTTTTAATACAAAGACCTTGTCTGTACCTGCTGCAGTGTACTAGAAAGCTTTAGGCAGCAAAGCAGAGAAAGCTGTAAGTACATACAAATGCTCTTTTCCTTGCTCTTTTTCAGTTCTTGAGTATTTCTCAGTATATTCTATTTTAGTCTGGGACAAAAATCAAATAACAACAACATTGAGAGCTGGACCTTTGACTGCCAGTCTTGGAGAGAAGGAGAACCCCATTATGTCACAAAGGAAAACCTGCCCTATTTCCACTTAAAACATTGGGAGAGTCAATAGAGCATAGCAAAAAGGTGTTTGTGGAGTAGGATGATACTGATTGTCCTTCATGTTAAAACCTTTTTGGTCCAAGGGGCATTCAAAGAAGGATATGCTTGTTGATGTGTCAGGGTGGCATTCTGTTAGTTTCATCAGCATAGTTGAGACAGTGTTTTAATTACTCATCAGCACTCAGTGTTTGCTTTAAATTTTATCAAGGCCAGTTACATTTTAAAAAATCAGATCAATAGAACTTTATTTTTTGCTTCTATATCTGCCTTTCAGGTAGCTGAGAAGTAGAGATGGACACTACTTTGGAAACATTTAGTAACCAATCTCTCTCTCTCTCTCTCTCTCATGGCATTCATCTGACACCTGCATACTCTGATTTTCATAGGGATGCAGTACCACTTGAACACTCAGTCAGCAATACGGTAGAATTGGCAGTGGACTTGGGTATTCCATGGTTGCCTTTGCTTGCTTTCTTTATCTGCCCTTGCTAGAAGATTTTTCCACCCAGGGCCATAGCTGCAGAGATCCCAAATACAATGTACCAGTATTTAGGCGTCACCTATATGAAAGAGTGGACTTGAGGTAGGGAATGATATTCACAGTAAACCTCATTTTCTCTCTTTTATTGCCTTCCCCATGTGCAAGCACTTTATTGTGTCTCTGTGTATGTTTGTGCGCGCGCACACATGTGCTGAGGTACAGTTTCTACATGTATTAGTTACAGCTGATTTTAAGGACAGAGGTGTATGAATAGCTAAGGTGTTAAAACCTCACCATGGTGAGCTTTTCAAAAAGACTTCTCTTTCTCCCACCCATGTGCATGAAGACTCTGACACCATCCCAGGCAAATCAGGAAGTTACATATCCCCCTTCTAGGTATTTCAGAAGCTGATATATACATCATACTTACCATAGAGGTTGACAAGCCCTGTGGTCACCTGTTTACTGCCAGTTTGTTTACCACCACTACCCCTTGACTGTATTACTTAGTTTTGGTTATTCCCACAAAAGTATAATGTTTCTGCTGGCTTCCAAAAGGGTTCCAGGAGGTGAAAGAGACATGTTCTTTCTCCACATTTTTCAGAGCTATTCATGCTGAATGGTCAGGCCAAAATCACCATGTGGTGGATTTACCATTTTAGATAGTTAACATGAGCTCACCCTACTTTTTGCTCATTGGTCCATTAAAATAAAAATCCATGTGTATTCATTTTTGGAATCTCTTGTCCTCTGACCAGTGCAGAAGAGCTCTGTAAGACTGAAATGATTTAAATGCCTCTGCAGGAAGTGATGGGCATCTCGGTATAGAATTTGGTCCCTTCAAAAGTTCATTTGGGGGCAGGGATGAAGGGAGAGCAGGTCTTCATACCTACCTCTTGCAATAAAAATGGAGTGGATCAGGGCACTATTAAACCCTATCTTGCTCTTCATCTGAAACAAGGGCAAGCACAGAGTCCATACAAGCAGCTCTTACTAGAGTAGGACATCTGCACTGGAAACATGTTCTCACTTCTATGAGTCTGTTTTCTTGTCCAGCGAGAACCTAATAAAGCTGGTGGGAGAAATGGACGCTAGCTCTTAGATCAACACCTCATGCTTAATGGACCTGCTTTGTGTTTGGTCTTTTGTGTGTAATTGGGTGGGTGGGTGGGTGGGTGGGGAAAAAAATATTTTTTTCCCTTCAGAGCCCTAAACCTGCAACCTGCTGATCCAAAGCAGTATGCAATCATGTTGTTCTCCTTTGAGGCAGGGGCCTTAATTGGGGTGGTTTGGGCAAGTAGGATCTTTTTTAAAACAAAAAGAGATGCCTTTGTTATATATAATATATAATTTGGGCATGTTGAAAGGGTGGGTGAGAAAGGGAGTATTGTTGGTGCAGTGGTGTCCTGTGTGAGGATGGGCATGGGAGTAAACATGAAAGCACTGCCTACAAGCATTCCCTATCCACACCACCCCCATGCCTGTTGTTGACCCACAGTCACTATGGAGCGGCTTTCTTAACCATTGTCTTGTTTGCATTGGAGATCTTGGACCAATGTTTAGAAGAGATTTTAAAATGCACATTTAGATCAGCTCACATGCCTGTGTTCCTGCTCACAGACACAATGATCTTCCTTCAAACACTGGTTTAAAGCACAAAAAGACCCAAATCCCAGAATGTGCACTGAGGGTATTTGGGGGGTTGGTAGTGGGGAGGGAGCTTCCAAGGCCAATTGAAATCCCCCCAGATTCCAGTTCTAACCCCAATACAGCAGAGAGTCCCTCTTTAGTGTTCCAATGTGCAATGAGAGTGTAACTCTTTTCTACATCCTGCCACACAGCCTTGAGGCTTGCAATGCCGGTGCCTTTGTTGGCAATCCCCCTTTCTTTCCTGGTTTCCTCATACTCCTCTGCTGTTAGGGGTTTCTTGACAAAATGAAGCGCTTTTCCCTCTCTCTGTAAGAAACAACTAAACCTATGTTCTGATTCTAGAAGGAAATGCAACTGTGTCATACCCACCACTAACTCTTCTCCCCGCCTGGTTGTTCCATGAAATAAAAACCTGTATAATATATATTGGAGAACAATAAAGAAATCAGACAAGTGTCACAAGCCATCCATTCTTCTTTCCACACACTGCACCCCACCCCTGCACAGTGTGGAAGCCACCTGGTACAAGCCCCTTTACGTGAATCCAGTGAATGGTTACCTTTTTTTGTCTCAGATGTTATATATGCATTTTCAGAATTTCTGCATCACCTTTTGGGGGTTTGGGAAGGGAGGGGAGGGGTTAAACAGGAACTTAAAAGCTAAATTTACAAAAAAGAAAAGAAAAAAAAGCATTCAGACTTGATCTATTTTCTACAATGTATGCTGCGACCAGGTCCTGTTATTCATATTGTGGCTTTGAATCAATTATGTTTATTAAAATGCTGTTGCTTCTATCCGTCTCTACCTTGTTTTTTCTTTCTCCAGATGTACCATGGGAATGACAAAGTATCTGGAAAAATGTGGATCATTTTTACTTTAAATTCTAGCTCTATAATGTTGCCCAACTATGACTTTCAAAATATTTACTTATTTAATGTCCTTTTTTTATGGGGGAATCCACTCTTCCACTATACTATCAGACTTAAATTGAAACTTAATCCACATAAAACAGAGGTGCTCCAGGTCAGTCAGAAAGCAGATCAGGGGATAAGGATTCAGCCTGTGTTAGATGGGGTCACATTCCCCCTGAAGACATAGGTTCACAGTTTGGGAGTACTGGATTCAGCTTTGAATCTCTGCAGTGACCAAGAGTGCTTTTGCATATTTAAAACTTGTGTGCCAACTGCGCCCGTTCCTTGAGATGTCAGATCTGGCCTAAGTGGTACATACCTTATTTATGTACATCCCGTCTGGACTACTGCAACAAGCTCTACTTGGGGCTGCCTTTGAAGAGTGTTCGGAAACTTCAACTGATCAAAAGAGCTACAGCCAGGCTGCTAACGGGGGCAGGTTACAGAAATCATACATCGCCTGTTGAAACAGCTTCACTGGCTGCCAGTTTGTTTCCAGGCACAATTCAGAGTGCTGGTGTTGACCTTTAAATCCCTATATGGCTCAGGTCCAGGTTATTTGATACACCGCATCTCCCTCTATGAGCCAGCTGGGGCTCTGAGATCCTCAGGGGAGGCCCTTCTCTCCATCCCACCTACATCATAAACACAGTTGAGGGGACACAAGAGAGGGCCTTTTCCATAGCTGCCCCTAGACTCGAACTCCCTTCCCAGGGAGACCAGGATGGCCCTTTTCATGATGGCCTTCTGTCAACAGGAGAAACCCTTCCTTTTTAGACAGGCATTCAAAATGGAGAGCTTTTAAAGAATGGCCAGGGGTGCAGGCCAGCTCCATTGGTCCTAGTCTAAATTAAGAAGACAAGCCCTCCCTCAGTCCATCTGCTCTGGTCCAGGCCTCAGAAGGAGAAAAGAACCGCTGGACCTGATCCCCTTCCCCACCGCCATTCCCTTCTCCTTTTGTGTCTTGTCTTTTAAGATTGTAAGCCTGAGGGCAGGGAACCTCTAATTCACCATTTGTAAGCCCCTCTGAGAGCCTTTGTGGCTGAAGAGCAGGGTATAAATACTCCAAATAATAGTAATAAGCCTCCATCTTGGCTCATTTGATAAAGAGGCAAAGGATTACTATTTTAGAGACTATGCTTGAAAGCCAAAAAGATAAAAGTCTACATTACTCAGGGTGATCTGAGGCAGTGCTCCATTTTCATCTTTTGAATCCTCTACTTAAAAAACAGGTTTTACAGTGTGTTGCTATGTAGACCTGTTGGTTTCACTGGGTCTGACTCCCAGGAAAGTCTGTGTAGACTGAATCATATACCATGTTTCCCCGAAAATACGACACTGTCTTATATTTATTTGGCCTCAACGAGACACACTATGGCTTATTTTCAGGGGATATCTTATTTGTCCCAACTGTGCCCTGACGCTGTGCGTCCGTCCACATGCCGCGCATCTTCAGGGCACCTTCTTGGCGCAGCATGCATACACGTGCCAAAAGGGCTCAAAAGAGCTGCGGTTCAAAGGCCAGCTCTGTCGCTTCTAAAAGTGCAGCTCAAATGGCTGCTCCTTTCAGAGGTGGCAAAGATGAGGGTCATAGCTGTGATCTTTTGAGCCGCAACCGCGGCTCTTTTCTCTGCTGCCCTGGGAGCGGTGGATCCACCACTCCCAGGGGCAGCCAAGAAAAGAGCTGCACTTGCAGCTCAAAGGCCAGCTCTTTGCCACCCCCGAATGGCCCTATGACTTATTTTCGGGGTATGGCTTATTACGCCAAAGCTTACAAATCCTGCTACGGCTTATTTTATGGATATGTCTTATTTTTGGGAAAACATGATATTTAAACTTTGCACTAGTGTTATTTCTTTTGGGAAAAGGGTACGATATGTCCTTAAATGTAAGAGCTATGACCCAATAATATTTTTCATATCTCCATCCTCATTCACAATGTATTTTAGTCTTCTGTTTCTCCAGGTACAACAAGCTACAGTTCTAAGCTATACAATCTATATTTTTTGTGTAATTTATCTGTTGCTGGATCATATACAACACCATGCTGCTAGTAGGATAGACTTGTTCAAATACCACACACACACAATCTTGTATGTAATCAACATTTTAAGGGCAAGCTTCTGATGGCCATGTGGACAGTAGTACTAGGCTTACTATATGGATAGTTGCAACTGATATGCTCATGCTGGAGCTATTCTGTGGTTGTTTTTTAACAACAGAAATTACACTATGGCTATTTGCACACGCACACGCATGCCTTCAAGTCACCTGTCAACTTATGTCCACCCCATGAATTATAGGGTTTTCCTAAAGACAAATTCTCAGAGACAATTTTGTCAGTTCCTTCCTTTGAAACGTAGCCTCCAGCACCGGATATTTGTTGGCAGTTTCCCATCCAAGTACTAACCAGAGCTGACCTTGCTTAGCTTCTAGGATATGACGAGATTTGATGCCTTAGGGTATCTAGTGTGCCTTTGTTCACATGGAATGGAAACACACACACACACACACCCCAAAAAGCTAGGATACAGTTCTGTGTAGAGATTATTCAAGAGGAATGACTTCCTTCTCTTCCATCTGTACTGCCTCTTGATATACAGTCCATGTGCATATGGAGAGAAGAGTGTTTTTCCTCTCCTATGGTCTAAATACCCTAAAGGTACCAGATCCTGTCTGATCTTGGAAGCTAAGCAGGGTCAAACCTGGTTATTACTTAGATGGGAGGCCACCAGTGAATACCAGATGCTGTAGGCTCTATTTCAGAGGAAGGAATTGGCAAAAATAATCTCTTGAGTATCCCTTGTGTCTAAGAAAACACTATGGAATTCAGTGGGGTCATCTTAATTCGACAGATGCCTTGAAGGCACATACACATGGGATTGCGAGGCACCCTGAGAAGAAAAGCCCAGACTATGGTTCCATCTTCACTGCTATGTGTGATTTTGGCTGTCTGTGAAGCAAATAGTTTTGGTTGGTTGGATTGCGGCCATCCATAGTTTGTGCCTCAGCTCTTCCACACATACAGGAAAAAAAAAATCTTTCTCACTGTGAAGAGCAATGGGGCCCTGTCCATATTCTGCTCAGTGTAAAGTATGCGATGTACACCCTCCTCACTCCCTTTACTCCATGTGAACAATAGCAGATGCACTGCAAATGTTTTCCCCTCTGGTGTTATGCTTTGCACAAATCAAACCATGAGGCAGGTAACTAGTACTACTGAGAGATATGTGCGGGGGGGTGTGTGTGTATGTAACAGTGTCCCTTTTACTCTTCAGACTGGGGAGGATGGGAGTTTGAGTAAGCTTGTTCTTTTGCATGGAGTCAGGGCAGAGCACCAATGCTGCAAAGCCCTTCTGCCTTTGGTCATTCAAAATGTTGCTCCTGTTTAAAATGAAGTTGCCTTGGTTTTCAAGTGTGTTGGGAGGAGAGACTTGTGTGAATCAAGCACCATACACACCCAGAGGCCTCTGCTTGCCTTGATCAGGAATCAAGCAGTGGTACAGAAGGATGGTCAGCGAAGGGAGCTTTATTATGCAAGAACTTTTGAGGAGAAGGCCATGAGCAGTAATACTGGGGGTACAACATTGGCGTGTATGCCACTTCCATTTAGGTTTGGAGCAATTCCTTGTGCAATCTGGGCTTTTTCAAAATCCTTTGTTGGAGAGGCTAAAAGTGGTCCCTGGTGTCTTTGATATTTTCTCTTTTCTCTGGTCTGAATCTCCTGAGGGTAAATCCACTTCTGATGCCCTGCCACACACATTCGCATGCATCCATCTGGCAGTTTGATTTAAGAGGAGCAAAGCTTGAACTGGGAAGGCTTCACATGGGTCAGCTCTTCCACCAGCTATGCTTGAAATGTTGGGTTGCTGAGACCTCTTTAATGCTATTTTCAGTTTGGAAAATTAATTTCTCACAATGGCAAGAGCTTACACAAATTGGCCATGTGTCAACTGCACCTAGGGTTGTTTTTGCACACTTTGAATTGTGTCTGTGCCCCAACCCTGAATAATATTTCCTGTTGGAAGCATCCTTTTAACTGAAGCGCCATTGGAACTTTCCCACTGATATCAAAAGCAAACTGCTGTGATAAGATTACTGCAGTTCCTTAAATAACCCCTATTCCTTCCATTCTGAGGAGTCATGGAGCTGCCTCCTGCAAGGTGGTACTCCTTCCACCCTTTATAAAATACAGGTCATTTTGTCATTTTTAGCCATTTGATTTTGACAACGAAGTGGCAACTCTTACAGAATCCAACAGAGGGTGATGAGGACATTTCTGCCGCCAAAATATACACGAGAAGATGGAGGATCACAAGAATAGTGGGTTGCTCTTGCTTCTGATCCCCATAATTAAATTTTCCCCACAGCTCCCTTGAACAAGAATATGGTACAATTCTGTTGGTCTTCCTAGAACTTAGGTAAAGAAGGGAGCAGTCAGTGCTGAAATGGGACATCACTTCCTTCTGTCTTCTAGGTGGGTTTTCTTGTTGAAGAGCAGGGCTACCCATCCAGACGGAAAGTGATGTGCTCTTCAAAGAGAGCAATGCAGAGCATGAGGGCTCCTCCACTGAGGAAGCCCAGGTTCTGGAGAAGAAAATGTAGGAGGGAGACCTTTCTGCCCTTGGGAGAGCTCCTTTGCAGCATTTCAGGCAGCTAGGGGAAAACAAACGGCTTGTTATCTCCTTCATGGCAGCTGTTTTAAAAAGTCAGTTAGTTACACAACACAGAGGCTCTTGTCCATGAGGAGAAAATGACAACTATAAATTTGATCTTAAGTCACCACACAACCTTTGGTTACCTGAGTCACTGAGCAACTGAACTTGAGGCCTCCAGACATGTTTACCTACTAGTTGCCAGATTGCAAACTGGAGAGGAGTCCTGTAGGTTTTATAGAAAGAGGAAGTTTAACAGGTGTTGCTTGTTACCTGGTTGAGGGAAAAGCAAGAATTGCTTAAATTCACTCTTGTATGTATCTTAAAGTTACAGGGGCCCTCCAGTTCCCAATCTGGCAACCATTTAATGTAGATTGTATGGTGTTTGTAGGAGGAAAGCTTTGCTCCCAAATGTATGCATGGGGTCTTGTGTGCCTTCATCCCAGTGTTTGGATTCAAGTCTCTTGCGAGACAAGGGCAGCCTGTGCGCTAAACCAGCAATTAAAACTGTGCCGGGTTGTTTGAAGTATGGTGCACACGTATACATACAATTACTCTGCCACCTCCTTTGAACTTTACAGGTTCAGTGGCTACCACCCTTAGGGAAAGGGAGGCCACTCAAGAAGAGTGCAGCTGTTTCTGCAGCAACAGCACCACCCTTCCCTCACCTCTGCTTAGCAGAAAGATGTTTCCACAACTGGATCAAGACATTTGGTTTCCTGGGCCAAAAGACAAGGCAATACTACCCCTGACCCCAAAACCTATTCCATACACCGAAGGCAACTGAAATGGCAGGGCAGACCGAGTGGTGATAGGATTGCTTCCTAGGAGAAAGCACACACAACTCTGTCCCATAACTGTCTGCAAATGTTCTGCTCCCAGTTCCATATGTACCATGTAAAGAGGCTGCTGTCCTATGCACTACAAGCATGAGAGCCAGTGTGGTGTAGGGTTTTGACTGCTGGACTAGGACTCTGGAAGACCAGGGTTTGAATCTCTGCTTATCTGTGGGTGACCTTGGGCTAGAACAGTGGTTTTCAAGCTCTGTACCCTTGTGACCCCCTTTACATCTACATGCGAACATCACATTATGTCTCCCCCCCCCCACTTGGCATAGTATGTAAATAAAAGTATTTTGTTTTGTTCACACATTCGTGTATATTTATATTTTAACATTTTGTAAGGAAATAGCTCTCCTCTTCCCCCCTCAGGCAAAGATTCCAAGCACCCTCCTTGCCTTTCTCTTCCCCTTCAGGACAGAAAAAGTTTGGGAAGCAGAGGAGGAGGAAGGATCAGGGCCTTCAAGTCTCATGCCTCCTCCCTTTAAACAACTCTCCCCTGTTCCATCCCGTCCCATAGTTTGAGAATCACTGGGCAAGTCATGTTTTCTTAGTTTCAGAGGAGGGCAACGGCAAACCCTCTGCTGAATAAATCATCTCAAGAAAACTGCATTATAGGATTGGCTTAGGGTTGCCAGAAGTTGGAATTGACTTGAAGGCCCACAACAATAAGAAGTCCCAGTCTCTATTCATGACACAATTATTATGTAGATTCATTCATTTACTCCCTTGGAAGGGACATGTTTCCATCCAGGGAAGTGGATGGCAGAATCTCAACTGCTTAACTTGAGTCAGAGGAACCACCAAGCAGTTCCTGTCTCACTTACTAGCAATACCACTAGCTCTGACCACCGTGCCAAGAAAATAAGCAGGTAAAACTTTCCTCATAGCTTTTATCTCTAGGGTAGGAAATACATGATTTAATAAATTTCCATACTAGATGGTATTAAAAAAGACATTAAAAAACCCATAGCAGCTGAGAGCTGTGATCCCAGAACAAAGGGCTGCACTTTGGGCCATTTTAAAAAGCAAATTAAGGGGGGGGGGGATTGCAGACTGCCAGAAATAGTGCAAATTGAGTCCACTTTTAGGGTTAGGGTTAGTGCTAGGGAATCATGGGAACTGTATTTTATTGTGGCACCAGAGCTCTCTGACGGAGAAGGCTCAATGTCTCAGAAAAAAAACCAGTTCCCATGATTCCCTAGCACTAACCCTAACCCCAAAAGTGGACTCAATTTGCACTATTTCTGGCAGTCTGCAACCCCCCTAAGTCCCAAGCACTACAGCACAGAGCTGCTAGCAACTGCCTCACTGTGTACTGTGGTTGCAACGAATGTGTGAAAACTGACACAAATCAGATTTGAGAATCTCACAGAAATCAACAAAATGCAAGATGTAAGCAAGAACATATACATGCCAGGTTCTCTAAGACAGAAGAGTGCTTGAAGATCAGAAGAGTACCCTTCCTCCATCTAGTGGCCTCCAGATGTTTTGGACTTCACTCCCATCTCCAGCCCCAACTAATATGGTCAATGGCAAGGGATCATAGGAGTTGAGATCCAAAATATTGTGATGGCATCAGGTTGGGGAAGACTGAACTTGGTGGCACCAAACAAGCAAAACCAAAAAGACATACCTGGCAATAGCAATAGCAAGTACATTTCTATACCGCTTATCAGTGAACTAGCACTCCCTAAACAGTTTACAATGTAAAGATATAGTTGTGTTAGTCTGTAGAATCAGTATGTAGAGAGATCTCGTAGTACTGGTTTACGAAAGCTCATACTGCCAATTTCTTTCTGTTAGTCTCAAAGATGCTACAAAATCTCTCTACGTACAGTTTACAATGTGCAAGCCAATTGTCCCCAATAAGCTGGGTGCTCATTTTACTGACCTATCAAATAAAGGGTAGAAAGCAAACTTAAAAGATCTCAAACAAATAAGGTGTATTTAAACTTGGTACCCTTGAAACAAAGGACTAAACAAAAAGTCACAAACCAAAAATGAATATTTAAACTTGGTGGCCTTAAAAGTCTCAAGTGTGATCATGCCAGGTTAAGAGAAGGAAGAAATGGCTTACCATGTCCACCAGGGCCACATAGAGAAAGATGCCAGCAGTGATGGCAAAGACCCAGGGGGTGACTTGGGAACTGCTCCGGCTGATTATTGTCCCCACCACCGTGCCCCAGTAAGCCAGGAAAGCAGAAAGCAGGTTAAAGAGTAGCACTCGCCGGAGCGGCATGCCAGCCTGCAGTAGGACGGCACAATCTCCTGACAAAGAAAGAGGAAAGTTAAGGGCACAACGGCTCACGTCTTGTGAAAAGGCCAACAGAAGTGAGTACTCTTTTTCTCAAAAACCATGTGATGTCTTGGATTCTTTAAAAATGGCCCTGTTGCCCCAGCATGAATTGTTTGCAGTCATTTTCATGGTGATTCCTCAGTGATTTTTAAAAGGGGTGGGAATCATACAACCCTCCAGATGTTGCCAGACTGCAGATTCCAGCTTTCCACCATAGTGACTATGGTGGCAGGCAGGGGTAGGCAACCTTTCCCCTTTAAGGGCTGAGGGACTTCAGCTCCCAGAATCCCAGGAGCTACTGGCCAACATGGGACTATTGGCCAACATGGCTGAGGCTTCTGGGAGCTGAAGTCCCTCAGTCCTTAAAGGGGAAAGGTTGCCTACCCCTGGCGGCATGGGTTGATGGAGGCTAATGTCCAACACCATCTGGATGGCTGAAAAATCCCCCTGCTTCAAAACGTGAATGAAAAAATAGACCCAAAGCCAGGGTGGCAACAAAAATCTAAATGTTCAAGTGGTCCAAAAAATCACTACATACTGATTTAAGCATCACTTCCTTTTACCTACCAAGTTCGTGGGGCAGTTCATGACAAAATACGGCCACCGTTGTACTTAAACCGCTAGAGATTCCATCTGAGAAGGCAGCTCCTAAGGGATAAGAACTTCATTTTATAAAGGCTAATAAACTGAAAGAGGTTTTCCCCACTTATTTTTTAATCTAACTTGATTCAAATAATCTGAACTACTCTCTCTTCTTCAATCAGTCTGCAACAGAGTGTGCTTCAAAACTGTGTGAAGGTATTTTACATTCAAGAGGGGAGCATTTTGCTTTGGGATACTTTCTAGTTCTCTCTTTACTTTTTTGTTTCAGGATCTGTCAATAAACACCGATTTTTTAAAAAAAGCCTTCAGAGAATCTTGAGCTTTCCCTGTGTTATTTATTGCTGGCTCATGCAAGTACACATTTAACTTGGAAAGACAGCCCATTCTTCTACATTAATGTAGTGGTTGGTTGACATTTTCTAAGAAGGCTGATAAATGAAGATATTAATGTAACAATAAATGGTTCAAGTGCTTGCTTGGGTTCAAAAACTCAGGGATTTTATTGAGAGACGAGGCTTCTATCTACAGTTATCAGGTTTGCCACCAGTATAGCCTAGTGCCGAGATGGCAATTTATTTATTTATACCCTGCCTTCCTCCTGGTACAGGGACCAAAAGTGGCTAACAAAATTTAAAATATTCTCTGAAGATGCAGGTGAAACGTCAGGAAGAAATTCTAGAACATGGCCTCACAGCCTGAAGAGCCCACAAAAACCCAAATTTTAAAATAGTCCAAGTTAAAACAGTACAAAACAATAAAAATGCAAAGTCTAAAAAACAAACAATTTCAAAAAGTTAAAAATATTATACATTCAGATTTTAAAATTTAAAAACTCTTTATAAAACTCTTACAGCACCCATGTCAGTGTGAGAAAGCCTGGAGGCATAACAATGTTTTTCTTCTTCGTGGTCTCTGCAAATCACACAAATGGATTATATCTGCGCATGCGCAGCAACTTTGGAAACTTCTGGAATCACTAGGCAGAACTTTAGTTACAACTTTTTGGCGGTAGCTCCACCCAGCCTTTAAAGCCCCTAGCATTCCTGCTCTTTTCTCAGTTCCTTTTGTCTGCTACATTAGCAGCTAGGAAGGAACTTTGCTCTGTTGGAATCGCTCTTTCACTTTTGGTTTTGACTTGGATTGCTCTTTGACTATTCTACTCAGATTTTGGACTTGACTACTGTTGCCCATTGACTGATTTCAGACTGCGTGACCTCAATTTTGCCTTACGTCTTAAATCAAGCTGGCTGAAGAGATGGCTTCACCCTCCTTTAAACAGTGCAAGAAATGCGGGGGGAAGATGCCTGGCTTGCACCACCATTCCTCCTGCCTTTGTGCTTGGGCCAAGGTCACAATTTCCAAACTTGTGGCCTCTGCAATTCAATGATTCTGCAGACCTGCAAGAACAGAGACAAGAGGCCCAAGGCTGCCCTGTATGAACAAGCTTTGAGGGTCATTCCTGTTTCAACTCTGGTGAGTGCTTCTACCCCTCAACCTTTCACTTCCATGAGTAAGGAGAGGGAAAGGAGCAGGGAAAAAAGATCCTCTAAGGACAAAAAAGACCTCGTCTGAAAAGGACTGTTCTCTTGAGGAACACAGGGCCAAGAAAACTTCTAAAAGAAAGCACTCTGCTGACCGTGAAAAGTTAGCCAACTGATTGGCCCATAAGAAGGCCCGTCCCCCCTCATGGGAGAAATCTGATCGCAGGGAGAGCAAAATAAAATTCATCTCTGTGTCTAAAATCCCTGCCATGGTTTCAGCTTTTAATCCCAGTTTCCATCCCAGTATCATTATAGAGACTGAGATAATAGCTCTACTCCTCAAGATACCGTCTGGCTAAGCGGAAGAGGCCCAGGACCCCAGAAGGTGATCGTGGACTCGGAATTTGAGGGGGAGATACAGGATATTGACACAGAAATCCCAATCCTGACTCCTCATCAGGCATTGTTTGTTGAAACTGAGCATGCTCTGGGCTGGGTCCTCGAATCCCTCAAACACCAGGATCAAGGGACCCTTGGGATCAAAGCTGATGCTGCATAGGAAGAACAGGAGGATCTCCTCCAATATTATCCTAATGTGGTCTATGACCAGGATGAAGACCGTTACTTGATGCCAGTAGACTCTAACTTGCTCCACCATCAGATGATAACGAGGCCTTTCTCTTGACGCCAGGTCACAGTCCAGGCTCAGGTTCATAGGACCTCCACGCCTACGCCACCGCCTCCTCCTCGTTGACCCTCTCTTCAAAGACCTCTGCCCAGGATCCCAGAAGGTTCATCCAGGAGATCTTGGTCTCCATCTCCTAGATTGCAGTCTCCCTGTTCTCAACGGTCCAGAATATCGCATTCTGCTTCTCCAGGCTCTGACGTCGAGTAGCCCTACTCACCACTCCTTCTGACAGAACTTGAACCAACTTCACCAACCGACGATGTCGAGACCTTCGCTAACCAGGTCATGAGGACGGCTAATGCCTTCGAAATTGAGGTCATTAGACCTGATGATGCTGTGTTCGACTCCATTGAGAAAAAGGTTCATGGTAAGATCCCCATTCCACCTGTTCTGGGTTTCCTTCCATCCCTTGAGAAGATAGACAAATGTTCCTGGAGCATGCCAGCCACCATCGCCTCCACGTCATGCAAAATTGAGAACCTTTACAGGATCACCCCTTCTTCCTCCTCATGGCTCTTTGAACATCCGAGACTGAATTCAGCAATTGTTGAAGGAGCTCAGCTCCAATCCACCCTGAAGATGTCAACCATCCTGGTGGATAAAGAGAGCAAGAAGGTAGATGGTCTGGCAAGGACTTAAAGGCCACTAACTACTCAGTGTTCATGTGAGCATACCAACAACATACCGTAATGGAAAGGATGCTGCTTCTCCTCAACAAATTTCTGGATGACAAAAAGTCTCTGGCTTTGGCACTCCAGTCCAAGAATCCACTCGATTGGTGGACAGTAGATCATCTCAGCCTGCCACTCTGCTGACTGTGCCTCCAAGGTCTTATCTGGATCTGTAGCCCTCTGGTATCACACCTGGCTCTGAGCCTTGGACCTCACTCCCCAGCCTAGAAATATGATCAAGGACATGCCTTTCAGTGACTCTGGCCTCTTTAACAAAGAGACAGATGAGAAACTTCCAATATAGGATGAAGTCAGCTGCTCAGAAACACAGTATGTCCTCCTCATCCTTTCAGTCTTCTCAGTGGAATCAGTATAGAGTTCATCACCTCTGGTACCCTCCTTACCAGTAAAGGTCCCACCAGCCCCAGGACAGACAATACCAGTCCCAGGACCAGCTGCAACAGTGCCACCCTTCACAATCCTCCTCTTCTGGCCGTTGCCAATCTGCTTATCCTTGGTACTGTCAGGACTACCGTAAAAAGGACACCGAGCAGACCAAGAAGAGATTGGGCAGTGCATTTTGTCCACATTCCATTTGGAGATAGACTGAGGCCCTTCTTAAATACCTGGGTCCTGATCACCTCCAACTCGTGTGTTCTTGACATAGTCTGTAGGGGATATGCTTTCAAGTTCAACGAGCTCCCCACCACCAGAGCTGTTATCTCCATCTCTCTCTCAGACACCCTACTCGACAAAGTGCTCACTTTATTGAATAAGGGCGCGATAGAGCCTGTGGACCCCTCTTGGACCTGTCTTTGTTTTTTCCCTTGATACTTTATTGTTCCGAAAAGGGATTGTGGCCTCCGACCCATGTTGGACTTGCACCAGCTGAATGAGTTTATTACTTACCATCGGTTTCACTTGGTAACTCTTGCTTCTATTTTACCACTCTTGCAGAAGGGCCACTGGTTCATGACCCTCCATCTCAAGGACGCTTATTTCCACATTGGAATTTGAGAGAAGCACAGAAGATTCCTTGCCTTTGACATTGGTCCCGACATGTTCCAGTACACAGTGCTCCCCTTCGGGCTCTCCTCGGCACCAAGAGTCTTCACCAAGTGTATGGCCTACCTTCACCAACAGGGACAAACACCAACTGTCTTTTCCAAGCACAATGTTCCTGTACTTGGACAACTGGCTCTTCACTGCTCCATCCTGGGAAGATCTCCTGAGAGACATCAAGTTCATTTTATCCCTGCTAAGGTCACTCGGTCTCATAGTCAATGAGGAGAAATCAAACCTGTCTTCCACCAGGGAAATCAGATTAATTGGAACCATCCTCAATTCCAAACAATCTATTACCTACCTGCCTGTCAACAGATTCCAGGCTCTCTCTCTCTTGAGTGATCCAGGACTGTCTATTCCACAGAAACATCAGAGCACACACTGCTCAGGTAGCACTGGGACATATGGCCTCAACGACCTACATTACACCCTGGGCAAGGCTTTGCCTCAGACTGTTCCAATCTTGGTTCCTCTCTGTGTTCTACCCCGTGCTGGATTTACCTTCAAAACAGCTCACAATATTGAGATAGTGGCTCGGTCCCTATGCTGGTGGCTCAATCCCGACAATGTTTGTATAGGCATGCCCTTTTTGCCTCCCCCAACCTCAGATCACCCTGACAATGGATAGGTCCATGGATGGATGGGGTGCCCACACCTTGGACCTCACAATCAAAGGCAGGTCTCCACCGGAGAAACAGCTCCACATCAATGCACTCGAGATACTGGCAGTAGAGAAAGCTCTCCGTGCTTTCAAGACCCTCCTCCAAGACAAGGTGGTATACTTGTTAATGGACAACACCACTGTCATATACTACCTCAACAAGCAAGGAGGAACAAGATCCCAGACTCTTATCAAGATCACCTTCCACATCTGGGACAGGTGCATCTTGCAGAGGATCCTCCTCCAAGCCATCCACCTCCCCAGGGAGGAAAACAACCTTGCGGATCAACTCAGTAGGTCTTTGAACCTGTGCCACGAGTGGCGCCTCCATCCTGAAGCAGTCTCCGGCCTCTTCCACACTTAGCGCAAATCCGTGATTGACCTCTTTGCCACCCATCTCAACAGCCACTGCACTCAATTCTGTTCTCAGATTTGAGCTCTGGGCTCCTGAGTCGAGTGGTCAGGAAAGATGGTCTACGCGTTCCCTCCTTTCCCACTCATCACAAAGGTGGTGGCCAAGATGGGGATGGACTGGTCTGATGCCATCCTCATCACCCCGTGGTGGCTGAGAAAAGCCATGGTTCACTCCACTCCTGCACCTGTCCTGAAGACAATTTCTTGAGTTCCGTCCTGACCTCCTATCCCTGCACAGAGGCCAAGTCTACCACCCGGACATCGAGACACTTTCCCTGGTGGCATGGTGAATCTGTCCTTAGAGGCCCTCTGGACTCAGTATTGTCTTCATCTGGGCTGCTCAGAAGCCTTTGATGCAGAGGTCCCTCCTGTTCAAATGGAACAAGTTTTGGGACTTTCTCACTGCCAGGGACCTTTTTCCATCCCATGTCTCAGTCCTGACCATCTTGGAGTTCTGATGTCCCTGGCTGACATAGGATTCTGCTTCACATCCATCAAATGTTACTTGTCTGCCATCTGTTCTCACTACCAATTTGAGGACAGACACTCTTTTTTCAAAGGCCCTCTAGTGAAGGGTTCTCTTAAATGGTTCAACGACCTCCACCCTCCATCCTCGGTACTGACCCCAGCATGGAGTCTGGACCTGGTGCTTTCTCACCTCTCCACCGAGCCCTTCAAGCCCATGGCCCCCACAGACTTGAGGTTGCTGATCTGGAAAACAGCTTCCATAGTGGCCATCACATCTGCCCGCCGTGCAGGAGAACTTAGTGCCTTACGGATGGACCAACCTTACCTCTGCTTTTACAGGGACAAAGTGGTTCTCCATACTGATATCAGTTTCCTCTCGAAGGTGGTGTCAGCTTTCCACATCAACCAGGACATTGTGTTGCCCACCTTGGCTCCAAAACCGATGATGGATCCCAAGCACCGCCTGCACACTCTTGATGTTTGAAGGATGCTGGCATTTTACCTGGACAAAACCTCGGGTTCGAGATGGTTTGAGAGACTGTTTGTCTGCTACTTGGAAGCTAAAAAGGGACTACCCGTGACTGCTCAGAGATTCTCTAAATGGGTGGCTGGTACCATCCACTTGTGTTACGAACTGTTGGGTAGAATCTTTCTGGTCTGGGTGCGAGCACATTCAATTAGGGTGGTAGCTGCATCCTCTGCTTTTTCGACTGGGGTGACTCTGGAGGATGTTTGCAGAGCTGCTGTCTGGTCCCAACCATTGATTTTCATCAAACACTACAGACTGGTCACAAGAGCCAGGCAGGACACAGACTTTGGGAGGGCAGTGTTGCTTTCTGGTTTGCACTAAAGGTTGATTGCATTGCATGTTTTATATGCCTTTGAAACCGAAGAAATGACACTGACAAATGCACTTTCAAAGCTTAAGGTTTTATTGGTTGTTAATAAATTACACTTTGTTTGAACTTTCAAATTGGCATCATGACACTCTTTCCTCCACTGACTGAAGCTTGTCAATCTGTTAACCCATTTGTGTGATTCACAGAGACCACAAAGAAGAAGGACAGGTTGCTTACCTGTAACAGCATTTCTTCGAGTGGTCATCGGTGAATTCACACAATCCCACCATCTTCCCCTCAGTTGTGTCCTGCTCAACTGGTGTTTCCTTCACATGCTTCTATGTGGCGTACCATATGGAACTGAGGAAAGAGCAGGGATGCTAGGGGCTTTATAAGGGTGGGTGGAGTACTGTCAAAAAGTTGCAATTAAAGTTCTACCTAGCGATTTCAGAAGCTTCCGAAGTTGCTGCGCATGCGCAGATATAACCCATTTGTGTGAATTTGCAGATGTCCACTCAAAGAAATACTGTTACAGGTAAGCAACCTGAACTTATCTACCACCAAAACAAATGCAGGGATGGAAATGTTCCCATCCAGATAGTCTATATGTTGTTGGACCACAACTCCCAGCATCTCTTACTATTGGCTAAGGCAGGTGAGAACTGCACTCCAACCCCACCTGGAGAGCCATTATTGCCAATTCTGGTCCAAAGAATGGATTACTAGTCTAGGAGCAGGTTGACCTGAGTTCAAATCTCTGCTCAGTATTCCATCACTTTTGACAGAACTTTGGCTGCATCTGCATTGCACAATTAATGCAGTTTGACATTACTGTAATTTAACTGCCATGGCCCAATGCTACAGAATTCAGGGATTCCATACCTCTTGGACAGAGAAGGCTAAATATCTCACAGAACTGGAAATCCTAGAATTCCATAGCATCGAGCCATGGCAGTTAAAGTTATGTCCAACTGCATTAATTCTGCAGTGCAGCCTTGGCAGTCAAGTTTGCAGATAGCTGCAATATCACTCCACATTGTTGGAGCTAATTTTTTTTTTGGGGGGGGGAGATGCTCCTGTTATCTACCCTTCTCCTACCTCTACTTCAGATAATTTTTAGATTTTCCCTTGGATCATTTAAAACCTGATTTTCAAATTAACATTTAAAGGGGGGTGGATAATAAAACAAACAACAAATGGTAAAAAAGTCCAATAATTTCAAGCTGTCTGCAAAGAGCCAAACTAAATGCAGCCCTCACTTTTTTGAGGCCTTCAAAAAAAAAAAAACAAAAAAAAAAACAAAAACAATCCTTGATCACTTTGAGTCTAGGCCAAAAGTCTAGGATAAAAATGTCACTTTCTTTGGTGAAGAGTTAGATTATCTGGGTGTCGTTTTTGTTTCCCAACACAAGAATAAACCGAACCCTGGTTTAATATTCCTTACCTATGGCCAGTCCATCAGTGAAATTGTGTATCCCATCTCCCAAAATAACCATCCAAGCTATGTCTGCTATTCCAGCATTTTGGGCACCTGCTGGACTATGGGAATGGCCATGGGGATGTAGCTGTCCTGCTTGCCTCTCTGAGCTGGCCTCATCATCCTCTGAGCTGCGAATCTGGATGGAGCAATCCTGAGCTTCAGCATAGAGATTTCCAGCTTCTCCTTCAGGTGCAGTCAGACTCTGAGATTCAGCACCTGGATTAAAAAAGACCCCTTCACCATCACCACCTCAGCATAACAGTATATGTTACCAAGCCAACTATGAACCAAGGAGAAGAAAACATCTATCCATAGATGTCCTTGGGGTCTTCTTCTGAACGTGCAGCAGGACAACTTGGTAATCACAGAGCTTTGCTCTGGCTCTTACTTTGGACAGTTATTTACAAAGGATATTGAGGCTGTTAGCCCATATGAAACCTCAAGGGCATAGGGGCATGTTTTTTCAACCAAAAAGGCCACTGGTCCAGCTTTCCTGACACAGGTCAGCACTGGCTCATCAGTGGTTTAGGACCCCTTACCATAACCTATAGACACCAGAGATTGGACCTGGGACCTTCTTTTGGCTTTCAGCTTACAAAGGCCCCTTAGAACAGAAGGCTTTAGAAAACTATTTCCCACCCTAAACACAGCTAAGTGTATCTGAAATTCTGTTATTACAGCAGGGTCCAAGTGTACACAACTGCATGATGGTGCATAGCTGCAGCACATGAATTAATCTGGCTCGATATTGAGGAGGCAAACACAAAACTGTTCCCATGAAGGAAGAGTGCAACAACAAGAAGAGGGCCAATGGACCATGATACTAATAAGAATTTAAAGGAGAGGACAATCCATGGCTCACTCACCTGGAGATGTCCTCAAACTGACAATGCTTCTCTCATCCATCCTAGCAGTAGCTTGGTCAGGATGTTTGATGGTCTTCTGCAAAATGACAAGCAAAACTGGTAAGCAACATTACACTGAGATGGGAATGGGAACCCTGTTCGAAAGATGCTGTGTACTTTTGTCCCTCTGAGTGGTAGCAGTGCTATAGCCAAAGATGTGCCCTGTCTCCCCCTAGGGGTGGCAGCAGCCCAGCCTTTGCATAAAATGCACCATTTGCTGGAGCAGACTCTTCTAACTTCTAAGGGATTGTCCACATGGGCCAAAAGTCTTGTGTTCTCCTTGGACCTCACGTCGTCTAGTTCAGACGACACAGGCCAAAAACCTGGGCCCAAGGTCAGACCCGATCTTGGTAGACTGGACACAGATCCAGTGGATCCAGGGACTGACCTGGATGAGCACTGGGTCCAGGATAGCATGCACTGAGCCCATGTTACCCTGGCCTGTCTGCTCAGCCCCAAAATAATGTCTCCAGGTCTTATGGGCTTCATTTTGTTGCTGTTTTTCTATCAGCCATGCTGATTTAGCACACACTTGATAATAATAATAATAATAATAATAATATTATTATTATTATTATTATTATTATTATTATTATTATTATTATTATTATTATTATTGTTATTATTATTATTATTATCCTGCCCCTCTGCGAAACGCAACCGGGGCGGCTTACAACTTTAAAAATATACAATCATATCCCACAATCCCACCCATCCCTTAAAATACAATCAAATAATAATAATTTAAAACATTTAAATAATAACACAAAAACAAAGAAACAGTAACAATAGTTACAGCCAATCAGGGATGAGCAGGATGGCTGTCTTTTGATGGCCAGGATTCGGGAAAGGCCTGCCAGAAGAGATCCGTCTTAACAGCCTTTTTAAAGCTGTCTAAGGTGGTAATATGATGGATCTCATCCGGCAGGCCATTCCATAATCTGGGAGTGGTAGCCAAAAAGGTTCTCTGGGCGATTGCAGACAGTCTAGTTTTTATCGGCTGCAGCAAATTCCTCCCAGAAAACCTGAGTGCGTGGGGTGGATTATATGGGAGGAGGTGGTCCCCAAGCCATTTAGGGCTTTAAAGGTGATAACCAACACCTTGCACTGGGCCTGGAAACTAATGGGCAGCCAGTGAAGTGATTTTAGGATCGATGTTATATGGTCTCTTCTCATTGTTCCTGAGACCAACCTGGCTGCCATATTCTGTACTAGTTGAAGTTTCCAGACCAAGTACGATGGTAGCCCCATGTAGAGCGAATTACAGAAATCAAGACGAGAGGTTACCAGCGCATCCACCACAGTTTCAAGGTCCCTAACTTCCAGGAAAGGGAGCAGCTGGCATATCAGGTGAAGCTGATAACAGGCACTCCTGACCGTCACATTTACCTGATTTATCATCTGAAGCGATGAGTCCAGGAGCACCCCCAGACTGCGAACACAGTCCTTAGAGGAGAGTGTGACCCCATCCAGGACTGGAGGTTGCAGCCCAATACTTGGGTTCGGGGTTGTTGTTGTTGTGTGCTTTGAGTTGTTTCTGACAATTATGGTGACCCTAAGGTGACCTCATCACAGGGTTTTGTGAGACTTACCTAAGGTCACCATGGCCAAACAGGGTTTTGAACCCTGGTCTCCAGAGTCACAGTCAAGTGCTCAGACCAAGACAAATCCTTGCGTTTGGTGAAGCTTTGGGAGAAACTTCTCAGAAAGTGGTCTCAGAAAGTGGTTACTGTGGCTTCCATGTCAGAGGGGCAGTGAATCCACTCCAGGTTTTATTTTATTTTGAGCTTTAAAGAAATTATCTAAGGTGATGAACCCTATTATCAAAATAGATTCAGCATCTTTGCTTGCTCTTTTAATGTGCAGATTAAGTCCCAGAGTGGATTCACTGCCCCACTGATATGGAAGGCACCAACCACTACTGGGCATAGCCTAGGCTCCATGGCACTTTTACTAATCTAAAATGGGATTCTCAGCCTGGAGAGTAAGTGGGCTGATGGGAAAGAGCTACTGCCTTGGCTGCAAAAATAAATCTGTTGCAATTCCTCCTTGCCAGTTCATAAATTGCTCTGAACTTCTGAAAAGCTGGGGAGTGGGGGATAGCCCCATATGATCCTTACCCTCTTTGCCCAGAGGTCCTTCAGGGTCCCCATGAGATTCTCAATGAGGAATAGGAAGTAAATGCCCCCAAACACACACAGGCCCTTCAGTACAGCGTCCTCTGCTGTCGGGGTGGGCTGGTGTTTCGGTGATAGGAGTCCATGGGCTCTGGCCTGTGCCTGAATGAAAACAATTCCTTTGAGCAGAGAAAGGGAGAATTCAGAAAATAAATGGATACATTAAGCCAAATTTAAGAAGAGGACTGTTAGATCAGACCAAACTTTTCCTCCCTTCCCACCATATAATACACGGAATAGGGGAACTTGGCAGCAACCCGAACCTACTAAACAGGATCTGGAACCACTGTGTATAGTCTGAGGCCAGGAGGTACCCAGAGGCTAAGGCATGAGTAGATAAAGCTCCAGTGTGTCGCCCTGAAGTTGCTAGGAGCCTATAGCCAATAGAAGATTGCTGCCTTCATCTCTGTTTACAACAGGAGTTATGGGCTGCAGCTCCCATGAGCCTTCGCCATTGACTATACTTGCTGCTGCTGATGGGAACTGCAGGCCAAAGCTCTTATCAGGACAGGCAGGCATGGAGGCTACAATTATTCACTCTTACTTTTCACAGTTTTTCTGGGATAAGAGATGATAAGGGAGCTACCCTAAGCCTTTCATGTAGTATGGGACACTACTCATCATGTCAAACAGGGGTGGAAACCTCTAGGTCTATTCCCCTGTTTGCACAGCCTCCAGACCACTGTTACCTTGCCCAAAAGAAAACTGCTGCAAATGGAAACCTCCAGGATCTGTAAGTCTCCTTTAAAAACAACAACAACAAGTTATACAAACTTTACTTTGTTCCACTATTAGCCTCCCCAGGGGATGTGTATTATAAAACCAGAAAATAACTTCTGGTCACTTGCAGTTTTAGGGCTGGTGTGGCACATGGTTGCATGATCTCCAAGAATCTTGATTTGCCAGGGACAGCTCCTATTAATCCTCTGCAATCCCAATTTTTCAGCTGCTTTTAAAATGTTCCAGTTTCTTGCTCCTTCTCCCACTTCTCCCTAATCCTCTGTTTACTTGGATTGCTGCAAATTGGGCTAAAAATGCAAATGTAGTTTGTACTTAATTAACTCAGGAGTGAGGAGAGAAGGTGGGATCTTGCCATTCCCAGTATGCTCAGGCAAAAGCAAACTACCACAGCTCTCTTAGTTTGTATGAGCTTCCTAATTAAGAACTAATAAATAACTTTTGCCATCAAGACTACACTCTGAAGTTGCTTGGTCCCATGTGTCCTGGTTTTCATCTGTGAAATATTGGAGGGTATGTGATGAAACTAAAAATTGGCCCCTGAGACTTCTGGAGCCTATTCTCTCCAGATATTAAACATTACTTGGGCTATCACCAATGTGCATAAAATAACCTCTGTATGGTTTGAGAGCATTAATGAGGATTTTATGCACAGATTTTATTATTTCAGAATATTCTGAGATAACTTCCACATCTTACGTTTGGAAACAAATGTACTCTGTAGACCCAAGTGTCTTCCTTTCCACTTGGAAGTGATTCCTCATTGCTCACTTATCACTGCAAAAAGAGGCCCATAAGGGCATTCACACATGAAGTTTAAGACAGTTGACACCCCAATTGGGTTTTAAGAACAAATGTATAAAAAATGCTGGTCATCCACATGATAAATGTTTCTCTTATGATTATGATTACAAATGCTTACAAGGTGGAAGGATATCTCAAAGGCAATGTCAGCCTCCTGTCTGAATATACTCCTAAGATT
>CM034703.1:170369369-170387177 GCA_020142125.1 Phrynosoma platyrhinos
GGGGGGGGGGGGTTGGTGTCATTAAAGGACATCAAACGGTGACTATTTAAATGTATTATTACTGTGGTTTTACTGCCCAAAAGAGGGGAGTGATGTTTGTCACATTTTCCACTTGAGGTGCCAAAACAGTTCCCAGGCTGGGATTCAAGACACCTGGTGCTGCAGACTGTATTGGAGTGACATTTTCTGGTCCACTGGAGGCAAAAAATGGTCTTCAGAAGGACCTTCGATGTGACTCTAAAGAGATTATCGCATAATGATATAAACCAGTTTACCTGAGCCGGCTTAACATTAGAAGCGGGCAGCATCCTGATAGTATCAGACACATTTAGCTGCTGAAATTGCCCCTGGGTGCAGCCTGGCTCCATTGCTGCTCAAAGGGGCGTTCCTCGCACCTCTTTTCAAAGCTGGGGGTTTTCTGGCTTGAAAAAATGGCAGCTGGAACGTACTGAGTATATTTGACACCCAATGTGGATCATTGTAATACTCCCCTCTTCACTTGACTTTTCTCTGCAACATCCTTTTCCAGGTCCTTAGCAATGCTGGCTGGCTGGGAAAAGGAGGGGACTTGCTTTCCCAGACAGACAGCAGAATCACCAGACCTGGAAGGCAGACTCTTGCCACCTGTGCACCAGGTGACACCCCCTCAGAGGTGTCACCTGCTGTGGTCCACACCCCTTGCACACCCCTAGTGATGCCCCTGCCATCCCTGACTTAATCTAAGGGAAGGGAACCCCTGGCTCATAGATCTTGCTCAGTCTACAAAGCATTTGGTTTCAGGCTGTATGGGGTTGGGGGAACTTCCTCCCCAATCCCTAAACTTTGACTCCCAGGAGTTGGGGAGATTGCCCACGTGCATTTTGCCTTCCAGTTGGGAAAGACAGAGTAAGGCAAGAGAATCCCACTGTTACCTCCTAACTCAGATTGGCAATAACATAAATGTGTGCATGGGATATTCTCATGTCCAATCTGAAATCAGAGATAACAAGGACATTCAAAAGAAGCATGGCATAATATTCCTCTTTCTGCACTGATGGGTAAAAATGGACACTTGGAAGGTGTAGACCCAAATGATGGCAGAGGAAAAGTAGAGCTTGGTGGACCCACCTATTGTGCCATCATCCACCTTGCCTGATTCGTGGCAATCCAGGCTCCTGGTGACCAATGCCCTTCTCTACCTTTGTCTTAACAACTATAATGCATAACTCTCATTATCCAATAGGAAAAAATTAGTACCCTCAGACCAGACCATTTTCAGCTATTTGATCTACCCCCTCCCCATTTATTAATTATTTGATTCTCTCTGCATGCCCTATACAAGGAAAACTAAAGAACATGACGTTAAAAAAATCCACAAAAAATGGATACAGTGTACATCTTGGCATCTATAATGGTTTCCCTTAGATATTAGAACTTGGAAGTTATCCATTCTGGTTGATTTAGGGCAAGCAAAAGAAAGTACAGATTATAGAGCTCGAAATTCAGTAATTCCTTGCTGTAAGATGTGGAGAAAGCGGAAGGCTTTAAAAGAAGGATTAGCCAAATTAATGAAGGACTCGGTCTATCAATGGCTATCATCTGCTAAATGAAGAGCTTGGAATAATTACTTTTGTGGGTTACAAGTCTCAGACTCTCTCATAGGCCATGGGAGTAGTAGATCAAAAAAGTAATTTCTCCATGTTCTCATGAAATGTAACCTTCGTGTTCAGAAGCTGTTTACCTCTGATTACTAGTTGCTTGCTTGGGCGGCAGCTGGCATGACTTGGGTGGCTATTGCATTGAATCCTCACTTATGGGCTTCTCAGAAGCATCTGGCTGATCACTGTTGGAAACAGGATATTAGGCTGGATGGATCTTGGGTTTTAAAACTGTTCTTACGCCTCTATGGCAGAGGTAGGGAACCAATATGGCCAGGGATGATAGGAGCTGTACTCCAAGAACATCTGTGTTCACCACTCCCCATCCAATGTATCTCTATAATAAATGGGTGGGGGGTTGCATTTCCTGATCTTTGGGAAAACCTGACTTTTCTCAAAAAGGCTGGGGCAGGAGTACAATGTGTTCTTGATCGGCAATTTAGCAAGCCAAGTTGCTTTATTTAGAGAGGTTAATGATTCACTCAGCCAATTAGAAATTAAGGGAGCTCCTTCCTCTGTCAAAAAGGATGTATTAAAGGTCGATTTCTGATTGCAGTAGGATGTCGAAAGCAGGGCTTTGCATTGTATTGCTTTTGTATTAGAAAAATTGTGGACATTTGTAAATACTTGGGTTCATTGAAATTAGATTCCTTCAGCCTAGAATTTAATTGATGGTCCATGTAGCTAAATTCTATATGCCCTTTCTGCAGCAAAAAGATTTATACTGCATGATTGGAAAGACAAATACACAGGTCAGAGGATCAACCACTTTATCTCCGCATGAATGGGTATCTGCAGAGACTAATTTAAACCAGTTTTTTTTTCTCATATAGTCAGTTTAACGTTAATGTATATGCCCAGTATATGGCTGCATCTTATTTACTGACCCTTTTTCTCTCTCTTTCTTCTCTCCTTTTCTTTTCTTTTTTCTGTGATTAAAATTGTACACTGACATCCTGTTCATTAATTACGATATTGGAAGATCAAAGAAGAAAGTGCAAAGAAAACTTGAACATAAAGAAAACTGAGGACCTTCCCAAGTTCAGTCTAGACAATGAAGAAATAGAAATAGTCAAAGAATTCCCATACCTGGAATCAAACATTGATAGAAATGGGGACTGCAGTCAGGAAATCAGAAGAACACTAAGAATGGGGAGGGTGGCTATGAAAGAACTAGAAAAGATCCTAAAATGCAAAGACATACAACTCAGAACAACAACAACAACAACAACAACAAAACTGAGCCATCGTATTCCCTATTACTATGTATGAATGTGAGAGCTGGACACTTAAGAAAGATGATAGGAAGAAAATCAATTCCTCTGAGATGTGGTGCTGGAGAAGAGTGCTGAGGATCCCATGGACAACCAAAAGGACTAACAAGTGGGTCCTAGAGCAGATCAAACCAGAAGCCTACCTGGAAACCAAGATGACCAAACTGAGACTGTTGTACTTTGGACACATCATGAGAAGTGAAGACTCTCTGGAAAAAAAAACAGTAATGCTGGGGAAGGTGGAGGAAAGTAGGAAGAGAGGAAGGCCAGATGCCAGATGGATGGACTCTTTTAAGGAGGTCACTTTGAGTATTAAGAGGTTGCAGGATTTAAGCAGAACAGTGGAGGACAGGGGGTCTTGGAGATGTCTCATTCAGTTAACAACAAAAAAGTCACATGCTCTCAGCCTCATGGGAAGGCAATGGTAAACCTCCTTTGAACAACTCTTGCCATGAAACCCCCATGATAGGTTCTCTTTTGGGTTGCCATGAGTCGGAGACGAGTTAAAGCACACAACAGCAACCAATATTGACACACTGTCACAGTTCAGTTTTACCTTTGTTGCACAGGTCAGAAGATTAATCCAACTGTGGAATGACAAAAAGTGCCCCCTCAAATCCTACCTTTAAGCAGCCCCAGCACAAGCATTTTCATGTTTCTGGGAAGCAGGGAAATGCATGGCGACTCACTGAGCTCTTTCCCTGTAGCTGGATGTGCTGCATCCCTCCAGGTGACTGTTGTAGTATATCCAGCTACTGGGAAAGAGCTGGGTGTGTCCTAGACCACCCCTCCAGCAACATGCAAATGGCCATGTGGCAGAGTGGCATATTACTTAAAACAGTAGGTTTCAGGAGATAGCATCAGGAGAAGTAGCTACAGAGATATAGCTACGTCTCCATATCTATGTTTCCTGAAGCAGGACCAGGCTGACTACAGGTTCTCCTTTTCCAGGACATGCCCTACATTTCAACTTTCTGTCCAGGAGGAATGCCAATATGTCCTCCATTCTGAGCATGGCTAAGCATTAATTTCTGTTTCTATTTATATTAGTGTTTTTAGCTTTTATTTGGTCATGTCCTCCATTTTTCTTGAATGTCTTACATTTTACAGTGCCTCGTTCTCCTTTGCAGTTATGATGTGTGGTCACCCTGAACAGGACCTCATTGGGATTTTTTAAATCTGAGGCTATCATACATTGGACATATGAGTTCAGATGACTCACTGGAAATGATGTTAATACTCAGTGCAGGGGAAGGCAGTTGAAGAGGCAGAAAACCACATTGCAGATTAATTGACTCAAGGAAGTCATGGCTCTGAAGATGCATCTGCACTGCAGAAATAATATAGTTTGAAACCACTTCAAGTGCTGTGGCTCTACCCTATGGAATGCTGGAATTTGTAGTTTTACAAGGTCTTTAGCCTTCTCTGCCAAAGAGTGCTGGTGCTTCACAAAACTACGAATCCCAAGATTTGTAGAATGGAGCCATGGCACTTAAATTGGTACCAGGCTGCATTATTTCTACAGTGTAGATGCACCTTGAGGTTACAAGACCTGAGCAAAGTTGTTGAAGGTCTTTGATTCATCAGGCCACCGTATGTTGAAACCAGCTTGATGGCAAACAACAACAGTAAATAGCTGAATGCCTGATATATAGTTCCAGGAAAAAAAAAGGGGGGGGGACATTTGGGAACAGGGAGACAAGTGAGTTGGTTTCCCAGCTCTGATTGGTAATATGTGCATGCATTCTGTGAGATTACTATTTATTTACTGGTACCCATACAACCATGTGTTATATTGGTTACCAACTGGCAAGAAGCTAACTAACTGCAAGTGTCATTGCTCCCCTGCTGACGGAAATGATTTTACACAACATCAGAGGTAAAAACAACACCAGTCCCACATGGTTGTACAAAAGCCAAGGGCAGACGGTTTGGCTGTGTGTGGGTATAGACATAACTTCAAGCCAAAACTGAACCTTGTATTGACAAGCAGATTTTTCCCTCCCCCCATCTCAAAATTGACACAGAGATGGGAAATGATGATTTAAGAATTTATGTGAGAATGTACCCAGCTCCATCCCCTCTACAATATTCATTATAGGGTAAATGGTACTATTAAATTAAATGTAACTTTTTTCCGTTCCTAAATTTTACATATGTTAACTTCTGGGAACATTTGGTACCAAGAGCAGAAAATGTGAATATTTTTAAAGCAAATGGGGTTGAAGGTGAACATCTTTCACTATTTTTTACTTATTCCAAAATGTCAAAAACAATGAAAGTAAAAACCTAGCATGCTTTGGGAGAAAGTAATAAGAGATCTCAGTGTTGTGTTGTTTCCTCCAATTAATTAATCTAGTTAACATTTATTTGACATCAGCTTTCCACTGCCACTGACCAGCTGTGGCATGGGACTCTTGGGCTACATTTGGTTTGGCAAATCACATTTTTTGCATGCTGGTTCCAAATCATTTAATCACAAAGAAATTTAAAGGTAAATCTCCAAATCAACAGTTTTAACACCATATTGGCTGAAGCTGTTTTACACTAGACTGCAATGGTTGTTGAAGAAATATAATAGTTCATAGAGCTCAAATGAAACCATCAAACTGTGAAATAATGTTGGATGCTAGTTTTTAAATACTATATTGAACAGCTGGTGGGTTGGCGAATGCCACCTGATCATTATGAATGATTTTTGAGTCACTTGGAAAACACTGCTACAGCTTTTGACACAGATGTCATGACAAAATTATTTAACCATTACAAGCATATATTAAGTTGTACTACACTGAAGGAGGAGACAAGCTCTCCCTCTCTTGATGGCATAGTTATGTATATGATGATTTGTAGGGCAAAGGCTAAATAAAGCCAAGGCCAAGGTCCTGTGGTCTTTCTTTCCCTTTTCCATTACAGTCCTCCATGGCACCAAAAACCTGGGGTCATTTCACACTACACAGTTGTAGCACTGTGATTCCACTTTGCCATGGTTCCATCCTATGTAATTGTGGGATCTGCAGTTTAGGGAGGGGGGTCATTTATAAGAATCCTCAGCCTCTGACCAAACTGCAAAACCCAGAGTTCAATAGGAGGCTGCCATGGCAGTTCAAGTGGGTTCTTCTGAATCTGGATCTTTTAGCGTTTCCTTTTAAAAGAACTGGTTTGCCACAAATGTGAACTCGCTTCCAATCACATTGGAGGCACCCAGGAGGGAGGGACAATGGGCAGAGGGTGGGCAGAAGGGTGGTACCCATCCCCTGGAGGTCTTGGCAAACTACCATTTTTCCCCCTCTCAGTGCTGCCATGGGACTGTCGGGTGGCTTCTTTGGCTGTGGATTTCAATTTCCAGCACAGAGTAAAGTGGTCTCTTTAAATCACACTGTGGTCAATATCACACTGGAATTATCCCCTGGGATGCATGGATCCATGGAAAGAGTGACAGCTGATGTGCGTGGACACACCTCTGAGTGCCTTATATGATTGACATTCCCCACCCACCCCCCAAAAAAAGAACTGGGATGGATCAAACTTATCTAAGATTGAGAATCCATTTTGTTCCAGTGCAAAAGTTAAGTGTGAACATGAGCCATGTTAAATAGACACAGAAGCATTCAATAATGGGAAATGCAGTATGAACTTCGTTTCATTTCGAATCAGTTCTGTGATCCCGAATCTATTCGACTCAAAAACCAGGTTAAATGCCAGTGTGAATGAGGCCTTAGTTTTCATGCAGCTTGATGAAGTGCAAAAGAAATGCGATGACAGCCTTAGTGTGCAAAGGGTCATCATAGTTCTTCTGCTACAGACAGAACATTCCTATCAGCTTGTAAATGTAATGTGTTCAAGTAAAGAAGTGCCCACATTCAGCTGCCAGTCACTGAGGCCCAGTTTGCATCTACATGGATATAATTTCTCCTGTTGACTACCATACACTTGATAACTGCTAGCTGAACAGGTGAAATTGCTCAACTGAAAAGCATTGAGATACTGTGATAACATGATAGTGTGAGCCCTAGTGGATCAAACCAATTGTCTATCCACTTCTGCATCTTGTTAAGGGGAAGTGAAAAAAAGTGTGAGAGAGGGAGCAGCACTCAAGCAGGAACAAACAGACCCCCCCCCCCAAAAAAAGCACTGAAAGGAATAAGGTTTTATCACTGTTTGCATGTGGCTGGCACATTTGGGAGCATCCACTCCTCATGAGCTGGAAAAGTAAGAAATTCAATACCAACTGAAAATTACTTAGCAAACTTTTCTGGCTTGGAGAATTACAAGAACAGATAAAGCTTTTCCTGCCACTCCTTCCAACAGTGGGTGAACAAAAACCACTGCAAAGCCCATGAGCAGGACATTTAAGTACGGTAGTAGTTCTGTCTGTGGTGTTACCTCTGCACTTCAACCCTTGTGTGTGCGTTTGTGCACATAGTTGCAAAGATGCAGGACTGGGAGTGGGAAGGACAAGAACCACACAGAAATGGGTTGGAAAGCCTGTCATCCTTTATTAGCTACAACATCTAGGAATGCTGTTATTCTGGGGACAGGAACTGTGGAGTGACAAAACCAGACACATCTTTGATTTGAAAATTAAACAAGATTATCATGGAAGGTGCAAAATAGTTTGGCCACAAACAGAACTATTTTTCCTTGTGCAAAAATGTTCATATCAGGCAAGACTAGAGTACCATTGTGGATGCAATCTGAGACCGGAAGTGTAAAAATAAAAAGCCAGTACAACCTCCACCTTGCCATGCAACACCATCATTTTTGGCACTCCAAAAGCTGAGGATTCATGCAGCAAATTCTGCTCTAGAATAGATCTTCCACACACATTTAGGATGAAAATGTGAGGGTTGATTTTTGGTGGAAGCTCAAATGCATGCACACACACAGAGAAAAAGGGGGGTAGTATGTTGATTTTAGGAAAGGCCAACTGCCGCAGACATTTCTTTTCCATTGAGCCCTCAAGTCTGAGCACAATGAAAGTTAGGTATATGATCAGATGCAATGGAGAAATGGGTTCATATAATTTTAACAATGTTGCTGCAACTTGGAAGGCCTGCAAATTACAACCCGAGAAATAGCACCTGCTGATAGGTGTCTTTGCTACATAACTATTAAAAAGTACACAATCCTACCTGCCACAATGAATCACTCTAGTTCCACTGCAGGAGTCAGCACATGAAAGAGACATTACGGGGGGTTGCAGACTGCCAGAAATAGTGCAAATTCAGTCCACTTTTAGGGTTAGGGAATCATGGGAACTGTAGTTTATTGTGGCACCAGAGCTCTCTGACAGAGAAGGCTCAATGTCTCAGAAAAAAAAACAATTCCCATGACTCCCTAGCACTAACCCTAACCCTAAAAGTGGACTCAATTTGTACTATTTCTGGCAGTCTGCAACCCCCCTATGAGAATAGGTATCTGGGCAGGGGTTGGTAGAGGGGCTCCTATGAAACCAGTCTGTTCTGGGGAACTTGATGGAAGTGCAAATATTATGTCCATGCAACTGTGACTTTTTTACACGCTCCATAGCTTGTAAAATGCTATCGAGCTTGTAAAAATCATGCTATTTTTAAGAACAGTTCTTAAAAAGCTGCTGTGGAAAAACTGAAAGATATTTCTCTTTTGAATTACTTGGATTTCTCAAAGAAAAGACATGAACTCTGAGCAGAATTAGAGACATTGTTTGCAAGTACCTCTCAGGTGAAAAACCTGTCAGCTTATTGTGTGTGCTTATGTGGATGCATGCGGGTGGCTGTCTCTTTTGCTCTCTCTGAGGATGATGGGGAAAGAATGGCATCTATAGCTCACTGAGATATAAATTGGACAATATTACCTTAGTTCTTTTCAGCCTCTTGGGCAGGTGGGAATTCCTGGTGTTGCAGCTTCTTTGGGTGCTGGAAGGTGCCTATCTGTCTAAACACCCGGAAGGGTCAAGGGTTGCTGGGGCTCTCCCGAAGTCCTGCTCGATGGACCTGGGAGTGGCAAATACAAGGATTCTGCAGCCTGAGGACTGGGGAGGAGTCTGGATATCAAAGAAGCTGCCTGGGTGACAGCTCAGAGAAGCAACTATTGAAACAACCCAGCACAGCCTGGTCCCATGTATCCCTCGCTGTCTTGCTTTTTCCTCTAAGAACAACCTGTCACACAAATAAAAATTATACTTTTCCTGGTATAGAGACAAAATGGTGCGATGCTTAATTTGTTTTGTGTGCCAGGCTGCTGTTTAAAGCACAAAAGAACAGATAGAAAGGGAAGGAAGGTCGGCAACACAATGTAGGAAAGAAAAGAATGCTCCTTGAGGTTCTTGGGCCTTGTCCATAAATGCAGGGTAAATGAAGCTAAGGGGAATGCAAAGAGGGACAATTCTCTGTTTTAGGCCTTTGGCAATCATGTATATTAAGTGGTGAGAAAAAAAGTGCAGGGAATCTTGAACAAGTGAACCATAATCCCCTGCCCAGAAAAGCTAAATTTTGCAACAGCATGATAACATGAATGTGAGTATATCTGCATACATGTGTTTACGTTATATAATTTGTTCTGTTTCTGCTACTCATCTGGTTGAACAAAGGAATGGGCAGAGCACATGGCAAAAGTTCAGGGAAACCACAGACACCCGTTTACCTCTAGAAATCCTAATAAGTCTTTCCTCTGGCTCTGGGATTTTCCACAGGCATACATGCAAACAACAGGGACTAGAAACTTGTTCCTTTTTTAAAAACAATAATCTGAAAATGGAGATGTGCTGGATGCTTTATTTCTGCAATCAGTGTCCAATTGTGTGCTTCAACACAGTACCCACAGAGTGGTGACCCTGGTATGTGCAAAGTGCTACCAGCAGAGAAAAAGCCATGGAAGATTGGCACTGGTTGTCCTCTACTGGAAAGCATTATGAGTCTTCGTTTTCCTCATCTGGCACGTGATGATGCCTTGGATCCTCAAAGCAACTCTGAAAGAAGGAGGAGAGTGTCTGGCGAAGGTGGCGCTGGTTGTGATCCGAAAAGAACATGTGGCCTTCATCTGGGTAGATCTGGAGAAAACATACATCTATGGTAAGGGAACCAAACCTGGGTAAGCCCTGTGGCTGCACCCCAGAGTGTCTTACTACTCGTAAAAGTGGGGTGAGCATGATAAGGAGTTTCCTATTGCAGCAAATCTGCTCCCTCCTTCCCAGTACCTGAGTGGTGTAGTTGGAGCCTGCAGCTAGCAGCTGGATGAGAAGTTCAGCTGTATGTTGGAAATGAACTGTGGCTACCAGAAGAAAGAGGGGGAATATGAGTTGGTTAACACATCAAGGTGTGTCTGTCGCATGCGGAAGGGATGGGTTAATCAGCTCTGTCCTTCCACACAGAAAAACAGAGAAGCAGTTGACTGAAGCCACTTATATCATTCATTCATATGTTTCTCTATTGCCCAAGCTTGCCCACATATACCTCCCTGCAATTTTGGAGATACCAATATCGGCACAATTCCATCAGCTGGAAAAAACTGTGTTTGTTTGGGGGTAAGTTAGCAAAAAAAAAAAAAAAATCCTCACCATCTCCAGTTCCATGCACAAGCAGGAATTTTCTGTCCTTGAGGCGGGCAGCTTCCTGCAAGACAGAGGCCACCTGCGAGAGGAAATGGAAAAAGGAAACTATAAAAGAAGTGGGGAAAAGTAAACACTGACCCTTGCCTTTGGCTCTGCTCCCAGTGGGTTTTAAGAGCAGCCTCACATGATGCAACAATTAAAAACTTTCCCATAATTTCAACTCTATAGAGTAAAATGTCCCTTTGCTTCATGGCTGCACAGTCAGGCTGCTCTTGAATGCACAAGAATAGGAGAGAGGGGAAGAATAAAAAAAGAAGTCGAATCTGGAGCTTGGACCTATTTTGCCCTTCTCCCAGATGATGGAATCATATATTTTTTAGGGGACTACAGTATACATAAGGAGAAGGCAAAAAGGAAGTGTGGGTGACATCCAGGTCAATTTGTTGGTGGGATATTAAATAGCAAAAATAAATCACTAAATAAATATTCACAATGCAAATAATTTATGATTAATGTCTCCAACAAGGCAAGAAGCAAATGGCATTCTCACAGCTTGGAGATGAAAGGGATGCCATCAGCTTCATGCCATCTTGGCTGCCCGACATTGTTGCAGAAGAAATGTAGACTGTAAGAGATGTAAACAAGAGGAATGGCTCCACTGGGAGGCAGAGTGAGGCAACTGCCTCGGGTAGCTGATGCTGGAAGACAACAGTAAAGAGGTGCTCACTTCAGCAGCACATATACTAAAATTGGCACTCAAATTGCGGTCAGGAGACGAGGCCTGCCTAGTCCTACCTCATCCAGAAGGCAAAAGCAGCAAATGGGGAGGAGAGGAGGGAGAAGAGGAGGGACCAAGGAACTGAAGATTTCCTTGGATGTCCATTTTTCCATACCGTATAGGCTGCATCTTCCCAGGCTGGCATTCCAAGGTAGCGTTCAGAGAAGGTGGCAGCTATGACAACAAATAGAAGGGCAGGGGTTTTAATAGAGCAGCCTCCTTCAGTAATCACTGAAGGCTGAGCGAGAGTGCTGCAGCTAGAGAACTTCTGACTTTGGACTTAATGGTCTTATGGAGACCACCCCCTTTCAATGGCAATGTATATTCCTCCTGTTCATTCCACACAGTGGGACCTTAGATGTCTGCCCACAATTTCTACCTTTATGGCACTGCTATACTGTAAGACCCTCAAGGCTTGGCTCTGCCATTGCTTGTCACTGGATCCCAACCAATCAAAAATTTGGCTCCTTCATAATTCCTCCATTTCCCATTAGAACAGTAAAGTAGTAGGATTTAAAGAGGCATTATTTGTTTACTCCTTTAGGATAACTTGATTCAGAATTCAAAATCTATTTTAAAAAATCAAAACAAAACATGTGTCCCAGGTGCGGCTTACCGTGGAAACGGAAACTGGTGATGGGTGCCACTGTTGCTCCACATTTAAAGAGGTCCTCTGTTGCTGCCAGGAGCTTCAGTGCCAAAAAGCCTCCATAGGCCTGGAAAAAAAAAAAGGGGGGGGGAATTAAAATGCATTCTTAATGTATCTGAAATTTTCAGAACAACATTTTAAAAATAGAATGGCATACAATGTTCTGAAATTAAACCCCGTAGTTTCTTTCATATTCTTTTCCCCAGTATGACTGTTTTGTTCCAGGCAGGAATCTCAGCTGAATGCAGGCAAAGCAGAAGGATCCATCTGGAGGTTTGAGTTCTGGCAAGGCAAGGCCAAGCAAGGCAAAGTTCAGGTTTTGGCAGGGCCAGGCAAAGCAAAACAAGGTAAAGTTCAGGTTCTGGGTAGCACCTTGGATAGCTCCATGTAAGGCTCAGGTTCCATTGAGGAATCAGGCTCCTATGTTGTTTCAGCAATAGACAACCCATAAAGGAAACCTGGAGCCCATTCACACACTGGAAAATTATGCCAGTTTGATACCACTTTAAATGTCATGGTACCATCCATGTGCAATTGAGGGTGGGGCCTTTGGACTCCTCAGCCAGAAAGCTTCTCTGGGTACCTCTGATCAAATTAAAAACCTCCCAGAATTTCCTGATTGATCCTGGCCTTAGGAGCTGCCGTGCCCTTTGTGTATCTGATTGCCGCTGTCTGATTCTTTTTATTGTCCATTTGTTTATTGTTTGTTATTTATGATTTAGTTGGTTTTAATTGGATGTTAGTTTAATACGTTTTTATGGGGAGGATGGGGGGTTGGGTTTTTTAGATTGTATCGATGTATTTTTAATTGCTGTAAGCCACCCCGATTGTTTTAACAGAGGGGCGGGGTATAAATAAATTGTATTATTATTATTATTATTATTATTATTATTATTATTATTATTATTATTAGGTTGTTTGCCATGGCAGTGAAATGGTATCTACCATTGTAGTGTAAAAGGGCCCTTATACAGTTGTCCCTCTGTATCTACTGATTCTTTATCCACTGATTCAACCATCCATGGCTTGAAAATATTTTTTAAAATATATAAATTCCAAAAAGCAAACCTTGATTTTGCCATTTTATATAAGAAATGCCAGTCTACTATGCCATTGTATTTAATGAGACTTGAGCATCTACAGATTTTGTTATCCATGGGATATACCATGATGGAATTATTCCATGGGGAACCAAACCCCAGTGGAAACCAAGGGACCACAATATAGCCTTCTTCTCAGTCCCGATCTGGATGGTTAGCTCTGTCATCAATGGAAGAAGCCCTTGCCAGTTTGAGGAGCCTGGCTGGTTTCAAGAGCAATGGCTTAAGGGAGTGAGGATGGAGAGATCATGCCTTCTTAAGACCTTTGATTTGGAATCCTCAAACTCTTTGCACTGGGATATGGTAGCCAGATATGGCCCTGAGATGGACCAATTTTGGGGAAAGTGGAGCCCATGGCGATTGACATCAAAGCAACTCCCACTGCCTTCTTCATGTTTCCTCCAAATCCATGAGCCTGTGAACACCCCATCCCCCAGATGGAGGTAGTAGTCTGTGATGTCACTGGTTTGGAACTGAGTACTATTGTTTGAGTATAGGAAATGATATGGTGCAAATTAGCTATTTATTCTCCAGCTCCTTGCTCCCACAAAAATTTGAAAGGGGTGAAAAGACAATACTTTTGAGTGGAGATAATTCTTATGAACCTTGAAGGGAATGGTCCCCTGATCATTGAAATAAACCCAGTTTGTTCTTATTTGTAGGAATATATGTACTTCATTCAGTTCCTTATTAAGGCTTCAGGTTTAACTCTTTTTTAGCCTTTGATGAGGAACTGGAAATTAGTGAACAACTTGAACTTCCAAAGGAAACAGGGATTTGCATCTTAACAATATGGCAGTAGAACAAGTCCCCAAGGAAACACTCCACATCCATTGGTCCTGGAATTCAAATGTGGCTTTTGAGTTAAGTTGGGATGGGCAACTCTGGGTCTTTAGATGTTTTTGGTGCCAGGTCCCCATGCCCCACTGACTGAAGGAGTTTATCATAAGGTAAGATAAGCTTCCCAGTCCCAGAATTTGTCCTGAAGTAGGAATGAAGGAACACCCCAGATGTGGTTGGACAGCAAATCGAAGCAGCCCTAGCTAACAAAAGCATGGTGAGGAATGCTGGGAGTTGTAATCCAACAACACCTGGAAGGCTGTATCATTCCCACCACCGATGTGGAGAAAATACAGAACAGACTCCCCAGTTATGGGATTTACCTTTCCATAGACTGCTGTGTGCCTCTGGTCCACATAGGGAAGCTGCAACAGCCACCTGTGGGGTACAAGCATTATCAGGGGCCTTGTTAGTGCAACCCACTGCCGTCCCTGTCGCAACCCACCATCTATCATGACTCTTCTTCCCACATTCAGATTTTCCACATGTTATCCAAGCAGTTAACTGCCCCCCAAACTGTCCCATTCTGTTAATAAAAGGCTGGGAAGGTTCCCTTATGTTGTGGGACCACAACATTCTGTGGACCACAATATTAACTGTTCTGGTGAACGATGATGGAAAGGGAAATCTGGTGATGAGGACGTGTTCTCCTAAAACCTTTAGCTCATCTTTCATTTTTTAATTTCTTGATATAAAAATGCAGCAAAACATTGTGCACACAGGCATGCTTTCTCTCTCCCCTTCCTCACATCACAAGAGTCCCCCCTTCCTCAACTCCTTCCAATCTTATTTAGCTTTTGTTATTGGCTCCACACAATATTAGGTAGGCAAGGAAGGTCAGAGATTCCTGATCTTTCTCACCAGAAACAATTTCTCAGCTCTTTCATCTGAAAACTCTGTCCTAAATAACAATAGCTTACTTTATTAAGAACACAGAGAGGTGAACAAATTTTAAAATCAGAAGTGGGCAACTGTGATTGGACTGGCAGTCATTTTAATCCCAGCCTACACCCTCTTGGGGCATCACAGACTGCCAAAAATTGTGCCCCAAAATGGGGGGGGGGGGAGGCAAATAAAGAAGCAGACAGAAATTCACTTCTGGTTTTGAAAGTGGGCATTTTTTCTTTATTTTAAACAGTACCAAGGGCTGGGTTTGAAACCAGTTTAAAAGGTGGATTGCCAGTCCTGGAGGGACCCCACTCATTTTTTCATCAGAAAGGTGGTCTGGAGGGATCCAAGGGGAATGGATGGGTCAAAGGCCACAAGAATTGTCTTGGAAAGCTGAAAGCATCTTCTGCACCACAGCTTGCCCACTTCTATATTAAATGCTTTAAATCAATTCACCAGTACAGAAATAAGCTTGGTGCTAGAAGAGAAAAGAAAGCTGCAGGGCAAGATAGGAAAACAAAGCTATATTCTGGAGATGAGGAAAGTATGGCCCTGTGGATGTTCCTGGACTTCCATTCCCATCAGCCCCAGCCAGCATAGCTAAAGTTGAGGTTTATCTGGAGGGCCACATTTTCTCCATCTTCAAGGTTTTATAAATAAACAGCCAGATCCCAGGTCCAGGTCCAAATCTTGCCCTTTGAATTGGGTCCTTTCTTGCTAAGAATGTCATATTCTACTCTACTGTCTTTCTTTTTTTCCACTGCAGATTTGTGCACCATGGGCAGAGAGCATGAGCTGAGGATATGGGCAAGGCTGCTGCTTTCATTGCCTGCTTGCTAGTACAGAAAAGGTTTGACAATCCCTCATTCCCCATGCCTCAGGGTGGGCACATACTAGTCCCTCGGAATAGCACTACCACCTTGTGGCTAACTCAAGTGTGTGAGGCATGCAAACAGTACCCAAGGAGAGTCAGACAGACTTACTGCATCAAAGCTACATAGTCCTTCACGTCCAAGGAGCCCAATTGGTGGCTGACCTCATGCAAGAGCTTGAGCCCTTGGTTTCCAGAGCCCCGGCCATCAAACTGAACCACCACAGAACCCAAATAGCTGGAGAGGACAGTATCCCAGTCAAGTTGGAACTCCTCAGTGGCCACCTGGCCTCCTAGGACTTCTGGCCTGTAAAGTGTGCAGTCAGAGGCTAAGTCAGTCACTGATATTTCTACTCCTGAAATGACAATTAATAATCCCTTATCCTTCATCACAGAGCTGGATCTTTTATTTTTACTTTTACTTTTACAGAGATGGACATTGGAGGTAGCAAATCATTTAATAAAATTACATATATTATTTTGAAATGTGACATTTGAGGGGAAACTGGAATTGGGTGCCTCTTGTTTCCACATGTATGACAATCTTGTTGAATTCAGTAGTGAAGGACCAAAGTAATTGTTTTCCTGTGTCTTCAGATGTGAGTGTCTGATGAGGTAAAATGGAGGGTTTTATTCTTCTACAAGTATCATTCCTGTTTGCAGGAGCAGGAGAAACATGTTTTGAGTTTAATCATCTGTTTCTTGAATGGGAAGTTTGCCACTCCAACCTATTTTAAATTGAACATCTTTGGTGTACTCTGATTGACTCAGAAATTCTTTCCTAGCTCACACTATTTAAGATTATTGCTTCAATGATGGGATAAAGATTAGCCCTTCAAATATTGATCAGCTGCTGCTCATGACTCACCTCTCACCAGGCTGGCTGGGGCTTTGGAAATGGAGTCCAGGGATCTCTGTTCCCCAGCCCTGTTTTAATTGGGGTTTATTCAGTCCTGAACCAACAGACCAAACTAAGTATTATCAGAACTGGGGGCTGTCTCGGCCATTCTCTGGTGTGGTAGTGGTGGTGGTATTCAAACCTACAATCCGGTTGTCCCAATCACAGCAAGAATGGCAAGCCAGATCCACTGATTCTTATTTCTTGGATGCTTTGTTTAAAGCACAGCTCCCAGGTTCTTATAATAGGTTACACTGGCTGGGGCTTCTGGGAGGTCAGCCCAAAAACATCTGGATAGACTAAAAGTTCCCCCCACCATTCCACAATTTAAACCCTGGGGTTACTCAGGCTTTTTCTGTAAGATCAGTCATGGGAGTGGGGTGGGGGTATGTATCCCTTTATCCACCTTGAGATCAGAGACTGAGCCCTTACATCTGGGATATGTAGCCAAGTCTGATAACAGGAGATAGCAATGGCAGGACAATCTTAATAAACTAGTCCAAATTTAGGACTCCCTTCCCTGTGTTGATACTTTCTTTTCTTCCTTGACCCCCGGCATCCTACATGTATTTGATGGAACAATCCAGATCTCACTTAGCTTGCTGCTTGTGTATGCTGACATGTTATGTATGTGGAGCTGCAGGGGATGGGATGAGGATGCAGAAGCCAGGCAAGACAAAGGGAGTCAAAAGAGTCACTTACAGCATCAGTAACAATGGGCAGAAGGTGCACTGATGTGGTGGTGGCAAAGTCACACGCACTGGCAGGTCTGGGTTGTAGGAAAAGAGGAAAAGAATAGTGATGCTGAGTAGACGGTCACCCCCTAAGCTTTTACCAACCCAGCTTTATTCCCATGCTGTTTAAAGAGCCAGCTTAAGACATTTTGTTGCCTGAGGCCTGAGGCAAAGATAATGTCCCCCCCCCACTTTTACAAAAGACAAATAGACTGGCAGTTGAACCTTATTTCAAGATCATCAATAGGTGAGTGTATTCCTCTGCACCTGTAAGGCAGCAGGCTTGTGTGTAGAGTGCAGGGCAACCTGTGCGGAATTAAGCTCACTCCTCTGTTGTCTTCCTTGTACAGAGGCTATGCTAATCTTCTCTGTATCGTTCCAATTTTAGTATATGTGCTGCTGAAGTGAGCACCTCTTTACTGTTGTCTTCCAGCATCAGCTATCTGAGACAATTGCCTCACTCTGCCTCCCAGTGGAGCCATTCCTCTTGTTTACATCTCTTACAAAGTCCCAAATATTCATGCTGTTGCTGCCTTAGGACATTTGACTCCTATGGGAGAACAGTTTTTGTGGGTTTTTCGGGCTGTGTGGCCATGTTCTAGAAGAGT
>CM034703.1:170389015-170400948 GCA_020142125.1 Phrynosoma platyrhinos
TTTGTGGCTATCCAGATGTTGGTTCACTGCTATTCCCATAAGCTCTAGAAAGCATAGCCAAAGGTGAGAGATGGTAGTAGTCCAAACATCTGGATCAGGGGTAGGCAACCTTTCCCCTTTAAGGGCCGAGGGACTTCAGCTCCCAGAAGCCTCAGCCCTGTTGGCCAATAGTCCCATGTTGGCCAATGGCTCCTGGGATTCTGGGAGCTGAAGTCCCTCGGCCCTTAAAGGGGAAAGGTTGCCTACCCCTGGTCTACAGCACTGGTTATGCTTTGGCAGTCTCCCATTTAAGTATTAACCAAGGCTGACTTTACTTAGCTTCCAAGATCAGACGAGACCTGGTGCCTGTAAGGTATTTAGGACCAATACACAGCTAGCCTATAAATCAGAATGGTTTAGGCCAGGGGTCCCCAAACTACAGCCTGAGGGCCGAACCCAGTCCATTGAGGCCTTCTAACCGGTCCGCGGTGGTCCTGCCACCACCGCTGCCACATACATGCGATGCAGGGCGCCATTTTGGGTGCCATTTTGGAACACAAAACGGTGGCGGAATAGTGCACATGCGTGCGTGACGCCGGGCGCCATTTTGGAATACAAAATGGCCCCTAGTATTGTGCGCACATGTGCACTACTCCGGTGCCGTTTTGTGTTCCAAAATGGGGCCCGGAGTTGTGCGCATGTGCACGTGATGGCAGGCACATGCGCATGACTCCAGACGCTGTTTTTTTTTAAAATTCGGCCCTCCAATGAGCTGGGGGACGGCGAACTGGCCCCCGGCTCAAAAAGTTTGAAGACCCCTGGTTTAGGCCTAGCAGATGCTCCTTTTTATAAGGCATGTTCCCCTTTTGAAGGTTGGAAAGCTTTCCCTTTTATATTGAATAAATGAGATGCCAAAAACTCTTGTATTTGGGGATGTACGCCCTTCAGAAAAACAGAAATATGGTATGTGCATCATGTCATTTATAAATGTGGATTATATGTTAATCTTACAGAGAGACACATGGCTAAATTAACTGAAATCAATACTTTTATTTGTTGTTTAGGTAGAAGACAAATTTAGCTACTTCCTGATTGTCAACCCTGTATGTCATGAATTTCAGCTATCGCTTATTTCTGTTTCGAAACCAGGCAACACTAGAATGGTTAAACATATTTGAAACATGAATGTACCATATTTCACCATATATCCAGATCATTTTTACTACCAGCCATCTAGGCGACATCAAACACCACTTGGAGGAGACACCACCATTTAAGAAGAAACGAGGTCCTTCTCTCTTCAATCCTGATACTCACCATGAGGGTTAGCTGTGCAATGAACAGAGACTTGAGGAATTCCAGGCCCTAATAAAAGTTAGAGGTGGGGGGAGGAGAGGAAGAGGAAACTCAGATCAATATACAAACTGTAGATCAGATATGCTCATCTATACATCCCATTCTTCCCAACCACCATGGGCAATAGTGGGAGACAATGTGATCCAATGGATGGAGCCACACATTCCTCATTTCTGCCTTATGGGGAATAGGATCTGCCTTTCCCACCTAACCTCCCTGCTATAGCCTAAAACTGGCCACCCTGGGTGGGGGTGATGCTGGGAGCTATAGTCCAAAAAAGTAACTCTCCTAAGCTTTTTTCTCCTTCAAGTATATCTGCACAGCCTACCTTGATACTTGCCCTGGAGTGCCATATACACCTGAATAAGTAGACCTGCCTGTATGCATCCATCTAAGTATACTCATATGTACAATCACAGATATGGCTTGCTTTACTCCTGTTTTCTTCTGAAGATGCCGTGACTTTTCCAAATCTGAGGAATCTTTAAAATTATTACAGACACAAGACCAATGCATGTGTGAGGGGTATCCTATTTTCAGAATTGCCTAGTAATTAGAATGTGCCATGTATGCTGCATCAAATGCCAGCTTTCCAACTCTTGGAAATTTCTTAACCATTTTGACATTTCTTGTGGTATATCAAAACCACAACAGAAATAAGATTCATCCTATGCATGTGTGCTGGTATAACACCCTTTCCTTGCGGAAACCCACCTTTGCAAAACAGTATAAAATGGCCCCTCCTGGGGCTGAAACTGACATCTACAAAGGAGCAGCCAGGGCGCAGGCCGCAGGTCACACAGGTGCGGTTGAAGGAACTGTCCAGGTCCACACTGCCCAGGAAAAAGAGGAGAAAAAGAAACCCACATCAAAACAGCCTTCCCTTGCTCAGAGACACCCTCCTGCCCATGGGCTGTCTGAATCCCGAAGAGAGAGGCACTGCCATGGTAGCCTCCTCTGTCCTGATCTCCTTTCTCATTGCCAGCAGTCAGCAAGCTAGCCAAAAGGATGCAGTGTAGAACAACTGATTCTGGATGCAGCAAGCTCAAGTCCCCAGTGAATCTGAGTGTCAGCATGCTTATCTGGTACCACTTCTCTTGGTTCCTTTAAATCCCACCTCAACCCCCCCTTTTTTTAAGCCTTTGGTTCAATCACTTAACTCCTTAGTGCAACCAAAATAGTGACATATCCTTCTTCACTTTACTCTTGTTTATGTTGTTTTGAAGTTTAGATGGTAAGCTCCTTGGGGCAGGAAACACTCCTCTTAAACTACATAAAGTGCCACTAAATTAATGAATAATTGGACTAAATGAATAATTTAAACTCCCCTAGATAGGATTCCTGATTGCATGGTTAAAGGCCAGTGTGAATGCAAGTGTTCTGCTATATACACATAGGAACGCCACCGTGGGCCAACAGGTGCATCCACACAGAGCTTAGAAAAGCTACCTTTTTGGATACAAGTCCCACAACCATCAAGACAATGTGGATTCTGGGAGCAATAGCCCTCAAAAGTAAACTTTTCAAGCTCTGCACCAATGATTGGGAGGCAGAGGCTGCCACCTCCACACTATGCACATTCTCTGAGCAAAGAGGGGCGGCATGAACATATTAAGAGGGCTTTGTTTTTCCTTATTGCAGAAATATTTACAATCCTTTTTTTGCATTCAAAGTGAAAGCATGATCAAAATCTTTCAAGTTGGTTTTGCCTTCCAGCAATCCTATTCTGTGCTTAAACAGGAGTGTTGTGGGCCAGGGCTTGCATATGTGGCTTGCAGTCCCCTTCACATGTTTATTCTGAGCATCCAAAGAGACTGAATTTCAGTCTGACTCTGATTTGGGATAAAATGCTTAGACTGGCCTGGAGGAGGGGACAATAGATTCGAATGTAATTCCCTTATAATGCAATAGGTGTCAGCACATTATCATTTAATGCATAAGATAATGTTTCCTCCTCTGATGCAGAAGTTGTTTCTTCACAACCTCTTTCTTTGCTGCTCTGATAACAACTGCACATCAGAATCACACAAAGGAGGACTAAAGATGTTACTCCCTCATAAACAAGTAAGGGACTAGTGATAAAATCTCATTCAACTGTGAGCCACTTAGGTGGCCTTAGGCAAGGCACTAACCTCCAGCCTCAGTTTTCCCATCTGCAAAATGGGAATAAGCAATAGAATCTTACATCACATGGTATTTATAAGGATTACTGAGAGATGTCAAGCACTTTGAATCTTGAAATTCTACATGCTTAACAATTAATTCATTCTTCCAATGTCATAATGTATGTAGCTAAAACACCTCCATCCACGCCCTCAGGAAAGTATCAGCAAGCAATTGGGAACTCAAATGCTTGCCAAGTTTTTCTTTTTAGTTTAGGGCAGGGGAAAAAACAAGTTGACAGGAAAGAACCAAAGAGTCCAATGAGGACTCTACGTGATTAGAGCGCATAGATGGTTGACCGTCCAGGGGCAGAGGAATGAAATGGAGTATTCTCAAGAAATGCATGGCTGGTTGTTTGGCTGGAATCCTGGACTTTACACTGCAGGATTTTGCTGTAGATTCCATTCATGTGCTATCTGAATTCCAAGCTTGAGTCATAAGATAAGGGCCAAAGAACTCACCGGTACAAATGTCTAGCGCTGGGCCTGTCTTCTGAACTCAGGAAATATCTAGGAACAAGAATGAGGTCAGCCAGATGTTCTTTTTGCCACCAACCAGTCTAGAGGAGTAGATCCAAAGCATGGGGAGAACTGATCATAGTCTCAGTTAGTACTCACAGGTGCCTGTTGTTCTCATCATAGGCCAGGATTCTGGTGACATCCCAATTCCCAGAGGTCAGGAGGCGCACGCTGCTCTCCTTGCGGCTGGTCTGGTGGATTGTGGTGGTGAAGAAAAGGAATGTGAGACTTGCAGTGTGTGCTCCCCAAAAATGTGGGTTAGGTGGGCTCAGTTATTGCTACCCTCTTCTTCTTCTTCTTTTAAAAATTGGCTCTGTTCCTGTGTTTTTAGCAGTAGAACCCAAATAAATTTCCATCACTTCCATTTCTATGCCAAGGGAAAATTTCACCTGCTTAATGTCTGCATGTCAGGTTGCTGTACCATGCTTAACTGAGGGACAGGGGAGTGAAAATCCTAGGTGGAAAATGCTAACCATGAGGATGGGGCTTATAGTTTATTACTATTTTGCCCAGGAAAAAGATAAACTTCTCCTTCCCGATGCACAATGATTGTCATGTGTGTATATTGGTGTGCTAAATCAGGCAGCACCTCTGACAACATTTTTTCTAATATGTTTGCTGGACATGGTTGACAACTGATCACATAAAGCCTGGCCTGGCCTGCTCTTGTGCTTTTAACAAAAACCTGATGTACAGAAATCTGCAAGTAATGCTTTTCAAGGCATGGAAATAAACACACCAAGCTGCCAATCAAATGCACAAAAACAGGAGGTCCATCGAAAAGCTGCCGACTGTATTACCAGGATGCATCTGCCAAGTTTCTGTTACTTTCCCCTGCATTTTATTTACATAAGCACTCATCCAAAGGTTGCCACAATGCACCTAAATGATAAAGAACTCAAAACGGGCTCCTTCATATGCACTAAAACATACCTTGTAGTTCTTCTAAATTGTGGGTTGAGGGAAGTGTGCCTTATGTAATTTTTTTTTGCAAAAAAGTTTTTTTGCTCCAAAATGCACCTTCTAAATTGCATCTAACACGTGTTGAGGGTTAGGGTTGAAGGTTCCCATCACATTTGAGCCCCCTCCCCCCCGGGAGTCAGAAATATTTTGCAAATAAATAAATAAATAAATATTCAAATTTGTTTTACCCCAAAATGGAGGGACATTTCCACCACATTTGGTGGAAGAAGCCTTTTTTGAATCAGGAAGTGAACAGGAAATGACTTCCTTCCTCTCACTAAAAAAATTTTCTCCTGAGCCTAAAATGAGCCAGGATTGTACAAACATGGTGAAAATGCCCACTAAGCTTTGTACAAGTGGATATAGCCTTCCAATGTTTCTTTAGGGTCCAGTGCAGCCTTCTTGCCTTCCACAGTGGCCCAAGCCTGCTCTAAGTACTCCACCTCACCACTTTCCTCAAACTCCTCTCCAGCATCCTCTTGTATACATATCCCAGCAGCTGTATAAATGGTTTCATTCTATCTTTCTTTCTCATAAGAGTTTATCACACAGAGGCAAACTGCTTAAATCCCGTGTGGAAACAGGATTTAAAAATCTGAAAAAAAAACCCTGCAAAAGCGGGTTGTTTTTCAGATGTATTTGTGTAAAGGAGAAATAACGCGACATTAACCCGAACAGAAAGTCACCAAAACCCGCTCCTTTTTACTGAAAGTGACTTTGCGTTCAGATTAATGTTGTGTTATTTCTCCTTGACGCCAACGTCATGTGAAAAACAACCCGCTTTTGTGGGTTATTTCTATTTTCTGTTTGGGTTAACCCTAAATGTTGTGTGAAAACCTGCTTTTGCAGGTTGTTTTCACTTTAAATCCAGTTTCTGCACTGGATCCATCCTGTGTGATAAAGTCCTAAGTTTTGCTTTCTTTGCTTTGATTTCTTCAGTGTTTTCCACTGACAAAGCTACTCTGCTATTAACACTTGTACAACAGGCAGTGATCCCCAATGTGCAGCTTTTTTTCCTATCTTGTTTCTAAGCCCTGAAAAGTTTAACTCCTGGGGAAGTTAGGGAGAGGTTGCTGGCTCTGTGCACCCAGTGATGACTTACCTGTGTGGAAAGCATGGTGATGTGGTAGAATTCTCCCTGGGCTCCTTGCTTCACTGGCACTGGCAGAAACAGGGCTTCAGCATCTTCAGAAAAGACAGGCATTCCTTGCTGAGAATACAGGAGAAAAATGCATTACAGGTAGATGACTCAAATCAAGGAAGCCATGGCCCTGAGTTTGCAAAACCTTAACATAACTGTCAATAACATCATGTCTTAGAGGACTCTCATTCCTAGGAGATACTGCACAAGGCACTAGTGATGGAACTGAAGTGGAATTACAACCTATGATTCCTCTCCTTTTCACACGATATTGTCACTCCTCCATTACTGATCCATTGCTGATCCATTGTTATCACACAGTTTCGCATTAACGAGAGACATTTGTCAATGCGAAATTGCCCAATGATAACGGTATAACAACAGATCAGCAACGGACGAGTGACAACATCATGCTAAAAGGAGAGGAATCATAGGTTGTAATTCCACTTCAATTCCATCACAAATGCCTTGTGTGGTAATTTCCACAGAGTTACTGTAAAATGAAGTCAATCTGATGGCAATTAAGAACAACACTGTTGACATACCCATGAATAAGCATGTTGCTGCACTGTAGAACATTCCAGATCATAGCTGAGAAAATTCCTTTTTAGAAAAAGGAATACAATGATATGCAGAAGCCACCTATTACTGACCATGATTGGAAGGAAGATGCTCTAAGTGAGGATCCCAAACCATTGCTTCTCAGTTAAAGGTGGCTTAAGCACAGGATTATATTCAGTCTTCTTCAAAGTAATTTCCCAAGCTCTGCATCCCAGAAGTGTTTTGCCACAGGACTGGCTCAAGGTCCAAAGAAGACCTTGGGCAAAGGGAACATTGGTGAACCACTTCCTCTGTCAGCGGACTTACCTGGGAAGAATTAGTAAGTTTATAAGCAACATCAGGAAAGTGAATCTGCCTATCATTTTAAGTTCTCACAATGCCCCAAGGTGATGGTACATGAAGGGCACTGTGGGAAAGCAAGATGGCTGCTGCTAGACTTAGTACAACTCAGAGTGCCCAAGGGGAAAATACTGAGCTTGGATAATGTTGGCTGGAGGATTCTGGAAGTTGTGGACCAACAAGATAACTTTTTTAAAGCTCTGGGCTAGCGTCAGCAGCAGATTCTTACTGAGCCAGAAGATATCTGGCAGCTGCTCAACAATGCTAGGTGCTGAAACCAGGTCTTGTTTAATATACCCATCACTGGAATTGTTTAAAGTATGTTTGCCTGGTTTCAGTTTCCCCTTCTCATACCACCAGTCCTCGCTGCAAGCATGTAGAAATTTTGTATGATGGACAGGCTTCAGGAGCCATCGAAAGTCTGAACAAAACAACACAAATCTCTGTACAAAGACATGCGTATTTAAGTTAAAGTTGATCAATATTACAATTTATAAGACATTTTTAAAATTCAAGTAGTTGCCAATCATCCCAGTGCCTGCACACTTATCAGCCACTAATACAGGAAGCTGGAAACATATTTGCTTCTAATGTGGGATGCAGATGGGTGAACATGGGCCACCCTGGGAAGCAGCGGATTGGGGCTGAGGCTGCTCCATGCCTCGGCCCCGATCCTCCCTTTCGCCACGTGGGAAAGCGCTCCTTCCACAAGCTGTGAAAGGGGCGCCTGAAGAGCCGCCATGCGGCTCTTTTGCGCCTCTTCTGGTTCAGCATGTCTGGATGCTGAGCCAGAAAGACATTGTTGGAGTGCCCGTTGTTGCATGTCCTCAGGAAGGGATTGGGGTGCCCGGCATCCGGCTGCCCCTCTCTTTCCTGCGATTGAAGATGGCACTTTGCGCTGTCTGCAAAGGCGGTATCCTTAGGGGTTCCAATGGAGCTCACAAGGCCTGGCTAAACAGAATTAAAAGGCTGCCCCCCACCCACATTGCTTATTGTTGAGAAAGGTCTAGACCGTACTGCTTAGTCTCAATGACAGCAGACCCATGGAATCCATTTTGAATGGTAAGTCAGCATGTAAGTAAATCCCATTGATTGAATGTATCTACTGTATATAGGGTTCACAAGAGAATGTAAGCTCCTACCACTTGAATCTTAGGAGTTTATCACCTGGGGAAAATTGGAAGTTTAAATGGGTAAGAACCCATAATTATCCAGCATATTAGGCACAATTGCGCAAATGGTTCTCACATGATGTTGTGTGCAAACTGCATAGAATCTGACAAGAAAGTGACATGAACCAGCAAATAGGTATTTTTGGGAAACTACTGTGAATTCATTTCCGTTTCATTCTTGATATTGCTATAGTGGGAAAGCTATTTTCAGGATTCTCCTCGTTTTTGTACTTGTTGCCAGTTTCCCATGGTTCTTGGGGCGAGTTTACTTCCAGTGCTGCTTTGTTGTGCTGAGAGGGATGTGGCCTTTTATGCTTCAGCCAGGGCTCTTAAAGGAGCAGCTGCTGAGGCAAAGGCAGGGACAGGAACACACACACATACACAGCTTCTCTCTTGTGTGCCTCTCTGTGTGTGACTGTCTCTCCTCCTCCAGCCTTCCCCATCAGCCGGGGCTCTTAAAGGAACAGCTGCTGAGGGAAGGCAGGGATGCAGCAAGAGTGAGAGAGAAGGTATTTTTAGTTTTTCTACTTCTTTTGAGTAATGTTTTGGTTTTTTTACTTAGGTTGGATACCATTTCTTGGAAAGTAAGGGACAGTAAAGTACATTTTTATAAATAAAATTGTGTAAATAAAATTGTTTATTTCTCTAGTTGATTTCTATTGATGCAACTACTTCTTCTGTGTGTGTGTGCAAAAAAGTTATTTCCAAACCATCAACGGGTTTTGTTTGCATCTGTGTGAAAACCAAATGCACCTTCTACCCACTTTCTTATATTAGTAATGAGCTTTTAGCGTGTTATTGTGCTCTATGTGTGAAAGTCATTCGCACATTTGCGTGCTTTTCTGGGATGCGAATACTTTATTTTTTTTCAGGATGGAAGCACATAGATCCCCGTGTGATAAACTCTTAGGCTAGCTGACCTTCATTACTGAATGAATACTGCTGAATGATTCATGTTTGCAATAACATTCAAAATAGGTTTTGCTTTTCTGGGAGAAAACAGGAATAGATACTGAAAAGTACATATTATGGGTCAACAGAAAAAGGAGACTGGACTACAGCTCTGGAGATCAGGGTTTGATTCTTGGCTCAGGGGCTATGCAGGCGGGTGGCTCTGGGCCATCCCTGCTAGCGGCGGTTCGGGGCCGTGACAACCCCACGCTGCAGCCCCGATCCTTCTTTTTGCCGCCCCCAAAAGAGCAGCAAAATGCCGCTCCTTTTAGGGGTGGCAAAAGGCCACCCTAAGACCCAGCGGGGTGGGGCTGGGGTGGCTGACGTGTGGCTGTCTCACCCCAACTCCAGCCCCAGGCCAGCTGTTTAGGCCAGTCTGCAATGCCTCTCAGTCATGAAAACCCACTGAGTTACACACTCTCAAACCTAGAAAACCCTTGATAGATTTGCCTCAGGGTTGCCATAAATCAGAAATGACTTAAAGCACACAGTAACAAACTTATTTAGTATTGGATTACATAGATGCCACTCATTCAAACACTAGCAAAAATGTCTGGAATTACAAACACACACATACTCCAGTAGCTGGACAGATAAACAATAGAAGAAGATAATCTTAAGATTTTTTTAAATATTATTTATCCCTTTCAACAAATGGTCAGTAAAAAGGGTTGCCCAGAGAATATGGTGTAACAAGTTTCAAGGAAATCTGATACAATCTGACTGAAAAATGACCATGCTTTTTTGTTTTGTTTTTTTATGGGTGGGATGAGGTGGCCTTATATTAATGAAAGGAGATCCAGATCTTCAGTGAGACCTACTGGTATCAAAGATCTCAACATTAAAATCCCCCCCGCACTTCCTTTCTTATTCCAAATTTTATCATCACTGCTAACTACCTTTTCCAGAACACAAAACTTGAAATCTGATACAGTGTTATAGCTGATATGAATGAGTATAACAAAGGTACAAAAAGATATAAAGCTGTTACCTGCATATCCACCCAGGTGTCTGATGTCAGTTTGTATTTCTAAAGAGAAGAAAAGGTTGTTAAACAAACTCTTCAGGAGGAAGAAAACAAGACAAACTACACAATAGCACTGCATACAGACCACCACATAATTGGATTTCCTGTTAACCCTCTAATAACCATATTTAAGACCCTTACAATGAATTAGAAACTGCACCTCAGCTTCACTGGAAGGGAAGAGAGCATATAAATGTTGTAAGCTGTTTGAAATCAAACCACAAGTCTGTATTAAGGATGGAAAAAATATCCAAAAATATTCAATCAAAGGTCAAAAAAGGTAATCCCTCTGTGTTGAGAATCTTCTCAATTCATGACTTTTCTGAGCAAGAAAGCCTATGTCGGATTTTCACACAGAAATCTGCATTTTCTGCTCAGAAATACTTTATTTTGTGCAGAAAATCTTGTTTTCTTTCCCTCGGTTGGAAGGACTTTCTCTCAGGGAGGAAAATAGCTAAAATTATTTGTTGCTTCCTTCAAGAATGAAATTGATGAAGATTTTATTCCCTACTCTGTATAGCCCAGTATTGTTACTGATGGACAAGAACTCTCTAGGGCAGGGGTAGGCAACCTAAGGACCAGGGGCCAGATGCGGCCTTTGGACCGGCCCCAAGCCGGTCCTGCCACCGCCACCGCTGTCCACCATGATATTATTGATTGTTGTTGTTATTACTTGGTCTTGGGGTTTTCTTGGCAAAATCTTCACAGGGGTTTTGCCATGGCTTTTATGGGGCTGAGAGAGTGTGCATGCATATTTTAAAAAAATTGAAAAAAATATTATTTTTATTTTTATATTTTTATATTTTTATTTTTGGTGCTTCAGACCCCCAATTGTCTGAGGGACAGCAACTTGGCCCTCGGCTCAAAAAGGTTACCTACCCCTGCTCTAGGGTTTTGATAAGGAATATTTCAACTGTCAGAGACTGAACTTGGAATCTTCTGCATGCAAAACATGTACTTTTGTCACTGAACTGCACACTAACCTGATGAAGTGTATGCCTGAATATGCCTGCTTACACACAGAACTGGGTCCTTCCTTTGTGAGTTCTATCTCTTGCTTCACACTAGTGTTGCCAGGTTAGGACTACCAAGCCCCTAAGATTTTGGGGGAAAAATCTGTGATTCCCTTCTAATCTGTAACCCCTTCTGATTTCACAGGAAGGCAACCCCCGTGATACTACAAGTTGCAACATAGGGTGATGTCTATAAACATGATACCTTAAGTATCAATCACAGTTTCACAGCGTATGCCATTAAATAAAAAATACTAAGAGCCTTATCACATAATAAAAGAAAGCCGAGATACATAGATAAAGAAGTGTCTTTCTCTTTGCCTTTCTTCATGCTGTCACAGCACTTCTTTTCTTCCTGAGGGAGACAGTCATAAAAGCATGCCTTTTGCCAAACAGATTTTTCCAGCGTGACAAAAGACACGCTTTTATAACTGTCTCCCTTGGGAAGAGAATGGAAGTGCTTCCAGGGCATGAGGAGAGGTAAGGAGAAAGCTGCTTCTCTCTCACTGCCTCTCAGCTTTCTTGTTTCATGTGATACGGCTCTAAGTAATGTCTAAGTAATGTCTAAGTCAGGGGTCGGCAACCTATGGCCCGGGGGCCAGAAAAGGCCCCGTTCCCCGGACTTACCGGCCCAGGCCGTCGGTTGCCGCCGCCGCTGCCGCGCGTCCCCGTCCGGGCATGTTTTTGGCCGCGCTTGCTGTGGCTGCCATTTTGGATGTCAAAATGGAGGCCGTGATGCATTTGCGCATG
>CM034703.1:170445591-170476257 GCA_020142125.1 Phrynosoma platyrhinos
GCACTTTGTTCTGTACTTCTAGTTGTGTGCCTTTTGTCCCTGGCTTGGGTTACTGGATCATTGGATTCTAGTAAAAACCAAATGTAGATCCAACAAGCCTTAGTTCTGCCCATACCTGAAATACAGCATGGAGAGCTACACTATATTAAATATTTAAAGTGAGAAACTATTTTCTTGGTAACCATAGAGATATAAGGAAAGATAGAAAAGCATACTTTTTTTCTCTTCTGGCATTGCACTAGTGTCAGTTTACTGAACTAGGCTGCATCTGCACTACAGCAATAATGTAGTTTGACATTACTTTAACTGCCATGGTTCAGTGTTATGAAATCCTGGAATTTATGGTTTGTTGTGGCATCAGAGCTCACTAACAGAGAAGGCTAAATATTTCACAAAATTTCAAATCTCAAAATCCCATAGCACTCAGTCAGGGCAGTTAAAATGGTGTCAAACTGCATTTCTCTGCAGTGCAGATGAAGTCCTGATCTGGAGCCATGGAAAGCTACTGGTATAAAAAATATGCATGCACACACAACTTCATATGTCATACAACTCATACTCTCTTAGAATGGATCTTTTTTTGTTGAATGAGTTTTTCTCTCTACTCACTCCCCCTGCAACCTGTCCAATCATGTGGAAAGTATTTTTCTCAAAAGGATGCTTTGAGAAAGAGGATTTTTCTCTCAACTTCTTGACCAATCAAACTTGCATGCTAGAATTTAGGGTCGCATACACATCTGGAATGTCACTTCTGGAGTTGGCTTTTCCTGATGTGCTGTTAATTAAGGGAGGGAAGAAACTACTGTAGAGATAGATGTTCATGAAGACTGTCACTTAACAGGGCACTTTTCTGTCAGAAAAGGAGTGTATTATGATTGAAAGGATAATGGATGTGAGCCAGCACATGGTCCACTGCTTTCACCAAGAAGGTGATTCATCAGCACACTGTCATAGAAATTGCAGGGTCAGATTTTTAATGAGTAGATGGGATTCAACAAAGGTGTGGGGTGACAAATTCTATCAGTGCCCCCTACAGCAGGCTGAGAATCTAAATGATGTTGGACAGCAACTCACAGTATTCCTTCCAATTGACTTCACTGGCTGGGTTTGCTGGGAGCTAAAGTCCAACAACATTCAGCAAGCTGCATGATTCTTACCATGCACTCGGAGGAGCTGAAGTATATGGAGAGTTGGACAATTGATTTATTTTTTTAAGAAGAAAGTGTTCTCAGAATAGGTCTGGCCCAATACATTTTTGTTGTCTTCATTAAAGAACTGCACCTCTCCCACTTCATGTGGAAAAAGCAACTGGACTGATGGTGGCTGAACCTTGGGACAATGTCCACCATGGACCATAGCATTCTCCTTCCAATACCCTTCTGCTGCCACCCTTCCTAAACAACCTTGTATCTGCTTTGGGGCTGGCCCAAAGCACACTCTAATACAGTCACAATTTCTGAGTACATGGTATTTTTAGCATTTGGGCATTAGGCCTAAAGATGGAGAGCTGAACTGAATGCCATGTTGTAGCATGATATAAGCCACTTCTCTGAGAATCTAGATGTATAATTTAGGTTAATCCAATACTTAATGAAGGGAACACCCCTCCAGGGGTTCCTTACACAATTTTGACTAAAATGAAAATTACAAACATAGGACTTCATGAATGATAGTGTTTTGTATACATAAGTGTGTGTCATCTCATATCGGCTACTCTTCCTGAGATTTAACTATAGGCCTAAGCAGACTGCCAGAAATAGTACACCCGTGTGATAAAGTCCTATGAAAGGAATGACATAACAAGGAGCTTTTTTTTTTTTTTTTTTTTTTTTTGGAGGGGGGAGCCACCTGCTTGAACCTATCTGGCAAAAAAAATGGCAACCCACAGAAAACATTGTAGTGACTGTAGGTAACAACCCTCCAGCACTTTGTAGGTCTTATGTTCCCCACCCCACTATCAGTACTGCCTTAAGTAAATCCCTCTCTTTGCTTCACAGATAAGATTTTTTAAAATTGTGCATTTTCTTGGGATCCAGCCCTTGCTAAAAATAATATTTAACATTATTCATCATAACTGGTGAGAATTTTATCCTGGCTCATAGTCTCAAGGATGGAATAAATTATCTTCTGTCTCTTCCCCAATGGGTTTCTTGACTGAGATCCATTCTGCATTAATTCTGCAGTGCAGATTTAGACCTGTGATTCAAAGTTTTTTTTTAAAAAGAACAGACAGACAAAAAATCAGCAGGCAATGAAAAGGCAAGACTATAAAGTAGCACTGACAACTTTTACAGCTTGATTACAGTTCCAAGACTATTTGCCCACAGTTCACATACAGAAAAGGGAAAAGATTTAAAAGCCATGAAGCTTCCATGGCAATAGAGTCCAGCTCTAGATTGTTCAACGGGCAACTCCTAGCTGGAAGGAAAAAACAAAACAAAACACAGGTGCTTCCTGCAAGTTCAGCTTTGCTAACACTGGCAGATATAGAAAGGGAGGATTTCTCAGTAACTAAGAGATCTGCTTCACGCAAACCATTTTTATATAAATATATGCTAGAATAGTTTGCGAGGTGAGTCCACTGTGCAAGTTGATGTGGAATACCTCTCTTGGGTAGTAGGTCTGTTCGGCATCCTTCCCAGACTCAAGAGAGCAGCTCTTTCAAAGTAACTGTGCCCCATGTGGCTCACCATGGATACTCTCTCTTGTTCCTACTTTTAAATGATTTGTTCTGGAATGAATTAAGTTCTTTTTTTGTTTTGTTTGAGAAACCAGAAACAGAAACACCTTAGAAGTCCATTTGGCTTCTGAGAAATATGTGGAGTGTCTTCACTTCTGTGAGGATGTTCTATAATATGCATATCTCAGGGAGTGGGTTTTTGGTGAAGAAACTTCAGATGCAGATCTTGGGTTAAAGAGAGAGCACAGTTGAGAAAACAGCAGCACCTGTCACAGAAAGGAATACAGCAGGGAAAACACAATCAGAAAGCTTCGCTCAAAGAGAGAACACAAACTACTTGCAGAGACCACTTCCTGGGATCATACAGTGGAATCTGGACAGAGGAAGACCAAAACTCCAGAGCCATCCAGGTTTATAGGAAGAAAGGCCAGAGGCTTGAGGGTTGCATATCCATATCCAGTACCAATTCATACAGGAAATCTTTCAGGGATGCTGCTGCACTCTTGTTGCCCTTGCAGCAATGAAGAGATGCTGAGAATTAAAATCTCAACCAGATTATGCTCATGGTTTACCCTAGTATGCAAAGAAGCAAAGGGTTGATGTTCAGGGCCTCTGTGCCAAATGCATAGCCTATGTTGTATTTTTTTTTAATATTTGCAGACAAATAGGCAGATACAATGACATGTGTCTCTCTAATACACAATGCATGCACACACCATAGATACACAGAGGTGATACATCTAGTGCATTTTTACACACACATAGATCATTTGTACACACATGGGAAAATCTGAATGGTCACACAGAGCCAAGACTCAGAAGGCAAAAAATGGGTCCTTACTCTTGGGACTACTCTGGCCATCAGGTTCAGGCACCTTCCAGTCCATCTTCCTCCCTTTCTCATACAGGCTCTTCAGCACCTTTCGGAATTCCTCTGGCTCCAACCCACCACTGCTCAGTTCCATGTACTTCCTGTACAGCTGGAGGGCTGTGCGGGCATCTTCAATGCTATCATGAGTCTCCCCTTGGATCTTCAGATCTGTTGGAAATAGAAAAAGATTTTACATATGGCCAATGTTGCATTGCTTACTTCCCTTGCTTCAGGAAGACCCACCTCTAGACTGGTATAATGGGTTTGTTGCATAGGACAAGGACTTCCTGCTCTTCATAGAATGTCAAATGCTGGAGATAAACTGAAGCTTCAGAGCCTGGTTATTAACCTGTTTTAGAGATTATCCCTATGTACAGTTCTGCCAGGGTTTTCCAGTTCATGCTCTACACACCAAAATTTTCAACTACAGCACTGGACTTGGATTGTCATTGGAAAACAAGGAAAATTTGATCCTACTGATACAAAATGGAAGTCTTTGGAGAAAATCCTTGTCAGCTATATCATTCTCTTGAGAAAGATCTGTCATGCTAACTGGGAGACTGGCTCAGATTAATTCTAACAACAGAATATCTGTACTGACCCAAAAAATACCAAGCTAGGAAGCGTAGTGAGATCATCCTCTTTCTGGGCATGTGGAACAAGTATACTGTGTCAATGACTTGGTCTCTGGGAACCTGTTGAGAAAAGCATAGTCCAAGTCGAGTGTTCTGACATCATATGAGCACACAGTTATGAGAACTCTACAAACTCTCAACAAATCAGTTTGTTCTTGAGTGAAATAAATTCTACTTAAGAAAAACAACTGCTGCTGTTACTATCATTAGTAAAAAAATTGTGTCCTGTCTCAAAAGTGTACAAAACCAAATGCATTTGCCTTATTTATTACAGCCAACAGTCTACTTGAGCAGTTCTCAAGCTTTCTTCATGAAGTCTTTGCATTTGGCATTGTCTACCAAAATGCACTAGTAACACTGACCATACAACCCCAGTGTATTGTTGGAGGAGGGACTAGGGAATATTCTAGAGCCCCTGTTCAGTTCAGTACAGGGCACTAGCCAGACCTCCTGGTCCCCAAGATACACCCAGGTTTTTTGGGGGTGCTTGCTGCAGCGCAAGTGAAAAAGTGGTAATGGGCCTGCTTCTTCTTCAGGAAAGCTTTGTTCAGCCCTGAGGTCCTAATAAACTTCTAAGATCTAGAAGACCTGCATGAAATGAGCTGAGAAATTTGGTGATAAGTACAAATTTTTGTCTTATTTTTGTCCTGATTCCCTTCATGTCCCCATACTTCTGAATTATGAGCCTTTGATCAGATGTGGAGAACCAGAGGCCCTCCAGAGATCAGACTGACCATTGGCTCTGCTGCTTGGGGCTTGAAGCCCAGTAACTTTTGGAGGATCACAGGTTCCCTGCCTGCCTTTGAGGCAGGGTCCATGGAGTATATCTTGCAAAAAGTATCATGTAAACATGAAGGAAAAGCCAGCGTGGTGTAGCAGTTTGAGTACTGGACTGGACAAATCTTGCCTTAGGGTGGCCATTAAGTTGGAAACAACTTGAAGGCAAAACAGCAACAAACCATGTAGAAATTTATTGTTGTTGTGTGCCTTCAAGTTGTTTCTGACTTATGGAGACCCTAAAGTAATCCTGTCATAGGGTTTCTTGGCAACATTTGTTCAGGGGAGGTTTGCAAGTGCCTTCCTCTGAGGCTGTAAGTATGTGACTGGCCCAAGGTTACCCAGTGGATTTCATGGCTGAGCTGGGAATTGAACCCTGGTCTCCAGAGTCATAGTTAACACTCAAACCACTATGCTACAATGGCTCTCAATGGTATTTTATTGTTTAAAAACTGTTATAAATTGCCTTGTATGTGACTTATAAATAGGCAATCCACATCAGCACCAGCTAGCATAACTAATGGTAAAGGAACTTGAAGTCCTACACCACCTGAATGGTCTCAGGTTGCCAAACCCACTTCTACATTCTACCTCCACGCTGTCTTCTCATATCTTATCATTCACTTTGCCCCATTCACAATTAACTGCACTCCTTGGTGTTGTTACTTCTTCTGCACAGAGACACACACACAAGCAACCCCCCCTTCCCGTTTTCACTCAATATAAGCAGCTATGTGGGAAAAAATTATGTCATAGTTTGGAAGGAAGCAGTCACCATGATGTTGATGACCCGGAAATCTTTCTGCAACCCGTGGCCCACAAACTTGACCCCGACGTCAATTAGAAAGCGCAACTTCAAATAGGTGGATTTGAGGGTAGTGAGGTGTTTGGAAGAAATTTTGGCATCTAGATCCCCTGGCTTTATTCCTGAGTACTGGGTGAGGTAATCCACCACCTACAAGAGTAAAGAAAGCATGGTTACTGCAGTAACTATGGTTACTATAGTGAGGAAAGAAATACTGCGCTTCAGGTGGAGGCTCCTTCTGCTCAGAGGGATGAGGATACCCTGAGATGTTTCCTGCCACCCACTTCAGTCAGCAGGAGCTCTTCCCTTGCATGGAGACCCCTCCCATTCATACATGTATATTAGTCAACAGGGGGAAAGATAAGCAATATTAGGAAGTAACTAAATTTTAAAAAACCCAAAACCAAGCCAACTGTAAAACTGGAATATGTTATACATGGGTTGGAGAAGTAAGGACTCTTCTGTACATAAAATACAGAGAAGTTAAAAGGAGAAGAAAGGAAGGACACCTCTGCAATGTAATATGCTAACTACTGGGAAACATATCCATCCTTCCAGCCTATCAAAGCAGAAGCCAGTTAAAGAGGATGCAGAGGGGAGCCTGCAGCCTGCCCATTCTAGAGTCCAGGCGCTAGAACACTGTGTGTCATTTTCTGCCAGCTCTTGACCAAGCTTGGATCCTGCAACACTTGTGTAATTTTTGCATAAAATGTAACTTCCTTGTACTTGATTTAACTGAAGTGATTAGGGATGGAGAAAAGAAGTTGTAAGAAAATCCTGCACATAAAGGAAGGGGGTTTGTGGACATAAAGAGTTATGGAGCAGCTTGCTTATTCTACGAAGAGTTATGGAGCAGCTTGCTTATCCTACAAAAGAAGAATATTAACTGGACAGGACTCCTCTCATGGAAAAAGTGAGAAGCCTCTAGAAATCCTGTCTAAGGGGATGAGAGGATTCAGCCATTCTAGGACACCCTCTTTCCCCAGGGCACGAAAAAGGGAATACATGCTAACTCACTCAGAGCTTTTAGAAACAGGAGGAAAAGAAATCTAAATTGGCCAACAGCTGTAAGACTGGTTTCAAGACTGGCTCTCCCAATCCTTTTTTCTTCTAGAGTATTTTTCTCCAACTAATATTCTTATGATCTACCCCTCCTGGCCAGCCAGCAGGTTTAAAGAATATAGAAAACAGGATTTTCTCTTGCTATCCCTAACCAACCAAGGGTGTAGGGCAAAGGTAAGGAATGTGTGGCTCTCCAGATGTTTTTGGGCTACAGCTGCTATCATTCTTAACCACAGGCCATGCTGGCTGGCATTGATACAGGTTCCATGCTCCTATTGCATAGAGATACTGAGCCAATTTTTAAAGCAGCATACTACAATATGGCAAAGAAAGCATATCCTGTTTCACAGAACATCTGAAATGAACAGAGATGGAGGACCAACTTGTCCAAAGCTTCCTTGGTCTAGGGTATGAGCATAACCACTAAGATGGTTTCACACCTGTTCTTGTGTGGAAATGTAATCATCGATGAAGGGAACACCCTCATTGGGACCCTGTCCCCTGACGCAGGTGATCCTTGCCACTGACATCTGGCTGGGCTTGATGGTAGACTTGGTCCCATCACTGCGAAGTTCAGCTTCCTCCTATTACAGATTTTTAAAAGGGTGAATGGAGGTGCTCTGTGGTGAAAAAGGGCATTTCTCAAAGGCCTATGATCAAAACAGCCCAAGTTTAGGACTCCTCACACCCTCCCCCACCCTACTTCTCCCCCTCCCTCTGTGCAATATGTACCTCATTAAGAGTGACAAATTCCGCATCCAGTCCCACTAGGTCTCCTGCCTGTGGCATCTCATTCAGCATGAGTGGGATAAAAGTGGCATGACATTTGCGCTGTTTGCGGGCGAGGGAGGCTTCAGCGAGCAGCACACTGGCTTCAATAGGATTTTTGACTTAAAAGAGACAAGAAATGTGGTCAGCTGATTCATTCAATTCTAGGACACCTATTGAGATTACAGTATTAAGAAAAAGCAGGGAAATCTCACCTTGGCTGAGGGATGCCTCAGAGGAGAAGGCCACATGAAATGGGACTCCTTTGATATATAAATTATACTTTATTTCCAAAAGCTCTAAGCTAAGTGGAAAAGGTCAGTCACTCAGAACAATGTAAGGAAGTAGGGGGCTAGGATCTTTCATAAATCTGCTGATATCATAAAACTGACTCACCTAGAGGATTTACTGTACTCAACATCAGCAAAGGAAGGGTTTTCCTATTAGGACCAGATCTACAGCAAGGGAATCTCAACACTGAAGTTGATAACACTAATTCACACAGCACAAGAAGCATACCCAAATGGGTTTGGTACTATGTAAAGGTTAGGAGTGCAACAACAACAGTTCATATTTACATCTTTCAGGATACACTAAATTGTGGCAGAAGCATTGTAAATGTTTGAGAATCCACCAGCAGCTGTGCAGTTAAACCTGTGCATATATGGGATAATCAGCACTTGTGGGAGGGGTGCTGCATTATGCCTGAAGTCAGCCCACCTTCTACTGATTTCATTTCCCAGTGCCACTCAGAGGTTGTGCAACTGCACCTTGTCTTGCACCAGCAAAATAATTTCACTGGAAAATAGTGGTTTTGGGTCTCCCTGTTTGAATGCTGCACAGTCCTTTCCACTGTATCATGATGATCTGTCTGTTTCATTTCCTCTTGATTGCAGTATACTTCCTCACAAAATGTACTCAATTTCTCCCCTCAAACTCTGCAGCATATGACTACCTCACGGCAACTTTCTTGATCCTCACACCCCCTTTGTAAAAGAGGGTGGGGCCATTTCCCTAAGAACTGAAATGCTGCTACATGATGGGTCTCACTGGAATTTCCTTCTCAGGCAGTAGTCAGTTTTCAACATTTGGCAAAACAGAGAGGAGGAAGGCAACAGAGAAGGTCAAAAATGAGAGCATAGGGTGTATAGGGAAGAGAGATGGGACTGGACTTGATCTGTTCAAATACACAGCCTATTATAAGCAAGAAAGAGACCATTTCCCCCTACTTGGCAACTGAAGGTTTAAATGGTGGCCAGGATGGTGGAGGGAGAACAGTCCACAGGCTCCATGGAGTTCTTCCCAAACATCTGTTTTTGCAGCAGCAGCTGCTGCATTTACTAACAAATTATTGCATTTTGGAAGCGAGTCATCAGAGGGAAGAAATGCATCTTCAGCTTAATACAAGGCTGCATGCCCAGACATGCCCTTGGAAGTGTGTGATTCAGCTTAGAAACAATCTGTGTACTCACGTGCACCTTGTTTTAAAGCAAAAATGAAGTTTGGTCAGTGCAGCCCCTTCATTCCCCAGAAATTGCCTAGCCCTGGTTTAACATGAAGAGGCTTGAATCCCCACATGGCCATGCAAACCCACTGGGTGACTTTGGGCAACTCACACTCTCTCAGAGAAAAGCAAAGGCAAACCCTTTCTAAACAAATCTTGCCAAGAAAACCATGTGATTGGTTCACCTTAGCGTTGCCATAAGTTGGAATCAACTTGAAGGCACACAACAACAATTCCACTTTTTCTTTCAGAAAGGGTTCTGTCCTGGGTCAGGTGTTATTCAACATCTTCATCAATTACTTGGATGGTGGAATAGAGGGCATACCTATCAAATTTGCAGATGACACCAAATTAAGATGGGTTGCTAATACCTCAGAGGACAGGATCAGAATTCAAAATGACCTTAACAGATCAGACAGCTGGGCCGAAACTAACAAAAACAAAAACTAACAGGGAGAAATGTAGGATACTACACTTGGGCAGTAAAAATGAAATGCAGATATAGGATAGGCATGACAACAGTATAACTGGCTTGACAAGAGTATATGTAAAAAGGATCTAAGAACCTTAATAGACCCCAAGCTGAACATGATTGAACAGTGATGCAGCAGCTAAAAAAGCCAATGTGGTTCTAGGCTGCATCAACAGGAGTATAGTGTCTAGAACAGGGGTAGGCAACCTTTCCCTGTTAAGGGCCAAGGGACTTCAGCTCCCAGAAGTCTCAGCTATGTTGGCCAATAGTCCCATGTTGGCCAATAGCTCCTGGGATTCTGGGAGTTGAAGTCCCTCAGCCCTTAAAGGGGAAAGGTTGCCTACCCCTGGTCTAGAAGATCAAGGGAAGTAATAGTAGCACTCTATTCTGCTTTGGTCAGACCTCACTTGCAATACTGTGTCCAACTCTGGGTATCACAATTCAAGAAGAATATAGACAAGCTAGAACATGTACAGAGGAGGGTGGCCAAAATGGTGAAAGATGTGGAAACCATGCCTTGTGAGGAATGGCTTAGGGAGCTGGGTATGTTTAGCTTGGAGAAGAGAAGGTTAAGCAGTGACATGATAGCATATTCAAATATTTGAATGGATGTTATATGGATGTCACATGGAAGGATAGATGTCATATGGAAGAAGGAACAAACTTATTTTCTGCTGCTCCAAAGATTAGGACATGGAGCAACAGATTCAAACTATAGGAAAAGAGTTTCCACTTAAAACATTAGGAAGAACTTCATGGTGGTAAGAACTGTTTGACAGAGGAATACACCGTCTTGGAGTGTGATGGAGTCTCCTTCTTTGAAGGTTTTTAAACAGAGGCTGGATAGCCATCTGTTGGAAGTGCTATCACTGTGGACTCCTGAATGGCAGGGGGTTTGGATGATATGGCTCTTGCAGTCTCTTCCGACTCTATGATTTGATGATTGTCAGATGAATGTGCTAAATATGTAAACAATAGAACACTGGGAGATAACCAAATGAGAATGTAAACAACTGACTGACTGCAAGGGAAATGGAGTACCAGCTGTTTCTTGGGATAAACCAATCAATTTAACCCTACACAATGGGATGCCCAGCTTTCTGCTTTAACCCACACCCTTGCACAGCATGGTGGAGTCTTATTATAGAAACTCTGCTGTTAACCCTCCTTGTAGAAGCAAGTATGTGGGTGGATGAAATGAATTTATGGTGTGTTGGTTTTATCTGACAGATTTTTCTGTATACTCCCACACACCCATGTACTTGGTAATTTTTCATAAGGATTTCCACACCTAATATTTCTAAATACCTCAAGCTGTAGGGACAGAAGAAAATGAGGCTTCATAGAGTCAGTGGCAGACCATACTTCAACTTGGCTCTTCTAAGTCAAATAACTGCTCTAGCCCCATCCATGTTATCAAATGAACATATGCACAGATTCACTCACTGATTAGATTGTATTTGGAGTGAAGGTTCCTCCGCACATAATAAAGGATAGCCGGCACCTTCCAGCTCATGTCAAATTGCACAGCTTCACACTGCAAATCCAAAAGGAAACACCAAATAAAGAGTAAGTAAAAATGGAAGCACCAGGTACATTTGAGCTGTGTGTGCACACCTTGGATTGTTTTGGATCAGAATGCACAAAGTGGAAGCAGAGCAGAATTTCCAGATAACATACTGCTAGGAACTCATGGCAGGGCCTGAGTAACAGCTTGGCACAGAGCACTCTCAAGTATGATTACATTTCTGGCATCTGGCTTACATATCGTTATGATTTTACATGTTTTTTTACGATGAAATTAATGTTGACACCTACTTCCTTCCTATTGTGATTGAATACTTATTCATTATGCTTGTTTTATTCCCCCAGGACAAACAGGAAGGCTTTATTTATTGGTCTAATGTCAATGTACATATTACTATTTCCTGTTCAGGTGTCTCCTGCTTTTCAACCACTCATTTTTCAACACCTTGCTCTTTTGACCATTCTAATCCAGAATTTGTGTATTTGACATGGGGTCTGTTCTTTCAATTAATTTCATTTAAAAGGGTTGAAAGAATGGAGTTTGTTCTTTGGTTCAAATAGATTGGGAAGGTTTTTTACTTTTGCAGGGAGGTAAACATTTGTTTGGCTGAGGCAATTATGGATTGGGCAGGGGAGGCATTACTAATACACTTTTATTTTGCCTGAAAGAACACTGAAGCTTCTATGGCCACAGGAATTATCAAATGGGGGAGGAATACCATTTAAGATGCTTATTTTCATTCTATGTGAGGGAGCATTTTAGTTAGGCAGCAGCATGGGCTGAATAGAACAATTTAGGGAAAGCAGGAGGGCATACACAGGCTTGATGGATGAAGAGCCCTGGTGGTGCAGTGGTTAAATGCCTGTACTGCAGCCACTCACTCATAGACCACAAGGTTGCGAGTTCAATACTAGCCCAGGCTCAGGCTTGACTCAAGCCTGCATCCTTCCGAGGTTGCTAAAATGAGTACCCAACTGTTGGGGGCAATGAGCTTACAGTTGTAAACCACTTAGACACCCCATAGTGTGGTATGAAGTGGTATATAAATGAAGCTGCTTTGCTTTGCTTTGCATTGCAGCTGAGCAGCAGGAAGCAGAGTCCAGTCAGAGGTGCCAGCTCTTCAGGGGAAGGAACAGTTCAAAGAAAAACCCTGGAGTGGATCCCAGTGGCTCCACAGTGCCAGTGCATTTGTGAATCCATGATTTACTCTGAACTGTTCCTCCTTCACCAGCTTTCTTTACTTCTGACTATTGGGAACGCAGGAAAGGAGGAAAACCCATCAGAGCAGGAGCCCCCACAACTGCCCAGTTGTTATTGGTTGCAGAAAGCACACAATGAAGTGAGCCAAGCTAAAAAACCACTACTGACAGTGCTACTGCCGCCGCTGCCGCCACCTCCTCCTCTCAGCAGCGGTGAGGCATGTCATTCTTCTCAGGTTTTAAAAAGCAAGATTCTTAGATGTTGAAAAAAATCAAGAGCACAGACTTTGAAGTGTTCTGGTCTTTTTACCTTATCCACAGGCTCAATGAGAAAGTCATTGAAGAGGTACCACTGTTGGTGTGTAACACCCTGGGCAAAAAGAAGGAGAGGAGAAATGTTTATCGGTTGCAATTTTCATTCACAGATAACAAGCCACAGTCAAACAGTGAAGATTACCTCTATCCAAAGTAGCTTGACATAACAGAAGAAGGCCTTGCCAGCAGCGGGGATTCTCCTACAGTTTATACACCACTGATGAGAGGCCAGGAGATGGGAACAGCATAGAGATTTTTATTCTTTTAGCTCACCTCTTTTCTTTGGTGGTAGGTTTCCCCCACTTTGATATGCCCCACTAGGCTGCCCCCAGTGCGGGAGTCCAGAATGTGGACAACAGTCGCCATGAGGTCATACACATATGTCGATTCCTGATCGTCCAAGATGCTCAGCTGCAAAAAATAAATAAATAAATAAATAAAAATTATTCCACCAGTAAGTTTGATTTCTGAGTAGCTGAAGCACACACACACACAATTTGATTTCTGAGTAACTAAAGCGTGCGTACACACACACACACACACACACACAGACTAAACTGACGACCAACTAGTATCATCCTCCCCAACAAACTCTCATGTACAAATGGCAACCCTATGTACCATTGGCAGCATTGATCATGACTACAGCCTAGGTTTCTGTTCTAGCTCAGGAATTTCATCTATTTTTCCTGACACATGGACTACTTCAGAGCATTCTTGCAGCATCTTTTTTTGTTTTTAAAAAAGTAAGAAATTAGGAAAAAAGAGGCAATATTTGCAACATATCCATGCTATATCATACTTGCTGTTGTTCTCAGAATGCTCTACAACTTGGCTGGGTCTGTTCATATTCATCGTACTCACTTGAGAAAGGGAAAACTCTTTTTGGCATACGCTACAGCTCTTGACTGAACAAAAAAGACCTATGTTTGCTTTCCTCCTCCTTCTTCTATCTTATCCTAGATATCCTAGGAATCATTTCATCACATTTACAGCAGCATTATGACATCTGCACACTTTTCCCTAGGCCAAATCAACTATTTCACTCTTCCTTTAGGTTTTTTAAAACATTTGATAAAGTGGTGTGAAGTAAAACCTCACATTACAGGGATGCACAATAAACATATACCTGGTAGAATTTTGGCTTATTGCTCTCAAACATGTGTTTGGTTCAGTTTATGACCCCTCCCCTATTGCTTACACTAACACAGAGGACACACCTACTATTCATCTACTAAACTAATTTCAGAGATTGTTTAGATGCAGCTGATTCTCTCTGAAAGGGAACAGAACTGGATTAGATTCCCTAGTTAATACTATGAAAGCATTTCCCAGTCAGTCACCATACTGTCCCTTTCCTGTGAAGAAATAATGCTTACTTCAGCACTTTCATCCCAGTTGTAAACCTCCAGCTCCTTATTCTTAGAGAGCTTCATCTTTATGGAATAAGGAATCCATATGTTCTTCAGCTCTTCAACAGAGGTATAAGAGTGCCCCCCCTCTGCTCCTCCCAATTCATTCCTGAGAGCAAAGTAAACACAAGGACAAACAGCACCAGAGTTAGAAGAAAAGATAATAAGCAAGGCTGGGATGATAGGCTCAATTTTGCAGTTTTCTGGAGTTAATTAGAATACACCAACACACACAAACCAAAGATATGAGCTTGAAGATTTCAGGGTGAAAGAACAGATAGTATTAGCCAGTTGATCATCTATATGATGCCTAATTTCTAAACAAGTGTTTACCTCTCTTAAAGAAATGACTATAACAGAAAATGCAATATCAAAATACAAAACCATCCATATATTTTACAGGCAAAATTTAAAATAGGAGCGAAAATCATTTAGCCCTCCAGATGTTGGTGGACTGCAATTCCCAGCATTCCCCACAGCTAGTTAGGGCTGCTAGTCCTAGCAGCAGCCCTAGTACTTGCAGCAGCCTTTGTGGGCTGGGAGGCAATACAGAAATACTTTAAATGAATAAAAACAAAGGAATACATTCCCACCCACCTTCAGTTAAAAGCAAGAATGGATGGGGAGAAATCTGTTGATTTTTCATTTTTGATATAAGGGAACTACTTTATGAAGGATAGATGTTATGTTGAAATTAGGCCCATGACAGAGCAGGTTATGTTCCTGAGATAATGTGCACTCTCAAAGCTAAAAGGATGTTTTTGGCTCACATTTATTTTATAGAAGGCATGTATGCTCCTGCTCTGATTTTTGAAGTCATAACACATTAATGCAGCCTGGCAAAAGTTGGTCTGTGCAGAGACTGGCATTTTCTCCTTTAATTTTTGTTGAATCTCTGAATCTCATGAATCTCATAGCCTGAAGCTAAGGTCTAGCTCAAAACTGTGGACACTTGGGCTTCAAAAGTATTTTAAGTCACAGAAGGGGAAGAGTGTGCAACATTATCCCTCACAACTACTATGAGTATGTAGCGTGAAATTTTGGGATTGGCCAGGGCTAGTAGCTGGTCATTTAAGAAAGCAGATAGGAAGAAAATTAATTAATTCAAGATGTGGTGCTGGAGAAGAGTGCTGAGGATCCTGTGGACAGCCAAAAGGACAAACAAATAGGTCCTAGAGCAGATCAAGCTGGAAATCTCTTTGGAAGCCAAGATGACTAGGATTGAGGCTGTCGTATTTTGGCCACATCATAAGAAGGCACAACTCATTGGAAAAAACAATAATGCTAGGAAAGGTGGATGGAAGCTGAAAGAGGGGAAGGCCACATGCTAGATGGATGGACTCTATTAAGGAGGTCATGGGTATGAATTTGCAGGATCTGAGCAGAGCAGTGGAGGACAAGGAATCTTGGAGATGTCTCTTCTACAGAGTTGCCATGGATCGAGATCGATGACAGTGGATAACAACAACAACAAAAGTATAAATACTAAAAGCCTGTCCCTCTATCCTTGCTTCAGTAATACAAGAACATATATTCTGAGTGTGGATTTCAGTACATTCACTTATGGCAAACCCAGGACAGAAATGAAACAAAATTTCTCTTCAACTACGCTTCTGAATTACAGATAAGTCAACTGCAATTCATAAGCAACTATGGCCAGATTGTGGAGGAAGAAATGGTCATGAAATTAATCATTTCAGGAACAATATTATTACATATTACAAACATATGATAAATTATTATTGTATCAGAGCATAACTATTCAAGGAATAATGTTTTACACAAATGCAATACAATCATTTTTCAGTCTACACAAAGCTTGTAGTTACTGCTGCAATTCTTTCAATGAACTTTGTTGTGTTTCATGTCTTAGCATAAGCAAGACAGAGACAGAAGTGATATTGCCCTTTACTCTTAACAGCAAGTGCTTTTAGAAGGATAAGGTTGGAATCTGATTGGAGAAAAGACAACATTTCTTCATCTGGGGTGATAAACCATTCGACATGGATATAAGCCAGTCTTAGATGTAAATGCTCACCATTCCCCAAGAGATATTTCTCTACTGGTGGGGAGTTCCAGGCCACCCTTCTTCATCATCAACTTCTTAAAGGAATACTGTTAAGAAAGGATAAGTCAAAATAAATGTACATTCAAATGCTCAGTGATTTCATTCAGCACCAGATATTTCTTACTTCTCCATGTCATTATCTGGAGATTAAGAAAAGGAGTTGAAAAGATGCTAGTCTTAATCCGATTATTCCACAACCTGGCAGAGAGCAAAAGCATACTTTACTTCCCTTCTGAAGTGACACATTTGCCTTACCTTCAACAGCACTGGCAATCGGGCCTAAACACATATAACAAAACAAAAGCACACTCGATTCCTTAGGTTTTTATTTTAGAAATTGATCATATAATATTGGCTTGAGTGTGTTGGAATATTTTAATATAGGCCCCAGGTGTCAGGAGAGCATGAAAGATCATGGGGCAAAATCTGACAAAGCATTTTCTGACTGAGCCTCAACTGCCTAATTAATACAGGGATTCATCTATACCTCTGCTTGCATTTTCCAGAATTCCGCCTCCTTGGAACTGTTCACTTCACAGTTAATGACCAAAACATCAGGCAAGCAGCGGATGTTGCGAGTCTGGACCTTGAACAGCAGAAGGAGAAGGCATGTGATATAAGGACAAATGGCAAAGATAAATACTTGGTACTAACACTGGTTTTATGTTAGACTTTATACTGCCTGATCAGACTAATGGTCCTTCCAGAAATCTTTTGGTTATAGCAGATGGTAGCACTAAATGTTTCAGAAAAATCAGTATCAGAGGTTAAAATGAGAAGAAATAAAACTATATCCCTCCTTTGGAACTGATTGTTCCAGACATCAGCAAGAATTTTAACTTCAAAACATAATGGTGGTTACTCACAGACCCTCCAGCAGAACAGCTAAATACTAGTGTCAGGGTGTTAGCTCTCTATCAAACACCCAGCTTGCATGATCAGGGTGCTTTCAGTTGCTGCAACCTTGCTGCCATATACAGAGCTTACCTCGGATCAGTGTCACAAAATAGGGTCCATTAGTCCATTAACAATGGTTTGAATAACACATGATTTCCCTCCTGCTTACCGTGGGTTGGTATTTCTCACAATTCTCACACCAGGCCTGGGTGTTCTGTTCCAGACAGATGCTCCTCTTCAAGATCTGAGCAAAGTCATAATCTTTGATTTTATCTGGAAAGACAGCAAGAAAATTGTGCAGCCTTCACTGCCTCAAAAATTAAACCAGGAACTAAAACCTAACCCAGCCAGAAAAATGCACTGAAGAAAATTTTGAGTAAACAAAGATCAGCTGCTAATCATGACGATATCAAGAAGCAGTTGCCTAGATTCAGTGATAAGCATAACTTTAACTCATCCAAAAATCTAAAATTTTTATCTCACTGAGCACTGCCCAGTCAAGTTTGGGCCCAAACTGTTTAGGCCTTCTCACACGAAGCTCAAACAAAACATGCAATAAACCAGGGAATTTATACTAATACTAGGTCCCCAAGGGGGGACATTAGTTTGAAGGGCTGAAATTTCATTACAGTTCACTCCACAGCCCTTCCAGGTGAAGAACAGGGTTTAAAAAATAAATAAAGGCAACCTTGCTTCAGAGTAGTGGACTTGGACTCAAGAAATCTGGACTCATATTTAAGTTACTCAGTGAGCTAAGTGAGTTTTCTTCAGCAAGTTTTTTTCTTCATGGAAAAGATGGGAAAATATAATTATAAAATCATATAGGTTACTTTGAGAATTGCCAGGAAAAATCTTGCAAACCACTGTTTATGTTAAGATGTGTTGTTGCAATTAAATAATAAAAGCACCCTACATATATATTCTTAAAAAATGATTCTTAGTATTTGAAGTTATCATACCATAAGAGACCTGCCCATTACTTATCTTGACTGTCATATTGAAAAGAACAGATTGTACTCAAGACAAATATCATAAAAGCAATGAGCTTATAGCTTTCTTAACTACCAATTGCAACATTCTATAGATACCCCAATGGCCATGTGCGTGCGTGGGATTCTGGGAGTTGTGATCCAAAAACCTAAGTTTTCCAAGTTCTAAATAGATGCATCCTATCACATCTTGAGAAATGTAATTCCAAATTGCTTTTAAAATCAAATTGTTCCTGCTTCATAAACCTGGAAAGACTAGGTGGAAAATCACAAAAGACTCAATGGAACTGCCTTAGGTTCCAAAAATAAAACCCACTCTACAGTTCAGCTCCGTGTTTCTTTTACTCTTTTATTAGTCCCTGAACTTCATACCGTTATTTTCTGGGTAAGAGAGAGTAAAAAGGAGTGTTGAAGATACTCGGACTGTCTCTTTGCCACAACGACACATGCTGCAATTCTCCACTTCACAGCTGAAAAGCTGCCCAATGACTGAGTCCCCTGAAGATCCAAAGCTGCTAGAAGAAACAAGACTATTTTAGCAGAGCCTTGAATCAGGAATTCAGGAAAGCAATGCTGAACTGCACAGAGGATAGCTATCAACTGTCCTCTGTGCCATTTAAAAAAATATTCTATTGTTCTGTGACAGCTTACAACTGGTAACCATGTGCAGACTCATCTATACTATAAGGTACCCTGCTGAACACATTTACCAGTTGTAATTTGTCACAAAAATATAGCATTTAAAGATTTATAAGTCCACTCTCACATGAAATAAAACACTCTTAACAAATCATAACATTATGGGTCACTATAAGCATGGCCACTCGAACAATTAGATAACAAGAATTTTTATAGGACAAAAATGTAAAATACTTTAAACTGATTCATGTATCCCATTGAGTTTACGCCACATATTAGACAAGTAGCTAAAACCATTTGATCCTTGAGGTCAGACTTTCAGAACATCACAGTAAGTTCAATAATAGGGTAGAACTATTTAGTCTTTGATACTATTGAGATGTCATATAAATTGAAAGATTTTTCTTGTTTTGCCACTGAAATACATTCATCTAACAAATGTTTCACATTGAATTCTTTTATTCCAATAGATCCTAATTTTAAAAAAGGACTGTATTTTGTATTTGTATAAAATGGGAAATTATACTATATTGTGCTTCTAAATTTAGAACTACTGTTTTGTAATATATGAGCAAAACATGCTCTATTGCAACAGATTAATTGAGCTCATAGGATCAGAAACCAGTGTTGGGTAATTCTTATTTGGTGAGAAATATTTGTAGTTATTATTACCTCTATAAGATTTGTTTTGTGTTACAAGTTATTCCTGTAAGATAAGTGGAGAGTTTGCTAGTTTTAATTTAATTTATTTCAGGAGCAACTGGAGATACATTATTCCACTGTTTTCACATTTGGTATTATGAAAAAAGAATCTTGACCACAGTTTAGTATATCTGCATTTATACCTTTGTCCTTGAATCAGAGTAATCACAACAAAATTTTACTGAAAAGAAATGTTAGTCTTGCCTGAAATATGTTCATTTCCAGCAGCAAAAATATAAACATTCTTTGGATGGGTTGCTTCTCCCACTTGCTCCAATAGGCAGGTTGCTCCTCTCAACTGATTCCTCTTTTTTCTTTGTTTTAATAAAAGAAAAGGCTACTGAACAGCTTACTGAGGAGAAAACAGACACAGTCCTAGTGTCCCAGTCTCCTAGGAATCATCTACATGTGTTTTTGCCCAACACCAGCACATTTCCAGGTGGGCAGAATGTTCATCTCTTGCTTCTAGAAATGAAAGTATTCAGGTAAGATCAACATTTCTTTTTCCAGCAGCAAAGGGAAGACCATCCTTTGGATGGGACATACCAGAGCTCCCAGATAAGGGGTGGTGGTGCTGGTGTCCCTTGAGGTCTATTGTTGTACCACTTGCTTCAGTAGCCACCTGCCAAAACTAGCTTTGGCTGAGGCAAAGATGTCAAGTTTGTAGTGCCTTGTGATTATGGAAGATGAGTGCCATCTTCTGCTCTGCAGATTTCCACTGGGCTAGCGGCTAAGGCTGTTGATGTGGCTGCATTCCTAATTGAGTGAGCAACCATCTCTCCCAGTAGGGAGAGATCTCTCTCCCTTAATCTCTCCCTTAAGCACTCCCTAAGCAGTTTACAATGTGTAAGCTAATTGCCCCCAACAGTCTGGGTACTAATTTTAACAACCTTGGAAGGATGCAAGCCTGAGTTGAGCCTGAGCCCCTTGGCTGGTATTGAACTCGCAACCTTATGGTTTGCAAGTGAATGGCTGCAGTACTGGCATTTAACCAGTGCGCCACCAGGCTCTTGTCTGAGTAAGGAGTCAGACAAATGTATGCCCTCTTGAGATATCTCCGTATCTTCCCTAGCTCCTTTGAGGGACAAGGGCAAAAGGAGAGGAGAATAACTTCTTGTGCACTATGGAAGGTGGAGTTTACCCAGTCATAAAACCACAGAGTCATATTTGATAATGAAGAACTCCTTGCATGCTGATAGGATGCCAAGATCTGACACTCTGCGAGCTGAGGTGATGGCTGTCAGAAACAGTACCTTCCAGAACAGGTGCTTCAGGGCTCAAAGGGGGAACTATTGGTGCCTTCAGAACTGTCAGTGCAGCAAGGAACGATGGACTGTCAGTGCAGCAAGGAACGTCAACTCTATGAGTCATCTATGAACATCAAAGTGAGATACATTCCTGGCTCCATGTTTATGAGGGAGTAGAGTGGTAATGGCTGCCATTTGTCTTTTGATTGTGTTGAGTCTGAGACTGCGGTCAAAGCACCCCCCCCAAGAAAATTCAGTAGGGAGGAGACAGAGAACCCCCAGGAAGTTGATGTGCTTGCATCTGTACTATCTACAGAAGACTCTAAAGGTTATTTGTAGATTCTATTTGTCAATGTGTGCCTTGAGCACAGAATGGTGCTTACCACCTTGTCAGAGTAGCCATTATGCTTTAGCATGCCCTACTCCATTTCCAGGCATGGAGCTATAGCCACTCTGGATCAGGGTGGCAGATCTGGCCCTGTGTGAGGAGGTTTGCACAGGCTAGTAGTGGCATTGAGTCTAAAGCCATGTGGGTGATCTTGGAGAACCAAGCCCACCTTGGCCATGCTGAGACAACTAGGATTACAGATAACCTTTCCATCTGTATCTTACTCATCATCTTGGGGAGCAGGGCAATTGTGGAAAGGCATACAGCAGCCCCTTTGACAAGAGGAGATGGCCACTGTATTCACACCTTGCATGTCCTGAATCAACACCTCCTTCCTTTGCCCATTTCACACTGGATGTGGGCAGCGCAGGGTGGTAGTGGAATGGAGGGATTTTTCCTCATCTGGTTGCTCTCCACATCTTGCATGGCTGCGATGCTCTCTAAGCCTATCTCCTGTCCACCCGTGGCAGCAGGGGGTGAGCTATAAAGGAGGGGAGAGTCTCCAGGCCGGCCGGCAATCTTCTCCTCAGACTGGGCAGGTCTGGACACATCCACGACCAGTTGTTGGAAAATTCCTGAACTCCTGGGGGGAGGGGAATGTGAAGGGTGAAAGCATCAGAAAGAGCCCAAAAGAAGGAAAACTAAGAGAAAGGTGGGGTTTTTTTAAAGAGTACTGACAGGAACTGAAGAGGACAGGAAAGAAAAGGTTAAAGTTAAAATTAAGGCAGGAAAAACGTGAAGAGTGAAGGAAAAATCGCATCCTATCTGAGTGGTAAACAGGAATAAGACTGACCTTTACTCGGGGTCACTTCCCTCATGGAGACACAGAAAAAGGTCTGCCTTCTTTCTGCCTATTGGAGCAAGAGGAAGAAGCAACACATCCAAAGGATGTTCCTCCCTTCACAGATTGGAAATTCACTGCTGTTGTTATTAATGTGTATTTTCAGTGATATACTTCTATTATTAGAAGAGTTGTAAAAAGATCAATATGCAACACATTTCTTATTATAATAGTGTTGCACACTGCTACTGTTGCTTTCCATTCTTGGGATTTTTGTTTTCAGTTGCTTTGCTATCTGGAATTAGTCTTGTTTTGTGATACTGTTTTAAAGCTTGTCGGCCATGAAGCAGAATGTGTTGGTAGATTCCTAAAGTTGCACAAGGCTGAAATCACCATAATCTCAATCTCTTCACAGTAGGGTCAGAATGGATGGATGGAAAATGTTTAATACCTGCTGCCAATGCCCCGGTAAGCCTGAGGGCCTTCCTGCTCTTGAGTTTCCTGATGGAGTTGGGTCAGAATGAAACGGTTCCAACTTTGAATCAATCGCCCTAAATTCACTTTTCCTGTAGCCTCATCTGAATCAGCCAAGATCAGTCCCAAAGCAGCTGCCTCTGGAATAGTGCGGAAGGCACGCAGGAAATTACTACCCTAAGACAGAAAAAATGAACAGACAATTGCTTAGACTGGGTTAAAATACTGCCTGAGCTGAAACCTGAAAAAAGCTCAGCTTAAAACTGTTCTATGATCCCTTGTAATATTAGGTGTATAACTGATGTCATGAGCCCAAGCTGGGCAAAGAGATGGGGGACTGATCCAGATCAATTGCCAAGAAAATGACAGAACCCGTATCTTTCTAACACCTGACACAGGAAGCGGAGAACACAAACCTTTAAGGTTCAGTAGCCCAAAGCACTGTTCCAGATGAAAGAAATGTCCATAGCCTTTTGAAAATAAAAGCTTATTCATGGGAAAGAGCCTCTTTATGAGTAAACTAGCAGGGTACTAAGCAGAGAATACATGTGCCTTGCAAGATTGGAAACTCAGTGTGAGGACAAGTGAGAGAAAGAGACTGGAGTACTCAACTTTCATCTAAGGCCTTGGGATAAGCAACTGAGATAGACCAGCAGGAAAAAACATCCCTCCCACTCAGTCCTCCTTATGAGATAATAAAATGATGAAAGAAAACTGAATAGGAATAGGATGGGATAGAGCAGGGGTAGGCAACCTTTCCCCTTTAAGGGCCGAGGGACTTCAGCTCCCAGAAGCCTCAGCCATGTTGGCCAATAGTCCTATGTTGGCCAATAGCTCCTGGGATTCTGGGAGCTGAAGTCCCTTGGCCCTTAAAGGGGAAAGGTTGCCTATCCCTGGGATAGAGTGTGGAGATCATAGTGTCATTTCTACCATATGGCCCTGCTACATGCCACAAGCACAAAAAGATATTGCTGTACAAATAAGAGTGCTATCGTCAGTGTGCTGCACTGAGCTGTGCTCACATGCAATTGCCCTGCACCATAGGAAAAGATGGAAAAATGGAATTTACAGCCATTTCCCCTCTCCTGGAAGTGCTTCATCAAGGTCAGCTATGCATGTATACCAGGGAAGAGCAAATTGGCAGGCCAATTATATCCTGCAAAACCTGCACCAGCTTCTCTGCACCCACAAACAGCTTTTGGGGTGGCTATGTATCAGCCAAAAGGGAGACCAGAAGTGGTGTGTTTCCTGATTGGTCAATGGCCCCAGCTTCTGCACAATTGTCTCTGAGGAACTGACAAAGAGGGTGAATGCAACTCCAGATTCATGGTGCAGCCATATAGGCTTTTCCTCTGCTCTTAGCTCTCTTCTAAATTACATCCTACCAAAAATTCTGCATGGTATCTTAGATCTACCCATCTTTACCTGACAAGGGTCTCCTCTGGACAAGTCTAGCATGTGGAATAAGAACCCCAATTCACAGCTCAGGCAAAACTCTTTCTGGCACAAATGATTCTGGACCAAGCAGCGGACAGGCTCCAAGAAATAAAGGACCTGGAAAAGGAAACAATGGACAGAAGAGACAGAGTCAGAGCAATGAAGGAACTGTGCAAAGCCATTGTGTAGAGAAGGTAACATTGTGCTTACCTGGATCATGCAGTTACAGTAAGCATTTGGGATGTGGGGCTCTAGACCAGCAAAAAGAGTCTTGTTATAATGTTTGAAGTCAAAGTCCTCAAGGCCCAGTTTGGAATATTTGATTGTGACCTTAATAAGACAAACCAGAAAATATCCTTGAGTGGCAATATGTTAACAGAAATACACTGGGACACGTGCTCACTTAGCATGCCAGCATGAGAGAATTCCACTGTTCATGAAGCAATTGAAATACCCCTCACTCTTTTCACCCAAGCAAAAGCACACCTGATTTCAGACTCTAATCTGAGAAGATACTGAGACAATTCATGTTTCAGTGCAGTTCCTATGATTCAATATCACAGAAAGATGCAGAAGTAACACCAAACTCAACATTATCTCCCATTAGCTTTTCTTGCTCCACATCATGAAAAAAGAAGTAATCTGCCCTGCTTGGATTGGACTATGAGTAAGACAATATTTTATCCACCCTGGTTTAGCAAGCTTTATTATACAACAAAGATGACTGTTCTCTTGTATAACAGATCAAATTCATTGTGTGGATATGGTGAGAATGTTCAAAGCATGTTGCAAATAATACTGCATTTCATGACAGGTCCTTTTATGCTGTGTTCTTCTGAAAATCCCTCATATCTGTTCATATTTCCTCTGTAAAAAAATTTAAACACCCAATATAGCAGGTAAATACAAACCTTCCTATATTTCTTTGCCACCATGTAGATATGTGGCTCCTCTTCTCGTCCAATGGGGGATTCAGGGACTTGGCTGAAATTGTCAGACTCGTTGTCAAGCTCTTTCAACCGATAGGGAATCTGCAGAAGACAGAAGCATGCTAGCTTTAACACATAGTTTGTATACCATATCCATTCTTACTTTATGGTTTTCAAGGATAAGATAGAGGTGATAAACACATTAGAAGCAAGTGTGCTTTAAAAAATGGCATATAGACCCACTTTGACCCCATCATACACAAGACAACCAAATCCCTTTCCCTCCACTATGTGACTCTCAAATGTACAGAATATACTATGAATAATAATAAAAATGCAGAACATTTTGCTACCTTGTGGCATACACAACAGATAGAATTAATATATGTCCAGTCTTACAGTAGCATGTTTATTTACGTCAAACAGCCAAGGTAAAATTTACTAACACCGAATCACAATGTTCCAACACCCACAAATTTACAGGATGTGCTGGTTCTTTAAGGTAAGTGACAGCCACTAGGATACATAGGTGAAGCTATACATCTTGTCCTTAAGTTCAAAACCTATCCTATACCAATGCAAACCTATGTCTTAATGCAAATATTTCCCCCCTCTTTCTTCAATATAAAGCAGAGATGGGACACACGTGGCTCACCAAACATTGTTGAACCTCCTATCAGCCATACAGACAATAGGAAGATGGGAGCTACATTTCGACAACATCTGAAGAGACCCACTCTTGATCTGAACCATCAGCTCCTGTGACATAATGTAGATCTTTGTAATATATTTGACCACTGTCCAGTATTGCAACTCCCCAAGTCCTTAACAAGCACAAGTTGACACCTGTCCCAGCAACTACCTGATTTCGGAGCTTGGTCCTTGGGTTTGGCGCATACCCAATAAAGCCAACTTTTTTCATGGTGCGAAGGATCTCTGGGTCAACTGGTGGAGCTCGTCTATAAAATAAACTGCAGTTAAGACACAGCTTTCAAGTCTTGCTTGATAATATTTTTCAGCAATGTTCCCCTTAAAGTGTAGTGCAAACTCCTGAAGAAATACAGGCATTTATTAGAAGAACTGTGCAATCCAGAGAGTATGATTCCAGAGATAATCATTATAATATATATTATCATTATGCATTGTAATATGTATAAAATAGAGCATTCTCCACTTTAATTCCTGAATGTAGATACAGGTTGAGTATCCCTCATCTGAAAATCCAAAATATTCCAAAATTGAAAACATTTTTCATGGGAGGCTGAGATAGTGACACCTTTGCTTTCTGACAGTTCAATATATACAAATTTTGTTTCTTGAACAAACTTACTAGAAATATTGTATAAAATTATCTGCAGGTTATTTGTATATGGTATATATGAAATACAAATGAATTTCATGTTTTGACTTGGCCCCATTTCCAAGATATCTTATTATGTATGCAAATATTCAAAAATCTGAACTCTGAAACACTTACAGTCCCAAGCATTTTGGATAAGGGACACTCAATCTGTACTACCAAACTCTAAAAAGATTCTGCAATTATTTTTGGAAATCTATAGCCCAGCTTGTGCCCCAGCCAAGATTTAATTGGTCACTTATGAAAAAAATGTTTAAATGAGTAAAAGCTAAATTAAGAACATATAATAATAATAATAATAATAATAATAATAATAATAATGTATTTATATCCCACCCCTCTGAAAACCAATCAGGACGGATAACAACATAATATATGTTAAACCATAAATAACAAAACAGTAGTGACATGCTAACAAGGAGGACAGGAAAAGAGGAAAGATTCAGTGAACAGTACTAACTCTGAAACAATCTTCTAAAGATCTACCCTTCTCTTGAGATCTCCTGTCCTAAAGAATTACCTGGGTGCAGGGACTGAGTTTGCAGCTGGCCAGTCTGACAACAGTGATTCAGTGGTCAATGGCACAGGAATAAGTGACAGAGGCATGAGATCTTGGTTCCAATCAAGGTGGGGCAAAGAGTCCACAATACATGGCAAGGCAAAGTCAGTTTCCCGGGAGTAGGCATTGAAGGTGATCTCAGGTGAGTCAGCCCACAGGTGGACACAGCCTTCTGAATCTCCAAAGACTATGGCTTGCTTGCTGGCTGACACATCAAAGCTCATAATCAGCTGGCCCACCGTATTCACATGGAAGATGTCAGCAGGGTTGGCCAATCCAGTGGGCTCACAGAACTGACACTGACCTAAGTGAGACAAAAGAGGAGAAGGGGAAAAACCCCCAGAAACTCAGTTTCTCTCCAGGGATTTAAAGCAAACACTGCATTCTCTGAATTCAAAACAAATCCCTTCCTTTACACTGGGGTTAACTCTTTAAGAAGATCAGATTATGACAAGACAAGACTCTGAGTTTCCAGTAAGTCCACCAGCAGAGTTTGAGGATACAGAACATTCCTATTCAGCTACCTACCTGTCTGTGAGATTATGGCCAAACGAGATGTATAGGTAGGAATGAACTTCAGAAACAGAGGGTCAATGTGGACTTGTAAAGGTGTGATGGCTCGCAGCATACGCAGGTCATATACTTTGAGAAAACGATCACAGGCAAGGCCATTCATCCGACTGGAGAAGCCACAAGTCACCAGTAGGTTGCCATGGACATCAAAATCTGAAAGACTACCTGAGTAGGCATCAAACTCATGCTCCACAGCAAAGGTACGGAGGTCACGTAGGGACACCTAATTCAAAAAACAAGAAGATAACTTCATGAGAGTTGTTTAAAAGCACATGAGAAATAGAGTGGCACAAATGGACCATCACAGAGCAGTGACAGAGATCACAAGTTAAACATTTCTATTCTATTCTATTTTCTATTCTATTCATGAAACAGACCAAGCTTACCCTAAATGAGGCAGGTGCCTCAGTCCCTTTGTCTCTGTCTGTCTGTCTCTCTGTGCCTCATGGCACCCCAAGGTTTCATAGAAACATAACTTCTGAAGACCTCAAGGGCCATAAAGTTCAACCCCCTGCCATGCAGGTATACACAACCAAAGCACCCCAAACAGATCCAGCCTCTGTTTAAAAACCTCCAAAGGAGGAGACTCCACCACACTCTGAGGGAGAATGTTCCACTGTCAAAAAGTTCTTACTGTCAGGAAGTTCGTCCTAATGTTGAGGTTGAATTTCTTTTCCTGTAGTTTGAACCCACTGAGCTGGGCCCTGTTCTCTGAAACAGCAGAAAACAAGCTTGCTCCAGCCTCAATATGACATCTCTTCAAATATTTAAATAGGGCTATCATGTCACCTCTTAACCTTCTCTTCTCCAGGCTAAACATATCCAGCTCCTTAAGTCATTCCTCATAGGGCATCGTTTCCAGACCTTTCACCATAGGTTTTTATAACACCTCATTGGGAAACACTTCAAAACTTTTAAACTTCTGCCCAACTAGCCATCCTCATTGGGAAATTGCCTCTCATGATCTCTGTCACTCCTCTATGATTTATCTCCAATAAATGCAACTTAAAATCAACACATCATTTGTTTACATGGAGAGGAGAGTATACCTCTCAGCTGTGTTGCCCAGATAATAGAAGACCCTATATCACACAACCCTAACAGAATTAGAGTGGAATGAAATCTTGTTGAGTGATGCCACTCCGTTGTCAGCCCCAGGGCATAAAGAAAATGGGGGAAGCAGCAACTCCTGCTTGTTACTGAAGTTGATGCCCACTAGGCAAGAGTGCACAACAAAAATTAAATAAACTCCAACAGGTCACAGAGTAGTCTCCCATGATCACCTCTGGGATTTCAAAAGAAGAAAGAGTATATGAATCGAGTCTGAAAAACAGACTTTGCAATGTAGTGCAATGTGGCAGTTTAAGGCATCCCCACATGGAAGGCAAAATTAAGAAATGACACAGACATTAGTCAAGTCTGATTCTTTATGAGCAGGTGAGCAGGGTAGCAGGATCAGCCTTAGAAGTTAAATGGAGCAATTGTTGTTTAGCAGTTGAAGCACCTAAGTATGATGCTTGTTCTGAATGATTCCATAACCCAACAGCTCACTTTTAATTCTGACAACCTTACTACAGAGCAACCACTCAGTTTTTCCTGCAATACAGAGAATGAAAGATGTACAACAATTGTTGTGGTAGGAATGGGACACTTTGCCACTGGTATCAGATTCTAATTTAGACCTGTATTTTCAAAGGCAATCATTTGACAAGATGACAGGTAGGCCTGAAACAAACGATATTAAAAATGCAGAAGTGCTCAGATAAATTTTGGATCTCCTACCACAACATAAAATGAACAAATGCACAAACCCACTGCATCTAACACCTTGTGACATTTTGGGATGTTTCACCCACTAAAGGATTAGCATACAAATGTATTGACTGGTCCTTTGGATTAAAATATTGATTTTTCATAAAACCATTTGAGAGGAGTGCTCCTGGCTGTGAAACATCCAGGGGGTTGAGATAAGGTCGCTAATGATACCTTTCCTGATGTGTGGCCACAGAAGAAGAAACGGTTCGATTGTCTCATGATAGTGACTCCAGGCACTTCCACTGTGTACTAAAATAAACACATGATAAGTGGAATAAGATCTGGACAGAGGCAAGGCATACAACAATACATATACAGAAGCTATGCATGGGTAGGAGCTTAAAGTATCATAATTGAGGGTAGCTACCATTCCACTTCCGCTCAATTGAAACAACTTTTCCATAAGTCAGCAAAATCAACAGCAATTTTCCAGAAAATTAATACACAGACTATAGTAAGGATACAGTGCAAAAAAGTTAACTAAAGAGATAATCCACACATTTTCTTCTGTCCTAGCAATGACAGCTGGACTCTGGACCAGGCCTTGCTCAAAAGAGTTGCAAAATCTCCTGACACTGAGTACAGCTGTACCAATGCTGGCTGCAGAGTTTGTGAGTTGCACTGTATTCAGCTTTACATATCCTAGAGTTCGGTCAAAGCTTGGTAGACTGTGGTGATGCAGGGAATGGCACTGGCATTGTTTGTGCCCTAAAATACAATGTTTTAAAATATAAATTAGAATGGTGTGGGAGTGAGAGAATCTTTCCTTAATATCTGTATACATGCATTCAAATAACTGATTATTTTATCTAAAAATGTGGGAAGAGTCTGCACTCATTAAATACAACTTCTAGATTGTATTGGTTTCATATATATCTTATCATAATAAAATGCACCATTTTTGAAATATAAGTTACAGTCTTATGGACACTTAGAAAATGGTTGTTTTTTTTCTGTCAAAGAATTACTGGCTGGTAAAGTTCAGATGGGGCAAGAAAATGATTCACCAATGAATGCACCACATCTGCCTGGCGATAGTTGTATCTGTACAATGCTTCATGGTTCTGAATGCAGTGTTGGCACCACTTTTGCAGGTGGGAGGCTCTAAAACAGGGCATCTAAGGACCAGGATGGAGGCAGATTTGGATCTGTTGGATTCAATGCCCTCCTGATCCTATGAAGGCCCCTAACAGTTACATTTATTAAGTTCTGCTGGACTGGTTTTATTTATTTATTATTTAAAAAAACACACACAAGACAACACCACAAGCTGTCAGGGAAAAAATGCAGGCTAATTCCACCTCACCCTTCCTTGGACAGCATAAGCAGGGCTGTGGAGATGGAAGATTTGTCACTTCATTCTCACCCATACTCAATTTGAGATTGCATCCTTCATTGCACAGACCCAATACAGTCAGTCCTCCTTACACACGGATTCTTTATCCACAGACTGAACCATCCATGGCTTGAAAATATTCACATCCACACATCCACACAGAGATATCATAAAGTTTTAATTATTACATTTAAAAACATTGACAGAAAGTTTGTTTTAATTTGTAGTTGTTAACTTATCTCTATGTAGTCACCATCCAGATTTACCGGTACACATTTTTCCTAGATTTCTTGACCCTCTGAATACCGTTATTGTAGAAGTTTGCAAATTGTGCCTTATGAGGATTTTACATTTTAGTCACTTCTGGCACAACCTGTCACAAAAATAAAGGACAAGTGAACTGATTTTGTCAACATCATGCACTTAGGGACCAATGATGACACT
>CM034703.1:170476357-170487157 GCA_020142125.1 Phrynosoma platyrhinos
TAATAATAATAATAATAATAATAATAATAATATCTATCCCGCCCCTCTACTGAAGCAATTGGGGTGGCTTATATCAATAAAATCTCACAGTAAACCCTCCCAAATCCACCCTCCCCTTAAAACAATATTAAACATCATGAAAATTAAAACAATTAACAACAATAAAACAATTTTAACAGTTTACAACTGTAGATGTTAAAACAATCTAATAGGCAGTCCGCAAGCAATAAATAACGTGGCAAGATGTGGCAACAGATGGGGGGAAATAACTTACTCCTTGGCCGGAAATTTAATCAGGAAAGGCCTGCCTGAAGAGATCTGTCTTGACAGCCTTTTTAAAGCTGTCTAGGTTGGTAATTTGATGGATCTCGTCCAGCAGGCCATTCCATAATCTGGGAGCGGTTTCTGAAAAAGACCTGTGGGATGTTTTCTTTAACAGGTTGAAGCAAATTCCTCTGAGAGGACCGTAGTGTGCGGGTGGGATTATATGGAAGGAGACGGTCCCGAATAAAGGATGGACCCAAGCCATGTAGGGCTTTAAAGGTGATAACCAACACCTTGTACTGGGCCCGGAAACTGATCGGCAGCCAGTGAAGTCTTTTTAAGACTGGTGTAATATGGTCTCTTCTAGATGCACCGGAGACCAACCTGGCTGCCATATTCTGAACTAATTGAAGTTTCCGGACCAAGCACAAGGGTAGCCCCATGTAGAGCGCATTATACAAATCCAGACGGGAGGTCACCAGGGCATGTACCAGAGTTTCAAGGTCCCTTACTTCCAGGAAAGGGAGCAGCTGGCGTATCAGCCGAAGCAGACTTCTACAATATCAGATATTTGGAGGGTCAAGAAACGCTGGGAAAATGCATAAATCTGGATGGTGCCTACGTAGAGATAAGTTAACAACTACAAATCAAAACAAACTTTCTGTCAAATTTTTTTAAAGGTGATAATTAAAACTTTACGATCCTGGAGCCAAACGCCAGTAGATATCAAGAGCCCATTGTATTATTTCCCGAGAAAGTTATCTTCCTATCTTTATGCTCCAAGTTATCAATTTGGACCATGAAGATCTACTAATAATTTCATTAGCTGAACACTAATGAACTCAATGGATATCTCCCCCCCCCATATCTTTGTGTAAAGCTGAGGATGATGAACCTTTCTTCTTACAACAATTTGGTTGTGAGTAACCAAAACCGATGCCACAAATGAGGTCCAAATTCATGATAAGCTGCATTATACCTTCTGGGTCTCTTGCACTGTGTTGAGGTCTATCTCTATGACATGGCTGGTGAGCCCCCCAACAAGCAAGGTGCTTGGATCAGTCAGCAGAAGGCTGTGCATATCTTCACTCTCATCCATGCTACAGGAGAAAAATGGAAGAGTCAGGGCCAATTCTGATGTAATGTTTTCCTTTCATACAGTGACTTTCCCAAGTTACTTAGTGAGCACACAAGTAGAAAATTACATCACAACATTACATCATAAAAAATTTCAGGCTCATCCTAGAGATGTGTTGAAATCTGCCAAAATTCTTCCTTAGGAAAAACAGGATAGGAATGATCTCACATTTCTCAAACCTATGCTGTAATCTTTTAAGTACAGCCTATGCTGGCAAAGTGCTTCTAGATACATCAGATGCATGATTAAAGGTAGAAAGATTTCATTATGCTTCATAGGGTCTGCCTGCTCTTCTAGCAAGGCAAGCAGCTGGATGCCCAATGAATATTTCACAGACTTCGAAACTACCCCCAACTAGTGTTAAATTAGCGAAAAGCACTTACAGGTAATCAAAAATTATGAGCCCCCCTCTGGACATGTATTTGAGGTTATTTTTAGTCAGAAAGAGCACCCCATTCTCCAGGCTCTGGATCTGCCGAATGTCATCACTGCTGTGCACCTGAAAGGAGGAGTAGCGCTCCAAGGCTGGGCCAAAGAAAGAGGTGGCATGACCCTGAAACAGACAGGCAAAACCAGTCATCCTGACTTCAGCTTTAGTCTGTAAACATGCACATCCCACCCTGGAAGGGACTGTGGACAGAGATAGCCATCTCATGTAAAGGGTCTCAGGCATACAGTCACCTTTAACTACCAGTCTTACTTCCTATACAGTTTTATGAGACCTTCTGCTTTGTTCTATAATTCACATGGCAAGTTAATCAACCACAGCTTGCACTTTCTTTCAGATAATGTATGCACAAGCTGCAGTTCTGCCAATTATAACAAGCACATACAAGAATGTGAATATGGAAACTATTTGTTAATTCATCTAATTTCTTATGTTTCTATCTTATGACCCAGCTGTCTTCAAAACAGCTGGGTTTACAATTCATTTTAAAATGATCTAAAATTATTTGTTTAATACATATCCCCAGTTTTTTTAATCAAATGGTGATCAATGTGACTAACTGCAATACATTAAAAAGGAATATACAAAATGAAATGCAATGAGTCTGCCACATTAGTAGGCTAGCAATCTATGGCTTGCACCATCCGTGGATTGCCATGCCCCATATTATCATGTCACCCACTGAATAATATGGGGCTTGAGCACTCATGTTCTCCCCATCTATGGTGCAGAGAACCCTCTTCCCTGGATGGGAAGGATCCACTGTACCATGGAAAGGTCTCATTTTAAAAAATAATTATCCTCCGCTCCATTCAAAGAAAAATAAGTGAATGCTGTTAGTGATTCATGATACACTCCCTGAAATGACACAACAAAGTGGAATAAATGTTGGGCAGTTGGGCAGAATGTCAAGGAAATTGTTCATACATGGTAGGCATGGCTTCTTCAATCTAGAACCCTCCAGATGTGTTGGACTTTAGACTTCAGCATCCTCAGCCTGGAAGGTGATTTACAGTGGCTGGGAATTATAGGAATTATGGTGCAACACATCTCAAGGGTGTCAGGCTGTGGAAAGTTGGTTTATACACTAAAACCTGAACAATTCAATCAAAACGTCCCATCTGAGTTTTTTATTATGGGTGAGAAATGCAGTATCATTAAAAATACCTATCAATATCAAAATTACCTATTTTCTAAATGGAAGTTAGATAAAAGAAGGCTAGCTTCACTAGACGTTTAGATTTTAAGCTGAAACAATTTTCACAGATTCAAGCTTTATGTATAAAGAAAACTTCTTTATAGTCTTCCATATATTCTCCATATACTCTCCCATTTGAAAGGGTAAACATTTCATTTAGTTATGAAAGCAGCTGAAAGATATAGATATGACTATTCTAAGGAGATTTTCTTTGATGGCTTGTTTATTATTTAAAAAGTTCCTTTTTCTTTTACTGTAAATACTAATTATATAACAAAATGTATTTTAATACAATGCAATAAAAACAACTTGAAATTCTTGGTATTTCAAACAAGAACCTACAAGCTAGGAAAAAAGATTATTGTGAACTTTTTAAAAAAGCTTTCAAGCAGCCTAGTCAAATGGTAGAATCACTAATACCTGGACATATATTTCAACTGCAATAGATATATAATTCAAGATCATAAATGCACTATTCTTTTCAATAATGATAAAGAACAGACTACAAAACCTATGGTTTGGCAATTAATATAGTGAATCCTGTGGGGTTAAAACCAGATTCACTGTCTTGTAGAGCATGCCATTACTCCAAAACCATTTAATGCTAAATCAAGGCGCATAACAAAGAACAATTCCTTGTCATTCCAGTTAATTAAATCCAAGGCAGACAAGACTCACTTACCCCATGGTTTCCAACCCAGAGCATTTCTTCATGTAGGTCAAAGTGTGAGAAGGAGACAGGAACACCCACTTCCGAAACAACAGTGTGGAGCTCTGAATACATGCCCTCCATGATGTGCACTGAGTCAGGGACAGGAATGCCCTCCAGAGGCACCCCCTCTGGATCCAGCTCCACATTTTGTAGAAGGCTAGGGTTGAGATGGGGATCCAGGGCAGGATGGAGGGCAGGTACATACTCTGCAAGTGCTGGGTCAAGGCCGTCAAAATTCATGGTGGTTGTTTACCTGTAAGGTAAAGAAAAGAATTCACAGCTTGTAGATAACAGAAGACGCTATCGTTATCATGATAGCTGTAGACATAATTTCTTGTCAGGACTGAATATTTTGGACCAAACTATGAGAGTGCACTAATTGATTCAATTTACTTTCAACCCACAAGAACAGTGGTGGTTTTGGCTGTTGACATATATTGTCTTTGACATATACAGAATGCATAGCCTTCCAATAATGAGACATTCAGTCCTCGGTGAGGGAGAAGAACTCATATTAAAAATGTTATATCCACTTCACAGATCTTAAAATGTCAGCAGAGGCAGTACAATGAAATATAGGGGCTAAATATTATGTTGGTAATAAATGTACACAACATTAATCTCATTTCACAGGGGAATGCAGAATAAATAAGTCTCAATTTCAATCACAACATCCTGCCATATTCTCTTCCTTCACCTCAAGGTGTTTCTTGTGACCAAGTATTTCCAGTTTATTTCCATTTTACAAACCCTGTTAAATCCCTTAATGTTCTTTAACTGAAAAGTGAAATCCTATACAGTATATTTAATAGTTAATACAGTCAGTCCTTGATATCTGCTGGGGTTTGGTTTCAGGACCCTTCGTGGATAACAAAATCCATGGCTGCTCAAGTCCCATTATATACAATGACAAAGCAAAATGGGGCCCTTAATATAAAATGGAAAATCAAGGTTCACTATTTGGAATGTATAAAAAAATATTTTCAAGCTGTGGATGCTTAAATCCATGGATAAACAATCAGTGGACAAGGAGGGCCAGCTATAGTTTACTTTAGTTTAAATGTTGACTTTTGTATGCTCTTAACTGTAATCTTTTACGTAAGCCCACCCTGAGGCAGGATAATAACAAAAACAACAAAAACAATACAGTTCTTATTCAAATGTAAGTCCCACTAAATTGAGTGGTACTATCTGGTAAATGACTTAGGATTCCTACCTAACTCTTCTTTCAGTTTGGACAATACATGATTTAGACAGGAATACAAGCTTTTTTTAAAAGCAGGTGAATTTCATAGCTCCATACTGTTTGTATGGACTTTATAAGCACAGAAGTAGATTTTCATCTTTTCAGGGTGACTTCAGTTGTCACACAGAGCATGGTTAACATGGTTAACTAACAGAGCAGAATTCAGGACTAATGAGAAATCTGGGATACTCTTACTGGTAGAGGTGAAGGAAGATGCTGGGCCCAGTATTGGATATTCATGTTTTTAAAATGTGTACATACAGTTCAGTGGTTAGGGACCACTATAGATTCTTTCTTTCCTTCTTCTTTTGGAAAATTTTAACTTTATTAAAAAGGAAAGAAAAAGAAAAAAGTACACAAAAGATATACAATACATATGCAGTACATACAATACAATACATCATCAACAATTACATTTATAACAACATAAACCCCCACCCAAAGACACCCACCCTGTGGGAGATACCCTCTCCCTTCCAAACCCAACACTACGGCCCACATAACACCGAGAAATTAACAAAACAACAAACATTAACATACTACAAAGCTCAATAGAAAAGATAGAAGAACTTCCTGAGCATTGATTAGATACTTCCCCGCAACCGTCACCATCCCCAGCGCTCATCCCAAAATTATTAATTCTACTGCCTCTTTACAACAACTTCTGTCACATACTACCGTGAGTGAGAATGACCTTAATATCCTAAATTATTCCAATAATTTTACTGCCAAATCATTATAGCCGCTAGTTTCCAAAAAAGTTATTAATGGCTCCCAGGCATTCCTTTGCTTCTCCCAAAATTCTCCTCTGAGCAATAATGTAAGCTTATCTACTATCATACAATCCGTTAACTTGTATAGCCAATCTTGTACCTGTGGTTGGATATTGCTTTTCCATTTAGCTGCAAATACCATTCTGGCGGCTGTTGTAATATAAAAGTTTACCATACTTCTTTTCAAAAGTCACATCCTCGTGCATTCCTAACAGATAAAACTTAGGAGCCATTCGTTCTTTAAGAGGCACCATTCTGATGACCATCAGATGTATACTCTTCCAATACTGTTTAGCAAATTTACAATGCCACCACATGTGTATAAAAGTGCCTTCGTTTTTGTGACATTTCCAACACAATTTACTAACACCTCTCTACATCCTCGCCAATTTCACTGGTGTTAACTACCAATGGTGTTGCATTTTGTGCCAATTTTCTCTTAAGTCAAAACTTAAAGAAAACTGTATTTTACGAGTCCATGATGCTTCCCATTGCTCCAATGGAATCACTTGTTTCAGATCGGTGGCCCATTTTACCATATTCTCTTTAATGACTTCATCTTCCAAATCAAGTTTTAATAATAAATCGTAAAATTGTGATATTTTAAACTGGTTCTTATTGTCCAAAATCTTTTCAAATTCTTTTTCAGATTTCCCAATACCTTTACTGGATCTATCTTTAAGGAACCTATCTCGGAGTTGCCTATACAGAAACCAGTCACAACCACAGCCTTTCATTAATCCCCCCATGTCATAAATTCTACTTTGCCAGAAGCCTTTTCAAATTTAGTTAAATCACCATAGGTAATCGACTTATTTTTATCCAATCTTTCTCTTCTAAAAAGTGCTTCATTTGTGGAGACCCAGAAGGGGATGTTCTGGCATAGGATATCTTTATACTTAATCCAAACATGAAATAAGGCTTTCCAGATAAAATAGTTCTCAAAATCCTTATGTGCCTTAACCTTATCATAAAATAAGTATGCGTGAGACCCAAATCTCAGGTCTGCACCTTCTAATAACAGAACCTCCTTTTTTTAAAAAAAAACAACAACAATCTAGTAATCAAACAAAGCAACATGATTCAAAATAAATTTCTAAATTAGGCATGGACAAGCCACCTCTTTCAATTTTATCCTGAAGTACTTTCATCCGGACTCTAGGTCTTTTGCCACTCCACAAAAATTTGGATAGAACTTGATGCCACTTCTTAAAAGGGATCTCATTTTTGACAATGGGCAAATTCTGGAATAAAAAAAGTAATTTGGGAAGAATATTCATTTTTATCACAGAGTTTTCCCCTAACCAAGATAGTTTTAGATTTTTCCACCTCCCCAATTCTTTTTTTAATCTCCTGCAACTTTTTCTCATAATTATTTTTAAATACGGTAAGTCCACATTTTTGTTGTAATAGTGATTCCCAAATACTTTATCTCTTTTTAAAAGTGGAACCTCATTTTTCATTTAATATCCGTCTCCTCACTTTCAGAAATATTCATTGTCAATACTCCTGTTTTATTTTTGTTTATATTTAAGCCTGCAACTTCAGCAAATGACTCCAATTCTTTTATCACTTCATCCATATTATCTGGGTTAGTTATAGTCAACACCAGATCATCAGCATATGCCCTAAGCTTCATTTGATGTCCCTTGATCTTAATTCCTTCGATACCTATATTATTTCTGATGTTATTATTTAATACCTTTAAGACCATCAGAAACAAAAGAGGGCAGCCTTGTCTTGTCCCTTTCTGTACCCAGAAAGGTTTAGTCTTCTCAGAGTTGATGATCACTCTTGCGCTTTATTTTCTATAAATAGCACTGATCCATTTTATAAAATTTGATCCTATATTCACTTTATTTAAGCATTTCAACATAAAGTCCCATCTGACATTATCAAAAGCCTTTTCAAAATCAATAAATATCATAACCAATTTACAATATATGTCTTTTTCATGGTATTTGATTACGTTCAAGATGTGCCTTATATTATCTTTAATGCTTCGACCCGGTAAAAAAAACCATTCTGTGGAATCCAATCCACCAAGACCTTTTTTAATCGCTCAGCTAAAATCATAGCAAAGATTTTATAATCCATGTTTAATAATGAAATTGGACGGAAATTCTTTACCTGTGTCCTATCCAAACCTTCTTTAGGTAATAACGTGATGTTCACCTCAGTCCCAAGAATTCGGCCCCTCATCCTGTATTATATCACTCACCAAACTCACCATAGGCGACATCAATTGCTCTTTAAATACCTTATAATATTCGGCCAGAAAACCATCGGGTCCAGCTGATTTACCCAATTTACATTTTTTAATTGCCTCCGCTGTTTCTTGTAAGGTTATATTTTTATTTAGTCCCTCTTTTTGTTCTTCAGTAAAGGCTTTAATATTACAATTTTCCAAAAATTTCTCAGTCTTTTCTTCATCAACTTCATCTTTTCTGTAAAGGTCACTATAATACTGCCAAACAATCTGCACCAAATTAGCTTATTCAGTAACGTTGTTACCTTTATCCTTCAGTTTATGTATCATTCTACTAGCCTTTTTTGTCTCAAATAATGAGACAGTAACTTTCCCAGTTTGTTCAGCCAGTCCTTTTTTGCTTAAGGTATTTCATATTCCTATTTATATCTTTCGATAGCAGCAAAGACAGTCGTGTTTTGAGTCCTTTAATCTCACTGACTAAAGACCTATTATTAGGCTCTTTTTAAAGCTATATTTCTTTTATTTTTAATTGGTCTTGTAAATCTATAAACCTCGCCTGCCTTTTCTTTTTAAGCTCAGCTCTTTTTTGTATAAAAAACCCCCCTAATCACTGCCTTTGAGGCATCTCAAACAATATTCATCAGTAGATTATGACCCATATTTTCTGAAAAGAAATTTACCAAATGTGCCAGATCGATATGTTCTTAACCACTAAAAATATTTGTACTAAAATTAAAAGGATGGAAATATTACCCAAAATACTGTCTGACCACCACCCCATAGGTATTGAGCTTAGAGAGGGTTGGAAAGAATTTTCCTGGAGATTAAATGAAAGATGAAAAAGTGGTGGTGGAATTTAAGGCACATTTGCTATAGATTCTTTCAAAGGTACTGTTCAAATGAGGCAATTCTTATAATACATGATGAAAGATAATTGCCAGCAAGCTGTAATCATTTTAAAAGTATTTTAAGAAACAACAACACCTGTTCAAAGAAGCATGATTATTATTCTTTTATTCTTTTCAAGCAATTACTGTAGGGTTTGATTGGGGGTTAATTCTATACATCCAGTATGAATAAATAATTTGTTCACATAGTGCAAAGATGTAAAATTAGTTCTCAGAGATGCTACCAACAGAAGCCATCAGATGAGACTGCCCATTGTGTCTTTCTATGGTTTACTGCTGCATTTCCCCCAAAAACAGTAGCTCATGTAAACCCTTGTTGATAAGGATATTGGTTCCTCTTTCAAAGTAAACCATTAAGGAAAAATATTATGGTAGTAGTAGACAACTGTAATGCCCATCCCCCTGCAGACATTTTTTGGACTGCAGCTCTCATGTTCTTCACCAGTCTTTTCAGTTGGAGGGTGAGAGGAATAAATTTGAATTAAACATAAGGATAATCAAAAGTCATATAAAATAGGGTTAAAAGCTAATAGATAGTGCTGAAAGGCAGGTAAATAAATATATATATATATAAATATAGGGCTAAACTCTGGGTAACTTCAAGAGTTTTTTTCTTAACTTTAGGGGTGATAAGATTTACAAAATACAAAAGATTGATGTTATTGTCAGACAAAATGTCCTAGAAAGTGTCCTTGAAAATTAATGATCCAAAAGAAAGCAAGAGGAGTCTAGAGGGTCAGCCTTAAAGTCAAAATGTATTTTGGGAAGCTATATCTTGCTAACCTTGTAAAAGTATTCTTTGGCTTCGGATTTCTAAATATATAAACAACAACAATTTAACACTTATTAAGTGCTTTAAAGTTTACTAGTACAAATATGTTAGGGATAATGGGATAGATTTAATATTTTTCTGAACTTTAAAAAATCTTCAAGTAGGAATAGTTTTATCTAGCCAGGACCAAGGCATGCCAGAATAGGTGCTTTGTTTTAAAAGAGACAGTGAAATAAATTTTGTAACCATTTTAACTTGTAGATAAAACTAATGGACAAAGTTGAGATAGGAGTTGAGCAATGGAAGGATTTATTGTTACATTCCTCATTAATTGCAAGGACAGCATTTCTTTCTAAAGGTAATTGAGAGGTCACCAAATGGTCACAAACTGATTCTGCACAACTGACTCATACATTATTCTGAAACCTCCCATGAATAAATTATCTCTATTTTAAATGGTCATGAGATGTATGAACAGATATGTTGTGGGTTGGGCTTTTACATACATGAAAAAGGTGGTCTTGAAATTGATCATATGTCTTAACTAGCCAATAATGTTATGGGGTGGAAAAATATTGCCAGGGAAAGGGAATAAAACCATGCTGTGTCAAATGTGGTGTGTGCCTAGGTACTTGCCTAGGACACTCCTTCTTGCAAGATTGTAAATAATAAATTGGGTATTGCTGCTTCACTTGTTTTGTCCCGATTAATTTGATTTGGTACTTTGGTACAGAAAAACTGCATCCCACAGAGGGCAACTGGGCTCCTTGTTTTACAGGTGGAAAAAGGAAGACTACCTCCCAAAGCCATGGAAATTGTTCGCTAAGCTTCCCCTAGCAAAATGAAACCAGCCACACACCACTTACCGTACTTCTTTACCAGCAGAAACTGTACTGTAAATGTAACCCAAGAACAAAACTGCTCTGACCACCTAAAGCTAGAATTGTAAACACACTTCATAAATACTTAGGGACTTATTACCACATTAGGATGTGTAAAATCTTGCTGTAACATTTGCAATGTGCTGCCTATTATATCAAAACAGTTCTGAGATTCACTTCGAAGTTAACCTCTGATCCTTTCTATGGACGTTATCATACGTGGGCCAGAAAGCGATAATAAAGTGGAA
>CM034703.1:170489553-170499601 GCA_020142125.1 Phrynosoma platyrhinos
TCTCTTCCAACTCTTCTATGGTTCTATGATAGAGATGTACAGGAAGGAATGTCTATAACCGCCAGGCTGGGAGTAGAAACTCGAAACTACCCAGAACTCAACGCGGGAGGAGGAAGTGAGGTGGAGGAAGAGTCCCAGAAGCAGCGGCTCCATCCGTAACACTGGAGCGACCCTTGGGCCGAAACGTTCACACCTTCTGCTGCGGCCCCAGCTACAACTACCTCCCCCGCCTCCCATATTGCCCAAAGGCCATTGTGGGGAACGGAGGGAGGGATTACCCACAATCCTTCGCTCTTCCGGGTTCCCAGGAACCACCGCCGCCGCCGCAGACGCCACTATGGCAACGCGAACCCTTCTCTTTTCATCTCTCCTTCCAGTTTCTTTGGGGCAGCTCCGTCGAAAGGGCGCGTTCATTCTGACCAATCAGCGAGCGCTTTATAGGAGAGTAGCCAATCAGGGCAAAGAAGGGGCGCAGCTCTTTTTCAAGCGAGTGACGCTGCTTGAGCGCTGAGGGACGGAGCTCTGGGAGGGACAAAAAGGTTGCGGTGTGTAAGGGTGACGACTTTGGCTGCGTTTACAGTGCGGGGTTGATATGCAGTTTGACCCCGCTTTAACTGCCGAGGCTCACTGCTAGGGGGTTCTGGGATTTGTAGTTTGGTGAGCGCTCTGGTGCCACAACAAGCGACAATTCCCAGGACTCCTTAGCACGGAACCGTGGCAGTTAAAGCGGTATCAAAGTGCACTAATTGTGCAGTGTGGATGTAGCCTCAGACCACTGAAAGGCGAGGTTTAATGTACTTTATCAGGCCAGAAAGGAGGAAGGAATCAGCCCTAGTTTTGTTGTTGTGTGCCTTCCAGTCGTTTCTGGCCTAAGGGGACCCTATCATGGGGTTTTCTTGGCAAGATTTCTTCGGGGGGGGGGGGTTGCCATTGCCTTCTTCCCTTGAGGAGGCTGAGAGAGTGTGACTACTGCCCAGGGTCACCAGCCGTAGCTTTTACTCCCATCGTCGCTCTAGTCTCGGGTTGGGCTGCCACCTTCTCATCCTGTGTTGTTGTTTTCCTCAAACTAACCCACAAAGTGTACTTTCCTCTGGCAGTGAATCAGCGCCCTTGCCTCCACAAAGAAGAAGACGCTCCAGCTTCCCTTTTGTGTCAGGACACAAGAGGCTACAAAATTTCCACGCTCCACTTGGGGAAAAAAGACCCACTGGGATGGACCGCCACATTTTGGGCTGTTTGGTTTTGAGAAAGACAGGAGGCGGATTTCCAATCCAGAACCAGAAGAGGCTTCTCCCTGGATCAGAGGGTCTCTCTCTCTTCACCCGATGGAGAAGCAGAGGCGCCTAAGTGGTCCTCAGGATTTTAAAAAGCTATCCTTTGGGACCACATTTCCCAGAACCTCCTCCTCTGCGAAGTAGGCAATTTGGGGAGCTGCCTCAGGCAGGGAAGGCCATGGCAAACCTCCTCTGAATAAATCTTGCCAAGGGAAAAAAACAAAATGCAACCCATGGTAAGTACTGAGCAAGATGATCTAATCATACAAACATAGAGGTAGAAGAGATCCCACAAAGGCCATCCAGTCCAACTCCATTCTGCCATGCAGGAACTCACAATCAAGGTAACCCTGATCAATGGCCATCCAGACTATCTGCTTTGTCACACAGGAGGCAAGCATCCGCATCCCGCCATTACATGGCCATTAAATCCCATGAATATCCCACAATAACGGGATGGCTTTCAAATTATCCCCAAATTTCTCTGAAGATGCCAGCCACAGCTGCTGGCGAAACATCAAAGAAACTTCTAGAACATGGCCACACAGCCCGAAAAACCCACAAAAAACTATGGATGCTGGCCATGAAAGCCTACGACTTCATATCCTGCCATCATCCTATGAATAAAGCAGCAAAATCGCACCACTTTTTATTCATGGGATTTAATGGCCATTTAATGATGGGATACAGATGCTTGCTTCTCCTATGTTTAAAGGCCTCCAAAGAAGGAGACTCCACCACTCTCCAAGGGAGTGTCTTCCACTGTTGAACAGCTCTCACTGTCAGGAGGTTCCTCCTAAAGTTTAGGCGGAATCTCTTTTTCTGTAGCTTGCATCCATTGCTCTGGGTCCTGTTCTCTGGAGCAGCAGAAAACAAGCTTGCTCCATCCTCAATAATCAAGAGTCAAGTAGCTGAAAAATGTACCGTATTTTCCGGCGTATAAGACGACCCGCGTATAAGACGACCCCCCCCCATTTTTCCAGTCAAAGTATAGAGTTTTAGCACCTCCATCCTCCTTATCCTTATACCTGACGTATAAGACGACCCCCCCACTTTAACCACAGATTTTGCAGGTTAAAAAGTAGTCTTATACGCAGGAAAATAAGGTACTTTTTGTTTTTGTTTTGGAGTACAATTCCTAGAATTCCCCACTAGCCACAATGGCTGAAGGATTCAGGGATCTGCGGTCCCAAAAATTTAACAATTCCGACTTATGGCAACTCTAAAGCAAACCACCTTAGGGTCGCCATAAGTCGGAAACAACTTGAAGGCACACAACAGCAACAATTCCAAAAAGATAACTTTCCCAAGCTTTGGTCTTTAGTGGCAGACTGCTTCTGTGAACAAGAAGGCTCTGTATAGGTAGACACCATGCCTAGCACCAATTGGCAAACCTGTGTTTGCATGTCTGTGCCTTCACATTGCCTGTCGACGTATGGTGACCCCATAAACTTCATTGTTTCCTTAAGAAATACTCAGGTGGTTTTGCCATGACAGACATACCATCCATGAATGTGTCTAATCCCCCTTTAAAAGGCATCTAAGGGCCTTTACAGACTGCCAGAAATAATAATGCAGCTTGAGACCACTTTAATTGTCCTGGCTGAGTGCTAAAGAATCATGGGAACTGTAGTTTATTGTGGCACCAGAGCTCTCTGACAGAGAAGGATCAGTGTCTCAGAAAAAAATACAATTCCCATGATTCTCTAGCACTGAACCAGGACAGTTAAAGTGGACTCAAGCTGCATTATTTTTGGCAGTCTGTAAAGGCATTGTTAATGGTATTTGCCACACATGATGGCACTAAGTGCCATAAATTTTTATGTTGTATGAAGTAGCACTTTCCTGAGTCTATCATAACATATTTTTATTGGGTCTTCTTTTCCCTCTCTCATAATTCTAGAAAGAATTATCTATACCACTTTATCCACAATGTTCAGAATGTCCCCAGTGGTCCAAAACACTCTGCAGAAACAATCCAGTTTGAGACTGCTTTAACTGCCTTGGCTCAATGCTAGGGAATTCTGGGAACTAGTTTTGTGAGACATTTAGCCTTCTCTGTCAGAGGGCTCTGGTGCCAGAATAAACTACAATTCCCAGGATTCCCTAGAACGTTAAAGCAGTCTCAAACTGGATTATTTCTGCAGTGTGTTTAGACCAGTGCAAATGGAAGAATACCTCACACTTTTCATTTAAGGTTCATTCCTAACTATGAAAATTTATGTTAGTTCTTTTCATCTTTTTCAATTCTACAATGACTCTTGGAGATAAACATGCATCTCAGGAAGTAGACTCAAGTCTGCAAAAAGCTCATGCTGTCACTTCTTTTCAGTTAGTCTCAAAGGTGCTACAAGATTCCCTTTGCATACATACTCCTTTGAGATGCTGTCTAGAATTGTGCTGAATAAAAGACGGTGTGAAAGATAAGTTTGCTTTCTTTTGAAAAGGTTAAAATTATTATTTCCTGTAAAGGATGCTAAGTTTCAGTCTCCAGTCATGATTGGGTAGGGCTGGGAAAGAGCCCTTCCTGAGATCCTGGAGAGCAGGTGCCAGTCAGAGCAGTACTGAGCAAGATGGGCCTATGATCTAACCTAGTCAAATAGCTGGAAAAAACATGCGTGCTTTTTTGGGGGGAGTACAATCCCTAGAATTCCCCAGCAGCCATGATAGTTGAGGGATTCAGAGATCTGTGATCCCAAAAATGTAACTTTCAAGCAATTCCTAAAACGTGCTAAACTATCTTTTCTGCATCCTTGAGGTCTCCTCTCTCCTTTATTACATATGTTATCCTTTCATCTTTTCCTGGTTTTCTATCTGTTCTTCAATACCTGTTGATCATTAGTTCAACTGCATTGGACTGAGTATACTGTATGTATGCAAACAGAATGAATTATCATTTGGCCCTTGAAATTGTAAACTAAAAGTTAAATCTGATCTCTGCTGAGTTTAAGTTGTGGTTTCTAGAGTCAACCACTAGCTCAATGAATATCAATGTAGGACATTATCACACGTGGGCCAGAAAGCGATAATAAAGTGGAAATGAGGCATTCCGAAAATAAACCAAAAATAAACCTTGATTCCGCAAATGGCTTTCACACGTAATTACCTTAATTGCGAATTTACAGTAAGCGCATTTAACGTTCACACACAAGTGAGAAAAGCCCGTAAATGTACTAGAAATTATCTTCTTGCACATGCGCAGATAGAGGAATGCTCGCTGGAACCATGGGAAAAGGTAGGGAAATGCTCCCAAATGCACATTTGCTTTTCACATTACAGTAAATGCGAAATTACCTTAATTCTGCATTTGTATTTCCTCCAAACAACCAAATTTCAAAAGATCTTGGTTAACACCAGTTTCTGTCTACTGTCCAGTTTCTATGCGACATTGTGTGTGAAAACACGAGGCACAAATCCAGTTTTTGTTTGGGATTTTTGTGGATTAACCAGCAGATTTGCCCCCGTGTGATAACGTCCTAAGTTGTGGTTTCTAGAGTCAACCACTAGCTCAGTGAATATCAACATAGCTTGTCAAGAAACAGCGGATGGATGCCACAGACTTTTAAAGCAGAGGCCCTCTAAGGAACCCCAAACATCTCTGATTGGTGATGTGGGCTGATCATTGAAAAAAGTGTACTGGTGCAGTCAAGGGTAAATTATAAAGAAGAGAAAAAGGGGCTGCCAGGTTTTGGAACCAGTAGAGAGACCAGCATGGTGTAATAGTTTGAGTGTTGGAGGAGTGTTGGACATGAGCCCCATTCTTGCAACAATCATGTCAGTTAAAAAAAAAAATTGTAGCATACCTGTTCCTGAGCAGCCATTATCACCCATTTTTGCAATTGTGCAAATGGGGCTGCCGCTGCCATCATTCTCTCTTCTGGACTCCCCCTTTAACCCTGCCTCCCTGCCCTATGCCTTACCTAGTGTGCCCTTCAGTGTTTTTCATTTCATTTTTATTTTTTACTTTTTCACACATTTCTGGAATTCTGTGATTTAAGTTGTTAAAAAGAAAGCAAGGAAGCAAATAGGAAAAAAATAAAGGCAATGAAGCTGCTTGGGAGATGCAAGAGGGAGAAAGGACAGGGAGAGAGGAGGACACAATGACACCATATGACTGCTGACATTGCAACTGCCCTGGCAGTGACATTTTTGTGCCTGGGGACTAACACAATTGCAAGCTCTTGGCAGGTGTTCCCCATCAATGAAAAGAGATGCCATAACTGTGCTTAGCAGGCATAGCAGCTATGATCAGAGGTGTCAATGTGCAATAAGTATTGCCAAAGCTGCTTTTTTTCTGGGTCTAATAGTGGTTTTAAAGCCACATGTAGTAATCCCCTAAGACTCTGGAGACCAGTGTTTGGATCCCTTTTTGGCCATGGAAACCCACTGAGTAATACAATCTCTCAGCCTTGGAGGAAGGCAAAGGCAAATTGCATCTAAAACTTGCCAAGAAAACCCTATGATAGGACTGCTCTGGGGGTCATGTGGCCAGTATGACTGGACTAAATGCTGTTACCTTCCCACTAAAGTGGTACTTATTTATCTATTCATTTGCATGCTTTCGAATGGCTACGTTGGCAGAAGCTGGGATTAGTGATGGGAGCTCACCTCGTCATGCAGCACCCGGGCCTCAAACTGCCCGAATCTTCCAGTAGTCAGAATTGGTATCTTAACCACTAAGCCACCACATCCCATCCCACATGTATTTCAGCCAACTTTTTTTTTAAAAAATGTTGTTTTTTTAATCTGCCCTTAAGTTGCCCTGGCTTCATGGTGACCCTGTAGCTCCAAGACTCCCTGTCTTCCACTGCATTACCAAGTGTTATTTTAAAGTCTTCCCCACCCCAATGTATCACAAATATGTAAAAACATGGGGTAGCATTAGGAGATATGACTTAATAAACAAAGATTACTAGCCCTTCTGCCCACATATATCTGACAAATTGCTAAACCGGTCATATGTGGGTTAGAAAAACCAAGAGGAGGGAAATCCAAACTTGGTTCTCAATTTGCTCTTTAGGGTGGAGCAGAAGGGAATTTCTTTCCAACTTTGAGACCACACCTATATCGCCAACAAGCTCATTGACTGTACACTCTGAATAATTACTTGTATGTGTGTGTATATACACACACATACACATACACTGCAGGACCTGCAAAAAATCTTGCAGTTTGGAATGCTTGTTCAAGGTCTTTGCTATTCCCTGCCCCATTTGTCTCCCCTCTCCGTTCCAACACTCAGTATTTTGTACCAACAATGCTCAATATTCACTGGGTTGGTTCTCCCCCCCCCCACACACACACACCTTTTTGTCCTCAAACAACTTTAAAAATAGCTCATTGTGAAACAGGAAATTACCTCAGTAGACAGAGAGATTGCTTTCTCTCAAAGCCACCAACTTCTTATGTAGCAATAGAGGGAAGCTGTATTTTAAAGGTCCACAACAGATGGACAGAAAAAAGCGGCTCAGTCCTTTTTCCTAAAACAGGTCAAACCCCTGCTGCCTGGACGGCCCGCTCCTAAGACAGGCCAAATACGCACAGGCCGACTGCACGGTGTGGCATCTAGCCACACTGTTGGGTACATTTTTTTGTTGCCTCCCCACCATACATGTGTATCGCACAAGCACATTGCCTGTGATCTCCGATAACCTTCTGCATCTGCCCAAATGCTATCCCAGGGGTAGGCAACCCCCTTTAAGGGCTGAGGGACTTCAGCTCCCAGAAGCCTCATCCATGTTGGCCAATAGTCCCATGTTGACCAATAGCTCCTGGGATTCTGGAACCTGAAGTCCCTCGGCCCTTAAAGGGGAAAGGTTGCCTACCCCTGTGCTATCCCATTCAACCCTGCACCTTTGATCAGCCACACAGTCGCACATGCGATGCTCCGTCCATACAGGGCATCAATGGATCGGTGCACGAGTGATACATTGGCAAAGCACAATCATGGAGGCCTCCCCTCATGGCCCCATCCCCCCCCTTCACCCTGTTGGATTGTCTGGTTTGTGTATGGTGTGATTACATCCATTTCTGTTGTTGCACTTTCATTGCTTTGCTTTGCTGCAGAGCTGCACTCGCATCGGGGCATTTATATGCAGCAGCAAAGATGCTGATTTTCTGGGCTAAGTTGGAATATCCCAGCTTCTTTTTGCTCCAGTTTTTAGCCCCAGAGCACAGCTTCAGTACAGTTTCCAACTGCTTTTGAGACATGTGTCATTTAAATGCCCCACCTTGACAGTGGTTTGAAAATGCTTTATTTAACCCATCTGTTTCACCCCAGAGGCTGCTTAGTCCATACACAATTTCTTGCTACTCCAACTCAACTGACATCATTTCTACTTTGGTCCTCTTTGTCCACTCAAAGCTATGTCACAGTCTAGACCAGGGGTAGGCAACCTTTTTGAACCAGGGGCCGAGTTGCTGTCCCTCAGACAATTGGGGGGCCAAAGCACCATAAATAAATATATATATATATATATATATATATATATATATATATATATATATTTTAAAAAATTAAAAATTAAAAAAATATGCATGCACACTCTCTCAGCCCCAGAAAAGCCATGGAAAACCCCTGTGGAGATTTTGCCAAGAAAACCCCAAGAACGAGTAGTAACAACAATAATATCATCATGGAGGGAGCGGCGGCGGCGGCGGCAGGACTGGCCTGGGGCCGGTCGAAAGGCCTCGGGGCCGCATCCGGCCCCCGGGCCTTAGGTTGCCTACCCCTGGTCTAGACAGCTGCCCAGACATTTTTATGGAAATGGTGGGCTGCCAACTTTGGCTAGTTATTGGACTTGATGAATGATTTCCTTCTCTTCACAGTCCATCAAGCTTGATGTGATCTACTCAACTCAGACTGTTGACAGTACTCACAACTTTAAAAAAACAAAAAAAAACTGCACCTTTGTCTCTGACACTATCCATCACCTTGCACTGTTCAGGTCCACAGCTTTTCTTTGCAGCTGTTTACTTCACAGAGCCAAAATTAATATTTTCAAATGACGAGAGAAGCATGGCAGAGAACTGGAACACTCCATGTTCCCCACTCAATGCAGGACACTGTTTTCATGAAACGTTCTACTTCAGAGCTAAAAATGCACTTAGGGCCTTTGCAGACTGCCAGAAATAGTGCAAATTGAGGCCACTTTAACTGCCCTGACTCAGTGCTAGGGAATCATGGGAACTTTAGTTTATTGTGGCACCAGAGCTCTCTGACAGAGAAGGCTTAATGGCTCAGAAAAAATACAATTCCCATGATTCCCTAGCACTGAGCCAGGGCAGTTAAAGTGGACTCAATTTGCACTATTTCTGGCAGTCTGCAAAGGCCCTTAATCTAGCTGATGTTTACGACTTGGCCATCTGGAAAACATCTTCATAAGTAAGTGATACCTTCTGAATGGTGAAGATGCAGTGCAATGATAGGTGCTTTTGGCCACACATTGGACGTTATCACACGGGGTCTAAAGCAGTCCCATCCCTGCACCATCCCTGCGCCATTGCGGTTTTTTTTCCGTGTTTCCACACGACGTCGCAGAGAAACCCCGCCCATCCCTGCGCCATCCCTGCGCCATTGCGGATCCTTGTCCCATGTTTTTACACGACGTCGCAGAGAAACCCCATCTATCCCTGCGCCATCTCTGCGCCATTGCGGCATCATCCGGCGTCATCCCCGTTCTTTTGAATGCCGGTTTCTTTGGGAATTACATTTGCTGATGCCGGAATGATGCTGCTTTCTATACCGATACGGGAAAAGGAACCACGGTGGCGTGGGGATGGCGCAGGGATGGGACTGCTTTAGACCCCCGTGTGATAACGTCCATTGTCGCAATGTTCAGTGCCAGCCTCTTGTTGAATTGAATTTTTCCAGGGCTAGCTGGAGGCAGAATGACAAATCCTCAGGTGGCAGATGCTAGGGAACAGGGAGCTTATGCTTCGGTGTAACATGAAAGCTGCCTTGAATGCCTTAAACTAACCTGCTGCCTTGAAATGCAGTGAATGCTTTCCAGAACAATGTGAGGGAAGGAGAGATGGCAAATTCAGTTGTCCCTCCATATCCACAGATTGTTTATTCATGGATTCAAGTATCCGCAGCTTAAAAATAGTAAAACAATATATAAATTCCCCAAAACAAGCCTTGCTTTTGCCATTTTATGTAAGGGACACCATTTTACTATGCAATTATATTTAATGGGATTTGAGCTTCTACAGATTTAGACATCCACTGTATGTGTGTGTGTGTGTCCCAGAATAAAACCCCAGTAGATACCATGGGATCACTCTACTCATTTTGGTCATAGTTGTTAAACTACACTTGGTACAGGACTTAATCAATTTATTAAAAAATTTCTATCCTGCCTGTGTAACAGTTTCAGAGTAGTAATGAATTTAGACAATTTTAAAACAATTTAAAACAGACTGAAACAATTTAAAACAATAAAAATAATGTAAACAGATGAAAAACATATTAAATAATTTAACGAGTTAAAAACCAGATTTAAAAGGTTTAAACAGGTCAAAAACACGTCCATAGTGATTTTGGAGTAAATCAGTAGGCCTGAGGGCATGGTTTTCCTTGGCTTGTTAAGTTCCGTTGTTGATGTTGTTGTTGTTGTTGTTCTTGTTGTGTGTCTTCAAGTCATTTCCAACTTATGCATCCTTAAGGCAAACCTATCATGGGATTTAGAATAGTAGAATCTTATAGAGTTGGAAGAGACCACAAGGGGTATCCAGTCCAACCCTTCTGCCATGCAGGAACACACAATCAAAGC
>CM034703.1:170517307-170541266 GCA_020142125.1 Phrynosoma platyrhinos
TTTCTCTCTGGATTAAAAGAACAACAGAGAACCTCGGTTCATGACAACTACACAATTACAGTGCTGTGATTCCACTTTAAATGCTATGGTTCCATTGTGTGGAATCCTGGGATTTGGAGTCTAGCAAGGGACTTTTAGAAATCTCAGTTAGAGAGCGCTAGTGCTTCTGACAAAACTGCAGACCCCACAATTCCATAGGATTTAGCCATGGCAGTTAATGTGGAATCATAGCACTGTAACTGTTTAGTATGAAAGGGCCTATAGTCAATTGCTAGGGTAGTAGGAAAAAAGATGGGAGGAAAGATGAACAAACCCGGGAGAATTAGAAATGGAAACTAATGTCCTCTGAGTTGTTTCCCTGTATTATTTCATGAACTAGACAGGGTAACAGCCTTGCCTAAAAGCCCATTTTCATCCATGTTAACCCCTCCACTGATTTCTTATAAAGGTTAGTACTCCATGAATGTCCCAAGGCCCACAAAGATAGGAAGCAATGCAAACCACAAAATGGTAGCCACTGTATTAAAGCAGGGGTGGGGTGGCAAGTGTGCAGCCCCAGGCCTCATGCTGCTGGCTGCTGAAGGGAGGTTTCAACCCTTGTCGCTGCCCAGCACGGATTTAAAAGGTTACCTGTAAAATTGGTTAGAGAATCTCTTCCCTTCTAAACTAAAACTCCCTCACAGACATTACTGAGATTTCTTATAAAAGCAGCTACACTACTCTCTTAAATAACACCATCTGTATGACAGGTTATGAAGGGGCATTGAAAGTCATGTCAGGAGACTTGCACATATTCTGTTCCTGACCCTTCTTGACATTTTAACATATGATGAGAAGAGATACTTTTCATTTGTGCTAAATTCTTACATTTTTCAATTTGTATAAAATCCTTTAACAAAAGAAAGTAAAGTTAAAGCAACCAGGGGCAAGAGAAATGAGCACATACAGCGTCATGGCATGAAATAGAAGCTAAGGGTGTGATCACTTCATCTTGTGTAGGAAAATGTACCCTTTTTGCATTTCCTCTAGGATGCCCAATATCAATTTGGATCTATCTGATATGTTTATTGGACATAAGACACTATCATCAGTATGCTTTATATGGGTATCCCCTTGAAGGAAGGGAGAAAAGATGGGGGGAATATTTGTGGAAGAGAACTCACTCCTGTCAGACAGTATTCTGTACCTACTAGTATTGCCAGCTTTTCAAAACAGCGATAAGGAGCAGCTGAAATTCCTGACATGTTTATTGTTGTTGTTATCTGCCCTCAAGTCAATCTCAACCCATGGTGACCCTGTGGATGCGACATCTCCAAGACTCCCTATCCTCCACTGCTCTGCTTAGTTCCTGCAAAGTCATATCCATGACCTCTTTAATAGAGGCCATCCATCTAGTATGTCACCTTCCTCTCTTTCTACTTCCCTCCTCCTTTCCTAGCATTATTCCCTCCCCCCATGAATCGTGCCTTCTCATGATATCTCCAAAGTATGACAACTTAAGTTTTGTCATCTTGGCTTCCAGGGAGATTTCTGGCTTGATCTGTTCTGGGACTCATTTGTTTGTCTTTTTGGCTGACCATGGCATCCTCAGCACTCTTCTCTAGCACCACATCTCAAATGCATTGATTTTCTTCCTATCACCTTTCTTAACCGTCCAGTTCTCACATCCATACAAGGCAATAGGAAAAACAAGGTGTGCATGATTCTAATTTTTGTGCTCATTTGTATATGTTTGCATTTTAGGATCTTTTCTAGTTCTTTCATAGCTGCTGTCCCCATTCTTAATCTTATTCTGATTTCCTGGCTGAAATCCCCATTCCCATCAATGTTTGATTCCAGCTATGAGAACTCTTTTCTTATTTTTATTTGTTCATTGTCTAGGTTGAATTTATCTAAATTCTCCATGGTCATTATTTTTGTTTTCTTTATGTTCAATGGTAAGCCTGCCTTTGCACTTTCTTCCTTGCTCTTCCTTAGTAGTTGTTCCAGATCTGGGAGGTTTTCTGCTAGTATTATGGTGTCGTCTGTATATCTTAGATCAGGGGTCCCTGGACTTTTTGATCCGGGGGCCGGTTCAGTGGCCCCCAGATCTTCCAGGGGGCTGGAGGCACGCGCGCATGTGCACAACTCCGGGCGCCATTTTGGAACACAAAATGGTGCCCGAGTAGTGCGCATGCATGTGCGATGCCGTGTGCATGAACGTGACTCTGGACACCATTTTGGAAGACAAAAAGGCGTCCGGTGGTGGGCACGATCGGCGGCGGTGGCGGCGCGGCTGTGGTGGTGCAGCAGCAGCAGGACTGGCCGCGGGCTGGTAGGAAGGCCTCGACGTGCTGGGTCCAGCCCATGTGCCATAGTTTGGGGACCCCTGTCTTAGATTGTTGATATTCCTTCCTCCTGTTTTCACTCCTCCTTCTTATATGTCCAAGCCTGCTTTTCTTACAATATGTTCTGCATATATGTTGAAGAGATAGGGTGAAAGAATACAGCTTGTCTGACTCCTTTGCCAATTGGGAACTATACTGGCCTGATGGCTGTAATAAAAATGATTTGATTTGATTTGAATTGGGAACCATTCTGGTTCTCCATGTTCTGTTCTGATAGTAGCCTTTTGTCTTGAGTACAGATTTTTCATCAGGACTATCAGATATGTTAGCATTCTCATGCTTTTAGAGGCATCCCATAGCCTTTCATGATCTATGCAATCAAAAGCTTTGCTATAGTTTATAAAGCACATAGATTCCCTGGTGAACTCTATTAGCCATTGTATGTTTGCAATGTGGTCCCTAGTGCCTCTTTTTTCCTGAACCTCACTTGGACCTCTGAGATTTTTCTCTCCATGTATGATTGGAGTCTATGTTGCAGAATTTTGAGCAGAATTTTGCTTGTTTGGGAGATTAGTGATAAGGTCCTATAGTTGCTGCAGTCTTTTGTGTCTCCTTTTTTATGGGTGGGGATGTATATTGATAGTTTCCAATCTGTTGGCCATCGTTTTGTTTTCCATATCTATAGATATATGTTAGTCGGCACTAGAGTTGGCTCTGTCAATATGGATTGCCAGAGTTTGATTGGAATAACATCTGTTCCTGGTGATTTGTTTTTTGCTATTTCTCGTATTGCAGTTTCCACCTCGCTTTTTAGAATTTAGAATTTGGGGTGCATCTTCATATAGTTCTTTGTTCCATGTGTTCTTCATTTTGTCATCTCTTTTATATAACTCTTCTATGTAGTGCATTTTTTTTTTATTCCTTCTTGGTCTTGAATTATGTTATTACATTCATGGTTCTTAGTTTGAATGGGCCACTTTGATTCAAACAACTACAAGGTGTTCTACTCAGGGTATGAATAGACACAAAGAAATGGGGTGGCTTTCATACTGAGGACGTTATTACACGAGGTCTAAAGCAGAAAGAACCCCATCCCATCCCCGTCCCATTGCGGTTCCTTTGCCCGTGTGTTCACATGACGTCGCACAGAACCCCGCCCCATCCCCATCCCATCCCCGTCCCATTGCGGATCCTTTTCCCGTGTGTTCACACGATGTCGCAGAGAACCCCGTCCCATCCCTGTCCCATTGCGGCATCATCCCCGTTCTTTTGAATGCCGGTTTCTTGGGGAATTACATTTGCGCGACCAGAAGGATACCGGAATGATGCTGCTTTCGTTCATTGCGGAATGATGCTAGTTACGTCTGAAAGCAATTTCCGTCTTGTGGGGTCTATACCAGTATAGTTCTGGATTGATTCCATTCAGCTTTCTTGCCACTTTGAGACCCGCGTGTGATAACGTCCTAAGAAAAGATGTGGCAAAAGCAGTCAAAGGATACAATGCAAAATCAGACTGAATCATCTCAATAAGGCTCCATGGAAAACCTATGAATATCACCATAACTGAAGTATATGTACCAGCCACAGAGGTAAAACAGGAAGAAATTTAAAGATTCTATGAGACTGTACTAGAAGAAACTGACAGCATACCAACACCAGATGTCAAGCTGATCATAGGCAACTGAAATACCAAAATTGGAAGCAAAGAAGAATCAAAAACAGTAGGCACATTTGGATTAGGCAAAAGAAACAAAGCAGATGAGCATGATAGATTTTTGTGAAGCCAACAACCTATTCCTTGCAAACACATTTTTCATACAACCAGAAAGAAGGCTATACACATGGACATCACCATATGACCAACACAAAAACCAAATAGATTATATTATGGAAAGTAAAAATGGCAAAGTTCCATACTGGTGGCCAAGACTAGACCAGGAGCCAACTGTGGCACAGATCACGAACTACTCATATCAAAAATAAGATTAAGACTCAAGAAGAAAACAAAACCAATAGGGAAGCAGCTAATAACACATTTATGTTCTCCCTAAACACAAAATGAAAGTATTGATTTAATTAACCTCACCATGTATTTCTCTGCAAAATTAACATATTGTCTGCATTCATAAATTACATGATAAAACATTGCTGTCTTTATAAAAGGCCCACACCCAAATATACAAGATTTATTTATTGTTTGCATCTTGTTCAGTCTACATAACAACAAAACAACAACAACAACAAATGCTTTGCCACCCTCACATAAGGAATATCCTATATTATAAGGGACAGCACCAGCCATAAAGGGGACAAGGTTTCCAGCCTCCAAATAAGAGATGTCCCTTATAATAAGGGACACTTGGTAAGCCTAGTACCCATTAGGCAGGTTCAGTCCTTATTGGGCTGTTTTGACATCTGCCACCACCACCATTTCCCATACCAGCTTCCTTTACATCTAAATATTTTTCATATTTCTCTATATGTTTGGGCTTCCCCCTGTCAAGCTTTCTTAAGCCACCTCCTTGTGCATGGATAGCCCAAGTTTGGCTCCTCAAGGATCCCTGCTTGCAGAATGAATTTGGTCTGAGGATATGCAAGTGCTATTTGCCTCAAATACTGGACAGGGATATTTTGAACTACCCAATTCTAATTGTTGTATATCTAAGTCCACTGACAAAGATATAAGCTCTATACAGGATTCCAGCCCTTAATTGTTGGGGCTATAGCTTTCAGAATATGAAAGGGTTGGTTGGGAGATTCTGGGAACTGCAATCCAGAAAGTAAAATTATTTCAGAAATAAAGGAAACAATTATTCTACTGTCCCTATTCATTAAGCTCTTGGGTCCACACTGGCTCAGCTTCAGCCAGATTCCATCATCAGATGCTTCCAGATATTAACTTCACTCCACACTTATTCACTGATAATATATCTAGATTATCTGGAGGCATGGGATTGTCTAAGCATCATTGTCTATGTTTAATTTTCATGTGCTATGTCAGCACATGTTTTGATATGTTGTTACGTGCTATGAGGCATTTTAGAAATGGGTGGCATTCAACATACATAACTGGCTAGTTTCACCAAAACACTTTTTGGTCCAAAACACACTGCGGTCTCAAACTGGATTATTTCTGCAGTGTGTTTTGGACTTTTGTTGTTTCATCACCATGAAAAGTAAGAACAGCAGCTCAAAGTGCCTAGATGTCACCATATTCATATATAGTATACATTTTTAAAACATTCCCTTGCTGATGCATTCTTGTAACATGATTACATTGATTCCTCCCACAGCTATGCTAACACAGTTATGCCAGTTGTACAAACTATCTAACAAATATATATATATATTTGTATTGGTACAAGCAAGATTTGGGCACTTTCATAATGTCTGCATCCAGTAGAGGGCAATTGTTAAATTACCATGTAACACACCATTTTTAAAAAAATCACAAATATTTTTTAAGGGGTGGGATTCATGCCTACAAGATAGGCCCAGTAACTAGAAATTAAAATATCTGGATTGTGTCAATAACTAGACTAGACTCTCATTGGAATCCTGTTGGGGCCTTAAGTCTTCATAAGTGGATTTTTTTAATTCTTTGGGAATTAGAATTGCTCAGCTACATAATGTCCATATTCAGTAGAAGGGTACTGTTACATTACTATGTACCAATGCTATCAAAGTGCCCATGGCACATTGCTGCATAATGTGCACCAGTGTGCAACACACATTGGTGTGTGATATGCTCTGGTATGCATCATAAACAGATGTGCATCCTTCACTGATGCCCAATAGGTGCTACTGCTGATGTCCCATTATGGGATTTGGAATTCAGTAAAGGAGTTTCTTAGCACTTCTGCTGCCCAGCTAGGTAGAAACAAAGTGAATAGGCCATACAGGATTCCAATGTCTAGTTATTTAGACGCTGCATCAGGACACATCAGTGTGCTGCAAGAGAACAAGTAGTGTGTCAGGAAATCATTTAATTTGACAGTTAAAGGATATGTGTCATGAACCTAAAGCATCCATGGCTCTTGGCTTGCCTCTTTAGAGAGCTGAGCTCTCACCTGAGATTAATTTGGACTCTTTCATGCTACAAAGGTGAACAATATATGTGCCTCCAGTTTTAGCTGTAGCTTGTGTTCTACCTCACAAGAAAAGCAAATAATTAATGTGCCACTAGGTTGGTGTGCCTCAGCAGTTCTGAAGTTTGGAGAATACAAAAGACAATCCTTTCTCGGCTGACCCCAGGGCCAGATCTGAGACCTTCTACTCCTTCAGCAAAACCTGTCCCCTGAACTACCATCAGAGTATGGGAAATCTCTTTCTAAAAACTGCAGCTGTCCATATTGACTGCAACATTCAAATAATTGTTGTTTGAAAAAAACAAAAACAAAACCCAGCCATTTTCCAAGCATGGGCTTGCCTTAGACTCTTTGTACCTCCTCCTAGACTACCATCATTAGAGGAAACAAAATAAGAGATTAAAAGATCAGATCTAGTAAATCCAGCATCTAGTAAATCCAGCTTTCTCATAGCAATCTGTTTATGGTTACCATATTTTGAAAAGCAAAAAAGAGGACATATTTCCCAGAATAAATCCCTGGCTCTAGGGGAGATGGTTCTTAGTCGTCCTTTATTTGGTTGCCCTATTGTTTTGTGGGTTTTATTGTATTATGGCATTTTAATTCTTCTCACAGTTTAATCTTGTTTTAATGGGATGGGTGGGGTAGATTTTGGGATGAGGGAATGCTTTTAACTCTGTATGTTTTAAAATGCTGTAACCCGCTCCGATTGCTGAGCAGAGGGGCGGGTTATAAATAAAAATTTATTATTATTATTATTATTATTATTATTATTATTATTAACTGATTACTTCAAATCACCAGTCATTCTCAGGCATCATCCAGATGTCATTTTTTTAAAAAAGTGTGATGATGTGAATAATCTCATTCATGCATTCCGGTTTTGTTATTCACGCTATGGAACTGCATTGATGCGCATCAATGCAAGTTTGGTTGTTCACACATGCAAGCATTCGAATAATGATGGAGTTGATGATGTGAATGCATTTGGAACCCCTTTTTTAGTATGCAGCATTTTATCCTGGGTCTATTTGGGTCTGTTTGCATCGGTTATTTACATTACCGATGGTGAGGATCTTTTTTAAAAACTTGGGGGAAAACTCAATATCAATTATTCTGGATTAAGTGGTTTTTTTGGCAGCACCCCCAAACTTAATTGGATGCATTCTGGATGTGTATGAACAATGGAGATTTAACCCAGATTCATCCTGGATTATTTTCACAGTGCAAATAAACCTTCACTTTAAATGCCTCTGTTGTATAAACTATGATAATTGCTGCTTGAAATATTGTTGACCTTCATTGTATTTAAATAGCATTTTAAATGATTTACCAATCTTTAATAAAGCCATTAATTGATCTGGTTACATTTACATTTTCAATACCTGATTTTAAAATGAAGTGTATTCAAATTATCAAAAATAACATTGAATCCGGTTGCTTTGGGAACTTCCCTTACCCTGCCTTTACCTGGTATCTCTCTTTCTTCTGCCTAGACAGAAATTTTAGCTCTGAAAAGAGGGCGTGTCCAGGAAAAGGAGGCTATATAGTAACCCTATATCTATGTTTATGCTTCAGCCACCTGTTTTGTGGGGGCATGCATCTGAAGGATATATTTAGGGCTAATATATACTGATATCACATTTCCATCAGTTTGTTTAAACTTCTTTTATAGCCAGCAAAACAATGACCTATGTCCCATGATATCACAGTGAGTTTCTGAAGGTGTATTGTACACTGTGTGAACAAAACTTGTTTTTGATGCCAGTCATTGGGTAATCTCAAATTCTAGCATTATGAAAGGAGGAGAAAAATGGCCATTTAGCTGTTCTCAACATAATGCATAAATTTCTCTCATTCTAGACATTTTTTTTCTTAACTGTATTACCTCCCATTCCTCTCCTCCCAATCTCTTCCTCCCTATTTCCTATCAATATAGATTGCAATGAATTTAGAGAGGGTCCTCCTCACATCACTTCTGTGTTTTATACCATGTCTGACACATTATCAGTCCTATGTGCATATCAGTTAGTAGATTGGTCCAGCTTAGTTACAGAGACTTATGACATTACCACATGATCCTGGTTTTCGCAGCAATCGCATCAGTTAAAAAAACCCAGAAACATGAAGATTTCAGAGCAGCCATTATTGCATGTCTTTGCAATTACATGTCTTTGCAGTTGTGCAACTGAAACTGCTGCCTCCATCACACTCTCTTCCAGACTTCCCCTTAACCCCACTTCCCTGACCAATGCCCTATTCAGCATGCTTTTCAGTAATTTTATTGCATTTTTATTATACAATTTCCACACAATTCTGGAGTTCTACTAATGCAATTTAAGTTGTTTTTTTTAAAAAAATAAAAGAAATAGAAAAATAAAATAAAGGCAACTAGCCCGCCTGGGAATAGTGAGGGGGAGGGAGGACAGGAGGACAAGAGGACACACTGATACCAATATTGGAATTGCCTCAACAGTGACATTTTGCACCTGAAGACTATCATGATTGGGAAGTTATTGATGGGTTCCCCCAATCAATTAAAAGGGACATCCTTTGGAGACACACCAGCTATGCGTCAGAGGTAGCACTGTATTGTGAAAGGCACTTTTTCCCAACTGTAATTGCAGTTTAAAAGCTGTATGTTTTTGACATACCATTGTCCTCTATGTCTCATATACAAGTGACCCTGCCCTAAAATCTGTCCCATTCAAACCAGAAGGAATTTATCCAATCTCAATTGCAATCAAAGGCAAAATTACAACTATTTATAAAGTAATTGTATTACTCACCGCATTTTCCCAGTCTGCAAACATTCACACACTCCTCTGGGGGTGATGTCAGATTGAATTCAGTGGTACTTATTTCAGAACAGAGAAGTGCAGGAAGCTTGCACTGTATTGACCTTGGCAGTGAGACCCTCATGGGACATAGTGTGACCTATTCTTGAGTAGATCTACTTTTTTAGTAACTTGCTACAAAGGAACCATAGTAAGGTACCAACATGTTACTTTCTGGTAAGGTTTTCTCTGGTTTTAACATTGCAGTTGAGCACCAGAACTGAGAGAAAGTCGCTTTGTTGTTGTTGTTTTTGGAGTACATGGCTGGCTGGGGGATTCTGAGTTGTAGTCCAAAAAAGAGGGGAACTTTTCTCCAGCTTTGATGAGGAGTAAACAATTCAAAAGGGGAAATAAGTTAATAATAATAATAATAACAACAACAGCAACGACCACCACCACCACCACCTTGGGAGGGAGCCATATACATGCCATTCCAATGGGATGCAGGTGGGTTATGACATTGACAGGAAAACAAAAAGGGCTTTTGAATTATAGAACATACAGATATATGCATATTTGCATGCATGCTGGGAAGAAAAGAAAACCCACACCTGCTGCAGTCGTGTGACCTAAAATAATCTGATACAGTGAACATGTGAACATGGTAGCAATGCCCTTTTGTACCAATGTGACTTCAGGTAGGGGAATCTGTGGCTTTCAAGATGAATCTGAGTTCAGATTAAAAATAGGTGACTATAATTTTACTTGGGGCAAACTGGGGCAAGATGTTGTGCACTGGAGCTGGGATATAGCCCTTGTGTGGATTCAGCCTTGGATGCTGCCTTTGAAAAGAATTCAGGAAATCCAGCTGTTTCAAGAATTGGCAGCATGGGTGTTGCAGCCAAAAATATTGCTCCCTGTGTCCTTGCTTTTCAAAGCTTCACTGGTTATTACTTAACTTCCGAAGGTAATTCAAAATGCTAACTCTAAATCAGGGGTGGGCAATATTTTAGCTCCCAAGGGCCATGTGTTTTGCAGCCTGCCAAGAACATGATTTAAATGGCAGACACCACACAGATCTGATTCTCCATGTCTCCTGTCTGGTCTAGCACAATTGGGTATCACAAACTTGGTGGGGATGGGGATTTGATACTGGGCAGCAGTTTGGGTAAACCCATGGGCAGTTACACTGAAAGCCTAAGGACAAACACACAGGTCACTTTGAAAAAGCCTGTGTTCCTGGAGAATTCCTGGAGAAGAATTTTTCTTCTTTTCTTCAACCCTTCTGCTAACCAATGAAGTTATTTCTCAGTACTATCTCCTTTTCAGGGTGGGTTGGTTAATATTAGGATAAGATTTTTGGGCTTTGGCATTCCCTCCTGAAGAGAGAGGGCAGATCCACCTGCTGACCCATTAGAAAAGTTTGTTTTTTTAAAAAAAATACAGTAATATGATAATTGTACCTTAGGCTACTGGGATAATGCTTTAGAACAGTGGTGGCACTACCAATGGAGACACCTGATGTCGACATAATTTCTTTGTATCTTTTGTGAGCTGCCTTGAGTCCAATTTGGGATAAAGGCGGCATATAAATTAAATAAATAAATAATCAAATAAATAATTCTGCTGTAGACTTAATACCAGGCCAGCTTAGGACAACTTGAAGCAATTACAAAAATGTGTTTTGCTAGTTCAATTGCTTTATTTTATATTTGGATTTGTGTCATTATATAGTTTAATGGTGCAACTTTGTACGGGAGTGCTGAGAAGTAAGCCACACTTGGTTCAGTGGGTCTTTAACTGCTATGGAATTCTGGGAATTGTAGTTTGTTGACCATTCAACTACCAAAATACCATTCCCAAAATTCCATACCATGGAGCCGTGGCAGTATCAAACTGGATTATTTTTGCAGTGTGGGTGCAGCCTAAGACCCACTGAACCAAGTGGGACTTACTGTTGAATAAATGTGTGTAAGATTTGATGTGAAAAGCAAGATGCAATGAAATATGAATATGAATAACAGAGATAAGGAGGGCTGTTGGGGACTCCAAGCCATTAGCATCTTACTGGGGTGGGAATGGTGGGCCAGAGCTTGGGAAAGTAACTTTTTCTCCTACAGCTCCCCAAATGGGGAATTCCGGGAGCTGTATTCCAACAAGTCACATTTCCAAGATCTGGGTTCAGGGAAGGGGGAGTAGGAGGCCAGCTTCTTGACTTCCCATTCCTAGACCATCCTCTGACATAGGTTTGAGATGAGGCAAGAAACACCACTTTGGGATTTTTACAGGTAGGGAGAGGAAAGGGAGATTTGTGACTTAGCCACCACCCTTCTTGGAGCTGCCGATGTCTAAACGTGGGGAACCATTAGGCAAATGAGCTTTACTCTGAGGTTACCCACAGCAATCCACCTCGGAGAGCCCAGAGAATGGGTATCATTTCTGCTTTTCCAGTGGATGTCAGAGAGATGGGGACCTGCTGGCTGGAGCTAGATCTGCCTCCCTGACATCACTGCCATGGAGTACCACCCCCACCTGTCAGCCTAGAGGGGGAAATCCCCGCTCTTGGCCTTAGTCACCTGTAGCAGCAGCAGCAGCAGCAGCAGCAGCACACATAAATAAGCATCCTGGTTCCTCAATCTCCCAGTCTCAAACCAAGTCTTCCTCCTCCACCACCACTCTCCATCATCATTGGCTCAGTCTGACTCCCTTAGAGATGATGCACAACCTGAGGAACCACATAGGAAGGTGCCTTCTTGGTCTCCTGTTACTCTTTGTAGCTTCTAGAGGGATGAGGTTGCCCAGAGAAACCAACACTGTTTGGCAGCATGGTAAAGATGCCTCCTACGAGATCCTCAGGCAGTTGGAGAAGCTGGATATCAAGGAGCCAGAGGTGAGTAGAAACCAAATTTGTCGTCTTCTCCAATGAACACAAGAGACCCAAAGTTGAAAACAGGAGCATGGGTCCTGGACTAAGGAGAACAGGGAGAACCATGGGGTTAAACATCTCCAGATATATCTCTGCTATGCACTTATAGCAATTCAATGCCACTTTAAATGTCTTGGCTCCATCCTATGGAGTGCTGGCTTTTGTAGCTGAGGTACCTGGAACTCTCTGTTGAAGAAAATCCTAGTTCTCTCCTCTTGGACTACGGATTCCAAGCAATCCTGAATTTCTAGCTGCATTAGAGGAGTAAGCTAATATCATCCTCAGTCTCTCTTTTCTTGGGGTACCTTGGTTCCTTCTATGTACCTCCACCAAACTGCAATCCCACGATTCCTTCTGATGGAGCCATGTCAAAAAAAGTGCTGTAATTCAGATACACTTTGGGTCAACCTGTATTTTAAATAAGTTAATTTGTAGGCACTGTACTTAATGAATTGAAGGGCAAGGACTACAGTATCTCAAGGTTAGAAAACATGCTTTCAATGTAGTTAGCCTGAAGCTTGATCTTTGGCATCTTCAGTTCTTGCCTTTATTCCTGGAGAGCTAAAGCTAGCCAGGCAGCATTGACAATACAGAAGTCCAGATTAGGACAGATGCTATTCACACAATTCATGAATAAGAAATGCATTACAGAAAGTAATGCATAGTCGTGAGAGGTGTCCATATTTGCATTACCAAACTGGAGGCATGATGTACAGTACAGACTGGGATTGCAGGTCTGGAGGAATAATGTGTTAGAAGACCCATCAGAGTCCCTATTGAGATCAGCAGGGGAATCACATTTCTGCTGATAGGAATTTTTAAGACGTATCACTGGGTTCCTGTTTTGACAGATATGCTTTGTGCTAATATTTGGGTTTGAGGGCTGAAGGGTCATTTAGCTAATGAAATTTGCCATATGGCAAGTGGTTTGGCAAATGAAACATGACAACCATGAATCCTTGAATCTGTGTATCATCAGTTGGTCCTGAGCCAGATGGAAGAATGGTCTAACTGCAGCTTGAAAAGTTCCTTTTTCAAAGTAATTCATTTTCATGACTCATTAAGAGTCTTGTAAAATAGTTAATTGTTTCACATTAGTTGTGAAAAATAATTAGTTGGAAAAACTAGCTGCTCATTTTATTGTTAGTTTCTCATTCATTACAAAGAAATCCCCAACACTGATGGCAGAACAGTATAAAACTTGAAAACTTCTTCTCAAAATGCTACTAAAATGCCCTTTAAAAGTAGCTAGAAAAGGGTAATGTCACTCCTACTTGTTGTATTACTTTGGGGTCTTCAAGTTACTTTTTGAAATATAACTTTGTCACACCTTTGTTGCACCCTCCAAACAGGGTTTTTTAAAAACTTGTCAGAGGTAACTGTGTTTTACCTTATTACTTTCAAGCTGAAAGGTAGACTTGATGTGAGGGGGGTTGTCGTGTCTGGAGGAGAGGAGAGGAGAGGAGAAAGCTATTGCACTCACATATTCAGCATGGCGTAGTGGCTTCTATGTTGGACTGCGACTCTGGGGACCATGGTTTGATTCCTTGCTCAGTCATGAAACCCACTGGGTGACCAAGGCAAGTCATACTCTCTCAGCCTCAGAGGAAGACAATGGCAAACCTTCTCTGAACAAATCTTGCTAATAAAGCTCCATGATAGATCACCATAAGTCAGAAATGATATGAAGGCACACAACAGCAAGTCCTGCTTGGGGAGCCAGTGTGGCGTACTGGTTTGCGCACTGGACTATGACTCTGGAGACTAGGGTTCAGTTCACCATTCAGCCATGGAAACCCACTGGGTGACTTTGGATGAGTCACACACTCTCAGCCCTAGACACCCCTGTGATAGAGTAGCCTTAAATTGGAAATGACTTGAAGGCACACAACAACAATCCTGCTTGTGAGCTTTCTATATACTGTAGGTCTATATTGTAAATCTGACTCCTTATATTATTGTCGTCAATGTTTTTAATATTGTATTTTAATTGGTCATCTGTTTAATTCTGTTTTAAGGGGATGGGAGGGTGGGATTATGGGATGATGGAATGTTTTTAACTTTGTTCTATTTTAATACCATTGTACCCCGCCCCGATTGCCGCGCAGAGGGGCGGGTTATAAATAAAAATTATTATTATTATTATTATTATTATTATTATTATTATTATTATTATTATTATTATTATTAGGTAGGGCCTTGTGGAGAGCAGTCTAGAAAGGCATTTGGTCTGGTCCACCAGGGCTCCTTTTTTGGTTCTTATGGCCCAAGGAAATTTCTAGCTAGGTTATTTACTTTTGCTGGTGGGGAGGTATCTTGGTGGGGAAGTGGGTTTATTTTCTCAGTTTCATATGATTATTTCCCCCGTTTTGATATCTGAAGGGGTGCCTTTCTTTGGCTATGCTCACCCAAGTGGGGAGGTTCCTCTGTGTCCCACCAACAAGGTCAATATACCAAGGTCGTAAGGACATGGGAAAGGGCCTTCTCAGTTGTGGCAACCCAATTCTGTAATGCCATCCCCTTGGGGCCCAGTTAGCATTGGCTTTATTTTGGCACCAAGGAAGAACATGACTATTCACTAAGGCTCCTGCAGCCTAACCAATTTACTGCAAAATGTTTATGGCCCATAGTTTTAAATTGTTTTAACTTTCTTTAATCTGTGTTTAACTTGTCAGCTTGTTCAATATGGTTTTTAAACTGTTTTTTTAAATAATTTTAATCCAATAACCCCCCAAAATAGCATACACACACAAATACACAAACATTAATACACAAAAAACACACACACTGACAAGCACAATTTCCCCCATTTCCCTTCCCCCATTAAAAGAAAATGATTTCCTGCTTCTCTCAATTTATATTTTAGATATATTTCTATGTTTCTCCTCTTTTCAATTTATATAATGATTTATATTCTAAGCATCAAACACTATAATAATGGTATCCCCTCTTTAAAAAAATGAACTCCATAAAATGTTTTGATTTAAATTGCTTTAAATTGTTTTAATCAAATTATAGTTATTTCACTTGTATGCTGCCCTGAGATTTCGTGATATGGGGATAAAATAAATATAATCACAACAATAATTAATAATATACCAGAGGCTGGTTGAAGAACACGATTAGGAAAGCGGTGACAATAGAAGGGTCTGCAGGACCAAAGTGATGTCTAAAGATTTTTTGAGAAAATGAGATGAGGGACAATGACTGAGATGAGTCCTAATGCTGCCTATGCAAAATCCCATTCTTAAATTCAATGGGCTAGTTCCAAATAAAGCCAGTTGACTGTAGGTCTTCCTGAAATCTATGGGACACACTATTCATGGTGATTGCAACCCTACACAACCCTAGGAATGAGCTCTACAAAACTCAGTACAACTTACATCTGAGTAAAAATGTCCAGCATTACAGCCCTATTCTGAATCCAACCCCACATTACCTAATCTGGATTACCAACTGTGCACTCACAGTTATCCATTTAGATCTGAATTCCCAATTCACCCATAATAAGGAACAAGAAAAACCCAAGCATATAAAAAAAGTAATAACCACACCACAATATATTTAAGGAGTTGTCCCCATATTTTTTCCATATAAAACCATCTGTTTAAAATGGCAACCAGTTATTCAAATTATCCTCACCACCAAATAATGAATGAAAATCAAACCATTTTGCATCAAAGACAAGTCTTGCCCTTCTCCTTCACACACATTATGTATTTTTAAAATATCATAGTCAATCTTGTTTCTCTTCATTTTGAAACTATGTGATATGATGTGATGCAATTTCTGATTTTTTTCCTCTCTCTGTTTAATACTCTAATATTGCAGCATCATTGGCCCTTATTCTCATATGCTTGGGAGGGAAAAAGCCCATCCTTTTACCACACTTACACAACTGTGATGTAACATAGTTCCACTGCAAAGGAGTAATGTATTAAAATTAAGCTGCTTTCTTAACTGTGTGATGTCATAGTTGTTAAGGTTTAGGTGCTACTTCAGAATTGATGAGCACATGATCTTCCAGACATTGTTAGGCTGCATCTCCCATCATCCCCATTTATATCCCACCTTTCTCCAAGCACAAGAACCGAGAGCATCTTAACGCATCTCTCTCACACATACACAGGCACAACTTTAAAGCTTCTATCATCATCATCAGTAAAATGATCTAAAGAAGGCATTACCTACTGTATATATATATATATATACTCATAAAAGTCTAGAAATTTAGGTTAAAAAATTGACCCAAAAACCTGAGTCAACTTATCCACAGGTCAATGTAAGTACTGTACTTTAAATCATTCACATACACACATCATCCCCTGGTGAAAGGCAAGAGTTTAATCTGCCCTGGAAGCACTGACCCCCTTCTATTCTCTCATCTATCCAGCTTTTAGTGTGAGCACAAATAGTTATTATGCCTGCTGCAATTTTGTAAGTTCTTTGGCACTGTTTTCCTTTGCTTCATCCTTTACATCCTTCATTACATGCTCCTAAGTTTTACCCTCAACTTATCCACGGGTCATATAAAAATCCATAAGTTTGGCCCCAAAACCTGCCTTCGACTTACACATGAGGTTGACTCATAGTTGAATATATACAGTAACTTCGCATTTCGGTTTTTCTGATGGACTACATGGCTCCTATGCTTTTTATTTATACACAAAATGGCACCAATACCATTGGTGTAATCTCACTAGACTGGGGGCAACCCATATCTCAATCCACCATTTAAAGACTAATGCCTGAGTAAATCAGGAAACCTAGAATTATAAAATCTTAGAATTATAAGGGACTGCAAGGGCCATCTTAGTCCAACTCCCTGACATGCGGGAATACACAAGTTGTGGCCAAGCAACCTCAGATAGCAAATGTTATTAAGGAGGAAGAACACACAAGCTAGGAGAGGCTGCAACAGTTTACTTTTGACTGTGCCTATTGGGAAGGGCAAGACTCCTTTCCTCTCCCCTCTACTGAGTGAACTGAGTGCAAATTACTTTTGCACTATGAACACAGTTTGCAATAAAGACTGAGAAAAAGTGAGAGGAGGAGAGAGACTGGGCATTTAATATTGTATTTATTCTTTTAATGGGGGGATTAATTATTTTTATTGTTTTATCATTTAATGTAAGGTATGTTTTATTTAAACTGTTTCTTATATTTGTAAGCCGCCTTGATTACTTTGGCAAAAGGCTGGATATAAGAATAAAATAATGTATTATTATTATTATTATTATTATTATTATTATTATTATTATTATTATTATAATAAAGCAGCTAAGGAAGTGGGTGACAGGGAATTAAACTGGACCGTGCCTACCGAACTGGGACACTTGCAGAGTATGAAAGCACTCTTGAAATATGCCATGCCAACCTTAGTTGAAAGACCTCCCCCCTCCCTCCAAAATAGAGAGAGTCTATAGTAATATTTTCCACTGCAAGCACTTCTTGCAGTAAAGGAATTCTTCCTAATGTTTAGGTGGAATCTCTTTTCTTGTAATTTGAATCCACTGCTCCATTTCTTAAGTCTTTGGATGATCTTAGGCATATCACACTCTTTCAGCCTCTGGGGAAGGCAATGGCAAATCTCTTCTGAACAAATCCTGCCAAGAAAACCCCAGGAGAGGTTCACCTTAGAGTCACCATAAGTCCGAAATGACTTAAAGGCAAACAACAACAATGAGCAGCAACACAAACTCACTCCATCTTGTCCATGACATCCCTTCAGATTTTAAAACATGGCTCTCAGTTAAATATCAGCTCTCAGTCGACTCTTTTCCAAGCTGGACATACCCAGCCCAAGTCATTCCTCATAGGGTGTGGTTTCCAAACCTTTGACCATCTTGGTCGTCTTGTTCTGGACACATTCCAGCTTGTCAACCTTGACCAGGTCCACCTAATTGATGTAAACTGGTTTGTTTAACAGGACAGAACTACAGTCACATGCAAACAAACACAAATAGGGACCCTCCAAACCAGCTTTGGGGTGAGGATGGGGAGAAGGAGAATATCAAGCAGAGAAGAAGCAATAGGGAAGAGGTCCTTAACTGCTCAGTTAAATTGTCCTGGCTGCCCACTGCTAGAAGGATCCCACATGCACCTCCTTATTCTCAAGGAATTTGGGGGATTCTAGTTCTGTCGGCACAAGGGAGATACAGATGGACATTAGAGTTCCTAGGTTTCTATAGGGTTGGGGTGAAGGGAAAGACACATATTTGGGGTGCAGTGCCTCATTTGCCCCCCCCCCCAATAGCTGGAGTGCAACAAGCATAATCCAATTCAAACAATGCTCTTGAAGGCATAAAATGCTGAGAAAAAGCTGAGAAACAGGAGGAAAATACTCTTTAAAAGTGATTCAGACCTGTTAGTTGTTGTTTTGGAAAGCCGTCCATTGTTGTTACTTGCTACAATTTGTGCTGTTACCTCTTCGTTGTTTTGTGTGTCTGTGTGTGCAAGAAAGTTTAGGATTTCTAAGAGAAAATCACAAAACTCAGCAACTAAAATGGTGTAGTGTAAAAGGTCACCTAAACTCAAACCATGCACAATTTTTGGGAGAGGCCAGCAAAAATGGAATGGGAGGCAAGGAACTGTATAGGTGACAGTAAGAAATGGGAGGTGCTGGTGAATGCACAGAAGACAGAAGATTAAAAATAAAAAGGAAGCATATAAGCTGAGGAACAGTTTTGTTTTATCAGGATTAGACTGCTTTCCAAGCAAACTAGAAGTACACCTTTCCATTCATTGCATCTGTTACTCCCTAGGTATTTAATACAACTGTCCAGTTTCCCCAGCCAATTGAATGCAGCGACTCCTGTGATCCAGATTCCTTGGCCACCACAAATAAGACGGTAAGTATTGTTTTTTAAATCAACATGAAGAAACCATATTGATCATTAATACCAACATTACCACCACCCATCAAAAAAGCTCAGCAAAATGATGTTGGGAGGGATGGCCCTGCTAGTTGGTTACATGATAAAGCTAACACATTCATTATGGTGTATATGTTAATCTTCAAAATGACACAGGACTTTCCGCTGGATGTGTATCTAATGGTTTTTGTGTTGCTGTTGTTTTAATTTGTCCTCAGGCTTCAATAATTTGAGGGTCCTACAATCAAGGTTAAGTTTACAAATATTAGTGGTCCATCCTCTGGGCTTACTTTCAGTTTCATCAATGCTTCACCCTATGATGTTACCATATCATTTAACTAGGTGGTGTGCCAGGCATTTAAAATAAAATAAAATGACCCTTGTTTCTTGCTCTCTGCTTCCTAGCACTGCCTGACAAAAATCAGCAAGGGACTTCACGATTATCATAACCTCCTGGTCATGTTTGATGACTCAGAGGTAATGACAACGACAGAACTCCAGAAGGCGCTGAATTCATTGCTTCAGCTGCCCCTCCTAAAGGTAGGTCTATGGAACAGAAGGGGTTTGTCTGGTGGGATCACAAGGTGGTGTAAATCAACATTGTTTGAGAATTAAGACCAAGGAGTATGGTGAATGGTGGAAATGACATTTTCAGAGCACCTTTGCTAACTTTGCAGCTGAATGGACCAATTTCTCTGCCCTACTGCTCACACCAATAGACATTTATACAGAACTATGGCCAGGGAGCCAAAGGGATAATGCAATAGAATAGGCTCTGTAGGACTTAGACCGAGAACACTTTATATATCTATATCTGTATCTGTATCTATATCTATCTATATAAAGTATATCAGGGATGGGGAATATGTGGCTGTCCAGATGTTCTTTTGTTGTTGCTAACTGCCTTCGCATCAATCTCTATCCATCTTTAGGCCCTCCCTGTCCTCTACTGTTCTGCCCAGCTCCTGCAAACTCATATTCGTGGTCTCTTTAATAAAGTCCATCCATCTAGCATGTCACCTTCCTCTCTTTCTACTTCCTTCTATCTTTCCCAACATTATTGTTTTTTCCAATGATATGCCTTCTCATTATGTGCCCAAAGTATAACAGTCTACGTTTTGTCATCTTGGCATCCAGGGATATTTCTGACTTGATCTGTTCTAGGACCCATTTGTTTGTCCTTTTGGCTGTCCATGGGATCCTCAGCACTCTTCTCCAGCACCACATCTCAAAGGAATTGGTTTTCTTCCTATCTTCTTTCAGCTCTCACATCCATTTTAGGATCTTTTCTAGTTCTTTCATAGCCACCCTCTCCATTCTTAATCTTCTTCTAATTTCCCTGCTGCAGTCCCTGTTCGATCCCAGATATGAGAACTCTTTTATTATTTCTATTTCCTCATTGTCTAGTTTGAATGTGTGTAGTCAATATTTTTGTTATGTTCAACATTAAGCCTGCCTTAGCACTTTCTTTCTTGATCTTCCTTAGTAGGTATTCCAGGTCTGTGAGGTTTTCTTCTAGTATTATGGTGTTGTCAGCATATCTCAGATTGTTGATATTTATTCCTCCTATTTTCACTTTTCCCTCCTCCATGTCCAAGCCTGCTTTCCTTACAATATGTTCTATATATAAATTCAATAGGTAGGGTGATAGGATACAGCCTTGTCTGACTCCTTTGCCATTTGGGAACCATTCTGTTTCTCTGTGTTCTGTTCTGACAGTAGCATCTTGTCCTGAGTACAGATTCCTCATCAAGACTATCAGATGTGCTGGCACTCCCATGTCTTTCAGGACATTCCATAGTCTATGTAGTCAAAAGCTTTGCTATAGTCTATAAAGCACATGCTGATTTTCTTTTGGAACTCCCTGTTGCACTCCATTAGCCATCGTATAGTTAGCCTAGTGCCTCTTCCTTTCCTGAACCCTGCTTGGACCTCTGGGATTTCTCTCTCCATGTATGGTTGGAGTCCATGTTGCAGAATTTTGAGCATAATTTTGCTTGCATGGGAGATTAGTGCTATGGTTCTATAGTTGCTATAATGAAACAATGTCCAACAGATTGGAAAATATAAATTATGGTCTCATTCCCACTATGTTTTAAACTGGTTTGCAAACTGGTTTGAAGCAGTTTAAATGACACTGGTTCGCACTTGAACCAAATCGATGAAGCAGTTGGGAGGGCATGCACTATACCCATGCAACTTTTTGATGCTGATTTTTTCCGAGTCTTTCTTGATAAATCGATTCCACACAAGTGTGAACCAGATGCAGATCAGAATCGATTTAAATGTGCCCTTCAGCCAGCTGAAGTGGGTCCATTTTTAATCGATTCATTCATCGATGTGAATCACAAGTGGGTTATTTTACAGCAAGGAAATATGATCGGGGCAAATGTAGTGTGAACCACGCTCCACTGTCGAACTGATCCATTCATTCAGTTCGCAAACTGATTCATTTGTAAGGGGAAATCAGGATAAATATCCCCATCCACAAAAAAGGAGTCCAGATGTTACAACTCCTATAATCCTGGATCATTGGTTATGCTGACTAGGGATAATGGGAGCTGAAATCCATTTATGTGGATTACTAGTTTCTGATGTGTACAAAGCCACCTGGAAGCAACAGTCCACCTCAGTGTGAGTCATTTCTTCATGTCACCAACCATCTTGGTTTCCTTCTGTTGTGCTTTTCACTTTCCCTATAGTTTTGCCTGAACCAGGGAAATATTGTACGGCGCAGCAAAGGAGCTGGGATTGCTATTTGCAAAATCACATGGAGCATCTAAAAGCTCTTGCTTTGCTACTTAGTTTACTTCAACTACATCTCTTTCCCAAAACATGTACTGTATATGATATATGCAGCTCACCCTAGCTATATGTGGGTTACAGAAAGGTAGGATATAAGTCTAAAGTGGAATGAAATAGAATGGCCCATCATTTGGCTGGTTTTAAACTGGACTCCATTATTATCAGAGTACCATTTATAACAACAACAACAACAACAACAACAATATCTACTCTGCCCCTCTGTCAACAATCAGGGCGGCTTATAACAACTAAAATTCCATACAATCATTTATCTCAAAATACACTCTAAAACCCCAAAACCCACCCACCCCTTAAAAAGTATTAAACCAAATATCATTAAAACAGCATAGAATAAAGCATCAAAATAGAATAACTAACTAGAACAAACAGTACACAAACAAGGGTAGCGACGCGAGAAATGGAAGAGGTAAAAATAAATAGACTCCTGAGGCCGGGAATTCTAGTCAGGAAAGGCCTGTCGAAAGAGCTTCACAGCCTTTTAAAAACTGCTTAAGCTCATAATCTGACAGATCTCGTCCGGTAGGCTGTTCCATTGTCTGGGCGCGGTAACCGAGAAGGTCCTCTGGGAGGTTGCAGACAGCGGTGGTGATGGTGGAAGGGCTAGGCAGGCTAGATAACAAGTCCTCGCCCAAGCCCGGCTCCCAGCCTCGCCGCCGCCGCTGCTGCTGCTGCTCATGGGCGAAGGACAGGCTAAAATAGCCTCTGGAGCCCGCTTCTACCACCGCTTCAGGTGGGACAGGCTGAAATTGCTTCCGGAGGGAGCCTTCTTCTACCGCCGGTTCAGGTGGTAAATGGGCGGAGGATGGACTGAAATAGCCTCCAGAGGGAGCCCTCTTCTGCCGCTGCTTCAGGTGGTAAATGGATGGAGGATGGACTGAAATAGCCTCCAGAGGGAGCCCTCTTCTGCCCATTAAAACTGCCCTTGCTTCACACTGAAGAAACAAATGCAGTTTGGTTTCTATTATTTAACATCAGTTGGCTGCCCCTCAACTGATATGGAAGCAAAATAGGATAACCCACAAAAAGGTTTCTCCACAAGCATGCAGAATTTCATAATTTTAAAAATAAAACCTCACAAAAGGGACAAAATTCTAACTGGAGACAGAGGACTAGACAAGCATGTCACTCATGCCACATTCTGTTATGCACACACACACTAGCCCAAATAATGCAGTTGGTTAAATATGCATTTTGAGAGAATTTTCAGCTAGGACAAGAGGCACATTAAGATCCCTCTTGTGGACAATTTTGGCCTTGGTTTTGTTGAGGTGCAGAGAGGGAAGTGAGGAAAATGTGGATTTGCTGGAAATAGATGTAAATATAAAAGCCTCAGAGAATGTGGTGCCTAGATTATGGGATTTTCAGAATTTAAAAAACTATCTCAGGTATTGTAGAAAATGGTTACAAATACTTTTTGATCAGAGCACTTTTCTACTTGGCTGGTTTTGTTATGGTTTTCTCTGATGTAGTTGCCCCCTCTTTTTTCTGTTGGTATTACCCATGTGCTGTATGTATTTTCTTACATATGCCAAATAGGTCAATCCATGTCAAACAGTACCTTAAGCAAATGTAGTTGTGTTGGGTCTAAGAGAAATTCCAAATTCCATATTAATGTATTACTTTCTTATAAGCCCTGTGATGGACATACATAAAAATATGTGCAAACTTGAAACTGATCATCAACCAAGTAGTTTCAAAAACCAAGTTTGAGGGGTAGGGGGCATACTACCAGAAGAACATGACTTGATGCATAATGAAATGAGGGAGGAGAGTCTGCAGACATTTGAATTAAGTGCTAGCTGGCAATGCAATGTTTTAGGTTTCACTAGAAGTCTCACACCCAAGGATCCCAGGAGCAAAAAAGGCAGAAACATGTAATCTTCTGTTGATGAAAAGATAAAATCCAGCTGGAGAAGTTCTGACTTCATACTTTATACAAGACACATTTATATACACAAAGTCACTTATGAAACCAGTAATCTACTCATGGTGACCCCTATCACCACCTGCTTCCATCTCAAACATATGGGAAAAGAAGCACTTACTGGCAAACCGAGAACTTTGCTTGCTCTTTAAGGAGGGAAAGATATACTTCTTTTCCCTGGCTTCTCTATGTGCTCTTTTGCAATGTAACTAAGGA
>CM034703.1:170545552-170560581 GCA_020142125.1 Phrynosoma platyrhinos
GGACTCAATTTGCACTATTTCTGGCAGTCTGCAACCCCCCTGTGATGCTAAGTTCTGTATTACACAGAATTTTGGGAAATGCAGTTATTCTAAATAAAGAATATAAGTACTAATGGCCTATGTTGTCTGCTGGATAAAACTAAACTGGGGGTCAAGTCCTTGTTAACTAGTGCAACTAGATTTAGCTGTGTTTATAAAGGAATGGAAACACCCTTCCTTCAGTGATACTTGTCTGGGGCTGCATCTACACTGCAGAATTAATGAAGTTTAACACCACTCTGATTCCCATACCTCAATGCTATGGAATTCTGAAATTTGTAGTTTACTAAGATATTTAGTCTTCTCTGTCAAAGAGCTCTGGTGCTGTAACAAACTTCAAATCCCAGGATTCCATAGGTTGGAGTCATGACAAAGTGGAGTCAAACTGCATTAAGTTAGCTTACTATCAGAATAGGGAAATCTAATATGCAGAGTTCCATTCATGTACACTCTGTATGTATGTGTGTATATATACATGATTATGTATGAATATAATGTAAAATATATTGATTGATTGCAGAACTCTTCAGGGCTGGGAGGCTTCACTTTACTCAGTTTTAGAAACAACTGTAGAACAGAAATTAATCTCAATCTAGATCCCATATCAGAAGGATTTGGACCTAGAGAAGCAATAATAAAGGTAGGTTAACAGAAAGTAACTTTCCTACCCCTCTACCTTCAGAGATGCCCTTGAATGAGGAGTTGTGGTGCAGGAGACTGAGGAGGGCAATTGTCAATTGAGTTAAAGTATCTTTTTCCCCTGCACAAGGCAAACCCTGCAGAGAAGATCTGAGGGATGAAGTAGGGGTCCTAGTTCCTCATGAAGCCCAAAGCATGGAAATTAAGCAGCTAGAAGTATTTGACAACAAGGACAAGATAGTGTTGCTCACCTAGAGGAGACACTGATTAGGCGGCGTTTTAAGTATTCCCTCTTTTCTGTCAGGTTTGCTAGAAAGAAAAAGACAGAATAGGATAAGCAGGGGTGGAGAATCAAGAGGCAGCACCAGCCCTCCTCCTCAAAGGATGCAACGGCTTCAACACCCAATGTCAAGGCTTAGCCTATTCATGGCTCAGAGTGTGCAAAGTCTTATGAATGGGACCCAAATTCCATAAAGACAAGCTCTGAAAATCTTTCATAACAGATGGGCACTGTGGGCATGATCTGTTTTTAGAATTAACTCTATTCATAGATTAATAACCCACCAGAGACCCACCACAAATTGTAATTGCCTCAGAAGCAGTGGTCTTTTTTTTTTTTTAAGGACCATGTTCCTCTGCAAAGCAGCAGAATCTTAACAATATTCTAGAAAAGAATCTCAGACACCCTCATCATCACAGATGACTATAAATAATAAAAATTTGTCTCCCCTCCTAAAGCAATGAAATCTTCTCTGGATGCTGGAAACCCCTAGCAGTAATTATGTATATGTACCTTATTTTCCTGCGTATAAGACTACTTTTTAACCTGCAAAATCTGTGGTTAAAGTGGGGGGGGTCGTCTTATACGCCGAGTATAAGGATAAGGAGGATAGAGGTGCTAAAACTCTATATTTTGACTGGAAAAATGGGGGGGTCGTCTTATACGCCGGGTCGTCTTATACTCCGGAAAATACGGTGTGTGTGTGTGTGTGTGTGTGTGTGTGTGTGTGTGTGTGTGTGTGTGTGTGTGTGTGTGTGTGTGTGTATGTATATATATATATATGGATAGTCTGCCCACAGATATAAAAATGCTGCCAACATGGATTTTTTTAGATATATGCAGGATCCCAGGAAGCTCCAGGAAAAACTGACAGGATGCAATACCTTCTCGGTGTTCGCTGTAATAAGGACCAAAAGCTTCATCACGGGGAATGTCTGGATAGAGGTAATGGAGTGGATTTTCTGGGATGACTTCCTCAGCCAGGACATGATAGTCACGGATGATGTCAGGCAGTGGCAGGACTCTGAGTTGTTCTCTGGTGTAAGGTTCGACTGCAGAAAATTTGGGAGAACCTGTGGAATTTGCAGATACAATGATTAAACTAAAAAGTGGAGATTAATGTGGCATTTTGGAGATATAAACCAAGTGGTCTGCCTACATCAGAGACATGGAATGAGTTCAGAAAAAAAAAACCTAGGGAGTAATTAATAAAGTGGGGGAAGGAGTACTGTATTAAATACCTTATTTTGGAAAGTCCCCGTATAAACTTTAAATGCTCATGATTATCAGATTTTCACATTGCTCTTCAATTGATATTATTTGATACAATTTACACCAAGCTTCAAATGCAATAAAGCTTTAACAAAATTTTAAAAATACTGCAGGATAAGGACAGGTTGCTTGCCTGTAACAGTATTTCTTCGAGTGGTCATCTGCGAATTCACACAAATGGGTTATTCTGCGCCTGCGCAGAAAACTTTGGAACCTTCTTAGAGCTTTTAGAAGCGTTTTGGCGGTAGCCCCACTCACTCTCCAACTGCCTTATTGGCCGGTTTCCCGCCTAAACTCTCAGTCCATGGACGCCAAAGCAGCAGCCCAGGACTGAAGAAGAGGCAGGGCACGACTTGAGGGGAGGACAAGCAGGATTTGTGTGAATTCGCAGATGACCACTCTAAGAAATACTGTTACAGGTAAGCAACCTGTCCTTCTTCTTTGTGGTCTCTGCGAATCACACAAATGGGTAATTCAGACTGACAACCTTAGATCAATGGAGGAGGGAGTGCCATGCCAGATAAGACGGCACATTGCGTCAAACAAAATCACCCTTTGAGAGTCTGAGCCCCAGGCATGTAAATATAGGGGAAAACAGCCCCACTAATATGACTCTACATGAGTCAGGCTGAAATTCCAATACCAAGGCATAGTGAAAACAGTCACCATGCAGGTAAGAACATGCCCAGTGGTAGAAAAAAAAAAGGCTTGCCAGCTAACCCATACATTGCACAATCTATTAATAGACCTTGATGGTCTGTGATAACAAGGAGATGTATTGCTAAAGTCAAGGGAGAATCTCTGACCTAGACAACACAGGTTTGTTAGCAATAGAAATTATGCCAAAGCTATCCAGTAGGTAGTGAAAGAAATTCACTACTGCAAGTGGACAAGCGCAACAAGAAGGAAGGTATACAGACTCTGTCTGATCCAGGAGATGAATGAAAATCAATGGGAAGGACAACAGACTTGCAACAATGTGAAGCTGCCCAAGTCGCGACATTGGCAATCAGGAAAAAGTGGGTTTACCAAACCCTCAAATTTAAAGATGTGCCAAAGAGAATCTTTCAAGTGGAAAAAGGGGCAGTGACCTGATAAGCCTCTAAGCCATTGTTTGAAGATTATGGCATCGACAGACAACGCCTAGAACGCCAAACAATCTCACATGTGACAAACTACTGTTTGGTCTCTACCTGGGATGAGCTCATCTCATATACTGACACCCAATTTTAATGCAATCTTCTTAGGCCTCATGCAGATGGGAACTGTGAAAAAGACCATCTGTGCTCAGCAATGAGATGTTTGGACATCACCAGCAAAAGCAGCAGCAAACAAGTGCCTGTACTACAAATGGGCAGTAGGATGTCTGGATAGTCCATTCATACAGAGAGAGTTGAATAGCAACAAACTGGAGAAGGTCCAGTAACAATTTCTGGAATAGTGGTGGACATCAGAGAAGAGGAATAGTATCTCATCTAGTCATAGCAAAGACACTGACAACAGGGACAGTGAGAATATCACAATATCCAATTGTTGTGACCCACAAGACGCACTGTGTTTGAACGTAATGTTTGAGGCTATCAGCATGAAACATGTAGTTCTTGGTAAAAATTCCAGAGAAAATAATTGTGGCTGATGTGATGACTAGAAGACTAATCATAGCATTATAAAAATAAAGGGGTTTCACACTGTTGTATCAAGAATAACATGACTTGGCAGGAATGGTGTTGACTTGTCATGAATGGATCATGAGAGAATTTTAGACCAGGGGAAGTGGAATAGACCTTAAGAGCCACCAGTCCAGCTCCTAGCCAGGAGTGAAGCTCTTTATTGTATAGATATGGGGTGCTTGATGAAGCATGAGGTGTGCTGTGATAGGGCACAATAACGGGGGAGCACAGGCTTCCCTGTACGGAGAGAGAAGACCCAGGACATTTGCAGTGCATAGTTAGCCTTGGCAGGATTGCAGGTGGAGACCTGAAATGTCACCACCTCACCAGAATGATGCCCTGAGACAGAGGCCCAGAGGAACCAGATGTTATGACATCAGTCAGCCTGGAGAAACGGGACAAGTATGCATGTCTCAAGATCATGGAGTGTCTATAGGAGTGGACAAATCTGTGAAATGGAGGCTCAAATTGGAGGGATGTCCCCAGAGAGCGTTCCTGCCCAGGGTGGCAGATGGGAAAGAACTGACACAGTTCCCATCTGCATGAGGCCTAAGAAGATTGCATTAAAATTGGGTGTCAGTATATGAGATGAGCTCATCCCAGGTAGAGACCAAACAGTAGTTTGTCACATGTTTCATAGATGTGAGTAGCACCAACAAGAACCCCTTGGAAGGGGTGTGCGCAGGGGGTGTAGACTTGTATTTCTCATTATATGCAGTGACCCTTGGAAGAAGACACCAACTGCATTCACTGACACTTGCACAGGGGAAGTGAAAACATTCCTCTGACACAGAGGGAACAAGTACATCCTGAAAGCCACCAATAGGGAGGAACAAAAGCATTGATGCCAGTTTGAAAAAAGGGGGGTATGACCACCCCAGTAACAATTGTGGCAAACCTGGAACGGTAATGGCCCTCAGCATGAAAGCACAATCATTCCTTCGATTTGGCAGTCTAAGGAAACAATGGTATTGGTCCCAGTACAGGGAGACCAAGCACATCCCAGAATATATCCATATCAAGTGAGTGATACAAGAACATAGCTTGGTGTTAGAGGATGAGCGATGGCACCAAAGCCCCCCATGAGGGGAACAAGACGATTCCAATCTTGCTGGTACCAAGCGCATAATGGTAGTGTCTCTAGCTATACAGGGAGGAAACCAATTGTTGAATTTGATCCTCCAGTCCTGAGATGAGTGGAGGACTATTCGTATCGAGAGTGCTCTGGTGAACAGAGACACATGCAGGTCCTCATAAGAATGTAACATGGGAATGGTGGTGCCCTCCTTCAGCACCCCATCTTCTGAATCAGCTATATAAGGATAGCCATGATATCAGGTCTTGACATAGAGGCAAATTTGAAGGTGCATATCTGGCTGACTCTGCCATCCCTCGGTATCGAGGGAGGAACCCTAAACCCAGCTCGAATTTGAATGAATGGGAGGCAGAATGAAGCATGCACTTGTAGACTTCTGTAGAGACAATAATCACAGCCTCCGACTGTGTGTGTGTCAGTGTGACCATAGGTCGGAGCTGAATGAGTGATTACTGGCAGCATCCCGAGGGATGAATTGTAGGAGTGCAATGGGCCTCGAAATGGAGGGACAAGCATGGCTCCAAATTTGACAGAGTAGTGGCCCTCGGTACAGAGGGAAACGCTATGGTCCCAAATCAGGGAGAGCATGAGCCAGTATTGCATCTCGGTATAGAGGGAATTATCATGGTTCTAATCAAAAGCTTGGTAGTAGTTGACCTCGGTATGGAGGGAGCAAGCACAGCCTCGAATCCAAACCAGATTATGGCAACATAGTGATGCCGACGTGGCTACCACCTGATGGCTGGGGAAGGTACCATATAAAACCGCTTGCGGGCCAATCAGTTTGATCTCGGAGAGTCAGGGACCGAAGTCAGGCCGTGAGTCAATCAATATGACCCCGGAGAGTCAGGGACTGACAAGGGACTGCAAGCCAATCGGTTTGATTCTGGAGATTCAGGGACTGATGAGGATTGATGCACGGCTGCAAGCCAATCGGTTTGACTCCATAGAGTCAGGGACCAATGAGGATCCATGCAGGGCTCCAAGCCAATTGGTTTTGACTCCGGGGAGTCAGGGACCGACGAAGATCGATGCAGGGCTGCAAGGCAATCAGTTTGGCACCAGAGAGTCAGGGACTGGCGAGGATTGAAGTTGGGCTCCAAGCTGATCAGTTTGACCCCAGAGGGTCAGGGACCGAGGAGCATTGAAGTCGGGTTGCAAACTGATTGGTTTGACCCCAGAGAGTCAGGGACCGAGGAGTATCGAAGTTGGGCTGCAAGCCAATCGGTTTGACCCTGGAGAGTCAGGGACCAACGAGGATCAAAGTCGGGCTCCAAGCCAATCGGTTTGACCCCAAGGAGTCAGGTACCAATGATGATTCACATAGGGCTCCAAGCTAGTGAGTTTGACCCCGGAGAGTCAGGGACAGATGATGATCCACATAGGGCTCCAAGCCAATCGGTTTGACCCTGGAGAGACCCTGGCAGGCAGCAGCAACTAAGGAGAGGAAGGAGTGTCGGAGGCAAAGCCATCGCCTCACAAACCCTCCCACCTGGTAAGCAGCAACAGCAAGGGAAGAGAGATAGAGAGAGAGGCCACAAAAGCAACTCAGAATCCCCTCCAACTCGCAGGCAGCAGCAACTAAGGAGAGGAAGGAGTGTCGGAGGCAAAGCCATCGCCTCACAAACCCTCCCACCTGGTAAGCAGCAACAGCAAGGGAAGAGAGAGAGAGAACAGAGAGGTGAGCGACCACATAAAAACATAAAAACCCTCAGGGCCATGGAGAGGCCGAAGGGCAGAACCCTGTACTGGAACATTTAGCGGTCTATGGAGAAGGCCAGGAACGTCCTGTGGTCCTCTCAAATCCCAATGTGAAAATAAGCGTCCTTGAGATCGAGGGTCCCCATCCTGTGGTCCTCCTGCAATAATGATAGAATAGATGCAAGAGTTATCATACGGAAGCACCAGTAGGCCATACATGTGTTCAAGTAACGAAGATCTAGAATGGGTTGGAGCCCCAAATCCTTCTTCAGTACCGTGAAGTAGCAGGAGAAGAAACAAGACCGGAGGTCAACAGGATCTATGGGCTCTATAGCACCCTTAGTCAACAAAGTGCGCACTTTGTCAAGTAGGGTGTTAGGGGGTGGTGGAGATAAAGGCCCCGGTGACAGGGAGCTCAATGAATAGCCATTGGCCACGATATTAAGAACCCACGAGTCCGAGGTTATTTGAGACCAGATGTTAGAAATGGGTCTCAGTCTATCTCCAAAGGACTGGGAAATGAAGTGTGCAGCAACACTTCATAGGGCTTTCTTAGGCCACTCTGCATCCTTTTTGCGGTAGGTTTATCAGTACCAAGGCTGAGAAGGAGGGCGGCGCCCTGAGGAGGACGAGGATTGAGACAAGTGCCTCTGTCTGGATGGCTCGGGATGGAGCTGCCTGTCCTGTGGATAGTAAGGCCTGTGCTGCTGAGGCGCAAACCAAGGACGCTGACCCCCAAAACGACAGTGTTGGTGTTGAGAAGAGGAGGACATACCATGTTTTCTCGCTGCTATCTTCATTTGGTAGCAGAAATTCAAGAGATCATCCATGTTCTTATTCAACAGGCCTGAATCATCAAATGGCATGTCCTCGATCATGTTCTTGGCATTGGAGGGTGGGGTCAGATCCAAAGACCTGAGCCACGCATACCTGCGGAGAGCCACCGAGCCCAAAATCAATTTGGCCGCACAATCAGCCAAATGGCAGCTGGAGACGATTTGTTGCCCCCCGATGGAGTGGGCTTCTGCTTATAAGGCCAACGCCAAGGGCTTCTTGTTGTCGGGAAGGTCATCCTGCAACAGCAACATATGCTTCATTAGATGCTGTTGATAGGCACCCATACACGTGGCATAGTTGGCTATCTTAATATCCAATACCACTGATGCATAAAATTTCTTAGCAAGGCCATCTACCTTCTTACCATCCCTATTCACTGAGGACGTGGAGGTCTTCGGGGTCGACAAGATCTGCGCACCTTCCACAATCGCTGAGTTCATCAATCTTTCTTGATGTCGAAGGTACCGTGGAGGGGATGGCCCAAGAATGCTGGGCGATCTTCTAAAGTGAGGGTAGAAAACCTAGAGCCGGGGGGTGTACGGACTTTCCCGTGGACCCTTCTCTCAATGGCATCCATGGCATCATCGTCCGTTCTAACAATCTCAACCTCCAGAGTGTTACCCACGCGAGCCACTTGGTACGTAAAGGACTTGACATCGTCTGTCCGAGATGTAGGATGGTGTTCTACCACGACGGAGGAACCATGGTCAGACTTTGGAGTAGGACGAGATGGTGTAGAACGATGAGATTGTGGCGATGCTGAACGGGATCAAGAGCCCCTTGGGGAAACCAGCAGAGGTCTACGTTGGAGAGACTCTTACTGAGGAGGAGGAGTGAGTGGCTCGGAAGATGCAGCTCTGTGGACCTGGGCTTAGACGAGATGAGATGTCATCTCATGGGATTGCAGTCTCAGGGTCAACCAGCATCAGGTACCGATGTGAGACGGGATCACAGACTAAGTTCAGGTGAGACTTAAGAATAGGATCAGTCTCTTCCTCTTGAGCTGAGTTGTCCACCACAGCCCCCAGAGTCCCATGATCCCAATGAGTTGCCGCTGAAGGTTCCCCCTCAGACTCCGAATCAAGTACCACTTGGGACTCCTGGTGAAAAGCCATCGGTACCATCACCGCACCTCGGGATGGAAGGGATTTCGGTACTGAAGAAGAGAGTCCCGCCCTCGGAGGCGATAGAGGTCTTGAGATTGGGGAAGAAGAAGGCCAAGAACCAGATGGAGCAGGATCCCTGGGCTTCGAGCCTTCAGCCACAGATGGATGGGATTTCTTTGAAGAGGAATCCTTAGACCTCTCTCTATCAGAAGAATATCTGCGTTTAGAAGTCTTCGTGCTTCTATGTCCCTCCGGAGAATGACTGCGCTCAGGGTGAGCCTTTTGGGGTTTCTCCCAGTCTTTATCCACATCCCCATCAGATTTGGAGATCTTTTTCTTGGGTTTTTCAGCAGTCTGCCCAGCTGAGGAAAGCCCTGGTGTAGGAGTAGAGGCAGGTCTAAGCGCCTGTTCGTAGAGGGCCACTTTCAACCTCTTGTCTCTGTTTCGAAGAGCCTGTGAGGTCATAGACCTGCATAAGGCGCAAGACTGTGGGTTATGGCCCTCACCTAAACACAAGAGGCAGGAGGAATGAGGGTCAGACCCAGGGATCTTACCCATACACTTCATGCACTGCTTGAAAGAACAGGAAATCATTGCCAAATCAGGAACGGAATCCAAAGTTGAAGTCAGACGGTCCAAAAGTCGATCGATCGGTAAACAGATAATAGAAAGTTGATCCAAAGAGTAGTCAAAAATGAGAGGTGAGTCGAACATGGAGTAAACTAGCCAAGCGATCACTAACACAGAAGCTCCTTTGAAGCTGCTAGCACAGCAGATGAAAGGAACTGGGGAAGAGCGGGACTGCTAGGGGACTTTATAGGGATGGGTGGAGCTACTGCCAAAAAGTTGCAACTAAAGTTCTGCCTAGCGATTCCAGAAGTTTCCGAAGTTGCTACACATGCATAGATAAAACCCATTTGTGTGATTCGCAGAGACCACGAAGAAGAAAGGCAACAATAACACGGATAAACAGACACAAGGCAGCAGAATGAATTTCAGGAGTTCACCTTTGTCATCATATTCCACCCAGGTGCAGGTGATGCCACCATTCCGGGTAGTCTGACTGAAACGGAGAAGAAATGTGCCCCCTCTTTTTCTCTTCAACAGATGCTTCTCCCGCTTGCGGCTCACAAATCCCATGATGAGACTACAGTGAGAAGAAACAGCAAAGAAAACCACACATCATCCTTGCTCTGTCTTTGCTGCTTACAAACTCCACCCGCGTTGTTTCCCTGTTTCAATCATGGATAAACTGGCGACCCAAGCCTAATATTCAACATGGTAACCTTCCCTGGCAGTTTATCTCCTGTCTTTTGCATTTCTAGGTATAGCCTGTATCCTCATGGGCAGCTGCATTCTGTTATCCCAGCTACCAGATGCACCATAAAGTCTGTAGCTCAGTGGCACAGCACACACCTTGCATGCACAAAGTTCCAAGTTCAATTCCAGCCATTTCTACGTAAGGCTTGCAAAGCCCCCTATTGCCTAGAGTCTCACTCCGACACTATACATAAATACAAATCAGACCCCCTGGACATGAATAGCTATAGGCCAGTCTCATCACTACCTTTTTTAAGCAAAGTGATCGAGAAGGCTGTTGGTCTTCAACTCCAAGCTGTCTTGGAGGAAACCAATTATCTAGAGCCATTTCTAACTGGCTTTAGGACAGGATTTGGAGTGGAGACTGCCATGGTTGACTTGGCTGATGACCTTCGTTTGAGCATCGACAGGGGTAGTGTGACCCTGTTGGTGCTCTTAGATCTCTCAGCAGCTTTTGACACTATAGATCACACCATCCTGCTGGATCGCCTAAGAGGGTTAGGAATTGGAGGCACTGCATTACAGTAGTTCCATTAGTTCCTCTTGGGCAGATTCCAAAGGGTGGTGATCAGGAACAGTTGCTCTAATAGGAAGGAGCTTAATTGTGGCATCCCTCCAGGCACCATCCTATCCCTGATGCTGTTCAACATATATATGAAGCCATTGGGAGAGATTATTCGGAGGAATGGGGCAGGGTGTTGTCAGTACACTGATGACACCTAAATATATCTCTCCACGTCTCGGTCGTTGGCTTTGACTTCTGATGCCATCTCCCCTCTCAATGACTGTCTTAAGGCAGTAATGGACTGGATGAGGAAAAATGGACTGAGACTAAATCCAGAAAAAACGGAGTAGTAAAGGCCCCGAAACTATCGGGATACAACCTCCAGTCCTGGATGGGGTCACACTCTCCGCTAAGGACTGTTTTCGCAGTTTGGGGGTGCTCGTGGACCCGTCACTCCAGATGACTAATCAGGTAAATGTGATGGTCAGGAGTGCCTGTTATCAGCTTCGGCTGATATGCCAGCTGCACCCTTTCCTGGAAATAAGGGACTTGGAAACTGTGGTGCACATGTTGGTAACCTCCCGTCTTGATTTTTGTAATGCGCTCTACATGGGGTTACCATTGTGCTTGGTCTGAAAATTTCAATTAGTACAGAATATGGCGGCCAGGCTGGTCTAGGGAACATCAAGGAGAGACCATATTCCAGTTATGATTGGTTACATAATTTGCCAATGTGATAGGAAGTTTGATTGTACCAAACCTCCTTAATTATTGACAAGAAATAATTGCTGCTGTATAGATAAATGATAAATGTATAACGCTCACTGCTTAAGGCTTTGGGCAATATAGCCGAAGTAAAATAATATTTTGTTAGTCTAATCTGCAAATCCATCACCTAGTTCTAAGGGATTCAATTTTACTACAGCTATGTTAAATGTTAATAGTCTAATTAACTACTTTATTTAGATATTATTGTCTTATTACACTATGCTGCTGACACTTTTTTTTAATTAATATGAATTATAATATATAATATATAATATGACTGTGTATCTTATAGTTTACATTGTATATATTACAGGTTAGATACATGTTATGTCATAAGATTTTAAAATGTTTTTGTCAAAATCCAGAGATATATGTGGCAGCCAGTTATATTGACCATCTCTCCTGTTGTCTTACCTAAAGAAAATGGTTGCTGTCTTTGAACAAAAGTGCTTTAGGGACAGTATTATATGCTTTCAGCTTTGAGACACATATAAGATCATATAACCTTATTCTTATTATAAGTCGAGCTTCCTAAAGACACTATGTTCAGGAAATGGTACTGTCTTATCTCTGTCCTTTTAAATTGGAACATGCTAATAGTTTCCAGCATGTTCAGGTAAGAAGTTATTGCATATCCCTTAGATGTTTCATTGTGTTTTTTATTTGTTTTATTGTGTTTTCTATATGTGTTTTTATACTGGCCGAATGGCTGTAATAAAATGATTTGATTTGATTTGATTTGGAGACCATATAACACTTGTCTTGAAGTCTCTTCACTGGCTGCCAATTAGTTTCCAGGCTCAGTACAAGGTGTTAGTTATTACCTTTAAAGCCCTAAATGGCTTGGGTCCATCCTATCTTCAGGACCACCTCCTTCCATAAAATCCACCCCGTGCACTCTGCGAGGAATTTGCTACAGCCTATAAAAACTAGACTGTCTACTACCTCCCAGAGGGCCTTCTCGGCAACTGCTCCCAGACTATGGAACGGCCTACTGAACGAGATCTGTCAAATTATTACCTTGAGCAGCTTTAAGATAGCTGTTAAGACGGATCTCTTCCGGCAGGCCTTTCCTGACTAGATTCTCCGGCCTTAAGAGTTAGTCTTCCTCTCCTTCCCCACTTCCTGATGCAATGAGGGTTGGTCCTTTTAATGTATTGATTTTAAGTGTATTTTTAAACATGTGACATTGTTTAATACTTTTTTAGGGGTGGGTGGGTTTTGGGGTCGTTTGGGATGGGATGAGGACTGTATTCATGTAAATTTTAATGCTGTAAGCCGCCCCGATTGTTCTGCAGAGTGGCGGGGTATAAATAAATTTTATTATTTTTAATATTATTACAGCGAATGGCTTTGGGAAGCACAAATCTCATCTATCTAAACAAAATGTGCTTAGTTCTGTGTAGGAGGGAGACGACTTCACCACCTAGCAGGCCAACCAACATCTGATCTTGAAATGACACTTCCAAAATATTCAGAAGAGTCACTTCCTCCTGAAATCAAGACATATGTAGTTTTCTACACCCAAAAAATATCTTTTAAATGTCAGAACACAAGAAAGTGCCTCATTTCGATTCAGTTTGTTGGTCCATTTATTTATGTCAGTACTGCTTCTATGCCAGTTAAGAGCTTTCCAGAGTTTCTCCCAACACTGCTGGGAAGCCAGGAATGGAATCTCTTTTCCATGCAAACCATGTGTTCTGCCACTGAGCTAGACTACCTTCTTCCAAAACAGGCTGTTTGAGCTAGTGAACTGGAACTCCTCCTCATTTCTAGTCTGTACCACCTTGCAAATGTACAATGCTTTCTTCGCATGCCTGTGAAGGTGAAAGAGGAATGACGGCCAGGCTGTGTGTCTCTCTTCTACGTTTTACAGTCTTTGTGAAGACACATAACCTTCAAAAGATATTGTGATGTTATTTTGGGGGGATGAAGTACTTGAAAAGAATTCAACTGAGGTGGTTTCTGAGTTAAGCAATAATGGGTTACCACTTCTAGTGAATACTGCCTGTGTGGTATATCATTAGGAAACTGCCTTGGAAACATTGGCTGGAAAATCCAAGACTCCTTAAGTTCTACACGTTCCAAAGGATGGAGTCAACATCTAATCTCCTTCCTTTTTCTTTTATCATTCCCCTCTCTGCTCCCCCTACTGACACCATTTCTTACTCATTCTTCCAGAGCTGCAGCAGGTGTTCCTGAATCAGCAGCAAAATCCCATCAATCCAGGTCCAGAAGGAAAAGCTGGAAGGAGAATCCTGCAGGAAGCCAAGAGTGGAAACATGAACACCCACCTATTTTAACCATGTTTATTTTTCTAGAAAAAGAGGAACACCATGGAAAGATGCAAGTTTGGTTTACACAAGATCACTTTCTTAAAGATAGACCAATTTCAATGGAATTTTGGAACTGGGGCTAGTTATAGGATGCATATAACTCTTTGTTGAAACAACTTGGCTACAGGTCCATTTTGTGGAAAATTTAAAAGTGCTGGTTATGACCTATAAAGCCCTATAGAGCTGAGGTCGAGACTATCTGAAAGACAGTATCTCCCTATATGAGCCTGCACAAATCTTATGAGCTTAGAGTGCTTTCTCTCAGTCCCACCATCCTCACAAGCCTATTGGTGAAGACATGGTAGAAGAGGGTCTTCTTGGTGGCTGCTCCTCACAAGGGGGCCCCCTTCAGTTACCACCCTTCTCTCATCTTTTTGCCAGTAGGCAAAGATTTCTTCATTTAAACAGGCCTTTGGTTTTTAATGGGTTGGGGCAGAAGGGATTTCTTTTTAAATGAGTTGTATTGTACCTTTTTATCTGTTTGGAATGTGCTTTTAATTGTTTTAACTTAATGTTTTATAACAGTCACCCCTCCATTTTTATGGGGGATCCGTTCCAGACTGCCCCGTGAAAACGGAAACGTGCCAATATTCAAGCCCCATTGACTTGAATGGCTGCGCACTCCTGCACGCAGCCATGTACGCGCACCATTTTAGCCAATGGGGCTTGTCTCTCTGCGAAGAACCAAGACTGCAGACTTCAAGTCTGCAAAAACGGAGGGGCAAGTGTAATATTATTTTTTTCCAACTTATACTGTAAGCCACTTTAGATCCCATGTGGGGAGAAAGGAGGCATATAAACTAAATTTTAAAAACTGCTATATCAGAGACTAGGTGGTTTACTAGTAGAGAGGCTACACAAACCATTAACTGGGTTGGCACCTCCTGTGATGAGAAGAAAACATCTACCTCACTCATTAACTTTATTTGAGAATACTCTGGAGTTCCTCATTTTGCATTAAAAAAATCAGCTTCTAACTTATGGTAATGGGTAGTGGAGAATAGCAAATGCTAATTTAGCTAGGGACAGGCTGACATATGAAAGAGAAATTGGAATTACAATCTTGCAGAATTGATGGAGCCATTTTTTGCCATCTATCCTATTCTATCCTATCCTATTGCAAAAAAGAATCAGCATGTGTTTCATAGACTACAGCAAAGCATTTGATTGTATAGATCACAAAAAGCTATGGAATGCACTCAGACATGGGGGTGCCACTACATCTGATAGTCCTAATGAGGAATCTGAATCAAGGACAAGAGGCCACTGTCAGAAAAGAATTTGGGGAAATAGAGTGGTTCCCAATAGGCAAAGGGGTCAGGCAAGGCTGCATCCTATCACCCTACTTGTTTAACCTATATGCTGAAAACTTCATAAGAAAAGCAGAGTTAGAATCAGAAAAAAGAAGAGTTAAGAAGGAGGAGTGAAAACAGGAGGAAGGAATATCAACAATCTAAGAT
>CM034703.1:170577076-170590476 GCA_020142125.1 Phrynosoma platyrhinos
CAGAACAAAGCGCTAAAATAATTTCCATCAGCAGCCAATAAAACCCCAGAACATATTGGGAGAACCTTTGGCCTACCTCTCTCATCATCCTCACCCCAGCATGACCCAAGATTAAGGGCTTGTGCCAGTTGTTCTCAAAACAACTAGAGAGTCAAAGGTCCCCCTCCCCCAGCTCTATACAAAACTTCCTCAATCTTTGGCCCTCCAGATTTTGTGGGCAAATACCATCAGCTCCAATCGGCATGGCCAAAGGTGTGGGATTTGTAATTCCAAACATACTGAAGTCCAAAGGTTCTCCAGTTCAGCCTCAGGAGAAGTCCATTCAGAATAATTATATCTTTCAGACAGGACCTAGTATGGCATGTATCGAGTGTAACTCCATGTACCAACAACATGAAATTTAGTGTGCTCTGCACAAAATCCATGGCTTGCCAAACCAAGTGACCCTGAATTAACATACCTTACAATTAGAAATTGCAGCCTAAAAATAAAACACCACTTTAGAGAAAGAAGACTAGCCAGACAAGTTGCTCTACCTACTCCAAAACCTTGGTGTCTGCAGCACTCTCACCTGAATTGCATTTCGCATCTTTGCTAGCCTGTTCTCAATGTTGTACTGATGGCTAGAAGTCATGAGGGCATCTGTTGGGGGTTCCACCACTGGCTGCAGGGAGAGGAAGAGAAAATACATTGGAATCTGTAACATATAATAGAAGGCCAAAAGCCAGACTCCTTTGGCAAATAAAGTACTGCTTGGGACAACTTTTTAATAACCTGTGGCCTTCAGATTTTCTTCCTTCAGAAAGCCCTTTCTACAATGATTGTTGGCAATGCAGTCTGCATAAGGGTATGTTCTAGAGTTCACCATTTACGTAGGATTTGGTCATTAGCCTCTACTCCTCTTTGCTACTGCATGTGAACTCAAAGTATATTTCATGAGAATCTGCTGTAGTTGCATACTTTAGAGAAAATCTGGAGTGATGATAAGCTGTCTTTCAGGCATGGCTTCGAAAAACCCATTTTTTGGACTACATCTTTCAGAACCTCTTGTTCATTGGTCATGCTAGCTTGGAGATATAATCCAAAAATAACTTTCTCAATCCCTCCTTTTAGGAAAATTAATCAATTGTTACTGATTTTCTAATACTGAAGAAGATCACAATTTTCTGGCACACAGCCTGAAAGCCATAGCTATAGAGGAAAAACTGGGTAGTACAATGTAAAATGCAGAATGATATAAAGCCAACAAAGTAGATAGGCTGGCAAACTAGATATTAATATTAGATTTGAGAGAACACACAATGCTCAGAAGTTCTATATCAAAAGGCATAAATACTCCTGTCCTTAGGCCGGCCGGCCTTCTTTTATTCTACACACAGAGCGTTTTATGATTGTAGTGTATGAGATTTGATTCTGTATTAGAAAACGGCAGTTTCAATTAACTCTCCATTTTCAGCAACAGAAAAATCAAATAAGAAGCATGGAAACAGCAAAGATGCAGAATACACAGAGAATCTCAACAGAAAAAGTCAGGAATTGTCCAGGACCAAAGACACACCATTAGAAACTTACTGTATTTCAGGCTAAAACTCCAATTGAAACCAGACTTTAATCCAAGCCAAAAAAACCAAATGAATAAAAAACCCAAGGAGGCCTACCAAATGATCTTAAAGTAAATGAAAGGCCGTAAAGGAGATGCCAATTTAATGTGTAAAGGAGAGGAACAATTAAAGCAAGTATGAAAAGAATGGTCAGTTATAGTTAACCTTTTAATTAAATCAAAAGTAGATGGAATTTCAGAAAATCTGACTAACACAATGGGGACAGAGGATTAAGCAGCAGGCATATGATTCAAATACCAGATGTTCTTGAAAGCCCAACTAATTGCACAATCAACTGAAAATCAATTTCAAGCAGTATCAGAATCAAAATAAAAAGGCAAACCTATGGATTGTAAGAACTGGCGAACTGAATGCTTGAAAGTGACATAACTACATTAATAACCAACTTATTGCTAGACCTTTTCTTTGGCTTCTCAAGTTCAAAGGAAGCCATTATATCAGTCTTTAGAGTCCTCACCTTCAAGCCTAGGGGCACAGCAAACCAACAAATACACCATACATTGTAGATGATGTTGTTGTTGTGTGTCTTCAAGTGCTTTCCAACGTATGTTAACTCTAAGGTGAACCTATACTCGACCTCATATATAAGTCGAGGGCAGGTTTTGGAACCAAAATTATGCCCCATGGATAAGTTGAAGGTAAAACTTATGAGGATGTAGCAAAAGATGTAAAGGACAAAGCAAAGGAAAACAATGTCAAAGGACTTAGAAAATTCCAGCAGGATTAACTGTTTGTGCTCATCCTAAAGGATGGATAGATGAGGAGGGAACTACAGTAAATGGTCTCTGATGTATAAGAGAAGTGGCCAGGCACAGGTAGGGCTAAGAAAATGCAAACGGCTCAAAAAGAATGTAAAGGCAAAGCAAAGAAAATGGAAGCAACGTTAGCAGTTATTACAGCCTTTAACTTTAATGTGAGAACTATGCCTGATTTTAATGTAGAAAAGCTGACAAACATACACAAATGTCTTGCTCAAATCCTCCAAAGTCCAATTCCTCTTGGCACTCCATTGAGGGGAAGTGCCAAAGAGCTGCCACCACCTAGGCATTCAAAAAGGTCAGAAGCAGGGAAGGAGTCAGTGCTTTGTTTAGGTGCTCCCAGGGAGGACTAAGGGCCTGAACAGACTGCCAGAAATAATAAAGCTTGAGACTACTTTAACTGCCCTGGCTCAGTGCTAGGGAATCATGGGAACTGTAATTTATTGTGGTACCAGAGCTCTCTGACAGAGAAGGCTCAATGTCTCAGAAAAAAACTACAGTTCCCATAACTCCCTAGCACTGAGCCAGGGCAGTTACAGTGGTCTCAAGCTGGATTATTTCTGGCAGTCTGTTCAGGCCCTAAGTCACACTTTTTGCCACTCTACTCAGAGAAGGGGATGGCTCCCTTTTAGATAACACTTGAAGTACAGTACTTACGCTGACCAGCGGATAAGTTGACCCAGGTTGTTTGAGTCAAATTTTTTATTAAAATTTCTAGACTTATACATGAGTACATAGAGTATATACAGTAGCTCAGTCTGAAGGGAAATCCATAGAAATGTAGGCCCTATTATTTAGTGCTGACCAACATATGTTAACAGATATGGAAAACAAAATGATGGCCAACAGATTGGAAGTGATCGATATACATCCCCATCCACAAAAAGGAAGACACAAGAGACTTCAGCAACTATAGCATCATAGCACTTATTTCCCATACAAGCAAAATTATGCTCAACATTCTGCAACACAGACTCCAACCATACATGGAAAGACAGATCCCAGATGTCCAAGCAGGGTTCAGGAAAGGAAGAGGCACGAGGGACCACACTGCAAACATATGATAGTTAATGGAGTGCACCAGGGAATTCCAAAAGAAAATCAGCATGTGGTTTATAGATTATAGCAAATCCTTTGACTGCATGGATCATGAAAGGCTATGGAATGACCTTAAAGACATGGGAGTACCAACACATCTGATAGTCCTGATGAAGAATTTGTACTCCGGACAAGAGGCCACTGTCAGAACAGAACATGGAGAAACAGAATGGCTCCCAATTAGCAAAGGAGTCAGGCTGCATACTTTCACCCTATCTGTTCAACTTGTATGCAGAACATATTATAAGCAAAGCCAGCTTGGACACAGAAGAAGGAGGTGAAAATAGGAGGAAGAAATATCAACAATCTAAGATATGCAGATAACACCATTGTACTATCAGAAAACTCACAGACCTGGAACAATTACTAAGGAAGAGCAACGAAGAAAGTGCAAAGGCAGGCTTAATGTTGAACATAAAGAAAACAAAAATAATGACCACTGAGGACCTTCACAAGTTCAACCTAGACAATGAAGAAATAGAAATAGTAAAAGAATTCCCATACCTGGGATCAAACATTGATAGAAATGGGGACTCCAGTCAGGAAATCAGAAGAAGATTAAGAATGGGGAGGGTGGCGATGAAAGAACTAGAAAAGATTCTAAAATGCAAAGATATACAACTCGCTATCAAAGTTAGAATCATACAAGCCATCATATTTCCCTATTACCATGTATGGGTGTGAGAGCTTGACAGTTAAGAAAGATAATAAGAAGAAAATCAACTCCTTTGAGATGTGGTGCTGGAGAAAAGTGTCGAGGATCCCGTGGACAGCCAAAAAGACAAACAAATGGGTCCTAGAGCAGATCAAGCCGGAAACCTCCCTGGAAGCCAAGATGACCAAACTGAAACTCATAGTTTCACACTGTGAAAAGAGAAGACTCATTAGAAAAGATAATATTGCTGGGAAAGTTGGAGAGAAGTAGGAAGAGAGGAAGGCCATATGCCAGATGGATGAATCTGTTAAGGAGATCATGGGTATGGGTTTGCAGGATTTAAGCAGAGCAGTAGAGGACAGGGGGTCTTGGAGATTTATCATCCATAGGGTCACCATGGGTTGAGATTGACCTAACAACAACAACATAAAGCCACACAATTCCACTGAGACCTTAGTCCTTTGACTTCACCACAGAAAAATCTTCTGACCCTACATTCTGAAATCCTCTGAAGATGTCACATTATGGAGATATTTGACCAAGCTACTTGTGCTGAAGGGGAAACAAGAGCAATGAAAAACCTGGTGCTGTTGCTATTTGCTGTCATGTCAGGTTTAACTAACGGGGACACTATGAATGAGAGATCTCCAAGAGCCTCAGTCATCAATAGAGGTCTTCAGGTCTAGCAAATTCATAGTCGTGGCTTCCTTGATTGAACTGGTTCACTTGTAATGCAACCTTCCTCTTTTCCTACTGCCTACAGCTTTACCAAGCATTATTATTTTCCCCCAGTGAGTTTTGTTGTCTCGTGATGTCTCCAAACTATATTAGTATCAATTTAATCATTTTAGCTTCTAGTGAGAGTTGAGGCTTAATTTGAGGCTCTCAGCAAATTACGGTGGCAGATGAAAATCTGTTCCCATCCACTCAACTGTTGGCAAACAAGAGGGCTCAAATATTTATGATGTTTTACTAAAAATTGCATATACCAAGATATATGTGTGTTTGTGCAGCGGCTCAAGTCAGTTTAAGGAAAATATGTGGACCTAATATCTGGATTTAACAATATTGGAAGAAGCATAGAAACAACCATGGAACAAGGCACTATTGTCCATTTTCCATCCATTTCAAATAAATGATCATTTCAACAAAATGGTCAATCTTTTAAGATGAGTTATGTAAACAAGGATCTTGGTCCTCAGTGCTGGGAGACATTGTGATGAGTTAAGTTCTTATTTATGTATGTAGTAGAACTGCCCATAAATAGATCAGTTTTGGAGATAGGATTCTATTGAAAGGTAATAGATTACCAAGTAAAGCCTATAATTTTCACCAGTGTTAGGACCATTTTCCTCATTTACTGGACATAACAATTTCTATTCTTAATTTTTTAATTCGATTTATAGTCTGTCTTTCTCCCAAAATGACATTCAAGGTGGCTTATGATAATTTTAAAAATATATTACTAAAACATTAATTACAAAAGTTAATTAAATACTAGTATTAAAACATAGCAATTAAAAACACAGCATAGTTAAAACCATTTAAAAAAACCATCCAAAGCAGCACATCAATTACACACACACACACACACACTACATTAAGTCAAATTCACATACCAAAACTCTGCTTAAATAACAATGTCTTCAGCTGTCAGCGAAAAGAGAGCAGAGAGAGGGCTGACCTGACCTCCCGTGAAAGGGAGTTACACAGTCAGGGAGCAGCCATAGAAAAGGTTTACACAATATTTTGATCTTCTGTTTCTCTTTGACACTGGCATGGTCAGTGTGAGGGCCATGGTGTGTGCTCTCTACAGTATCCTTTTAAATAGAACACTGCAACCAGTAGTCACTTCTAGCTGCAGCTTCTGGGGTCTTTGGGCATTTTTGTGTTTCGGTTTTTTAAACATTTAATCTACTACTGCTGGAGCAGTGATTATTCATTCTGGAATAAAGTTCAGAAATTTTAAATAACTGGTTCTGGGGAGACTACATGCAGCCCATGGACTGCACAAGTCCCACCCTTGGTTTAACAGCTAGGCATCAGAGAGGGAGATTTATAAGCTATTTATTTTCATGGAAAGAAAGATTAAAGTCTGGATGGAAAAGCACATCAGATCTGAGAAACAAAAACCATGCAGAGGGATAATGATTTTTAAATGCTATTTTATTTATTTATTGAATTATATCCCATATTTCCCATAGGATGAGATTCAAGTCAGCATACAATATTATTATTTTAGGTAAAGGTAAAGGTATTCCCTATTGACAAGGTTGTCAAATTGTGTCTGACCATAGGGGGTGGTGCTTATCTCCATTACTAAGGCCAAGAGCCAGCGTTGTCAGAGACTACTCTGTGATCCTGTGGCCAGCATGATTGCACAGACTGCTGTTTACCTTCCCACTGAAGTGGTCCCTATTTATCTACTTGCATTTGCATGTTTTCAAACTGGTAGGCTGGCAGAAGCTGGGACTAGTGACAGAAGCTCACCTCATCATGCAGCACCTAGGCCTCAAACTGCCAACCTTTGGTCTTGCAATCAACAAAGTCAGCATCTTAACCACTTGAGCCACTGCATCTCTTATAATATTATTATACAAAAGTTAAAAAAGAATAACAATATTATTAAAACTGCTTAAAAGTAATTAAAACACTAAATACATACTTAAAACATGATTTTTATTAAAATATTTAAAATATTAAAAATACAGCACACCACTTTACATACACACACTACTACCACCACTATTGTATAATTAAATTCAAAGGCCTGCCTGAATAAAAACATCTTCAACAGCTAACAGAAATATTGCAGGGAGGAGGCCAACTGGATCTCTCACGGAAAGGTTTTAATGGATATTAGTTTAATATGTTTTTATGGGGGAGGGTGGGGGGTTGGGGTTTTTACAATTGCTGTAAGCCGTCCCGATTGTTTTAACAGAGGGGCAGGGTATAAATAAATATTATTATTATTATTATTATTATTATTATTATTATTATTATTATTATTATTATTATTACAGCCTGGGAGCAGCCACAGAGAAGGCTCTCTCCCAAGTCCTGACCAACTGTGCCTGCAAAGGTAGTGGAACTGTGAGAAAGCCCTCCCCTGTAGATCTCAAAGTTGACACTGGCTTATTAAAGAAGATAAGGTCTTTCAGACAGTCTGGACCCAATCCGTGTAAGGCTTTAAAGGTCAAAACCAGCACTTTGAATTCTGCCTGGAAATGGAGTGGTAACCAATAGAGCTATTTCAATAAGGGAGTGACAGAATCCCTGTAACCAACACCAGTCAACAGCCTGGCCTTAGCATTCTGGACCCGCTGATGTTTCTGAATAGTTTCCAAAGGCAGCCCCACATAGACCATGTTACAGTAGTCCAAATGGGATGTAATCAAGGCATGTGTCACTGTAGCCAAATAGGACTTTTCAAGGAATGAGCACAGCTGGCACACTAGTTTTAATGGTGCAAATGTACTCCTGGCTGAGTCCAGGAGCATACCTAAACTGTGAACCTGAGATTTCAGGGGGAATGTAACCCCATCCAGAATTCCCTGATTTGCCTTCCAACTGACCAAGAGCACCTCTGTCTTGTCTGTTTCAATTTGTTCGCTGTTATACAGTCCATTCCTGACAGCAGACACTGGTTTAGTAAAGAAACAGTTTCCTTGGAATCCAATAGAAAGGAGAGATTGAGTTGTGTATCATCAGGATACTGGTGACACTGAAGCCCAAACCTGCAGATGATCTCTCAAAGTGGTTTCAAGTAAATATTAAATAAATCAGGTAAATCAGGTAATTATTTATATCAAGTAAGATCAAGTAAATATTAAAATGGAAGACAGATACAAGCCCTGACGTACACTATAGGATAGTAGACAAGGTGTCATAATAGGCAAAGCGGAGAAGCAACCAAGAAAGAGACATGGTAAGAAGGATTATTTATTTATTTATCCATCCATCTATTTATTAAGTTGAGATGGGAGAGCTCAATAGGAAAGGCCCAATCAGAATTCTCTTACCTGAGAGGCAGCTAAGGCAGCTGACAGAATTGCTTGCTCCTGCCTCAGCAGACCATCAATGACACTAGCCAGTTTCTTGGGATGCTCTTGATACAAGGCCTAGAAGGAAGGCAAAAATGGATGGAAAATTCCAACTGCATCCACACACCAGCTTTTCACATGATCTGCTGACAACACTGATGAGAAGGGGGGACACTGTCCACATCGCAACCCAAGGACCATGACCATTCACATGCAACCTTGTGGATTTCCCAAACAGAATGAATATATGCCTCTCACATTTCAGTCTTTTGCTGTCAGACCCCCAACATTCCACCATTTTTCACATTAAAAATTATACTAATCCTTAGTTAACTCAGGCAATTAAACCTGAGGAGATGTATTTAAACCTTTCAAAATGGTGAAGAAACTGTAAAATGGCAGGGAAACTATCAAATTGGGGGGAGGGGGGCATGGCGAGAAACCAGACTAGGGTGTTTATCACACGGGAGGGATCCTGTGCAAAAATGGGATTTAAACCAGAAAAAAACCGCAAAAGCAGATTGATTTTCAGATGACGTCAAGGTTAATGAGCATTAATGCGACATTAACTCGGACAGAAAGTCAACAAAACATGCTGCTTTTTACTTTTGGAAAATCCTGAAAGTAAAAAAATGGCGCGTTTTGTCGACTTTCTGTCCAGTTAATGTTACAGTAATGTTCATTAACCCTGATGTGTCTGAAAATCAACCTGCTTTTGTGGGTTTTTCCCACGTTTTAAATTCCATTTCAGCACAGGATTTGGGAACTTTGCCTCCCATGTGATGAACTCCTAGGATACCAGGAGGCCCAATAAAAATGATCAGCCTGCCCAGGCTAGTCCGGAAGGGCAATAAAGGATTTCCTGTTTGGTGTGAGAAAAAATAGTACAGTTGGCCCACCCCATCCACAGAGGTTTGGTTCCCCGCCTAACCCATAGTTACAAAAAAATGCAGGACCTCAAGTCCCACTAACGCTTGTACCTGAAGATGAACTTTGGAGCGTTGCAAGTTGTGTTTGTCCAACATTTTAGAGTTGTTTTCTTCGCCCAACGCTAAACGCCCCAGTTGATCATTCAGGAGAGTTAGGATGTCATGGAAAAGCATGTAGGCCTGTGAGGGATCTGACTGTGCTACTCTGTTCCTGAAACAGACATAAAGGTGGAAAAGGGTAGAGGAAGAGTGGTACTTCAGTTTGTACACACAAAAACAAAATGTATGTGGGGAGGTAGCCTTAAGCCAACGAAAGTGCATGCTACCAAAGTCTTTCTTTCAGTTAGTTTCAAAGGTGCTACAAGATCTCTTTACACACAAAAACAACAATACAGATACTGGAAGACAGGAAGCACTCATGCAGATGGAAGGAATATTAGACATGATGTCAAAAAGTACAAGAAAGAGTAAGCCTCTCTTATGTCCCACAGGACTCAGCTTGCTTGGCCATTGTCTAGGACTAGGTGGTTATGAGACTTCATATTTGTTGATGCAGATTTACTGATCAGATGAAGGTGTTTTTCATATTAGAAATCTCTAAGTGTCTCCATTCATATCTGTGGAAATATGTTCATCTCATTAGAGCCTTCCATTAGAACTTTAGATAGTTCCTGCTATAGTTTATTTCAAGAAGCAAGACCCAGGAGCGCTTGGAAAAGGGTAATGCTGGTGATATCAAACAGCCTCTTAGAAAAAAATCCCATTCTGGCACAAACATGAATCAGCAACCATAGCCCAAAAATGTCAGGATCCAATTGGAGAAGGGGACAGAATTTTCCTTATTCTTTAGATCTCTTAAGTCCTACCCCTCCTTCCTCCTGTGAGAGAACAAAGTGCCATATTTGCTCTCTCACAATACTAGAACCCAAGGTCATTTAGTTAAATGGAATGATGGGAGATTCAGAAGAGACAAAATAAGCCCTTGTTCAACTGAAGAATCCTCTGCTAGCAAGTTGGCCAAGAACTTGGGAGGCCCTTGAAAGGGAATGACTTCTTAGTTACATTTCCATCTTACTTTACCTCCAGTAGGCTCAAGGAGCTCTGCATGGCTCTCCTCCACTTGAGTTTACCCTACAACAATCCTGTGAGGTAGGACAGAAAGGAGCATGACTGGCTTAAGGCCACACAATGAAATTAATGGCTCAGTGAGGACTTTGAACTGAATCTCCCAAATACCAGATCGACATGTTAGCCAGTACACCAGGGGTGGGCAAAGTGTGGCCACATAAAACTCCTCCAAAGCCTCTCCATACATGGAGACTTGGGAATTTAATAGGGTGCAGAGCCCCACCCAAAACCTAGAACATCCCTCCGCAAAGAATAAAACTTGAAGCTGAATTCTGGCCAGTTCCAATTGCTGTTGTTGTATTTTAGCCTTTTGTGAAGCACACGCCTGATCCATGGGGGCCCAAATTTGAAGTTGCCCACCTCCATGTTACACGAACTGCTGTTTCAGAAAATTTCATGAAAAACAAGACTACACGACTGCTAGTCATCATGGCTATGTATCATGTCCAGCATGCCTGTGCATATCAGTTGTTTGGAAGCACTATTCAGAGGCTTCAGTTGCTCCCGTGTCCTATAAATGGGCTTCCCATTGGGGCTTCTGGCTGGCCCTTGTGAGAAGGAAAAGCTGGATGAAACAAGTCTTAACCAGCAGCACAGTTCTTTTGTTATTCATTCATTCATTTATTCATTTATTATTTATTTCATTTAAATGCCGCCTTTCTCCCAGAGTGGAATCAAAGTGGCTCGCAAAAAAGCCAGTAAAACACCAACAATACAATTTTTAAAAAACAGTTATCATCATCATATTTAAAACAATATAAAGTTACTTTAAAAGCAAAAAAAAAACAAACCCATATGATTCCATAGTTTTTAATTTAATTTAAAAACAAAAACAAATAAATAAATAAAGCAAACAACCCAGTAAGAAGCCTTCCTACAAGCAATTCCTTATTAAAAGCCTGTTTACACAAAAAGATCTTTGCCTGCCCTAGAGATGCACCAGATCCCAAGTAAAACATGGGAGGCATTTCTTAAGGACAAAGGGAACTACACTTCTCCCCATGGTAGCCTGGAAGGCTGCACCCTTCCCATTTTTATTTCCACCCTATAATCTGGAAAGACCAATTTTTCACACCTCCACCAATGGCAAACAACACCTGCTAAAGCCTTTGGGAGGGGATGCTATTGTCCATTTCACTATATTTTGGAACTGTTTTACATCGCCCTCGGCTTTTAATAACTGCATTTCAATTAATGTAATGATGCCACAGCATTCTAGTATTCTTGTTGTCTTGTTTTTGCAGACCAGGAAAGATAGGATGTTGACAATACTAGAATGCAACAAGCTGACATTAACTTTATTTGGGCTGAGAATTGCTGGAAATATCAGAGAAAAGCAAATTCAGGGGAAGCAACCCCTATGGAATCCTATGAGTAATACTCCTAGGAGGAAAGGAATTAGAAAGGGAAGTGGAAGTCTCCTTTTTAGGCAGTAATCCCTTAACATTACCAGTCTTGTTCCTCAATCCAGTATGCCAGGTACTGTCGCACTTCCATGGGCAGGCTGTTGTCCAAATAGAGGTCATGCACCTGATTCAGATACACTCTGTCCAATGACTGGATCTGCTGCCACTGGGCCATGTTGAGGAGAGGTCAGCCCTGGGCTCCACACTGCTGACAACCCTTAAAGAGAGAAAGTCAGAACATCAGAAGTAAGAGAGGCGTCCTTCTGTGGGGAACCAAGAAACTAAAAGACTTACCAAATACAGTATTGGTTTATTGTTGGCAGCTAATTTTGAATTAAGAGAATTTCAGCAAGGTAAGAAGAAAGTACAAAACTATACGCACTCTGTAATTTAAAGTGTGTGTGTGGATCTGTAGTACTAGAACTACCAATTACTTCTGAGTCTTCTGACCACAGCTCAAAATATTTCTATATCCTCAAATATTTGTATTGCTATTTTTTTTTTTTTTTTTTTGGTAAAGGGAATGGGGCATAAACAAATCCCATTCAGATTCAGACTTATATCCACTAGGATAACTTCAACATCACTTCTGCATAGAAGTGCATAGAACAGATCCATTGCCTTCAGAGGGACTTAATTTAGTTTACAAAGGGATCTTGTAGTATCTTTGAGACTAAATGAGAAAACCAAGTTTGTAGCATGAGCTTTCATAGACTCAGTCTACTTCATCATATGCATTTTAATTCAGCTAAGCCTCTTCATTTCAATGCACCTGGTCTAGTAGAAAAAAACCCTATGATAAGTGTTGCCTTAGGGTCATCATAAGTCAAAAATAACTTGGAGGCAGACAACAATAAGAACAAAAACCTCTAGCAGAACAGTACAGTTAACCCAGAGGTGAGCATAAATCAGCCTCCAGATGTCACTGTACTGTAATTCCAGAAGCTCTAACCCAACACAGGGAATGCCGATGAATGCTGGGAGCTGCAATTCAACAATTCCTAGAAAACTGCCTGATCCCCTGCAGGGAGAATATGATGTCTAATAGAGCTTTACTCACAAAACTTGGAAAATTACTTTTGGGAACTACAGCTGGTTTCTGTAGTTCAACAAAATAATTTTTTCTAAGCTCTACCTGTCCCTTCCTCCTCTTCCCTGGCCAGCTCTTAGCTGCAAGGACAAGTAATTTGTGATCCAGGTTCCTAGAGAAGGTGGAAAAGACTGACTACTGGGGAGGGAAATCATTAGCCTCACAGTCTAACACTTGATGGGTTGCAGTGAGCCTTCATGCCAGGGATGAGATTGGGTAGGAGGGATACATTAAGATGGATTACACCCATATTTTAAAAACTAATTCAAAACAAAGGAAGAATACTAAAAAATGCATCCCATCACCTAGTAGATTCTACCAGTCTTGCAGACCAAATCCAAACCAGATCATTCTCATTCCACCTGCAGATTTTACAATTAGGCTTCACATAGGACATTATCACACGTGGGCCACAAAGCGATAATAAACTGTAAATGACAAATTCCGAAAATAAACCAAAAACAAACCTTGATTCCACAAATGGTTTTCACACGTAATTACCTTAATTGCGCAATTAAGGGAAGCGCCCCCTGAAACCGCATTTAACGTTCACACACAAGTGAGAAAATCCCATACATGTACTAGAAATGATCTTCTAGCACATGCGCACTATACTCGCTGCGGCTGTCACTTGCCGCAGCTGTCACTCGCCGCGGCTGTCACCCCTTCCC
>CM034703.1:170590576-170611698 GCA_020142125.1 Phrynosoma platyrhinos
GATTAACCAGCAGATTTGCCCCCGTGTGATAACGTCCATAGTCATTTTGATGGTTTCAGGACCGCACACCAGAGAAATGAAGGGCACACAGTAAATTGTGTGGAAGTCTCATAAACCTGGAGGAATGCAATGAAGTTCAGCTCCATTTCCACCATCTCTCTGGTAACATGAAAGGTAAGCAACTCTTGCCAATTTTGCAGTCAAATGGAAACAAAAGGAGATGTGAAACTAAGAAGAGAAAATTACAAGCAATGTAGGAAGGCGGAACTCAACAAACCAAACAAGCAGGCTGATGTCAAAGGAGTTTAAGGAACCAGGAAATATAGTCCTCAATAAACACCTACTGCAGCAGGCCAAGGAGTTGAAAATAGATTTTGCTCAAGGGGAGAGAAAATTATCAATAGTACTGAACATTTCAAGCCTTCTACGAAAGAGGTTCCATCTTGGTGTGGCTACTCGAGACAACAATCCTAGATTCCCAGAGAGGACAGCTAAGGGGGCTGCTGTAAACCAAATGTTGCTGGACTAACTCCTAGAAGCCCCAGTCACAGTATGGACAGTGGTCAGGGATTCTAGTGGTTAGTGTCCAAAACAACTGGAGGGCCAAAAGTTGAGAATCATTACTGCAGACGTCCATTTTTGGACACTGAAAACAAAACTGTATGTTTTAGTTATGTTTTTTAACTTTGGCATATTTTTAAATGTAATTTTATACTCTTTTTTTTAGTGAGATATTATTATAATCATTTTTTAAAAATTTATTGTAAAGTTTTTTAAATGTTTTTATCTATGAGCCATCTTGGGTCCCTTTCAGGGAGAAAGGCAGCATACAAATGAAACATCTAAACAAATATAAATGTAAATGAATAAACCCCACCTTCCTGGAGATCTGAAGAGCTTCTCACTGCCATGAGTGCACCTTCATTACAGTTGGACCAGAAATAGGCCACAAACCTATACCCCTCCCCTGACATGCCCTGAATCAGGGATTGAAAGTATGCCACCCCAAGAGCTTGTGTAACAAATTCCCTCCCATTGGAAACAATCATCCACCTGCCCTTCACCTTTACCTGGTATAAGCCAGCAGGCTTTAGAAAGTGATGGCCTCCATGCCACAAACTTTCCACACTCACTATCTTAGGACTGCTCTGTATCTTAGAGTGCAGGGTGTTTTACTACATAGTCTGCCTTTATCTTGTCTGACCAGGAAGTCACAACCACCAACACAACTGGCAATCTTAAAAAACAAAACAAAAACAAGTCAAAACTGCATGAAACAGCCCAGATCTAAGCAGATATCTAATAACAGAGCCAAAAACTAACAACAGAAACAGAATGGATTTTTATCCATTTTTCTTATATGTCCAGGTGAAGTCTGCCAGATCATACTGCACACTGTCTGGTCTTGAAGGTTTTGGAGGGAAAGCCCATAATACGGGTGCCCAAACAACTGATGGGGTCCTACATTTGATCAGTTGGCCTTACTGTGGGGTTAATTTGTTTCCCAAGGCTTCAGCCTTTTTAAAGGAAACAAGTAAGCCGCCCCGATTGTGTTCAGAGGGGCGGGGTATTAAATAAAAATTATTATTATTATTATTATTATTATTATTATTATTATTATTATTAAGTATATTTAAATATCAAAATATGAAAGCCAAGCCTATTAAGAGTCTGACTTTAAATTAGCAGAGTAGCAGAAGAGTGACTTTACCTAACTATGCTTCCCTAAGAACTTAGACCGACTCCAAAAACAACAAAGAAGTAGCTTGTAGTTCAAAACAACGGCTTTAATCTATATTTATATATAAAAAAGACTAAATCCTAATCTAACTAGTGATGGTTTAGGTAAAGAGAAGTATTTATCTCACCATCTTTCCAAACAAAGTGGAGAGAGCAGGAAGATGGAAACAGCTCAGTTGAAAATCTTGAGAAAAAGGGAAACTGTTAGTCTCAAAGAGGGAGTGACCTAAGTCACATGGTTAGTTTGAATGAGGGGGAGGAGTTTGCAAGCAGGAATCCCTATCTATCTAAGGGGGGAGGGAAGAATGCAAAGATCTTCCAACAATCCCCCTCTCATTCTTTTGGACTAAGGTCAAGGATATTCATTCCTTCGCGTTGTCTCTGGTAGAGGCTTGGTATGGATGTCTGTAATCATCACTTCAGTGTTGCAGTACTCTAACTGGACACATCCATTTTGACGCATCTTGCACTTTATGAAAGGCAATGTCAATACTCTTTTTGAGTGGCTTTTCACTCTCAGAAATCTTGATGCAGCTTTGATTATCTTGCATCAAAATGGTTGGTTTGGGCTCTGTTATCCCAAAGTCCAGAAGTAAATTGTGCAGCCATTTCATTTCATCACATGCTGCCTTTGCTGAAACACACTCAGCACCAGTAGAAGAATCTGTAACTGCAGATTGCTTCTTATTAGTCCAACTTATAGCTCCTCCACCATAGAAGATCAGGTTTCCACTAGTTGATTTTTTTATCTTCCAGATCTGCCGCCCAGTCTGCATCCAGCTAGGCAATCAGTTATGGTTGGTGACAGGCTGTCAGCGTCAATCTGTGATTTGCAATTCCTTTTCTGGCAACTCTCTTCACTGCAATAAAATCTCTTTCAGTAGAAAAGTTGACCATTCGTATAAGATACCAACAACATTTGTAATGTTAGTTCTGGTGAAATTGGCTATGTATAGTTTTCCAACTGTAGTCCTATATTTGCCTCCATTTTTTAAAGGTTCAGATTTCTTATTGTCCTTTAAGAATCCTACTTCCATTGGAGTTAGCATAGCATTTGCATTTTTCAGTCCAAGACAGTCTAGAAAATCCATTATCTTCCATTTCTGATTAAGGAAGAAACTTCCATCACTGTTTCATTGTATCTGTATTCCAAGATAGTTTGAGATGTCACCCAAATTCTTGATATCAATCTCTTTCTTGAGATTCTGGATTATCTCTTCACTATCTGCTTCGTCCTCACTGTACAGGATCAAATCATCAACATAACTTGTGATGTAAGTCCATTTATTACTTTTGAATCTCTTGTACACATATTTGTCAGCAATGCCTGGAGTGAACCCCTCTTTGATAAGAAGCTGGTTCAGTTTTTCACTCCATGCTCTGGTGGCTTATTTTAAACCATAAATATTCTTCTGCAATTTGCATATAAGATGTTTTTTTCCAGGTATTTGGAATCCTGGAGGTTGTTTCATATATAGTTGTTCAGACAGATTACCATAGATAAAAGCCGTCTGGACATCCAGATGTTGAACATTCATTTTCTTGTCAGCTGCAAGAACCAGGAGGGTTCTGATGGTTGTGTGAGTACAGCCTTTAGCAACAAGCTTTACTTCGTATCTCTGAATCTCCCCTTCTGTATCTTGCTTTGTGGTAAAGACCCATCTACAGCCAATTGTTCTTTTTCCTTCTGGCAATTCTGACAAAGTCTATGTCTTGTTTATATGTAAAGATTAGATCTCTTCACTAGCAGCTTGCACCCACTTTTCAGAATCTGTCTTTGGCAGTCCCTTGATCATTTTCCAATCAGAGGTTTTTGGAATTCTTATATCTGTGGCTTGATAAGAGAATCTGTCAGATGGCACATCTTTATTGGACCATTCTGACTTTCTCACCTGGACTTGGATATCTGGCTCTGCTTCTTGTGTGCCGTCCGGTTTCTCATCATTAGGCTGGTTCACTGCAGGTGTCACCCCTTCTGGATGCAAGACCTCTGAAGGACAAAAGAACTTCACATGTTCTGGTTGCTGGTGGGAGTCTTCTTCCATAGCAAATAAATTTGGATAGACATCTTGGTTTGGATTAGATTTGGGCTGTGGTCTTTCATCAACATAAACAGCACTTGTTAATTTTATTGTGCACCCATCTGGATTTAGAATTGTGTAACCATTTTTAGTACAACCAACAAAAAAAATCTCTTTACTTAGCAGTCAAACTCTTTTCTGTTTGGGAATGTAGGTAAATGTTTTATTTCCAAAAGCCTTTAGATGGTTTAATTTAGGCTTAACTCCATACCATAACTGGAATGGGGTTATATCTTTGGATTTAGTTGGCAGTTGGTTGCACAGGTATATTGCAGTCATGATGGCTTTAGACCAATAGTGTCTAGGCATATTGACTTCCTAAAGTATGGTGACTGCCATCTCCTTGAGAATTCTGTTCATTTTCTTTGCCACATCATTTTGTTCCAGAGAATAAACCTGTGTGGTCTGATGCTCAGTGTCATGTTCCTTTAAAAAAATAAATCTAATTCAGCATTGACAAATTTGGTGTCATTGTCTGTGCACAGGCTTATAGCCAAATCTGTTAGAGACTTGATCAAATTACTCTTTGAATTTTTGAAAGGCTTCACTCTTCTCTCTGAGAAAATAAGTGTATGTGTATCTGTTGAAATCATCAATAATAGTCATAAAAAAAGAGTTGTCTCCTGCTGACTTTATATTTATTGGTCCAGAAAGATCAGCATGTAAAAGATCCAATGTCTTATTAGATTGTTTCTCAGTAACTGGAGGATGTGGAGCTCTTGTGGCCTTTGCTTTCAAGCACTTTATACATTTTTCATTGTTGGAGCATGCATTGAATTTAAAGTCTCTTGCAAGTTTTTTCACACTCTGATAAGGAAATCTTTTGTTGTTGTTGTTAATTGCCTTCGCGTCGATCTTGACCCATGGCGACCCTATGGATGAGACATCTCCAAGACCCCCTGTCCTCTACTGCTCTGCCCAGCTCCTGCAAACTCATTTTCGTGGTCTCTTTAATAAAGTCCATCCATCTAGCATGTGGCCTTCCTCTCTTTCTATTTCCCTCCACCTTTCCTAACATTATTGTCTTTTCCAATGATTCATGCCTTCTCATGATGTGTCCAAAGTATGACAGTCTAAGTCAGGGGTAGGCAACCTTTCTGAAACCTGGGCCGGTCTCCCATAGCCCAGGTCTCGGCTGGGCCGAGGAGGGGGGAATGGCGGCACGCACGCTGCCGCTGCGGCGCATCTCGCGGCCGCCATTTTAGAAATCAAAATGGCGGCTGCGACGTGTTTGCGCATGCGCAGGAGTACTGCGCATGCGCAAACACGTCGCAACCGCCATTTTGATTTCCAAATGGCAGCTGTGGCGAGCGCGGCTGCAGAGCGGCAAAAACGCACGGCGGCGGTGCGCAGCAGCGGCAACCTTCGGCCTAGGCCGGTAAGTCGAGGGACCGGGGCCTAAACCAGCCCCCGGGCCATAGGTTGCTGGTCCCTGGTCTTAGTCTTGTCATCTTGGCTTCTAGGGATATCTCTGGCTTGATCTGCTCTAGGACCCATTTGTTTGTCCTTTTGGCTATCCATGGAATCCTCAGCAATTCTCCAACATCACATCTCAAATGCGTCAATTGTTCTATCTTCTTTCTTGACTGTCCAGCTCTCACATCCATACATGGCAACAGGGAATACAATGGATTGTATGATTCTGACTTTTGTGCTGAGTTGCATGTCTTTACATTTTAGGATCTTTTCTAGTTCTTTCACAGCCACCTTCCCCATTCTTATCCTGGCTGCAGTCCCCATTCTGATCAATGTTTGATACCAGATATGAGAACTCTTTTACTATTTCTATTTCCTCATTGTCTAGTTTGAATGTGTGGAAATTCTCTGTGGTCATTATTTTTGTTTTCTTTATGTTCAACATTAAGCCCGCATTTGCACTTTCTTCTTTGGTCTTCCTTAGTAGATGTTCCAGGTCTCTGAGGTTTTCTGCTAGTATTATGGTGTCATCAGCAAATCACAGAGCAAATCTGCGATGCCATAAAGTTGAACAGTCTTTGTGATTGCAATGAGTCAAACTGTTTGCAGATGAATGCAAAATCTGCATCTGATAACAGCCATGAGCTCTTAAGTCTGCTCTAAAATCATTTTTTTCCATGAAAACCGTAGCAGGATTGCTTTCTGAAACTGACATGGTTGCTCCTTTATGTTGTGGTTTGCACACTGTAAAAGAGGCTTGCAAATCTGGTACATAGTAAGCATCAGGGATTTGTAAGGTTCCTATATTCTGTCAGGACCAAGTTTTGTTTGCAAATAACAGCCTCTTTTTCCTGTGTAAAAACTTAGTGACCATTAGCAAGATAGACAGGAAGCGTTACATTTGCATCAAAATCAATAAACCATTTTTTGGCAGTTGAAGTAATGTGCACTGGCTCTACTATCAATGAAAACTTGGCTTTTATATTTATCTCCAGCAATATGAAATAATTATTTATGAATCAAACCAATACCAGCATGACCGGAAATTTGTTTAGGGCTACAAACTGCTTTCTTAAAGTTGCTTTTGCTTTAGGTGTTCAGCCTCTGGCTTTGCAACTTAGCTCTTAGCTTTGATTTGTTAACATTGTTTCTATTTGAATTGGGAGAACGGAAGGCCTTTTGCAAATCCTCAGGAGCAAATTGAGCTAATTCTCTGTCTATTGTTTTTGTATTATAGTTGCCTTCCATCAAGTTCTGTCTCTTTTGAAATTCAACAACTTGAGCAATAGCTTTTTGCAAAGAAACATCTCTTTAACTTGCAAAGCATTAATTATTGGAAAGTAATATTTTGGAAGGCTAGCCAAAAACAGTCCATGTTTTGCATGTTCTGGAAAGGATTCTCCAGCTGCTGTAATTCCAAACAAAGCTGTCATAAATCAATTAATATGTCATAAATCCATTAATACACTGATTTAAAAATTGAGGATGATGCAATTTAGTGCTAACAAGTTTGATCATGAGAGCTGTTTGATTAAAAGTACTTGGAAAATTACTGTATTTTCCGGCATATAAGACGACTGGGCGCATAAGACGACCCCCAACTTTTCCAGTTAAAATACAGAGTTAGGGATATACTTGGCGTATAAGACTCTTCCAATGCACACCAAATAAATATTAAAAAAAACATCAGATTTGATTTCACTATGGTAATTTTAATTCAAATGCTTATGATATGCAGGTACTTAGCAGGAAAACTGTCACTTATAAACACAACAAACCACAGCTTCCATGTTCCCTAGCATTTATTTCTGCAGTGTGTTTTGGACCTTACTTTTTTTTTTAAAAAAAAAAAAGTCCAGATTTAAATGCTGCTTTAAAAATTACTTCCATCTCCCAGCTATGAGATGGTTGGGGGGAAATAAAAGTGTTGGGGGGAAGGACTGCCAATATACTAGGTGATGCATTCTGGGCTATGTACAATATGCGGCCAAGTAAGTGACCCTGGGCATGTCACACACTCTCAGCCTCGGAGGATGGTAATGGCAACCCCCATTTGAAGAAACATACCAAGAAAACCTCATGATAAGGTTAAAAGTCACCACTTTGACCATTAAAACGTCCTCCATTTTGAGCACAGCTAAGAACCATGGATTTACATTTATATTAGTGTTTTTAGCTTTCTCTATATTTTTTTCTTGTATATCCTACATTTTTTGTATTGACTTGTCCTCCTTTGCATTGAAGACATTTGGTCACCCTGTTTGAGTATTGGAGTATGACTCTGGAGACCAGGGTTTGAATCCTGGCTCAGCCATGGAATCCCCCTGGGTGACCTTTGGCAAGTCACACTCTCTCAGCCTCAGGAGAAGGCAAATTCCCCTCTGAAGAAACTTTGTCTTAGGGTTATCATCAGTTGGAAACGACTTGAAGGCACACAACAACAACAAGTCTTGGAAGTCACACTCTCTCAGCCTTTTTCATTCTTCTCCCTCCTCCTTCCCTTTTTCATCCTCTTTCATCCTTCTCTTTTTCCTCCTCCTCCTCCTCCTCTTTTTCCTCCTCCTCCTTTTCCTCCTCTAACCTGGACCTCCTCTCTTCCTCCTCCTCCCACCTCCTGCCCGTCGTCTTCCTCCTTCTCCCACCTCCATCGTCCTCCTCCTCCTTCTCCTCTCGCCTGGCCTTCCTCCTTCTCCCACCTCCATCGTCCTCCTCCTCCCACCTGGCCTTTCTCCTCCTCCCGCCTTCTGCCCCCATCATCTTCCTCCTCCTCCTCCTCTTTTCACCTGGCCTTCCTCCCACCTCCATCATCTTCCTCCTCCTTATACCTGGCATATAAAATGACCCCCAACTTTAACCCCAGATTTTCCTGGGTTAAAAGTCGTTTTATATGCAGGAAAATACGGTAAATACTTTCTATAGTTTGCCCCATATTTGTTTTGCTTCAGTTAAACCTTGAACATGGTAAGCAATGCTGGGATCTACAGATAAGCATATATAACCAGCTGCTTTCTCTGCATTTTCATCAAACTGTTGTTGCGGTATTCCTGCTTCTATGGGTCTCTGGCCATCTATTTCTTTAAACAATCACATTGCAGTCAAGTGGATTTGCATTTTCTATGACCAGGTTTTATAATTTGTTTTAATTAATATTTCAGTGATCATTGTGGGATTAGGATTAGCAGAAGCTATACTCTATTATTAGAGTAGTAAAGCCTTTCTTGCAGTCAATATCTTCAGGAGAAGCAGTTTAGAACAAAATAGACTGGGCCCATAACCCAAAAATTTGGAGTTAATTTAAGTTTCCCAAGGCTCCATTCTTTTTAAAGGAAGCAAAAGTATTTAAAAAACAAATTAAAACTGCATGCAGAATAGTTATTATTGGAAAGATTCAAAGCAGTCTGTTATATACAATGATGAGTCCTAGATCCATGCTGTGTTTCCTGCATTCTGAAAACTGATATTTGAAACGTGTCATTTGGTGTTCTACCTTTGTTATTGTTTAAATAAAGCACAATAAAAAAATTAAAAGGGGGGGGGGGAAGATAGGCCTAACTCAGTTCACATTCTATCACACTTTCTCAGTGCATATCAGTAGTGTCACTAGAGGGTGCAGGGGGGTGCGGATTGTATTGGGTGACATTCCGTGGAGGGTGTCACCCAGTGGGGTGGTACATGCAGAGGAACTGGCATAGCTACTGGGTGAGCGAGAAGGAGCTGTACACACAGAGGAACTGGCACTGCTACTGAATGAGTGAGAAGGCGCTGTACACCCAGTTTTAATCTGTGTTAGATGCTTCAAAGTCTTATTGTTTTACATTTTAATGCCAATTTGATTTAATCTATTTTTAAGGGGGGGTTATATGCTCGTTGTATTGTTTGGGTTTTGTGATTGCTTTTACATGTAAGCCACCTTGATAGCTTTGGCTAAAGGCGGGGCATAAATAAAATTTTATTATTACTATTATTACTAACTGGCACTGCTACTGGGTGAGTGAAAAGGAGCTGTACACCTGGAGGAAGTGACACAGCTACTGGGTAAGTGAGAAGGAGTTGTACACCCGGAGGAGCTGGCACTGTTAGTGGTTGAGTGAGAAGGAGCTGTATACCTGGAGGAACTGACAAAGCTACTGGGTGAATGAGAAGGAGCTGTACACTTGGAAGAGCTGGCACTGCTACTGGGTGAGCAAGAAGGAGCTGTACACCCAGAGGAGCTGGCACTGCTACTGGGTGAGCAAGAAGGAGCTGTATACCTAGGGGAACTGGTACGCTTACTGGCAAGGGCACTTTCCCACTCACTCAGCAGCTGTACAGAACCCTAAATGAGTCTTCCAGAAGCTGCAGCAGCACCCTCCTTAGTAGCAGCAGCTGCTGGGGGGACGTGCCTTCCGAGTCTGACATGGCTGCATTCCTGAGATTGGTGTCACCTAGTGCAGGGGGGCAAACTCTCTTGCCCTCTGCCCCCTTACTGGGGCAACCAGGATCTCAGGGATGCTACTGGTTCATATCCTATCATTCTTTTTCTTATCTCCTCCTCTCTTCTTCCAGCAACCATTTTGCTCTCCAAAGACCAACAACAGCAAATCTCTGAGTAGGAAGAATGAGTAGGGGTGAGAATTCCCCATACTAGTCCTGTCCCTACTCATAGAGAGAAGGATCCAGAATACCAGGAGGGGAGAGTGGCAGAGAGAAAGGCTCCATCTGCACTGCAGAAATAATCCAGTTTGACACTACTCCACTCCGGTGCCACAACAAACTATCATTCCCAGAATTATATAGTATTGAGCCAGGGCAGTTACACTGGTGACACACCAGATTATTTATGCAGCCAATGTAAGGAACAATGTAAGGAACAGGAGTGGCAAAGAGCGTGCATGGGGTCTGAAGAACAACATGAGAGGAGAGTGTCTAGGAATCAACTGGAACAGTGTGAGGCATGCAAAGAGTATCATGGAGTGTGATAGGAGGGTCTGAGAAGCAGCAGGGGAGATAATATAAAGGAACCAAGGGAGCACTATGGTGTGGGAATGCACTGGGCTTGGCTGAGTGGGAGGAATGGCAGGAAATCTGAGGTGCAGTGGAGACGAGGGCAACAGAGTTGTGGGGAACAACACAGAATGGAGAGAGCAAAGAAAGAATGACACAGGTGGATGAGGCTGGCTAGAAATGAATACAGTAGGCTCTTGGTACCTGCTGAGGTTTGTTCCAGGACCCCCCTCAGATAGCAAAATCCATGAATGCTCAAGTTCCATTACATAAAATCCTGTAGTAAAATGGCATCCCTTATATAAAATGGCAAATCAAGGTTTGCTCTTATTTTCAAGCTGTAAAGGTTGAATCTGTGGATATGGAGGGCTGACTCTAATTCTCCTCAGAATTTTCTCCTCCCTCGGTGGCTGAATCCAGGTAGCTTTGCAGTCCCTCTAGGATCTTTGCATACTAAATCTCCTCATACTAAATTTCATTCTTCCTCAAGTTTGAGCATTTCTGCATGCAAGGGCCTGTTTCCACAGGTTTGTGAGTTTGCTTTAGTCCTAGTTGTTCAATATATAAGTAACTGCACTTCAGTACGAGGAGGGTTTTGCATTCTTTTGTCCAAATCTCAAAGAAACTCATCCTTTCATACCACCCAAGTTGACAAACAGATTTGTGAAGGTAACTGAGCCTCTCCATTTCTTCCTGCCTCATTTCTGCATGCAATGGAAAGATGCAAATCTGAATTTTGGGAAGCTACTTATGAATACAGGTATGACCTTTTACTGACCTCTATCAATGACCCTCATCAATAACCTCCATCTTATCTCAAGGCATCCCAGAGAGGGGAATTTTATTATCCTTTGTCCTTTTGGGGTCATACATAGCTCACAGACTGTCAACATGACAATGCATGTGTTAAAGATATGTGTGTGTGTGTGCGCATGCGCCTTCAAGTAGCCTGTCAACTTACAGTTACTCTATAAATTTCATTACTTTTGCTTAGGAAAGGAATACTCAAAGGTACTTTTGCCAGTTCCTTCCTCTGAAATATAGCCTAACAACATCCGGTATTCATTGGTGGTCCCATCCAAGTACTAACCAGGGCTGCTACTCCCCTGCTTAGCTTCCAAGAACAGATGGGATCTGATGCCTACAGGGTATTTAGACTGCTGTGTTCAAATGTACTGCTACTTTTTAAAAATGTGAACAATTGTGTAGTGGAACCAAAACTCACCAGGTTAAAAAGCCAGGCCTTTTTGATGCTATTATCTGCCACCCTGCTCAGGCTTCACTTTTTCCTTTGAGTATAGCCCTATATAAAAGAGATGAAAAAATGAATGTCACATGAAATAAAGAGCTACCGGTATATGAAGATGAACACCAATTTCTAAAAAGAGAGGCAGAAGCTGCAGTAAGAGAAATTGGGAAAAATAGATCACCAGGAGCAGATGATATTCCAATTGAACTGTTACAATCCAACAGACCAAATCAACTCTAGTGTTGATATATGCCAATAAATATGGAAAACAAAACAATGGCCAGCAGACTTGAAATGATCAACATACATCCCCCTCGACAAAAAGCAAGATACAAAAGATTGCAGAAACTGTAGGCCATAGTATTAATTTCCCACACAAGCAAAATCATGCTCAAAATCCTGCAGCATATGGAAAGAGAAATCCCAGAGGTACAAGCAAGGTTCAGGAAAGGAAGAGGCACTAGGGACCACACTGCAAACATACCATGACACATGAAGCATATCAAAGAATTCCAGGAAAAACTCAGCGTGTGATTTATAGATTATAACAAAGCATTTGACTGCAAGTTATCGTTGGCTCTCAAAGAGATGGGTGTGCCACTACATTTGACAGCCCTGATGAGAAAATCTGTATTTAGTTAGGACAAGAGGCTGTTGTCAGAACAGAATATGAGAAACAAAATGGTTCCCAATTGGCAAAGGGGTGCATTTTATCACTCTTATTTATTAAACTTATATGCAGAAAATATCTTATAAAGAGCAGGTTTAGACTCAAAAGGAGGAGGAGTGAAGACAGGAGGAAGGAACATCAACAATCTAAAATATGTGGATGACACCATACTACAGGCAGAAAACATCATAAACATGGAACAATTACTATGGAAAATCAAATAAAGCGCAAAGGCAGGTTTACTGTTGAACATAAAGGGCCCTTCCTCCAATCCATCTTCCTTGGTCTAGGTTTCAGAGGGAGAGAAGATCTGCTGGACCTGATCCCCTTCCCCACCACCATTCCCTTCTCCATTTGTGTCTTGTCTTTTTAGATTGTAAGCCTGAGGGCAGGGAAATGTCTAATTTACCATTTGTAATCCTCTCTGATAGCCTTTTGGCTGAAGAGCAGGGTATAAATACTTCATAATAATAATAATAATAAAGAAAGAATACAAAAATAACGACCACATAAGATCTACATAAATTCAACCTAGACAATGAGGAATTTGAAATAATTCAGTAGTTAATAGTTCTCCTACCTTAGAACAAACATTGAACAGAAATCAGAAGATGACAAGGAATGGGAAGGGCAGCTATGAAAGAACTAGACAAGATCCTAAACAGTAAAGTCAAACAACTGAGCACTAAAGTTAAAATCGTCCAAGCCATCATGTATGAATGTGAGAGCTAGACAGTGAAAAAAGCAAGTAAAAAGAAAATAAACTCATTTGAGATGTAGTGCTGGAGAAGAGTGCTAAGGATACTGTGAACAGACAAAAAGATAAACAAATGGGTCCTTGAACAGATCAAGCCTGAAATCTCCCTGGAAGCCAAAATGATTAAATTGAGGCTGTCGTACTTTGGCCACAACATGAAGAAGCACGACTCATTATAAAAGGCAATAATGCTAGGAAAGACAGGAGGCAGTAAAAAGAGAGGAAAGAAAAAGACCACAGGCCAGATGGATAGACTCAATCAGAGAGGTCACAGGCCTGAATTTGCAGGACCTAAGTACAACAGTGGAGGACAGAGGGTCTTGGAGATGTCTCATCCACACGGTTGCCATGAGTTGGGGTTGACTCAGTGGCAAAACAACAACAACATAGTCCTAACACACAATGCAGCTGCTGGTGGTGGGCGCAAAAGAATGGATTTTCTCAGCAACAGTCCACTTTTGTGAATTACTCTTGTTTTTATGTAAAGCATTTTGTCTAAAAGGTACTATTTTTTTCCTTAGCTGATCTGAGAACAGCCATTCATACTTAGGACACCTTGCCATCTTGACTACTGCAATGTGCTCTAGCTGGGACTCTCCTTGAAGAGTGTCTGCCAGGGTTAGTTGATGCCACGCGCAGCAGCTAAGTTGTTAATTTTGTGTACAGTATTAAGAAAGACCTGCGCTGATTGCCAGTTGCCTTCTGAGCTCAATTCTTTAAAGCCCTAAATGTCTTGAGGTGTGGTTATCTGAGGGACTTGCCTGTCTCCTTACAAAGCTATCCATGTGTTAAGATCTTCAGGAGAGAGACTCCTGAGAATACTACTGCCTGCAGAGGCCAGCATAATGGCCATGAAGGAGACAGCTGTCTTCTGTGTTTTTTCCAGACTATGGAAGATTTGCCCCTAGGAACTGGGATCAATTTTCATGCTCACTGCTTTTTATAGAAGCTATGAAAACACTAACTTTGGTCAAACAAGCAAGGTTCAATATCTGGTTAAGGGTTTTGGAAGTGATGTGCCAAATACTTAGGGGGGTTGCAGACTGCCAGAAATAGTGCAAATTGAGTCCACTTTTAGGGTTAGGGTTAGTGCTAGGGAATCATGGGAATTGTATTTTTTTCTGAGACATTGAGCCTTCTCCGTCAGAGAGCTCTGGTGCCACAATAAACTACAATTCCCATGATTCCCTAACCCTAAACCTAACCCTAAAAGTGGACTCAATTTGCATTATTTCTGTCAGTCTGCAACCCCCCTTAGTTCTACTTGAGCAAATTAATTATATTTACTGATTTTAAAAAAAGGGGGTGAAGGATGCTGCCATAGCCAGGAAGTAAACAGCGGTGATACAAGCAAGAGTTCTTCAAATTATTCCCAAGTTACAGGCCACCATAACTACAGCAAGAACCTCCATCTTTACCAGATAGGGCCCCAGTTTAATCCATATGACACAAACACTTCTGCTTTACCAATATGAACAATCAGATGGATGTGATTTAAGTCACTATTCTGAAAGACTCAATTTAATCATGTGATTTCCCCCCCCCCAAGGGCACTCTTCCTCATATAAGTTAAATATTTTACACAACTCAGTTACCAAAGATTTATTCTTGGTGGTGTAATCTTAATATTTACATTTCATTTAATTTCATTTTTAGAATAACAACTTTTTAGATTAATTTTACAGTTATAGTCGGCCCTCCATTTTCGCAGGGAATCCGTTCCGGACACACACACCCTTGCAAAAATGGAAACTCGCCAATATTCAAGCCCCATAGGCTTGAATGGCAGCGCATCCCCGTGGGTGTGTGCAGTGCAGGCATGCACAATGCATGTGCCCCATTTAGTTCCCCTCCGTTTGTCCCTCATGGATAAGCGAGGGACGCAGATTTGAAGTCTGCGAGAATGGAGGGGCGACTGTATATAAAAGTCAAATAAGAAACACATCATAGATAATTATAAAATTGTTGTGAATACACTATATCCAGTTTAATATTCATATTTGGACAACTTTTCTGCTGTACTTTATTGGAAGGAGAAAAATAATCATCACCTTAATAATAAAAATATAAATAGTTTAATTTAACTAAAATAATAATCCAAAGACAGGAGCAGTATTTTGCTCAAAAGGTTTCACTTTCATTTATAGTGCTTGCGCCTCCCTCCTCACACTCAGCTTCTTTTATAAGAGCCCTGGTGGCGCAGTGATTAAATGCCTGTAGTGCAGCCACTCACTCGCAAACCAGAAGGTTGTGAGTTCAATCCCAACCAGGGGCTTGGGGTCAACTCGGCCTTGCATCCTTCCAAGGTCGCCAAAATGAGTACCCAGCTTGTTGGGGGCAATTAGCTTACACACTGTAAACCGCTTAAGTGAACTTAAGTGCACTGATAAGCGGTATAGAAATGTACTTGCTATTCTGCAGATCTAGTTCACTCCCAGTCTCCCAACAATCTATTCATTGAATGTTTTGAAACTTGGCACTTAAGAGGTAAGGGGTTCAATCTGTGTACATAGATTTGTAAAAAACAACAACAAAAAACAACCAATGGGATTGTGATCTCTGCAGACACAAATTCAGTTTTGTGAACTGTAAAACCAAGCACATGTTGTAATAGCCTCTAGATAGAGACTGCCCAATTATCTTATAGAAACATAGAAGAGCATGACATTGTGAATGGATTCATGGAATTCATTAAGCTTAAGAAGTGAACATTGCATGAATATATATTCTCATGCTACTAAATTAAAAACCAATCCCAATTTAATGAAGAATAACCATTGAACCATATTGTGTCTTAAATAGAAAACTCTCTTTAGAAAAAGCATTTAATTTTTTAAAAAATCTAATTGAAACAAAATAATATTTTAATTTAAAAAAATCATTTATTTTTATCCACCGTATGATCAATGCACTTGCTTGCATTTTGCCTGTCCCTATCTTAATACAGGTATGCTTCAATTAACAAACCGGCCCCCATCGGGCCTGGAATAAGAAGAAGAGCCCTCCCTCCATTACCATCTGATGTCATCTGGGGGAGAGACACTAACTAAGCCCAGGACCACCCAGTTTGTTTTGATGTTTCGAAATGCTGTATGCCGCCCCGATTGCCTAGCAGAGGGGCGGGATATAAATAAAAATTATTATTATTATTATTAAATTAAAAACCAATCCCAATTTCATGAATAATGTGTCTTAAATAGAAAACTATCTTTAGATAGATTTATCCTCAAAAAGCATTTAATTTTTTAAAAATCTAATTTAAAAATTTAATTTAAACAAAATAATCTTTTAATTTAAAATCCACTGTATGATCAATGCACTTGCTTGCTTGCATTTTGCCTGTCCCTATCTTAATACAGGTATGCTTCAATTAACAAAGCCTTTGAGAAAGAAGCTTCTTTTTACAAAGTCTTTCTATGGCTTCCCAGTCCCCCTTGCTTCCCAGTCCTCTGTTTAGCTACAATTTTTTTTAGCAGCATCAGCACTGGGAGGATGGTGAAAGAGGGATGGAAAAACACGAACTTTTGATGTTGGGTTGTCGAAGCATCTCTGTACAATGCAATAAATAATGAGGCAGAAAAAGAGCACAGTTCTACTCTTCAATCCAACTGTAGCCGTGTGTGCCTCCTTACAACAGGCAAGGTAAACAGCAGCTAGCGTTGGAATCCTTTACCAAGTATGCATGAACAGCAAAACTGACAGAAATGGGAAGAGCAGATATGGCTCACCAGCTACCCTCAATCATGTTAAAAAAGCACAGATCTATATGTTTGCCCACCAAAATGGAAATTATTAGAAATGTGTAGGCTGGTGAAAGAAGAAAACAAATCATCCCTGGATGCATTTTGGAAGAGTACTTGAAGTGGTCTCTACAATATTTCAATAATTTACTCATGCAATGCTTACCTGAACTAGTTATTTCATTTGTCATGCACATATCTTTCTGAATAAAAAGTCTGCTGAAACATGTTCATGCTGCTCTTCCTTTTTTGTGGTGTAGGAAGCTATCCCTGATTTTTCCATGTTATTTCTCCCTCTGATACCAAAGTTTCTGTTAAAATAGTAATACCAAGAACCTATCTATTTTGTTAACTGAGGTACACCTATAAATCCAGATTCACTAATGGGGGGAATCACAATTTCTCTCTCATTACATTTTTGTATAGCTTCAACTCTAGCAGAAAGGTTTAGGCATGAGTTGAAGAATAACAGCATGTAAATAAAAAGAATTGTAAATAAATACTCATTTAAACATTGCTTCCTATCGAAGATTAAACTCCACAGAAAATCAAGGTCCTACAAAGAATCTAGAGGGAAACTCTGCCTTTCTCCCAACCTGCTGACAGACCATCATTCTCATTTTCCAAGCCACTAGTCATACTGGCTGAACCCTGTACAAATTATAACCTACCAATATCTGAAAAGCCCCAGGCTCCCCATCATATTGTCAAGGTGTTACAGATGGAACAGATGTGGTTCCTCCCTTCAGTGTATACACATAAGGAAGCTATTTTTGTACAAAGTAGGGAAGGAAGAAAGGAAACAGAAAGAGAGATGCCACCATTCACAAATTACTCTCTTATTTCCCCTGTAAAACACACAGTAATTTTCTTCAGCAGAGATTAGTTTGTTAATTAAATAAGAAAATACGTTGACATTTAAATTATTAAAATTATGTAAGCTGAAAAGCTAGAACTGAAATTTACACTGTCCAAAGGGAATATCTGGGTGAGGTGGACAAACACCTTCTGTTTGGATGAAAGTACGTCATACGCTGCATTTTAAGCACTTAATTTTCTTTCTTTAAAATACTTCCATCTGGATTTCAGTTCAACCAGGGGTGGAAATCATACAGCTTTTCAAATATCCTTCAATCACAACTGCCAGCATTCCTCACCAAAAGCTATAGTGGTGATGGATGCTGGGATGTAGAGTCCAAGAAAATCCGAAGGTCCACATGATCCTGAATTGCAAGGAAGTTTAGTAAATAAACAAAACAATAAAATCAGCCATACTAATGGTAAAAAGAAATTAAAGAGTAAAAAGTACATTCAAAACCTTCTGTAAAAATAAAGCCACACAAACCAAAAAGCATGAGGAAAATAAAAGTATTTTCAACTGTAACTCACAAGAAGCAGCAGCAGGGGAAAGGTCCCAGGAATGGTCTTCTATAGCTGAGGTGCCACCGCAAAGACTTTCTGTGCCCAATTTTTGGTAAATCTATTATGGGGTTTTCTGGGGCTGAGAGTGTGTGACTCGCCCAAGGTCACCCAGTAGGTTTCCCTGGCCATGCGAGGAATCAAACCCTGGTCTCCAGAGTCATAGTCCAACACTCAAACCCCTTTATCTCAACCAATAAGTAGTTTCATACAGGATCAATGTGTTTCTTGAGATAATGCTGGTCCCACCCAGATCCGTGAAAGCCAACATGAAATGTGCAAGAAACCAGTGACGCCATTTTAAAACTGGCATGGTATGTGCCAACCAACAGTAATGCAACAATGAAAAGTGCCTTAGATTTCAAAAGCAGCCTCACTGTCATTGCCATGACGGAGTGTAAAATTTGGGCATTACTAGGCTATACAATACATAACAGCGACCAATATTTATCACAATAAACACTCTTTGGGGCCATTTCTACTGACCTCTGAAGGAATCAGACGATTCTTCTCTTAAAGGCAAGTCAGGGCACATCAGCCTGGAATGGAAACTGATTTTTCAGCAAAGGTCTGAAAATGGATGTACTTCTACCCACTCACACCCACACAGAAGCATTCATGCCAGTGACATACTTCCTGCCACAATCAGGTATCTTCCAAACATATTGGACGATGATGCACTCCTCCCCATCTACTAGAGGCCTGATGGGGAGGGGATGATGGGAATTATCATCCCAAACTTCTGAAAGGTGCCAGCTTAGAAAGGCTATCCTGAAAAAAAATCATAAAAACACTGTAACTCCAACTAATAACAATCAGGACTGGTAGCATATAAAATTCATGTTCATATCCCCATTACACCACCAGGAGGGGCGAAAAGGGAGCTTACAAAAGTAAGAAGGGAACCAGAAGCAATTTAAGAAAGCTTAAAGGACCAGATCCTGTAGGTTCTTGGAAGCTAAGCAGGGTCAGCCTTGGTTAATCTTTGGATGGGAGACCACCAATGAAGACCAGGTGCTGTTGGCTATGTTTCAGAGGAAGAAAGTAGCAAAACTACCTCTGAGTATTGCTTGCCAAAGAAAACACAATGAAATGCATTCGGTTGCCCTAAGTCACAAACATGGCAAACAAAGCTTGCTAAGTAGGGTGCCGCATCACTGTTGCTTTACCTTTCCTTGAGATTCCTAAAGTTATGTAAGGATCCGGCTCCTCTTCCTTCAAGGATTTTGCAAGGGCTTCTTTGGCTGATGCAAATCAATTGGTCACCTTGTGTCCATACCCACTACTTTTACATTTCTATGGCCATTCCTAAATACAACGCGCTTCTATAGCTCTGTCTCTGGACTCTCTCTCCACTTCATGCATCTGAGGAAGTCTAGGAAAGTTCATTCAATCAGCTTCTCTCTTTCTCTTAGGCTCAAAGGTGCAGCAAGATCCCTTTGCATACAAATCATCTAAGAAGATATCCAAGGGTACCAGTGTTGGCCATATAGCAAAGTACAGTGTCATCCAAAATCCACAAGACAGGGGTCAAACAAAATGCACAATACACATGTGGCAAGCTTTCAAAGCCCCACTGGCTTCTTCATCAGGCAAAGGTATTAAAACTCATACAGAAGAAAGAAAATTGGGGGGGGGGGGATATGATATGTTAGTTACAGCCCTGTATTTGGTGAAGATGTCGGAGTCTCTCCTTCTTCTGGCCTTGTGAGTACTGGGAGATTCTTAAAGTCCAGGAAATAAACTTTAAATCCCATTAGCAAGACAAAAGGGAACCAGTGTCGCCTAGTGGTTTGAGTGTTGGGCTGTGACTCTGGAGACCAGGATTTGATTCCCGCCTCTGCTATGAAACTCACTGGGTGACCTTGGGCAAAAGTCACACTCTCTCAGCCTCAGAGGACAGCCATGACAAACCCCATCTGAGCAAATCTTGCCAAGAAAACCCCATGATATAGGTTCAACTTAAGGTCGCCATAAGTTGGAAATGACTTAAAGGCCCACAACTACAACAAGAAGCAAGACAAAAAGGTACTGCCTTTGAGATCCAGTTTGTTTCAAATCCTAAGATTCAACTAAGGATAGGGATGACCAGATGTCCTCCTCACCGCAAAATGGAGGGCATTCAAGAAAAAAATGGAGGACATGACCCAATAAAAGGTAAAAACACAGATTATTAAAAATGTAAATTCATCCTTCTAGGACTCTGGAGACCAGGGTTCAAATCCCTTCTCAGCCATAGAAACCCACTGACTGTTTGTTGCCTCCTTGGACATCTGAGGACTGTCTTTTCCCTGTTAGTTTTAAATCTGAATTAAAGGTTTTCTTCTTGTTTTCTAAAGCATTTGGAACTTTTATTTTAACACAGTACTTGTTTTATAATTTCATATTCGATTACAGGTATTAATTGCTTTTACAGTACAGTATTGCACTTTACTTGCATATCTTTGTTTACAGTTACTGCACAGTTTTGTTGTTGTTGCTGTTGTTGTTGTTTAATATTTATTATTCTTTAGATTGTACGCCTCTGGCACGATTTAATGTTTTGAATTGACCGTATCTGGTAAAGGGCCAGGTAAATGTATGGTGCTATACAACTACTAAATGATAATGACAGTAATAATGGGTGAAGTCACACTCTCTCAACCTCCTCAAGGGAAAGCAATGGCAACCCTCCTCTGAACCAATCTTGCAAAAAAACAAAACAAAACAAAACAAAACAACCACTCATGACAGGGTCGCCATAAGTTGGAAAGGATTTGAAGTCACGCCGCAACAAAGCCCTGCTCGAAATGGAGGACACTTTGGAATCCCCTTCCTGGACAGAAAGGTTAGAATGGAGGACCCGTCCGGGAAAAGGAGGACGCGCCTGGTCACCCTGGGAAGAGCGGTGCCCGTGCCCTTGCCCTGACAGCGCCCAGACCCTCCAGCGCCCAGCCTGCCTACCTGCCTACCTTCTGCTCCTGCTGCCGCTGCCTCCCTCAAAGACTCAGCGCTGTGCCTGACAGCCGCCTTCTCCTCTCGCAGAGCGCCGCTCCTCAGAGCGTCCTGGACGCCCTCCGGGTTCTAA
>CM034703.1:170617965-170633742 GCA_020142125.1 Phrynosoma platyrhinos
CCCTAAAAGTGGACTCAATTTGCACTATTTCTGGCAGTCTGCAAGTTAGCCATTGTGGTGTCAGAAAGTTGGACTAGGTGAAATTTGGTCTGATGCAGCCTGATATTCCTATGCTTTTAGTATTTGCAGGATCCTAGTGATGGTCTGATATGTGCAGCTAATGCGGTTTGCATGCTCAAAAAAGCAGTTTTGGACACATTTGTACAGGTGATCCTGGAGGTTTCAGTCATCCTAGCTAATGGAAAAATTAAACATGCATGTGTTGTTGTTGTTGTTGTTGTTGTTGTTGTGTGCCTTCAAGTAATTTCCAACTTGTGGCAACCCCCAGACAAACCTATAACAGGGCTTTCTTGGCAAGATTTATTCAGAGGGAGTTTGCCTTTGCTTTCCTCTGAGGCTGAGAGGGATACTTGGTTCAGCAGTACTGCATGTGAAAAGGACCTTGGGATTATTGCTGATCATATAAGTTGAACACGAGCCAGCAGTGTGATGCTGCAGCAAATGCAAATGCTATTTTAGTCTGCATTGTTGAGGGAAGTCATTATAGTCTGCCAGTATTCTGTGTTGGTCAGGCCTCATGTGGAGTACTGTGTTTGGTTTCTGGGTGCCTCATTTTAATAAGGATATAGACAAGTTGGAACGAGTTCAGAGAAGGGCAACAAGGATGATAAGACGTATGGATTACAAAACATAGAAGAGGCTGAAGGAACTGGGCATGTTCAGCTTGGCAAAGAGAAGACTGAAGGGTGACAGGATTGTACTCTAGATACCTCAAGGGCTGCCACAAAAAGAGGGTGCTGGCTTTGTTCTCTGCTGCCTCAGAGAGTAGAACTGGGTCTAATGATTTTACAAGAGGGTAGATTTTGACTGAACGTTAGAAGAAACTTCTTGACAGTGAGAGCAATGGAACCAATTGCCTAGGGAAGTGTCGGGGTCCCCTTCTCTGGAGGTCTTCAGAAAGAGTCTGGAAAAGCTACCTGCTGCAGATGATTTAGCTGGGGATCCCGCATTGAGCAGGCAGTTGGATCTGATGGCCCTTGGGCCCCCTTCCAAATATGATTCTATGAGAGTATGACTTGTTGAAGGTCATCTAGTGAGTTTCCATGGCTGAGCAGAGATTTGAACCCTGGCCTTGAGTTCTAGTCCAACACTCACACCACTATACCACATATAGAATTATATTCCCCAAACAAGGAGCAGTATCTTCCACAAAGGAAGTCACAATTCCTTCTGTGGTAAATTGAGGCAGATTCTAGGCAGTATCTGTATATTTCCCATTAGAGCAGGTAACAGCATAGGATGCTGCCTTGAGTTCAAGTCACTGGTTCAGCCAGCCCAATGTCATCTACACACTCACAGTGGCTCCCTTTCTCAGCCCTACCTACAGATAGGGGGGATAAAACCTAGAATACAATGGGCCCTTGATTTCCACTGGGGTTTGGTTGCAGGACTTCCCATGGATACTAAAATCTGTTGCTGCTCAAGTCCCATTAAATACAATGGCATAGTAAAATGGTGACCCTTATATAAAATGGCAAAATCAAAGTTTGCTATTTGGAACTAAAAAAAAAAAAAGTATATTTTCAAGATGTAGATGATTTAATCCATTGATACATAGGAATGACTAGTCTCTTTCTCTCTCATTGGGAAGTTGACTAAAATAAATGGTTTTATTAGGGTTGACAATTTCTAAACGGAGGGGGCTGAAGTTACATATATGAATGTGATGATGGTGCTAGTGTTTGGCACAGAGTTCTCTGTGGAAATGGTCTGGCAGAGGTTAGAAGACTAGCAACAAACAGCATTTGCAATAAGTAGTTTGCTACAACTATATTTTCACTAAGGGAATACGCTGCAGTTTGTCCCATATTTGTACTTCTTACTTTATTGATAGAAGGGAAAATGGCTCTTTCAAGAAGTTCACCTTCCCCCCCTAATAATGTTCTCTGCCATGTCTGGATTTTGAGAAGTATTATTGTTGACAAAGATGCCCACAGGATTCCTTTGGAAGTGGTCCTTGGTTTACTGATTCAAGCCAGGAGTGTTCTCAGGACGTGGCCCTTCATCAGTAGCAAACAATACAGTGGACCTTCCACATTTGCTGGGGTTAGGAGCACAGGACCCCATGAAAGTGGAAAAAACACAAATAAAAAGGGGGTTTTTTTAACCTGAAAAAACAACTCTCTAGGAATCTCTAGGTCTCTGTTGGCACAGAGATGGCATGCAAAAACATTTCCCCTCGCACTCAGAGCAGGGAAGAGGAGGAAAAGGTGCTCACCTGTTCTTCCTCCTCCCCCTAGTCATTTCAGGCCTTCAGCTGCCTCTGGAGAGGCAGCTGAAGGTCCAGGGGAAGAAGTCCCACCCCAGAAGTCCCGTCCCCCCGAGAAGTCCCACCTGACATGGAGTTAACACCCAGTGCCAGAAAGCCATTTAGTTTGGGCACTCCATGCCTAAAAGGTTCACCATCACTGCTCTAGGTCCTCTAGTATGACTTTTGGCAGAAGTTGACAATAGAGGGCCTAGAGATTTCTAGAGAGAATATATTAATCAAATCCGTGAATAATCAAATCTGCAAAAGTCAAATCTGGAAATGTGGAGGGCCAACTGTAGTTCCAGCTATAAGGATAGATGAAGCCTTTTCTGCCAGTGAGACCCCAGCTAGCCTCCCTGACCACTTCAGGCACTTTTTTTGGTAAACTTATTTCACTGCTTGTTTTGAAGGAGAAAACAACTTCTGAAGAAGCAGCCAGATGTTCTCAGAAGGGAAGGATGAAAGAGGAAAGTAGAATAGCTTGTCTGCCGGCTGGAAAGATAAAACCAGTAGGGGCTGTAAAACCCCCAAGACCAGAAGGCACAACAGTTGTGGTCAAAGGTTGCATGTAATGGACATCAGAGTGCCAAATGGAACTGTCTGGACTGACTTTTTAAAAACCATATTAAAAATACACACATGCAACACAGGAAGCTTCACCAAAACCAAGAAGTGTATGCTGTGGCAGAATGCCTTTCCCCTGTTGCTCATGATCAGAAAGCAAGTTAGACATTAAAACCTAATTTAAAGTCTTCTGAAGGAGAATTAAAACAACTGGGTAAAGAATCTATGAGTTTCTTGTGTGTACACTTATATTTGACTGCCTGGGACACTTCCCCAGAGGTCTGATCAATGATATCTGAGCTATCTGCTAGAAATAACCATACTATACAATTATGGAAGTACAGGGAACTGTCTCGTTTTGTATATTGCTCCACCTTTAAAATGAAATCCTGAAATATGCTCCTGTACAAGGAACTAACAAAACCACCTGAGTCATCTTTTCCCAAGAAAACTCTATGAAATCCATGGGCTTGCCCTAAGTTGGCAGGTGACTTGAAGGCATAGACACACACACACACGATACTACTTAAAGTGATGGTCCAAGGAGTAATGTGACTAATGTTGGTCCCCCAGGCCATTGGTTGCTGGTCTACAGTGAGTTTTCCAGGAAAGAAAGAAAGAGAAAATTGTATCCAATGGGCACAATTTTGGTAACAGTTCCTGGCATATTGGGAGGGGGGGAACGACACAGCACATCTTCCCATTAGAAAGCTTGAGATGCATTGCTCTAGAAGGCGTTTCTGTCCTCTCCCCTTCCCACTTCCCAGCCACTAAGAGGGAGTACCTTACCGGCTTGGATAAGAGATCCAACTTCAGGATAGGAATTAAGAGCTGCTCCAAGTCAGTGCTTATATACACATCCCAGATGGACACTCTTATCAGCGGACCCAATTGCAACATGCAGCTTCACTTGCAAATTCTGGCACATTTCCTCCCTTTGCAAGGGCCCCAAATATTGTCTCTTTCCACTAGTTCCTGTTCTTTGCACTGGTTCCCAGATTTGATTTAGCACTAAGTTAACTAGAAATTCACACGCATACATCCTATGGGCAGCTTGTGAGCTGGCATTAATGGCAGCTCCCCTCACCCACTTGGTTCAAAAGCAGCCACTAGCAAATGCTTTACAGAGGGTCAAAAAGAAGGTGGGAAAAGAGCATTCAGGAAATGCTAAGTAATGGGGAGGGGGTTGAAAAAGAGCAGAGGAGCTGCTGTACTCTGGTTGCACTTGTTTGCACAACCAAAGTCCAAAACATCTGGAGTAGTTCCCCCTCCCGACTCCTGACCTAAAGCTATAGTTGGAATGCAAGTCAAATATTTGGGAAAGCTGAACGTGCTTAGTGCCCTGCTTCTACTTATTATTTTTAAAAAGGTAAGGTCAGCAAGATCACCAATCTCAACATTTTCACCCCTTCCCTCTTGTCATTCAAAGCAAACACAGACAGAGAAACCATCAAGGCATTTTATTTCTTGAGAATCTATCAAACAAGGTTTGCTGTTTTTTTTTTTTTAAAAAAAAACATATCAAAAGTAGAACATACACGCAGAGACACAGAAATGTCACACGTGACCTTTGCCAACATGGGGGGGGGGGGAAATAGCAGGAAGCAACCCAAGTAAAGGTCTTTGGTGTTGCTTCCCTCTAGAATAGCCAGAATGACGAGGTCAATAATGTGATAAAGGCAGCAAGGCAAAACTGACAACCACTGGGGAAAGGTTGTCTGGGTGCAAAAGATGGTACAGGCTCCCCTCTTCCTTATGTAGCTGTAGCTTTTGAGTCCCTACCCCGCACCCCCTGCAGCCCTGTTGCCCCTTTGGTCTTAATGCCTGACATGAAATAGAATGGGGAATGTCCAATTGGAGCTGCAACTCTAAGGCACAACGGGAATAGCAGCAACCAAAACAAATATGTTTTCAGGTATTTTAAGGGAAATGTATCTAAGCAAAGGGAATGGGGCCATGAAATCTCATCCAGACTCCAGGAAAGGGGTGGAGTGGCACAGATCCCCAAGCCCAGCCCATGAAGAGCCAGCATGCCTGGCTCTCCTCTGTGTAAGAATGGCTCTCATCCACTCATGACAGACAAATTTAGCAATGTCGTTTGGGGGAGCAAGCATCACAGGGTGCAAATGCTTAGCTATCAACATGATACAGTTTAAAGAGACTTCTTTCCCCATGCCAATCTATTGTAACAGCAAAACAGTGTTAGAATAAGCTCCCTTTGTCTCTGCTCTCCATCTTAGCCAATCCCATGCTTTTTTCACATTTAGGTAGCCATCTGTGTAATCCCCTTTCCCCAAATGAAATTATTGTGCACAGAGAATATGACGATTTTGATTGTTTCCAGTCTGGTCTCTTCGACTTCCCACTGCTGGAGGAGAATGGTTGCAGCCCTAGTGCTGCACCTAGGGGTATCTGGCCTTCCTGGTCCAGGAAGAGAAGGATGTTCCACCTCTTCAGTCTTCTTCATCCTCTTCCTCAATTCGCAGGCGCTTCCTCTTGCCTGAAGGACAGAGTTCATATTTGTCTCTGGAATCTGCAGGGCCAAAGTCAAGTTTAGCATATGAGCAAGCAGTTGTGTCTGAGCAGGATTCAAATTTTACAAGCACAAAGACTAGAATGGTTGTTGTTTTTTTCATAATCAAAATGCAATATTGGCTGAGTTCTCTAAAACAGAATTCAAAAGGCAAAGGGCAGGTTCAGAACATGCAAACAGGATGGACAATTTTTATGGGCTGTCCATTCCTACGTAAAGATTACTTTCTTTTTCTTTTTGGAGACATAATTCCTGAAATTCTAATAAGCTGAAGCAACTTATTTATGAATTAAAATTCAAAGCAAATGTTATTACTATATCTGAAAAAACCCTTTATTTTTAAAAGGTATATAGGGATAAAAATTAACCACCCTCAGTGGGAATTTGTCTCCTAGATTTTTGTATGATAATTGACTCCTGATCAAAAGGATCCTCATGTGAAGAGGACAAAAGTGAACTTTATGGAGGGGAAGTATGCTACATTCTCTGTAAGGAATAAGCAATCCAATCACAGCTTTACGTTTCGTCCACTGTCCCCCATTTTCTCTTTATCTTTTACTATAGCTGACTGTTTATTAATAAATAATAATAATAATAAAATTTATTTGTACCCCCCTCCTCTGAGAACAATCGGGGCGGCTGAAAGTATTAAAATACAAAATACAATCCATTCCCAATCTCCCCCCTTTAAATAGTATTAAATCAATTAAAGATTAAAATCATACAATTTAAAACTGACATTGATAACAACAACACTGACATACACAGAACACATTAATCGGCAACGCGTTAATGGATGTCTTATTGAGGGCATTAACAGAGAGTAGCTGAAGGACACTCCTAAAAAGAGGGTTCCCGAGGCCGAGTGTCTATCCTGGAAAGGCCTGCCGAAAGAGATCCATCTTAACAGCCTTTTTGAAGCTGTCTAAAGATGTAAGCAGACGGATCTCATCCAGCAGGCCATTCCATAATCTGGGAGTAACCATAGAGAATGCCCTCTGGGAAGTAGCCGAAAGCCTAGATTTTTATGGCTGAAACAGGCTCTTCCCAGAGGACCTGAGTGCGCGGGGAGGATTGTAAGGGAGGAGGCGGTCCTGAAGATAGTTTGGACCCAAGCCATTTAGAGCTTTAAAGGTAATAACCAACACCTTATACTGGGCCTGGAAACTAATAGGCAGCCAGTGGAGGGACTTTAATACCGGGGTAATATGGTCCCTCCTAGATGTTCCAGAAACTACCCTGGCTCCCATATTCTGAATTAACTGCAGTTTCCAGACGAAGCACAAGGGTAACCCCATGTAGAGCGCATTGCAGAAATCTAGACGTGAGGTTACCAGTGCGTGCACAATGGTCTCGAGATCCCTTACTTCCAGAAAAGGGCGCAGCTGGCGTATCAGCCGAAGCAGATAACAGGCGCTCCTGACTGTTGCATCTACCTGATTTGTCATCAGGAGCGACGAGTCAAGGAGCACCCCCAGACTGCGAACGCAGTCCTTTATGGAGAGTGTGAACCCGTCGAGGACCGGAGGTTTCAACCCAATTCTTGGTTTTGTCTGGATTCAGTCTCAATCTGTTTTTCCTCATCCAGCCCATTACTGCCCGAAGACATTCATTGAGAGAAGAGACGGCATAGGAATTTGAGGCCGACAAACGAGACACGGAGAAATAGATCTGGGTGTCATCAGCGTACTGATAACACCCAGTTCCATAACTCCGAATAATCTCACCCAGCGGCTTCATATAGATGTTGAACATTGGGGACAGTATAGCATCTTGTGGAACACCACAGGTGAGCTCCCTTTTACTGGAGTTGCTGTCCCCGAGCAGCACCCTCTGAGACCTGCCCGAGAGGAAGGAATGGAACCACTGGAGCGCAGTGCCTCCAATTCCCAGCCCCCTCAGGCGATCTAAGAGGATGCCATGATCTATCATATCAAAAGCTGCTGAGAAGTCTAGGAGCACCAACAGGTCGACCCCTGTCAATGCTCAGACACAGATCATCGGTCAAGGCAACCATGGCAGTCTCAACCCCAAAGCCTGTCCTGAAGACAGTTTGAAATGGGTCTAGATAATTGGTTTCATCCAGAACAGCTTGGGGTTGGAGAGCAACCGCCCTCTCGATTATTCTATGGTCGTTTCTGGACATGCATGGGAGAAGCATTTCACAAATTAGGGAAGAGCAGGCAGTGGAGAGTTTGGGAAAAGAGATGACGTGGAGTCACTGTGCTACCTATGCAAAACATACCTGGGCTATGGGGTTTCTCCTCCTCCACCTCCTCCTCCTCTTCACTGTCACTCATCAAGCGGCTCCGTTTGGGTCCCAGAGGGCGCTGGATGGGTTCGTCCCTGCAAAGAAGAATGCAAAGCACTGAGATATCTCCATCCTAGCTGAGCAAGAAAGTCTAGGAATACAAATAGGGCTTTAATTTCTAGCTTGGGAGAGAGGGCTGTGATGACATGGACTTTTGTAAAAAAAATTGTTTTTACTAGAGAAATTAAGGCAAAGTGAGCATATGAGTGTCATGTATGGTATATGTAAAAAGGTAAGTGATCAGTCAGGAGTAGTGAGAGCATGGAATGTCCAGGGTGGTTGGTGATTTGGCAGAACGATTTTTTAAAAGGCTGCCGTGTATGACAGAGTCAGAGAGGGAAATATGAGTTTGTCAAAGGTAGGAGTTATTTGGAGTCAGGAATAGGAGAAAGAGTTGTGATTTAGAGTCAGTCAAGATTTAGATGAGAAAGTGGTCTTTCATTATATGTTGAACTATATGTTGAATAAATACTCTTTATATGTTGAACCTCTGTTTAATAAATTGATTTGTATTATATACTTGTGCCTCTGAGAATACTATATAATGGTCATTGGAGTGCTTGAGTTCAGATACGTGGTGTCTCTAGTCGCAGCATTTATTCAAGGCTGGTGGTGTCCAGAGGTAGGCTCAGATGAATAAAATCTCACACAGAAACCACAAGGGAATCTAGACGGTCCACATATTTGATGCCATAGCCGTGGGACAGGAAGAGGTCCTTACATGTGTCAGTGGTGTATGATCCTCACAGGGTAAAACATTTAAGTGTGTGTACGCCAACTTCTGTATCAAAATTTACATTTCTGAGAGGAACACAAAGAATTGAATCAAGTAGTTAAAAACAGGTGTAGGAAAGTTGCATATCACTATGATCCCAGTGCCATGAGGTACATCAATATAATGCTTCCATGTTCAGGTAAGTAAATATTTGCCATTGAGGCAAGGCACCAACAGAAGGAAGGAAGACAACAACAACAACAACAACAACAACAACAATCATAATAATAAGTCCCCCTATGAGTTCCTGCTTAGAATATGGCAGCTTTCAAACTGATAGCTGGAAATACAAACCTTTGTAATCCAAAATCTGAAAAGCTGGGCTGTAGCACTACACACTACAAGTTCTTCATGAAATCGGGGTGTGAGGGGAATAATAACTAGGAAAGAAAAAAATGCCACCTAAAAGTGGGACTGAACTGTACACAAACTCCTCTCCCACAAATGGAATTTGAAACAGGTTTGCTCTATCCATTACTGGCCTAAAACCTACGGCTAGTCCCAACTAAAGTAGACCCAATGAAGTAATGGGATTTACCTATATGTTGGCTCACCATTCCACAATTGATACAAATCTACTCTAGCTAGGAGTCAGACCACTGTCTTCTCCTCCTGCTATAAGCTCTTATTCTCAACCTTGAATGAAGGTTGTCTCTTTTGTGCATGCACACACACACCGCCTCCCTTCTTCATGCAGTGTTAGTTCTCACCTTTCTGCTGTCAGGTACCTTGGCTCCTCTGTATCAAGATGATCCTCCTCTGAAACTAAGGGGAGAAAGTGTGTCAAGTGAAAAAAAGTCAAGTATCTTCTGTATCTCTTCTGTAACAGTTTCCTTGTAAGGTTAGCTGCTTTTTGCATGCAGGAATATACACCCTTTCAGAGATCCCCAAGCAAGAAACTGGGACACTCCAGAACAAGTCTGCTCAACACCCACCTGAAGCACAATTCTCTTTCTCTTATGCCTGCAGGAGACACAATTAGTAAGACTAAACACTGATGTATAGTAACATCTAGAAACACAGTGTGAGCAACTGTGGGCATACAGGTGTTTTGGGCTGCAATACTAGCTAGCACAGTTAATGGTGAAGAAAGCTGTGAGTTGCAATCTAAAAATATCTGGGAGGACCACTCTGTGGATTAGCAACTCCTGGAAAGAGTTAGTATGTTGTGTTATCTATAGGCTGGTGCTGACCTTGAAATTCTTATCCCCAAAAGGGGATAAACATATGCAATTGTTTTACAGTTTGGACTATGGGAACCTGGTTTCAAATCTTTGATCCAAAAACCAGTTTTCCACAGGATGCACTGCCTTTGTAGCTGTCATGTATTCCTGACCTATCTGGGTTGTGACTCAACTGTCTGAACACACTGCATCAGCCATGTTCTGTGGACTTGCTAGCTTAAATGGAACCATCTAGCCAGATTTAGTCTTGTGCATCTCTAATTTTTGCTAGAATGGGAAGGAAGGTAGAACTTACCTCTTCCTCAAACAGGTAAAAGTAATTTATGGTCCAAAACACACTGCAGAAATAATCCAGTTTGAAACTGCTTTAACTGCCCTCACTCAGTGTTAGAGAATCCTGGGAATTGCAGTTTATTGTGGCACCAGAGCTCTCCAACTGAGGCTAAATGTCTCACAAAACTACAGTTCCCATAATTCTCTAGCATTCAGCCAGGGCAATTAAAGCAGTCTCAAACTGGATTATTTCTGCAGTGTGTTTTGGACTTTAGATTTCCTCCTCCCATAAGCTCTCCAGATGTGCCATGCTGTAATTCCCATCATCCCCAAACATTATGGCCATTGGCATTACAGCTGGAAGGGGTGGAGGAATGACAGCTGTTGTCTAAAGCATCTTGTGAGTCACAGATTGGTAAAGGGCAATATGGCTTATTAGGAAAGCAGTAATTAATTCCAGAAGTTCACATGCATTTTAAGAAACGAAACTGAGCAAAAGGCTACACTTTAATAAAACCGCTGTGCCAACTTGAGACTGAGCAATAATGTCAGCAGGAACTGGAATACTAGACTACAAAACTGATTCATCAGCAGTCTGAGGAAGTTATTTTGGTCCAGATTTTGCAATAAACCACAGATGAACTTGCGGGTTAATATTTAATCTTTGCAAAAACAAATATATCTAACAGTCTCTGCATTAGATAGGCAAAAAGAGAAATGGAGAGAAGATGCTCTGAGGTGCATGTCCATTAAGGTGCACCAACAAAGGAACTGATAGAGAAAATGGTAATTCTGAACTTGCATTGAGAAAAGTTCTGCCTTTGGGATCTGATACTGCTTGGATTTGCTGGATGTTACTTGAAGTTATATGTACAAACCTATTATATGTACAAACCTAAGAAGCTCTAAACCAATTTATACATAGGAGAGAGTATAAGTGTGCGTGAGAGCCAACATAGTGCAGCAGTTTGAGTGTTGGGACTATGACTCTGGAAAATGGGATTCAAATCCCTGCTTGGCCATGAAACCTTCTGGGTGACCCTGGGCAAATTACAGTTGCAAACTGTAATGGCAATGGCAAGCCCCCTCTGAAGTAACCTCCCAAGAAAACCCAGTGATAAGGTCCCCTTAGGGTTGCTGTAAGTTAGAAACAACTTGAAAACACACAACAACAACGAGCATATGCACATGCAAATAGTACTAGAATTTCCACTAGCTGAGCTGCTTGCAAATCACAAATGGCTCACAAACAGCCTAAATGTTAAGAAGAAAGGTTCAGCAAAACAATAATATAATATTAGCATACATTTGACACAAATCTTTGTCTGTGGCCTTGTGATGACTATCAGCATCAGTGCAATTTAACAGGAAGGACTAATTTCAACAGTTTCAGCTACTACCAGCCCTTCTCTTTTCTTTGCTTCTGTTCCTTAGTATATACTTCACCTGCTGGCTGTTCTTTGGTCTCTCCCTCTATGTCTTGCAGGGCAATGGAAGTAGCCAGTTGTCGCAGTTGCTCAGGGCTAAGTTTGGCTGGAATGCGCCAGAAAGACTCCTGTAGGAAACAGAAAGGCAAGGAAGTAAATGAATGCTCCAAGTTTCTGGCCACACAGCATGCTGGCCGCAAGAGAGCACTATTCTCATATTCTCTTAAAAGTTTCTTAATGCAGTGGTGCCAACTGAGGAGGACTGACCTCACATGAAAGCAACAATAGCCAAGTTCAGGCCTGGTGCACCAGCTCAGTTTTAAAAAGATACTTACAGCCATAAATGTATGAGAGGAAATGCTAGATAAAACTCTAACAAAGAAGGACAAGTGCAATAATAAAAGCTCCAAGTCTTTAATTAACTAACACAGGAAACAAAACAACTATTAATAGCCATCTTATATGGCTGTTATAAGATGCAAGATTACAAAGTACAAACTGAATGGGTCCTAACAGAAAACAAAATTTATAATGATTTCTCAAAGAAAAAAAGACAGTTCTTGTTCCATCACATCTAAGTTCTGGAGTGAATGAACAGTTGTGGTTAGTGAAAAGACAGGAATCTTTACTTTTACCCAGAGTGTAAGAATGCTTTGCTGCCTTCTTAAATATCTGTATACACACACACACACGCATCCCAATTAAAGCAGCCTTATTAAATAGATGGACTTGCTAAGTTAACACTGATTCAATGAGTCTACTCTAGCTGAAAGTAACGACTGGATTTAACACTCATGTATTTCCCCAAATGCTTTCAACATTCAAATCTACAATGTTACTTCAATCCACACAGAACATTTTCCTTAAACATTTCCGAGGATATATAGTGAGAGAGAAAAACCACAAATCAGTTAATAAGAGGGTTGAACCAGGGATTCCTGAATAGGACTCTGCAAAACATCCTTTTTTCTGTCTCTTGACACATAAATCATGGAAACATTCCCAGCCCTTCTAGGTCACTTTGACCTTGAATGTACACACTACAAACATTTCCTAAGCAATAACTAAACTGTTACAAACCCAACTTCAATGAAATCAGCAGGAGAGGAAGGACTGAAAGTTCAGCACTGCACTTCAGCAGCCCTTTGTACTCAAACACTCAGAACAGATGTGAGCAACTTCAGCAGATACAGAAGCTGATTTACTGCACATGAACCTGTCATTGCTACACTGGAAGGAAAGAAGTTCACTTCTGTTCTAATACTGCCCCACCCCATGTCACTTTGAAAAAAGGATGTGGGGAGTAGCAATATTGCTATAAAGGAGAATTGCACTTATAGGTGGATTCTAGAATCACAGAATCATAGAATTGGAAGAGACCACAAGGGCCATCCAGTCCAACCCCATTCTGCCATGCAGGAACTCAAAATCAAAGCATCCCCAACAGATGGCCATCCAGCCTCTGTTTAAAAACCTCCAAAGGAGGAGACCACCACACTCTGAGGGAGTGTGTTCCACTGTCAAACAGCTCTTACTGTCAGGAAGTTCCTCCTAATGTTGAGGTGGAATCTCTTTTCCTGTAGCATGCATCCATCGTTCCGGGTCCTATTCTCTGGAGCATCAGAAAAGAAACTTGCACCATCCTCAATATGACACCCCTTCAAACAGGGCTATCATATCACCTCTTAACCTTCTCTTCTCCGGGTAAACATACCTAGCTCTTTAAGTCTCTCCTCATAAGGCATGGTTTCCAGACCCTTCACCATTTTAGTCACCCTCGTCTTGACACAGTATTCCAGGTGAGGCCTGACTAAAACAGAATAGAGTGGAACTACTACTTCCCTTGATCTAGATACTATACTTCTATTGATGCAGCCTAAAATCACATTGGCCTTTTTAGCTGCTGCATCACACTGCGAGGATGAATCTCTTTCAAAAGAAGCTCCTGCCTGCCTGCCTGCCTGCCAAAGGGTGAGGCAGCATACAGCTGTGTATTGTCCATCTCTGATTTAATTATATTTTAAAAACAGATTTAAATGATGTGAAACCTATTTGCCTTTCATCAAAAAACAAAAATTCTCTGTCCAACAGGCACAAAATACATCCATGTAAGGCCCTGTCATGCACATCCTAGTCTTTAGTTACCCTAGCAGAAAGAGTTACCTGCTCATTGGCTGGTGCTCTCATTCCTATTTTGCGCAGAAGCCTCTGGAAGTTTTGGTGTTCCATGGCATCCTCATTCTCTTCAGACAGTGGCACCAAAGGCACAGGCTGGGTGCACCCTGGTGAAAAACAATGCTACAGGTTGAGTCTCCCTTTTCCAGAATTCCAAAATCCTATATTTGCCAAAATCCAAAATTGTCCACATGGATGGCTGAGATAGTGACATTTTTGCTTGCTGATGTTTCAAAGTACACAAACTTTGTTTCATGCACAAAATTATTAAAAATATTGTTTATAAAATTCCCTTCAGACTATGTGTGTATGAAACATAAGTGAATTTTATGTTTAGATTTGGGTTTCATCTCCAAGATATCTCATTATGTATATGCAAATATTCAAAAATCTGAAAAAAGTCCAAAATCCAAAACACTTCTGGTTTGAAACATTTCAGATAAGGGGGATACAACCTGTATCACTATCAATCTAGGTTCTGTTAATCTTTCTAGAGAGACCAGGAATATATTCTTGTCTAGATGGCTCTGGAAGGTATTCTGCTCTTGCCTGGGGAGGGAAACCAGGACACAGAATGAAGTCCCTCCCCAGTGTCCTTTAAAATGACACTAACCAAACTAAGAGGACAGCCATAATTCTTCTTCCTAAGAACTGGCAACACCAGGCCCAGGTCCCACTGCACTCACCATCCTCTTCTCGGTCAGCAGCTGTTCGGTTCAGACTACTCTGAAGCCATAAGAGGGGGCCAGACAAACCTATGGGGACAAAAGGGGAAGAGGGGATGAATGGGCCCCATTCTCTTAAAATTCTCTTATTGATACAATGATGTGGGGCCTTGTAACAGTTGGATTCAGTCTCCATATGGAGGATGAGGTGGTAGAATAGGCTACATCACTTCAGAAAAAAGAGTGCTGGGGGGGAGGTGAACGAGTATTTTTAAATGCCACTTCTTATACGGCAAAAGCACTGCAAAAAAATAAAAAATAAAAAAATAACACCAGCAGAAGAGGCAAAGAGCTGGTCTAGAGTATCTCTTGCTAATTGCACTAATTTTCTATTTGTATGGAATATGGTAATGCACTGATTTTCTATTTGCATGGAATGTTTTATAGAGGTGAATTTAAAAAAAATAAAACATGTTATTTGCCACATGCAGTCCGAAATAATAAAGGCAGATTTTGTGTTTGTTTTTTGCCCTCATTTCATTATGCTTAGGCCAAAGTTTGGATAAACAGAGAGAAAGGAGAGGGGGGCATACATAGGGAAACATGCTAATACTTCCATTTGTCATCTCCAATGACTGTCCTAAACACTGATCCCCATACTGGAGTAACATTCATATGTGCAAACAGTCCTCTGGGTAATTATGGGATTCCGTGAAAGGCTGCCTGCCATGGCTCATCTTCTGCTGCAGTGCATGGCCCCAACAGAGTGCTCATGGAAGGGCATACAGATTCACCTCAATGGCCTAGAAGATCTGGCCAGGAGGTTCTGCAGCAAAATTTGAGTGTAACTCTTCAGACGGGGCAGGGGAGAAATTTCCTGAAGTTAGGAAGCTTGAAAACTACCATCGGAATGCTTCACAGTTATATATCAATAAAAAGGAAGATAGTGCCCTTCAAATGTTTTAGACTACAACTCCTACTAGCCCAGCGAGCACAGTCAGTCATAAGGCAAGAGTTACAGGAGGGTACCCCAGCAATAGATGATGCTGCACTGTAAATGTCTGTCCTGTTTTTGGCCCACCACGGAAGCCAACCCTTTCTCACCTTCCTGTCTCAGGCTCTGTACAAGTGCCTTGATGCCTCTATCTGACATAGGCCTGCATTTCTTATTAGTCTGTCTATCCTGGGACCTGTTGCCCACATCCTCGGCTGGCTTCTCTTCCTCCTCCTCGCTATCCAAATTATCTTCTTCTTCCTCCTCCTCCTCTTCATCATCATCATCGACCTCATCCAAGTCAGGTACTCCAAAGTCCTTGGGAAATGCATCTTTATTCTAAAAGAAAGATTAGTTGATAACATGAGAGGGCAGCAATAGACACAAATCCACCTTGTCCCTCCCTCAGCAGCTCAAACTACACAGAAATCTCTTCATATTCTAACTGGCTCAGCCCTGCCCAGATGTAACAGTCTCACTACTAGTAAATTCTACATTCCAAACAGTTCTGTCTCATCACATTAGCCAGTGTCCCTTACTTCACAGAGGAAGAGTTATAGCTATA
>CM034703.1:170660218-170673499 GCA_020142125.1 Phrynosoma platyrhinos
GGGGTTGGACTGGATGGCCCTTGTGGTGTCTTCCAGCTCTTTGATTCTGATTCTTTATTGTTGTTTTTGGCAATTTATGGCAACCCTATCATAGAGTTTTCTTGCCAAGATTTGTTCAGATGGAATTTGCCTTTGCCATCCTCAGAGGCTGAGAGAATGTAAATTGCCCAAGACACCCAGTGGGTTTCTATGACTGAGCATAGAAAGACTTTTGTCTCCAAAGTCATAGTCCAACACTCAAACCATTAAACCTTGCTTGCTCTCATATAGTCTTCTACTTCCGCATTGTAACATAAACTTTGGTGCGTACTTAAATTCATGTTTAATCTCATCTTTCCATCAAAAGAAAGGCAGCTAACAATATGAAGGCAGATCAAGGCTGATTTGAAAAGTTGTGTCTTTAATTTTTATTTTTTGTAAAAGCAGTGAGAGTAAGAATGGTTGCATTTCTGAAGGGATCCTTGGGTCCTATTCTTTTAGTAGAAGGAATACATTTTCTCATCTGTGATCCCCTTTCTTGCATGTGCATGAAGTGGGCCTCCATAAGTTACAGCATTCTCAAGACTGCCTCGTCTGAAAATCTTAATGCCTAGACAGGCTCACAGAAAGAAAAATATAGAGACATGCCGCAGTACCATGTTAATTGTGCACTCAGCCCCTGTAAGGCCCATTCACACATTAAAAGAGTCAGCAAACCCAGGTTAGCCAAAGGCTGTCCCCATGACAGGCAGCCAATCCCGACTCTCTGGTGAGATGTATGTCCCTACAAATTATATTTTGTCCTATTTGTACATCATATTTGAAAGTACAGACACAGAAAACATGGGTATGCATGAAGGAGCCCTAAGGCAGAAAGACACAGTGAACCGGGCATATCGCTAGGGCAGCCTGGCTGTTGGCAAGCCCATTTCTCCCTGTATGTTGTAGGCGACAGTCCTCTTGATAATGGAGACTCATTTGCCACTCATGACTGTTCTTCCCAAGGCAAAATGGCAGGAACAGCAGCAGACTGAAAGGAGATGATCATTTACAGAGAGGGCAAAGCTATCACTTTTTTACACTGGTAATATTGCCACAGGCCACAATAAGAACAGGAAATATATGATTGTTCATGGCACAGATGCTTCTTGAGCACTGATGCTCAAGACCAGATCTAGAGGTAACCTGCTCCTTAAGGGCATGGGTGAGCAGCTTGTAGTCATCCAGGTATTGATGGACTACAATTTTCATCAGCTGCAGCCAGCATAGCCAATGGTGAGGGATGATGGAAACTGCAGTCCCACAATCTCTGGAGCATTGTAAATTGCTTGCCCCAAATGATTGGATACTGATGCCACCTTGCCCCAAATGATTGGATAGCTCTTCTAGCAGCTTCATGCAGATACTATTTCTGTTCAAACCTTATGTAAAACAAACACACTTGGAGGGAGAAGTGTGCTAACACCACCCTACATCTTCCATTACTGGTTCTGCTGATTTTCTAGTGTTCTGGTTCATCTGGAGTCTCCACATAGATAAGGCTCTACTGTCCAGGAAGGCAGGCTTCACTGCGAAAATAATGGAAGAAGCAACAGAGGGAGATACATATACATGTAATTAAAATAAGAGAGTGGGGGGACCCAAGTAGGAATCCCTGGTACTCTGCAGTGTGAGTACCATGGAGCAGATCAGGAATTCAGCAACATCACCTTCCATAACCTGCCTGTCAAAAAGAGTGAGAACCACCCAAAGACACACAAATAAGCAGAGGTGTTGCACTCCCTGTTCTTCATAAACTATATGTCAGCACAACCAAATTAATTTCAGTGCCCAAATTAGGCAAAAACAGATCAAGATAATGTGTCATCTGAAAATTGCTAGCTGAGTTGCCACAGCTGACAAGTACCTGGCTGAATGAGAAGAGATTATGTTACCCAGCCTGCTACTTCCTTCAAATCAAGCAGGACCTCTTCTCCACCACCACCCCAGGTTTTTAACACCTTATAAAGCCAAACAATCATTCTCTCTCAGCAAGTTGTTAAGATATAGTAGAGTCAAGGTTGTTGTACCCTATCAATTCCTTCTTGTAGTACCAAAGAAATGTCACACAGCTTGTCCACAGTGAGTCGGTGCATATTGTGTGTGTAAGTAAAAAATGGTGGAGAAACAAGAGAGGCACTCCTACAAGTACATGCCTCTGTCAACAATAATTTAGGAACAGAAGCAATCATTTTTCTCCAGGGAAACCTTTAGATCCTAGGATTTAGAAACGTATCTGTTGTGGACAGAGAAATCAGATAAGCTAGTCTTCCCACTCCTTCTCCCCTTTGGGGAGAAAACATGCTCACTATCCCTTTTATTTTTCTCACACTTTCTTATGAGAAAACTGACAGGTTGCAGTTCCATAGCTGGAGAATAATTCACAGGAGTACACTGGACCTATTTTCTGCAAAACCTGGCCAAAGCTGTTAACAGAACAGTTAACTTAATCCCGTACCTTCTCCTCTGCTAACTATTCCAGTTCGGGCCACTTCTTCTGGAAATAATTATTTTCAGTTCCCCATTGTTTACCTCTGTAACTGCACTGAAGGCTGGCACATTGCCCCCCACCCCACCATATCCCTTCTTGTAGGCTAGTTTCCTGACAATATTAAGCCATGGATTTCTCCCCAAGCTGGCACCTTCCAGATGTGTTACACTACAATTACCACAATCTCTACTGAGAATGATAGGTGTTGCAGTCTACTACATCTGGAGGGTGACTACTCAGGGAAAGGAAATTTGAAAGTCAGTTTGCTTTCCTTGTACTTGGCAGTGCAACACTTTGAATTCATTACAAGTTTCTGAAATTATTCCTGATGAATTGCTGTCTTCCTAGAGTTTGTCCTAGAAACAGCAATATACATCAAAGCCCAATGTTTGAACCAGGTCTCAGCCACAGAACTTGATTTGAATCCATCCCACTTCATGTGAAAGTAAGAAAAATGTGAGACTGCGCCAATAGGGAAGCGATAACCGAGTACATTTTGTTCACTAATGAGCAATCATACTGAGCCCAAACACAGCTAGGATTAGGTAGCATGGCTTGTAGACAGGCTTCATCCTTACAGCCCCTTCTATTAGAAACACAGACTCTTCTGTTTCAAAATCAAAGGCCAATGCAATTGAACCAGATAAGGGCCACTTTAAGCTGCTCTTTTACTAGAGGCAGCTGTTCTTGATAAGCAAAGTGATCATGGACAGCAGTTCACCTCAGGTATCAGGTGTCTCTTAGGTAATGCAAGGCACCAAGCGCATACTGCATATGCATGAACAACAAACAGTTCAGCAAGGCAGTCTACTAGGCAGCAATAGCTTCACCAAACAAAGCGGTTCTATCTCCTCCACATATGGATATGGATGGATTATAGGCACATCTGTTAACTATTTTATTATTTATCTTTCTTTCATGTACCTTGTAATTCATTGTGTGAGTCATCTTGGGTCCCATTTGGGAGAAAGATGGGATAAAAATTAAAAATAAATAGATTGATAGATACAGGTCCTGCCTCCATAGTGACAAGGCATATTCCGTCACTCACAATGTAATTTATTGGCTAACACAGCACTTCAAAGTCTGTCTGATGTAAAGGACCAGAAGTAGTTGGGGTTTTTTCTAGTACCAAGGATAAGTACCATATTTGTGCCCTTTCACTACAACTGTTTATTTCTTTCCTATAAACTCTTCATGGACCAGGAGCTAGGGACTATCACTTTGAGCAACATTGGCCAAGAGACCCAGGATGGGAATAAGTTCAAGTTATTCCCTCAAAACTGGCTTTTAGTAAACGACTGCCTTGGTGTTACACCCTATGCCAGCCTCCAATATGGTGACCAAGAATACTACAGTTGTGAAGTCAAAGGCTTTCACGGCCGGCATCCATAGTTTTTTATGGGTTTTTCGGGCTGTGTGGCCATGTTCTAGAAAAATTTCTTTCTGACATTACTACAATTGCAATACTAGACAAGAAGCAACATGTTGTTGTTGTTCTGTGCCTTCGAGTTGTTGCCAACTTATTGCAACCTTAAGGAAAACCTTTGTTATTGTTAAGCACCTTCAGGTCGATCTCTACCCATGACAACTCTGTGGGTGAGACATCTCCAAGACCCTCTGTCCTCCACTGCTCTGCTCAGTTCCTGCAACCCCTTAATACCTGTGACTTCCTTAATAGAGTCCATCCATCTAGCATGCGGCCTTTCTCTCTTTCTACTTCCCTCCACCTTTCCTAACATTATTGTCTTTTTTAACAATTCATGCCTTCTCATGATATGTCTGAAGTACAACAGCCTCAGTTTTGTCATCCTGGATTCCAGGAAGTTTTCTGGCTTGACCTGTTCAAGGACCCATTTATTTTGTCTTTTTGGCTGTCCATGGGATCCTCAGCACTCTTCTCCAGCACCACATTATCTCAAATGAATTGATTTTCTTCTTAACATGTTTCTTAACTGTCCAGCCCTCACGTCCAGACATGGTGAAAGGGAATACAATGGCTTGCATGATTCTAACTTTTGTGCTGAGTTGTATATCTTTGCATTTTAGAATCTTTTGTAGTTCTTTCATAGCCACCCTCCCCATTCTTAGTCTTCTGATTTCCTGACTGCAATCCCCATTTCTATCAATGTTTGATCCAAGGTATGGGAATTCTTTTCATATTTCTATTTCTTCATTGTCTAGGTTGAACTTGTGAAGGTCCTCAGTTGTCATTATATTTGTTTTCTTTATGGTCAACATTAAGCCTGCCTTTGCACTTTCCTCTTTGATCTTCCTTAGTAGGTATTCCAGGTCTGAGAGGTTTTCTGCTAGTGTTATGGTGTCATCTATATATCTGTTTTGTTTATATTCCTTCCTCCTATTTTCACTCCTCCTTCTTCAGTGTCCAAGCCTGCTTTTCTTAATAATAATAATAATAATAATATAATAATAATAAAATTTATTTATATCCCACCCCTCTGCCAAGCAATCGGTGCGGCTTACATCATAAAAATACAGCACAATAAAATCAATCCCAAAACCCAGCCCCTCTCACCTCTTAAAAAATCATTAAACAAATTCTTACAATATGTTATGTATATAAATTGAATAGGTAGGGTGATAGGCTACAGCACTGTCTGACTCCTTTGCCAATTGGAAACCATTCTGTTTCTCCATGTTCTGTTCTGACAGTAGCCTCTTGTCCTGAGCACAGATTCCTCATTAAGATTTCATGGGTTTTACTTGGCAAGTTTCTTCAGAGGAGATGTGCCATTAGCACCCTCTGAGGCTGAGAGAGTGTGTCTTGCCTAAGGTCACCCAGTGGGTTTACATGGCTCTGGTCTCCAGAGTCGAAGGGCCTTTGCAGACTGCCAGAAATAGTGCAAATTGAGTCCACTTTAACTGTCCTGGCTCAGTGCTAGGGAGTCATGGGAATTGTATTTTTTTTCTGAGACATTGAGCCTTCTCTGTCAGAGAGCTCTGGTGCCACAATAAATTACAGTTCCCATGATTCCCTAGCACTGAGCCAGGGCAGTGCCTCAATTTAATGTGCACTATTTCTGGCAGTCTGCAAAAGGCCCATAGTCCAACACTCAAACCAAGACACCACACTGGCTCTCTATCATGGTGTAATATTAAGAAAAAGTGTGAAATCACAGAGAAAAATAATTGTGCACTGAAGCTTGTTTTTCTGTTGAGGGGGCAGGAAAAGCAAATAGGCTAGCAAAATGGCTTTCATCTCTCAGCTGTTTTCCATTTCTTGCTCCATGTCCCTGTGTGCATCACTCTCTGGGGTAAAGATCCACGTGCCTCCTTACCCCACAGGTGACTGGGACCCAGTTTCATTCAAACTCCATGGGAAACTGGTCACCTGCCAATGATTAAGCCAGGCAAGTGCCTATCAGAAGAACATCTGAGTTGTGTAACAGACCTCTTTCTTGACCACACACCATGCTGCTGTGTGAGAACAAAGGCAGGTAAATGCAAAGAAATGGGTCACAGCAGGCCCCCTGCTATAGGAAAGATCGGCCAAGGTTTTGAAAAGAAAGATCAAGGTACATCAACTTCCTTGTAAGGTAGCCAAAAGTGTTCCCTTTTGTTGTTCAGAACGGTGTGGTAGGTTCACTAATGTGGCATCTTGTATCTCTCTCATTTGCAAATATTTCTTTAACTCCTGTGTTTATATTAGGAGTCCCATTTCAAACACATTTAATATAAACCTGCCTTTTCTCTTCTAGACATGTACAAGGTTAATTTTACATTGTCAGCAGCGCAGATCCATTCCTCCCTCACAATCTCTGACATATTAGTGCTTTGTGCTTAACATGAAATGGCATTAAGAATGTTGTTTCTTTACAAGAATATTAAGAGTCGAAAAAACAAAACAAAAAGGAACCTATTTTCATAGAGGATAGTGAAAAGGGAAGAGACATTTTTAAGAAATTCCAATATGGATATTTAAGAGGTAATGAATATCATGGGACCCAGTGTGGCATAGTGGTTTAAATGTTGGACTACAACTCTGGAGACCAGGGTTCAATTCCCAGCTTGGCCAAGAAATCCATTGGATAACCTTGGGTAAGTCACATGCTCTCAGCCTCAGACAAATCTTACCAAGGAAACCGAATGATAGGATTGCCATAAGTTGGAAATAACTTGGAAGGCACACAACTACAAAATGAATGTCACTCTTTGGAACCTTTAAGCATTTTACTGATCTTATTATAAATACACTTTTGGCACACCAGATTGATGTCATATACGTATAATTTCTGCAGGAATAATAATGCATAAAAATTGCACACTTTCAATAGTACTTAAGTTTGTTGAACAATAAACAGACTACATCCACACTGCATAAATAATCCTGCTTGACACTACTTTAACTGCCATGGTTCAATGCTATGGAATTCTGGGGACTGTAGTTTTGCTGGAGACAAAAAACTGTAGTTTTGTTGAAGAGAAGACAATCAGCCTTCTCTTGTCAGAGAGCTCTGGTGCCACAAACTGCAATTCCCAGAATTCCATAACATTGAGCCATGGCAATTAAAAGTGCCATTTGGATTATTTCTGCAGTGCAGATGCAGCCTAGGTTACACTGATGATGTCAAAACTAGAATTAAAAGATATAGCCATATTAGTCTGTAGAATCAGTATGTAGAGAGATCTTGTAGCACCTTTGAGACTATAACTAAAAGAAAGAAGTTGGCAGCATGAGCTTTCGTAGACTTTAGTCTACTTCCTCAGATGCAAATGCATCTTTATTTCAGTGAGTCTCATAGGTGCTACAAGATCTCTCTACATACTGATGTCAAAAACTAGTTATACATATGTACAAGAAAGATGATTTATGATAAATGTGCTCACAGTTGGATTAGTATAGATAATTGGGGGAAAACACTACATACCTTTATGTAAGTTATGTTCTCGATACTGTAGATTTTATGGTAAATTAACTGGAGACATTTGTTTTATAGTAAAAAGAAACATTTAACAATGTAAGAAAGACACTGACAATTTTGATTATAGTTTTTTGTGGGTTTTTCGGGCTGTGTGGCCATGTTCTAGAAGAGTTCTAGAAGTCTTCTAGAACATGGCCACATAGCCCGAAAAACCCACAAAAAACTATGGATGCCGGCCATGAAAGCCTACGACTTCACAATTTTGATTATGTTAGTATTTACAAGGTAATCGAAATCTAGATATATTGCTAGTGGGGTGTATTATGCTTTTATCTTTTCTCTGATTTAATGTGCTTTTAACTGTTGTAGATTAGTGTTTTTAACAGAACTACTTTTGTTATCAATTTGCATTTTTTTAACTTGATGTGAGCTGCTTTGGATCCTTTACCAGGAGAAAAAAGGGGTATTAAATAAATAAGCAACCCTTATCAGCCTAAACAGAAGAGGCTTAGTATGTAAAAAAATCAATCAGAGATCTCTGATGACTTACACCTAATCATCATAACCATCACACATTATCATCACCTCCAACACTACCATCACCAGTTCCTTAAACACAATAATGCTGCAAGGTGATGCCCCAGTGTAGTTTCCCACAAAAACTGACAACCCCATTATTATTATTATTATTATTATTATTATTATTACTATTACTATTACTATTACTACTACTACTACTCTGGCCAAATGGAAATGCCTCTGACTGCAACACAATCCAATGCTGTCCATGAACAGAAACAGTATTTGTTCTTATCACAGAGGAAACTCAACACCTGCTCCATAGATGTCAGAACAGAATTTTAAATATAACCCATTCTACTTTTAAGAAAAGAAAAGAAAAAGAGTTTAAATACAGGCTGCTGCCAAAATTCAAAACAGAAATTCTAGTCAGAAATTCCTCTTCTGTCACTTCCGATTAATAAAATTTGGACAGTCTTTCCAAGATTTTATTCTACCTAATCAGCTTACAACTCACACTTGGATTAAAAAAAGCATAAGGCATTCTCACAGTAGCTGCACTTTCAAAATACTGTACTCCACGTGCTTTAAACCATCTGCAAAACTGATAAAAAACTATTTATGATGCTTTTTCACTACATAATCTATGATGCATTGCACCGTGAATGTATTAAAGACATCACTATGTTAGACCTGTAACCAAAGGAAGGCTTTAGTAGTTTTAGAATACTAATATTAAAATGAAGTCAGAGTTGTATGCCCATTAATCTAAGCTTGGAAGCTAAACAGCAAATCCATATTGATATTGGCATGGGAGGCAAGGCTATATAGGAATACATCAGTTAATGTCTCTGACAAAGATGTTTCGTTTTACGAAGTCATTTTATGCCCACCCAGATCGCCTTTCAACTTTGTTCTTTGTCTAGCTAGAAGGTTTTTAGCAGCAACTTTTAAGAAAGAATGTTGTAAGATGAACTTGCAAATACAGATGAGTGAATGTTGTGTTGGAGGACAGTTTTCAGCAGGATGTTGAAAGCATTAAGACCTGCAGAGCCTCCCATAGAGATATGCATACATAGAGAAAGATCAATGTACTAATAGTACATTCAAAAGAAATATCCCTCTGAACTCTTGAAGAGAATGTGTGTGAAAAAGACAAGTCTAGACGCCACCAGAATCTGTGCTCGCTACATTCAGATGTTAGCCCACAATAATAATCTAGACTTGGATATGAATGATCACTGACCCATTGACTTTAAAAAATGTTTTTTATCAGCACAACAACATATTCCTTACTGAAACAATTCTATAATTCAGATGATACCAAGTCCACTAACATCCTTCTGCTTGAGAGAACACTTTACCCCCAAATTGATGAGCTGATCATCCTTGGGGGGGGGGGGGGAATTATAATTCAATGACAGAAAGTATGGGAGAAGCAGAACTAGAATCACATGCAATTTGTCATTCAAAACAAAATATCTTAAGAGTTAAGTCCCAAATCTAAACACAAAATTTATTTGTTTTATTTACACCTTATATATTCTGCCTGAAGGTAATTTTATGCACAAAACAAAGTTTATGTACACTGAACCATCAGAAAGCAAAGGTGTCATTATTTCAACCACCCATGTGGACAATTTTGGAGTATTTTGGAATCCCCAATAAGAAGACTCAACCTGTATAGCAAGATTTCACCAAGTGTGACACAGAGCAACTGCTTGCACAAATGTTTAATGAAGTGGAGATGTGCAAGAGGTAATTTGTAATAACAGAGTGCAGGAACAGGATAGGATTGGGTGACTATATTTTTTTAAAAGGGAGAAGAGAAAGAGGATCTACTTCCTTTATCTTCAGTGATAGTGTGGTAAGGGAATTACAAGAGCCAACATGGTGTAGTGGTTTGAGTATTGGACTACAACTCTGGAGATCAGGGTTAGATTCCTCTCTCGACCATGAAACTCACTGGACGATCTTGGGCAAGTCACTCTCTCAGCTGCAGAGGATGGCAATGGCAAACCCCGTCTGAAGAAACATTCCAAGAAAATCCCATGATAGATTTGTCTTAAGTAAAAAATGACTTGGAGGCACAAAGCAACAAAGAGGTAATTACAAAAGATGTAGTGTGCATGACAACCTATGCTTGCTAACATTTTTTTTCCACATAATTATTGATGGTGCAGGAACTATGCTTCCCCTACTGACATACCGGTACTTTTAATGCGGCCAGCCAAGAAAAAGAATGGAAGCAGATGATTCTATTGGCTTTCCTCCTCTCCTTTAAGCTTTTTTTTTATTCCAACTGGAGTAAGTAGAATGCAAAATTCCCATTAAAAACTCTAATTAAAAAATCAGCTCTTTTTCTCTTCCCTACCTATGTTGCATCTTTTTAAATGCTTGTGAGAGAGCCAGGACTTTGTTATTTCTTATCTTTGGACACCACTCTTGGGAGCTTTCATTGACAAGCAGTGCTGAAAAAAAATCAAATATTTCGCCACCTATAAACACACAAACTGCGTTTCATTTTATAATCCATACCAAATAGCTGCAGAAAATCTGCACCTTCTCTCACACACCACATATAGTCAGGCCTTCTTGCAAGCTTGGAAAAATGCAAACATACTTAAGGAACTTTACTTTCACTCTGAAACTCATTCTCCAGCCCAGCCACATTTTATATTATCTTCTTGAAAAGAGGAAGGAGCACAGCTCACCCAAGATGAATGGTCATAAAATACTGGAAAGCACAAGCTTTGTATTGCTAACCAAACTGTAAAAATGTCCCATGATGAATGGAAGTCATGGCAATGATTAATTGCCAGCCAATATTCCAAACAAAGTCAAGCTCAGACAGAGAAATTTGAAGGAGATAAAACCAATAGCAAGCTTAAAGTAAATTGCAAACACAAGGGAAACAACATTTTTTAAAAATCATGAAAATAAGCAAGAACAACTAAGATCCCATCAGCCCTGGTTAGCCTTGTATGGGAGACTGCCAGTGAATGTCAAGCACTGTGGCCTTTATTTCAGAGGAAGGAACCTGTAAAATCCTCTTTGAGTTTTCCTTGACTAAGAAAATCCTATGAGATTCATAGGGATGCCATAAGCTGACAGATAACTTGGAAAGCACAGACTGACAGACACAGGGCCTTTGCAGACTGCCAGAAATAGTGCAAATTGAGTCCACTTTAAGGGTTAGGGAATCATGGGAACTGTAATTTATTGAGGCACCAGAGCTCTCTGACAGAGAAGGCTCAATGTCTCAGAAAAAAAATACAGTTCCCATGATTCCCTAGCACTGAGCCAGGGCAGTGCCTCAATTTAATGTGCCCTATTTCTGGCAGTCTGCAAAGGCCCACAGACAGACACACACGAACTCCCTCCCAGAAAACATATCCAGGGTAGCTGTATTGGCCATATAGCAAAGTACAGTATCGTCCAAAATCCGCAAGACAGTGATATCTTTACGGGGCCAACCAAAATGCACAATACACATGTGGCAAGCCTTCAAAACCCCACTGACTTCTTCATCAGGCAAAGGCATTAAAAATTATACAGGAGAAAAAAAGAAAAAATATGACTATGTTAGTCACAGTCCTGCATTTGGTCAAGATGTTGTTTGTAGTCCACAGTTCAAATGTTATGAATGAAAGCAATGGCAAACCTCCTCTGAACAATGCTTGTCAAGAAAACCCAAGAAAATAGGTTCACCTTTGGGTCGCAATATGTCAGAAATGATTTGAAGGCATACAACAACAACAACAAATTCATGCAGGTGGGTCCCTCCTCCTTCTGGCCATGGGAGATACTATCCAGGAAACCAACTTTAAATTCCATTTGCAAGACAAAAAGTTACTGGCTTTGAGATCCAGTTTGTCTTAAAGCCTTTTTGATGCTGCAAACCCCTTTTTTAGGAAGAGATCGCTAAGGTATCACTGTCTTGTAGTTTTTGGATCATATTGTACCTCCCTCCCAGTACAGGATGACCAGATGTCCTCACCACAGAGAACAAGGCACTGTGAAATGTAGGACATTCAAGAAAAATGTAGGGCATTCCAAAATAAAAACTAACAGCACTCATAAAAAAATGTAAATCCATGCTACTTAATCCTGCTCAGAATGGAATTTTGGAATTCCTCCTGGACAGAAGGATGAAATGTAGAACATGACCAAATAAAAGCCAAAAGCACTCCTATAAATATAAATGCAAATGAGGGCAAGATATATTATGGACAATAAACAAGATGGAGCAGAGATAACTCTTAAGTTCAGATAAGTAAAACTTATTAAAAGCTGTAAACAAGGAAGTAACAGGTGGGGAATGGATGATTTATGCAAAAGATACCTCTCCGTACCATCTGAACTAAGAACAAAAACAGCAACAGGCAGGCCTATACAGTTGGCCCTCTGTTTTTGCGGAGGAACCATTCCAGACACACATACACCCCACAAAAACAGAGATTAGTGAGTATTCAAGCCCTATAGGCTTGAATGGGGCACATCCCCACAGGCGCGCCCTTCCATGAATATGTAAAACTGCAGACTTAAAGTCCGCAAGCACGGAGGAGTGACTGTAACTAACATCTTCAATTTTTATCTTTCCTGTATTATTTTTAACACTTTGGCCTGGGGAAGAAGCCAGTGGAGCTCTGAAAGCTTGCAGTGTGTATAATGTGCATTAGGGTTGGCCCAATAAAGGTATCACTGTTTGGTGGCTTTTGGGATGTTATTTGATTTGTGTAATGGTTAGTAATGTTTGCGTAAATTGCATAGTGCAGTGATTCCCAAACTGTAATCCTCCAGGTGTTTTGGACTTCAGCTCCCTGATGTCCCAGTCAGTTTGGTCACCAGTCTGAAATCTGGGAGCTGAAGTCCAAAACATCTGGAGGACCAAAGTTTGGAAACCACCAGTATAGTGAATATGTATGTGATTTACATGTGTTCCAAATGTGGTGTGATTTCTTTTTAAGGTTTTATTTTTAAATAAAAATTATTTTTAAAGATTAAAATGAATAAAGAAATAAATAAATGCTTCTTGGTCCTGCTCAAAATAGCAAGACCTTTTGGGATTCCTCCTGGAGAGAAGAAGGCCGAAATGGAGGACGTGTCTGGTTTCTTTCTTCCCCCTTCCATGCCCAGCCAGGTGGGATCTCAGAAGGCAGGCTGACTGTCAGGCTGGATCCAGGGCCCCTGGAAAGGCGAGGCTTCCAAAGGGAAAGTGTGCCCATAATCCCCACTCCTCCACCTGGGCTCCCCTCACCATCTGCTGGCAGACCCACCTGGAGCATCCCCAACAGCAGCAGGAAAAGAGGCAATATGACAGGGGACAAAGGCCAAGGCTGCCTCTGCAAAGCCTGGAAGGGGGGGGGG
>CM034703.1:170673572-170684615 GCA_020142125.1 Phrynosoma platyrhinos
TGTCCTCCTAACCACCAAGGAGAGGGGACCAGGCACCACCACATGGAGGACACTCCAGACAAATGGAGGGCATGACCAAATAAAAGCTAAACACACTCATAAATGTAAATCCCTGCTTCTTAAGTCCAAAACACGCTGCAGAAACAATCCAGGTTGAGATTGCTTGAAGTGCCCAGGCTCAGTGCTACAGAATTATAGGAACTGTAGTTTGTTGTAGCTCCAGAGCTCTCAGACAGAGGAGGTTGAACATCTCACAAAACTACCATTCCCAGAACTCCTTCCCATTGAGCTAAGGCAGTTACAGGAGTCTCAAACTGGATTATTTCTGCAGTGTGTTTCGGACCTTAGTCAGACTCCCATTTTATGGAGGATATTTTAGAATTCCTCCTGGATAGGAGGTTGAAATGAAGGGCATGACAAAATGAAAGCCAAAACACACCAATATAAATATAAATTCATGCTTCTTGGTAATGATCAAAACGGAAGACATTATGAAATTCCTTCTGGACAGAAGGCTGAAGTGTGCAGGGTGTCCAGACGTCCTCCTTTTTCCAGGACCTGTCCTATATTACCAGGATTAACAGATGTCCTCACTGCCAAGGAGAGCAAGGCACCACAAAATGCAGGACAGTCCAACATAAAAGCTAAAAAAAACCCAAAAAACACACTCATATTAAAATGTAAATTCATGCTTCTTAGACACAAAATGGAAGACATTTTGGAATTCCTGGACAGAAGGTTGAAATGTACAGAGTGACCAGATGATCTTCTTTTTCAAGGCATGTTCTTCATTTCAACCTTCTGTCCAGGAGGAATCCCAAAATGTCCTCCATTTTGAGCATCACTAAGAAAAATGGATTTATATGAGTGTTTCTAGCTTTTATTTGGTAATGACCTAAATTTTTCATCCTAGATTTTGTGGTGTCTTGTCTTCCTTTGCAGTTAGGAGATCTGGTCACCCTAGAAATTTAGGGCATGTCCTGGAAAAGGAGGACCTCTGGTTATCCTGAGGATAGGTAGGGAAGAGAACCTATTTTCAAAGCAAGGCCCTCCCAGAGGTTTCAAACCCTGGAAAACAACAGCTGCTTTTTTTTGGGGGGGGGGGGGGGAATCCAGCACTTGGATGCCCTGAGCTCATCACTAAAGTTGTAGCACCAGGCAAATCATTTGAGATGTGGTGCTGGAGAAGCGTTCTGGGGATACCATGAACAAATCAACCCATGAATAAGAGACCTCCAAGTCACTCTATCCTCCACTGCCCTTTTTGGGAATACCAAAAAGACAAATCAAAGGATCCCAGATGGGTCCCAATGAGGCTTGACTAAACTGAGGTTGTAGTATTTTGGCCATATCATGAGAAGACAGGACTTATTAGAAAAAACGAAAATACTAACAAAGTGGAGGGCAATAAGAAAAGAGGAAGACTATTCCATCTATGGATAGATTCAATCAGAGAAGCCACAGGCCATGAATCTGCAAGAGCTGAGCAGGGTGGTGGAGGATAGGGTGACTTGAGGCCTAAGCAGACTGCCAGAAATAGTGCACATTAAATTGAGGCACTGTCCTGGCTCAGTGCTAGGGAGTCATGGGAATTGTATTTTTTTCTGAGACATTGAGCCTTCTCTGTCAGAGAGCTCTGGTGCCACAACAAATTACAGTTCCCATGATTCCCTAGCAGAGAGCCAGGGCAGTGCCTCAATTTAATGTGCACTATTTCTGGCAGTCTGCAAAGGCCCTTGGAGATCTCATTCACAGCCTCGCCATGGGTCAAAGACAATTTGAGGTCAGTTAACAACAACAAGCCAGTCACCACAGTGAAAAGACATGGATCTCTTGACAGGAAGAGTGCTGTCAAGACAATAGTTTTATAAATTAAACATTTTCCCTTTGCCTTTTATTAACTTTGATTAGCAGTAGTAGCAATGATTACAACAGTAAAGCAACTATTGCTTTAACTGACTTGCCTTTATGTTATTTTTAAATTAAAATGGCTTCCAAGGTGCATTTATTATTGTTAGTTGTGCTGAATACCACTTTAGGAAGGTAAAAGTGGGATATACATTTAATTAATTAAGCAACGCTGCTATTGCCTATCTCCCAATGATGGGAATACAATCGGCTTAATGGCCAAGAGGAGGGGAAGGGATGAAGACAATTAATCATTTCTAACTTTCTTAATAGCCAGAAAAACTCCAATACTGGTGGGAGGAATGCAAAACTTTCACAAGACTACAGTGAGTCCTTGGTATCCACTGGGGTTTGGTTCCAGGACACACACACACCCCGTGGATACCAAAATCCAGGGATGCTCAAGTCCCATTAAATACAATGGTGTGGTAAAATGGTGTCCCTTATATAAAATAGAAAAACCAAGGTTTGATTTTCGGATTAAAAAAAAAAAAAATTCAAGCCATGGATGGTTGAATTGCTAGATGCGGAATCCCTGGATACGCAGGACCAACTCTATAAAGACCATAGTCCTCAGCATAACTTCAAACTAATTAGTAAGCAAGCAGTTATAGAATTGTGCTGCAAAAGAGCCATGAAATGGCTTTGAAAGCTACGAAATGGCAAGATTTTCATGGCAAAGCAACAAAGTGGTAGTAGCAAGGATGCAGTTTCACAATTAAGTAACACAACTAGGGAGCATTTAGTATGCACAGGAACAAAACTAAAATCATCTTTTAAAATATTTTTTAAAGCACAGATATACTTGCTCAGGGATGGAAGATGTCTGTTTCTTCTTTCTTTTTTATTTCTCAAAGGTCCTCAAACTAACTTATACACAAAATACAAAATAGTAGCACAAACTACTACCAGTGGATGCCATCAACACGCCTATAACTGTGTCCATTCAGTATATCTAATTATTTTCCTAAAACAGAACACAATACATATGACTTTGGAAAAAATGCAATGAAATAGTACATAGAAGGGGGCGGACACATTTGGATCCCCAAAACAAATAAGCAACTGTGAAGCTTATTTTTAAAAAGACACTGATAAGGTTATTGAAAGACTCCTTTCAAAAATGGACCACAGAGATACATTAAATTAAATAATATCCAAAGAGCTAGTTATGCTAGTCAGTTTAATTAAAAATAATATTCAAAGAGTTAGCTATGGTAACCAGTTATTGATAGATTCTTGCACAAATGAACCATAAAGACACATTAAATTAAGTAATATCCAAAGAGATAGTTGCATTATAAGTTATATTCAGAGAGATAGTTATGGTAGCCAGTTACTGAAAGACTCTTTCGCAAAAGGACCATAAAGATACATTAAATTAAGTAATATCCAAAGAGATGGTTAGTTTCAGTACAAGTAATATTCAAAGAAATAGTTATGGTAGCCAGTTATTGAAAGATTCTTTCACAAAAGGACCATAAAGATACATTAAATTAAGTAATAGCCAGAGAGATAGTTACGGTAGTCAGTTTCATTATAAAAAGAAATGAAGTGAGAAGAAGAAAAGGAGTCTTGTGGTACCTTAAAAGATAAAGAATTTAGCCCTTGTGGTCATAGATTACAATACACTTTTTCAAAAATACAGCTGGAGGAAAACAATCCTCCAGCATAGTCTCAATATAACAATCCTCCAGCGTAGTCTCAATATCCTCCAAACAATGGTGTCAGATATAAATCCATAGTTGTGGGGTGAAATCAGAGTGAAATGGGGAAAGAGAAGAGCACAACTATTAGGCTGGCTCACCCACAGCATCTGACTGTGTGCATTTATCGATTTATACCTGAGACCTGAAGGTTGTGCTCACTTAAAACTATGCAAAGACTGGGTCAGTATTTGCATAACAAGCTTTTGCAAGAACTGGGGATGGGGTGGGGATGTTGCTCTCCTTACCTCGAATTACCTTGAGATGCAAAGTAGGAAAGCTACAGTATTTGTTTTAAAGGCAAGTCTATCTTCGACCTCAATGCAGGAAGGACCCATCTGCAAATGTCAGGATAAGGAGGTAGAAAGCAAGCCAGGCTCAGAGGTTGAGGAGAGGCTGAACAGGAGGAGCCAAGGAGGAAAGGGCTGCAGGAGAGAGGAGCCCCCAGGGACCACAAAATGGAGGGCGTGCAAGGAAAATGGAGGACAAAACAAAAGCTGTTTAAAAAAAAAACCACTTACAGAAATGTCAATTCATCCTTCTTGGTCGTGCTCAAAAGGGAGGACCTTTTGGAATGCCTCCTCCTGGGCAGATGGCTGGAATGGAGGACAGGTCCGGGAAAAGGAGGACATCTGGTCACCAGGCCCAGAGGCATGCTTTGCAGCAGCCACATTAGAAACCATTGGGCATACAAAGTGGCTTCAGCAGCAGCCATAGAGACCCCAAACACATCCTCCTTTTCCTCCACGACCTGTCTGACATTTCAGCCTTCTATCCAGGAGGAATTCCAAAAGGTCCTCCATTTCGAGTGGAGCTAAGAAGCATGGATTAACCATTATATGAGTGTTCTTAGCTTTTATGCGGTCATGTCCTCCATTTTTCTTAAAAGTCTTACATTGTGCGGTGCCTTGTTCTTCTCTGCGATTAGGGCATCTGGACACCCCAGAGGCAGGGTGACCAGGAATGTCCTCCTTTTCCAAGACACATCCTCCATTTTAGCTTTCTGTCCAGGAAGAATTCCAGAATGTCCTCCATTTTGAGCATGACTGAGAAGTATGAATTCACATTTTTATCTCAGTGTATGTAAGCTTTTATTTGGTCATGTCCCATATTTTTCTGCAAGGTCCTCTATTTTGCAGTGGCCTGTCCTCCTTTGTGGTTATAGGACATCTGGTCATCCTGGCAAAATCTCCCCCTACAAAACGCCTCTGAGAACAGCCAGCACACATGAACATTTTACAGAGGTTAGGGTAATAACAACTCAGCATAAATGGAGTGTTGGACTACAACTCTGGAAACCCAGGTTAGAATACCTGCTTAGTCATGGAAAGCCACAGGATGACCTTGGGCGAGTCACACTCTCTCAGCCTCAGGGAAAGGCAACGAATGAACAAATCCTACCAAGATAACCCTGTGACAGGGTTGCCTTGATGTTGTTGTGTGCCATCAAGTTATTTCCAGCTTATGGCTACCCTAAGGATGGGGTTTTCTTGGAAAGTTTCTTCAGAGAGGGTTTGCCAATGCCTTCCCCTGAGGCTGAGAGAGTGTGACTTCCCCAAGGTCACCCAGTGGGTCTCATGGCTAAGCTGGGAATGGAACCCTAGTTTCCAGAATCATAGTCGAACGCTTGAACCGCTAGGCCACAGTAAAAATGTGGACTACATTTGGCATGTTTTACCAAAACAGCACCTAAAAATGTTTCCTATTGCAAAACCACGGAGGACTTCTTTAGAAATTTAGTGCTCTCTGCCTAACAGAGGAGCCTGTAGCTTCACAAAGAACAGAGGCCACTCTTTTTGTCTTGATAATGGTAATTTTTTAAAAAATTATGTCCTGGAGTACCCACATGGCCAGGAAGAGGGTCGGGCCTGCATGAATTTCCTACCAATATCACCTGAACTGAGAACAGCTACATCTTGGCTTGTGACTAGTTGTTGTGTGCCTTCCAAGGGGGTTTGCCACTGACATCCTCTGAGGCTGAGAGAGTGTGACTTGCCTAAGGTCACCCAGTAGATTTACATGGCCAAGCAGGAATTCAAACCCTGGTCTCCAGAGTCACAGTTCAACACTGAAACCACTACACCATGCTGGTTCTTGGCTTGTGACTAACATCATCATATCCCCTCCCCTAGTATGATTTTTTTTCCTAAATCGTTTTTATTAATATGGTTAAAAACAATTCTCAATAAAACATTAATTCACATTTGAGTGCTGTAGGTCCATCCTTTGCAATCCTGGGATTTGTAGTTTTACCAGGTCTTTAGCCTCCTCTGCCAAAGAGTGCTGGTGCCTCCTCACCAGCTACAAATCCCAGGATTCTGTGGGATGGAGCCATGGTGGTTAAAGTGGTGTCGAAACTGCATTGTTTCTATAGTGTAGATGCACCCTGATGAACTAACCAAGCCTGGCCCTGCTTCGCTTCCAAGGTCAAGACAGGAGCTGGAGCCTTCAGGGTAGTTTGTGGTGTAGACTGGGGTTGCCTCTGCACCGCAGAAATAATCCACCTTGGATTATTGGCTCCATGCTGGGGAATGCTGGGATCTGTAGTATGTTGTTTGACACCAGAACTCTCTGACAGAGAAGGCTAGATGTCTCACAAAACTACAAATCCCAGAATTCCATAGCATTGAGCCATAGCAGTTAGAACAGTGTCACACTGGATTATTTCTGCAGTGTGGATGCAGCCTATGACTCTGGAGACCAAGGTTTGATTCCTAGGTTGGCCATGGAAACCCAAGTCACACTCTCTCAGCGTCAGAGGAGGGCAATGGCGAAACTCCTCTGAAGAAACCTTGCCAAGGAAACCCCAGGATAGGATCACCATAAGGTCGCTATGAAACCCACTGGGTGGCCTTGAGCAAGTCACACTCTCTCAGCCTCAGCAGAAGAAGGCAATGGCAAAAGCTCCTCTGAAGAAACCTTGCCAAGGAAACCCCTCGATAGGATCTCTTTCAAGTCTGAAATGACTTGAAGGCACACAACAACAACAACAACAACAACAACAACAACAACAACAACTATTAATCTGGAATTAATTGCAGACCTCCCCAAAACCTGGACCTTTTCTTCATTCTTACCAAGAGAGCTCAGCCTCACAAAATAATAACAATATAATAATAATAATAATAATAATAATAATAATAAATATGATAATAATAACGATGATAATAATATAACAACAATAATGATAACAACAACAACAATGATAATAATATGATGGTGATAACAATAATGATAATATGATGATAACAACAATGATGATAATAATATGAGAATGTTTATATGTAATAACAATGATATAATGACATGATTATTAATAACAATAATATAATAATAATAATAATATATAATGATATGATGGTAATGATAATAATATGATAACAATAATAATGATGATAATAATAATAATAGTATGATGACAATAATAGTAGTATGATAATTATAATGATAATGGTAATAACAACAACAACAATAATAATCCTTATTTAAGCCAATGACCCAATAGTGGGAGCCTTCCTTCTTGTGGAGCTGGAGGGCGGCATTCCTTCCCTTCTTTCTAGGAGGGAAGGCATGGAGGAGGAGGAGGAGGAGGAGGAGCCCATTTCGGGGTCTCTTCTCCGAATTCATCCCCGGGGCCTTTACTCCGGAATAAGGACGCTTAAACCGCGGCTGAGCCCCTATTTGTACGTACCGGGCCCATCTTTCCTTCCTCCCAGTCAGACCAGCGCCGTTTCGCTCGCTTCGCTTTGGACCTCAGGAGCAAAGCGGGAGTGGCTTTCCCGCCTCCAGAAATCGAAATGGCGCCCAAATTCCCCTCAGCTCCTTAAAAGGGCCACGACCTCCGCCTGGGCCTGCTGATCTCTAGTCCAGTGGTCCCCAAACTGTGCTCTTTAAGGGGTTTTGGACTTCAGTTCCCAGAATCCCAGACTATTGTCCAACGTGGCTGAGGCTTCTGGGAGCTGAAGTCCAAAATCTCTTAACGAGCACAGTCTAAAACAGGGGTAGGCAACCTTTCCCCTTTAAGGGCCGAGGGACTTCAGCTCCCAGAAGCCTCAGGCATGTTGGCCAATAGTCCCATGTTGGCCAATAGCTCCTGGGATTCTGGGAGCTGAAGTCCCTCGGCCCTTAAAGGGGAAAGGTTGCCTACCCCTGGTCTAAAAGCATTAGGAACTATAGTTTAATATTGTTCCCTAATCCTGCATATATTTCATTACCTGTATGTATTGTATTATATTATATTATATATTATATTATATTATATTGAGACTGAGCACAAGAAGTTGTAGCATAAACTTTCCTAGCATAAATTTACACTACAACTTCTTTTGCTCAGTTAATCTGTTTTAGGTTATGTTGTGTGGGTGGTTTGTTTGTTTGTTTGTTTTTTGTATCCTACCTAGATAATTTGTTTTATAATTGTATAGTTTAATTTTATTATTTCTTTCCCCTATGGAAAGGGAACTTGTAGCACCTTTTGAAACTGAGCAAAAGAAGCTGTAGTATAATCTTTCCTAGCATAAGTTTACACTACAACTTATTTTGCTCGGTTAGCCTGATTTACATTATATTGTGTGGGGTTTCTTCTTTACTATCTGGGTAATTTGTTTTATAACAGAATAGTTTAATTTTATTTTATTCCTTCCTTCCCTCTATGGAAAGGGATCTTTTGAGACTCATACTGAACAAAAAGAAGTTGTAGCACAAACTAGCATAATAAGCTCATGCTACAACTTCTTTTGCTCACTATTAGTCTGTTTTATATGACATTGTGAACAGTGAAATGTTGTATTTTACGCAGATAATGTTTATAACTATATAGTTTAACATTATCATTCCTTCCTTCCCTCTATGGAAAGGGGTCTTGTGGCACCTTTTGAGACTTAACTGACCAAAAGAATGCTAACGCTAGCATTTCTTAGTTTATGCTAGGAAAGCTTATGTTACAAAAAGCTCTGGTGCCACAACAAACTAGAAATCCCCAGTTTCCATAGCATGGAGTCATGGCAGTTGAACTCTTCCACTTCATAAATGACGTTATCTGTGTTGTCAAATCGGTGACCCCACAACAGATTTTTCATTTCTGGGAACAAGAAAAAGTCACTTGGTGCGAGGTTGGGATAATAAGGTGGATGCTGCAAGATCTCAAAGCCACATGCCCTTGCTTTGTTAACTGCAACTTGAGATGAGTGAGCTGATGCATTGTCAGCTAGGAGACAAATGCCTCTGGAGAGCATACCGCAGCGTTTCTTTTTCAGAGTATCTTGCAACTTGTCCAGAAGATTGCTGTAGTATGTGCCAGTGATGGTTTGTCCCTTTGCAAGGTAATCTGTGAGAATGACTCCACGACAGTCCCAAAAAACTGACATGACCTTCCCTGATGACTTTTGCACCTTTGTCTTTTTGTGGGAAGGGGAATCGGCATGCTTCCACTCCATGTTCATGGTTTTGGTATCTGGATCATACTGATAGCTCCAAGATTCTTCCATGATTACAAGATGACCAAAAAAGTCCTCTTCATCCTGTTCCAATAGTATCAACATCTGTCTTGAAAGGTCACACGGTGTTTGTTTCTGGAAAGGGGTTAGCAAACATTGAACCCAGTGTGCAGACACCTTAGACATGTGCAGTTTGTCATGAGTAATTTTCCACACACTAACATAATTGAGACCAGTTTCATTCATGATCATTTGGCTATTTGCTTGTTTGTCTTCCAGGATGAAACACTTCACTTTCTTCACTGTGGCCGCATCGTCTGTCAATGATGGTCTTCCAGGTCTTGGCTCAACTTTGAGGGACATGTGACCAGCTGGAAATTCCTTTCCCACCTCACAATAGTGTCATAACTACCATCATCTCATCAAGAATTTGCCAGACACTGTTATCCTTCAAATGCAAAAACATCATGCTGTGAGCCTAAATCTTCTCTAACTTACACTTTAGTCACTGCTGGCACAACTTGTAACAAAAATAAAGGACACAAAGAACTGATTTTCTCAACATCATGCACTCTGAGACATTGAGGGACCAATGATGACACAGACAAAATTTCATCAATACACCATAATAACTTCTGGGTGATAATTATTACTTTATGATATCCCCTCATACTGTACTTATGAAAATATAAAATATTTTGGTTGGAAGGGTCTTATGATAGTGGTTATTTATAGCTTGCTGTGTCAATCAGTAATGTACAATTAGAGTTGTCATTCTTGAAGCTGAAATTATTTCGGAAATTTAGCTGTGCTTTTTGATGTATCTTTTATTAGGCTGGTGGAGATCTGCTATGTAGTTTTAAACACAGAGTGGCTGTAGTTGAAAAGTACATCTCTTGGTCAGTGGAAAGTCCCAGGGAGTGGTCTGACGGAACATGATTCTGGTATCTAGCTCAAATTAAGCTGTTCTGGGTCTGATCAGTAGCATAATGGGAGACCATACTGCTGACAGGTGGGATGTGTTTAACAATAACTGTAGGCAACTTGCACAGTGCATACTCCATAATGGTACTTGGGAAGTGAAAGGTGTCCTATGACATAGCTGAGCCCTTCATGTGTTCTTTCCTTTCAATCTGGCAGAGTAAGTAGAGGAATTTTTGTTTTGGAGGTCCAGTTCTTTCTTTCCAGTCTTAACAAGAGAGTAAAAATTTACTTCCTGCTGGGAGCATAAATACCCTAAAGGCACCAGATCCCATCTGATTTTGGAAGCTAAGCAGGGTCAGACCAAGTTAGTACTTGAATGGGCCACCACCATTGCATACCAGCTTCAGTACTTCACCCGAGCAGAGATTATGCAGCAGTAAGAACAACAACCAAAACTAGAAAAACTAGGACACACCCCCCCGTGAAAATGGAAAATCACCCTCCGTTTTGCCGCCCACAAATGGGCGAGGGATGTGGACTCCAAGTCCGCGTAAATGGAGGGGCGACTGTAATCACTGTTTTTTGTTGTTGATAACTACCTTCAAGTTGACCTCAACTCATAGTGACCCTGTGAATGAAACACTTCCAAATCACCCCGTCCTCAGCCACTCTGCTCAGATCCTGATGATTGCAAGATTGGCAGGTGGGCAGTTTGGTGCCCAAGTGCTGCATGATGGAGTAAGCTCCCATCACTAGCCCCAGCTTCTGCCAATTAGCAGTTCAAAAGCATGTAAAAGTGCAAGTAGACAAATAGGTACCACTTCTCAGTGTGAAGGTAAACAGCTGTCTGTGCAGTCATGCTGGCCACATGATCACAGAGTAGTCTCTGACAACCCTGGCTCTTTGGCTTAGTAACAGAGATGAGCATCACCCCCTAAGGTCAGACACTATCAGACAACCTTGTCTAAGGAGAATACTCTTACCTTTACCTTTTACACAGTTCCTACTTTCCTATACCTATAGTATAATTTAATGGTTCATTTTGATTGTATAAGTGTTGTAGGATTGAC
>CM034703.1:170686966-170698223 GCA_020142125.1 Phrynosoma platyrhinos
CCTAAATCTGGATACTAAATCTCATAAATCTCATAGACAAATACAAAATAAAAAAAGGAAAGGAAGTGAAGAGCAGTGAAGGAGTGTAAAACGTGATGGATATAGTAATCTGAAATAGTAGTTAAGAGTGATATATTTAAAAACATGAACTTAAGGACTTTTATAATAGACTTTTTCCACCCTGATGATCCTTAAGAATCAATTTATGTAATTATTTTCTGCAATTCTGACAATTTAAAGATTTATTTTGTACCTAACCTTGGAAACTTCAGAGTTTTGGACTAGTTGGTCAAATTAACTAATGAGGATAAATTAAATTAAATTTATATCCTTTGATATATTGATCTATTGGACCCTTTTAAGAAAAAAAGAACTAATTTTGTTGAAAAAGAAATTTCCCTCTACAGAATTTATATTACAGCAGATCAACTATAAATCTAAAACCCTGAACCAGAGAGACGACAACAGCTGGATACAGTATACACTCTGTAGGAGGAATTAGACCAGGGGTAGGCAACCTAAGGCCCGGGGGCTGGATGCAGCCCCCCAAGGCCTTTGGACCAGCCCCAGGCCAGTCATGCTGCCGCCGCCCCCTGCTACCCACCATGATGATATTGATTAATGTTGTTATTACTTGTTCTTGGGGTTTTCTTAGCAAAATCCCCACAGGGGTTTTGCCATGGCTTTTCTGGGGTTGAGAGAGTGTGCATGCATATTTTTTTATTATTTTTTTTTAAAATATTTATTTATTTTTGGTGCTTCGGCCCCCCAATTGTCTGAGGGACAGCAACCTGGCCCCCAGCTCAAAAAGGTTGCCTACCCCTGAATTAGACAAAACAATTACTGACAGTGGAGAAGATCAAATTCAGAACCTGAAACAAGGCTTTAGAATACAAGAGAAGTGAAACAGTGACACCTGGTGGATGAAAGTGACAAAACAGAATAATGAAAGCTACAAAATATTAAATCATGTCAATGACTTCAAGGATGAAGGCTGCTGCTCAGGCAAAAAAATCAAATACGTAGAAGACCTTCTATAGAATATTCTTCAAAACAAACAGAACAAAATATAGTTCTGGATGAAATAAAAAGATTACATCAGGAAATGATTGCCCTTAGGGTGGAGCTAAAACAAGACTTTAAAACAGAATTTCAAAATGTTAAACAAACACTAGACAATGTATTCAAGGACCAGAAAACAACAGAAAATAAAGTTGAAATCCTAGAAGTCAAAACAAAAGAACTGGAAGACAAGACAATCAAACTTTCAGTGAACCAAAAATAGGGGCTAGATACAAGAGCTATGGCAGATTTAAAACTTAGACACCATGTAAAGATTCATGGTCTAAAAGAAATTCCAGATGAAAATTTATGTAAATACCTTACTCTGATTCTGGCTGACTTCATGGAAACTTCTATAGAAAAATTGAGCAAGGAATAGATAAGATGTGTAGGGTCAGCTCTAAACAGGCGAAATAAAGGAATTTGCCAAGGGACATCACAATATGTTTTGTTCAAATGAGGACAAAAGATTCAGTATTGAAGATGAGTTAAAAGAGTTTGATTGTTGATGGTAACCAAGTTTTTATCTTCAAAGACATCCTAATGACATTACTGTAAAAGACATCGGACTACAAGTTTTTGATGACACAACTTAAAAAACATAACATTTCTTATAAATGGGAGCTACCAGAAGGGATATCCTTTAACTTCAAACGAAAAAGAATGAAACTAAAATCAGTGAGAAAGGCCAAAGAATTTTGGAAAAGATTTGTAAAGGACCTAGATGAATGTACCAAAGAAAAGCGAGAGAAAATGGACAATAAAAAAAAAAGAAAGGGACCTAGACCAACCCAGACCAGAAGTAGGAACAGAAGAAGACAAGGAAACCAGCAGTAACTTTGAACCCAAAGAAGAAGAGGAACCAAATTAGTTCATTTTTTGCATTAAATTCCATCAGTTATGAATTTGAAATTGCTATTCTGGAATGTTAAACATCCAGCAAAAATGTAGGGAAATATTTCATTATTTAAATAAAGAGAAAAATGATCTAATTTGTCTTCAAGAGATGAATTTTTTTAAAAAAGATATGAGACTGCTAAAAAAAATTAGGCAATGTATTCATCTCCTCTTCAAAACAGAGGAAAAAAGGTGGGCAATATATGTAAAATCCAACCTCCCATCACTAGAAGTTTTTAATGACCCAGAAGGTTCCTATCTAGGGGTAGAGGTCACAATCTTAGAGAGTAAAATATTAATAGTGGGGATATATGCCCTCTTAGAAAAGAAAGAATTTTTTTCAGTAATCTAACAAGTAAAATACTTGACTTGAACTATAAACTATAAAGAACTAATATTGATGGGAGATTGGAATGGGGTAATGAATCCAAGTATAGACAGAAAATCAATAAAACCAATAAAAAAAGAGGAGCTACCGAATGCTTTTAGTAACATGATAATAAATCCAAGTATAGACAGAAAATAAAAACCAATTTAAAAAAAAACCAAGGGAACCTACCAAATGCTTTTAGAAACTTGATGGACAATTTACAATTGATTGACATATGGAGACATAAAAATTATACATTATACATTTTACTCAGAGAGACATAGATTCCATTCACAAATTGGCATGTTCCTAATCTCTAAGGCATTAATAAGTAACATAGTAAATATGGTTACTCTGGCTAAGATAGCATGGGATCACAATCCCATCCAATTAACCATGAGAAATAACTTTAAAACTTTCTCTTGGAGATTAAATGACAACTTACTTAATTTAGACGAGGTGATGGAGAAAGCTAATTCAACACTGGACCTCTTAAAAGAAAACTTAAAAGGAAACAAATATTATATATTTAAGGGAGGCCTGCAAAGCAATAATGAGGGGAGAAAGATCAAACATTAGAAAAAGATCCATTGAATGATTTATTAATAAAAGAGATTAAAATTCTACAAAAACAAATATTGATGGTAATGACAGAGGAGATTAGTCAAAATTAAAATTTGTTAGACAATACCATTTCAAGAATGCAAACAAACCAAGTAAATGTATGAATTATAGATTAAAAAGGAAAGTGAAAAAAATCTAATTCTAAATATGCAAGATGAAAAAATCATAACCACCAAGCAAACCAAGATAAGGAAAATATTGTATAATTACTATTTGGCTTCATATAAAAGCTCTAATCTAAACAAAAAGATGATGGGAAATTTCTTAGAAAGCATTAATTTACAAAGCCTATTGAAGGAACAAAAAGAAATACTAAACAATCCGATAAGAATAAATGAGATATCACAAGGTATAAGAAATTTAAAAATTGGAAAAGCACTAGGTCCAGATGGGTTCACTTCCATGTTCTATAAAATTTTCAAGAAGAAATGATCAAATTTATTACTAATCCTGATGAATGAAATTGGAATAAAAGGGATCCCTCCTACATGGAAGGAAGCTAACATAACCCTTATACATAAAGAAGATAAAGATCCATTATAACCAAACAACTGTAGACTAATTTCGTTGCTATATAATATTTTCACTTCTATATTGGCAGAAAGATTAAAAATATATTAGATGTATGGATACAGGAAGATTAATGTGGCTTTCTTTCAAATAGATTAATTAGGCAAAATACAAGATATGTAATAAGTTTAATAGAATACCTAGAAAACAACTGCAATTTAAAAAATGGCTTCATGGAAAAGGCCTTCAATAACGTTAATTGACAATTAATTTTAGAAATATTAAATAAACTAGGGGTAGAAGGCAATTTCATAGACTGGATCAAAGCAATTTACTCTAATCAGAAGGCTCACATTATAATTAATGGAATAAAAACTTCATCAATAAAAAGTCAGAAAGGCACCCATCAAGAGTGCCCACTTTCACCTCTTCTCTTCTTGTTAGCAATGGAAATATTAATAAAAAATCCAATCAGATGAGAATATCAAAGGAATTATGTACAAAAGATTTGAATGCAAACTCAGGATTTTTGTTGACGATTTGGTTATATTTATTGAAGATCCCTTAAATCAGGGGTAGGCAACCTTTTTGAGCCGGGGGCCGGGTTGCTGTCCCTCAGACAATTGGGGAGCCAAAGTACCAAAAATAAATAAATAAATAAATAAATAAAAATATATTTTTTTTAAATTAAAAAAATATATATGCATGCACACTCTCTCAGCCCCAGAAAAGCCAGCAGGATCAGCCTGGGGCCAGTCCATTGATTAGGGGGGGAAATGCAAATACTCAAGTACCCATTGATTAGGGTGTGCCATTTTGTCCCTCTTGGCTTGCTGTCCGTGAAGGATCAAAACTGCAGACGGCCAATCTGCGAATGGAGAGGGACAAGTGTATTTTGTTACTTTACAATTTTTGGAATCATTTGAGAGAAGGAAGAAATAGAGAAATGGCAAGACAGGAAGTCAGAAAGTAAAAATAAGTAGTAGAGGGTAAGAGTAGGTAGATCAATTGGAGAAGGGGGAATTAGAAAGAAGGAAGGAAGAAGTGAAAGAGTTTGAAAGGGAAAGAAAGGGACTATTTGATAGGATGATAATGGAAGATAGGGGAGGAGATAATAGAGAGAAGAAGGATACAAAATCAGATAATTAAAGACAATTATCACTTTGTGCATTGTTAGGATAGATAGCAAGTATGGAAGGATTCTCCCTCTTCCTCTTTTTGTATGACTATGTATGTGTGTGTATATATATGTATGCATGTGTATGTATGTATGTATATGTATAATTGTGGATTTATAATTGTTCTTTTTTTGTTCAACAAAATTTAATAAAATATTCACATTTTAAAAAAAATCAGATATTTTCAAGCCCTACTAAGAGTTTCGGCTGTGCCCCCAAGATTAATTTTTATTTCCCTGTGTCCTATACAACACATGTTTCAGATCTCTGTATTGAAGACAGATGTATAAAATATAATGAGTGAAATGAAGAATGCCTACCTTGTGACTACAGTGGTCCCTCCACATTCTCTGGGGCTAGGGGTGAAGGCCCCCATGAATGTGGAAAAACCACAAATAAAAAAAAATGCTATTCTTTTTACCTAAGAAAACATCTCTCTAGGAATCTCAGGTCCTCCTGTACAATTCTATGATCAACATCTGCCAGAAATTGATCATAGAATCATGCTGGAGGACATAAAAATGCCTAGAGAAGTGTTCTCTTTAGGAACTTCTAGGTCCTCCAGCACAACTCTATGGTCAACTTCTGGCAGAGTTGCGCTGGAGGACCTAGAGATTCCTAGAGAGAGCATATTAATCAAAACTGCAAATAATCAAATCTACAAATGTCAAAGCCACAAATGTGGAGGGCCAACTGTATATGCTTCAGATCTATGTGCCTGTCAATGCATGCACAGGGACCAGAAGGCTATAGGGCCACAGGATAGGACCCAGTGTCAGATTCAGTTAGACAGTGTAGACTTATTTGATTCTTCTTTGGATATAAATCCCACTGAGATGAATAGGACTTTCCAAGTATGTTTGCATGGGATTGGGCCACAAGGCAAAGTTCAAGGTACACAATTAATTTATCCTCATAAAAATTCTGTCCAAGTGTGTCACTGTGTTGATCACAGAATATGTAAAATGTGCAAAGTAGCTGCACCCCTCTAGGTAGTCATCTATATTTGAGATTATTCATAGTATTCAAAGTACAGATAGTCTGTGATTAGATTTATTAGGTAAATGGACCAGATGGAGATTGATTCATTTAGTTGTTGTGATAAAACTAGAGGAGGAATCAAAGGAAAACAGCTGCAGGGATCAGAGGCATTGTTGTTACATGGGCATAATGGGTGTCTGTGCCAAGGCTTTAGAGTCAGAATCGGAAGCAATTTTGGGTGGAATTAAAATTGGTAGGAAAGTTCGGACTTGAAAATAAAAACAGATATTGAATGCCTAGTTTGTTGCATATTTACTTTCACAGGAATTTAAGAAAGTTTCTTTGTTCAGAAATTTTAATCAAAGAAATATATTTAATGTTCTGTCAATCTAAGTAGCTTGATGATTCATATGGTGGAGATGAAATGCTTTATGCTACCATTTTACTGCAGTAAATTTGTTATTACTAATTAATATACATTTACCATTTATGAAGGAACTGGAGTCAGAGTTGGACAGTAGAAAAAGAAAAGAGTTGGAGTTGAAGGTTTGGCATATCAACTCCACAGCCCTGGTTTGTGCACCTCTCGAGTAGTTATGGAGCAAATATATATGTGGGTCTTCCACATACATTGGTGTTAGGAACACAGGGCCCCCATGAAAGTGGAAAAACTGCATACAAAAAACTTTTTTTTTTTACCTGAGAGAACATCTCTCTAGGAATCCACCAGATGTTCCCCATAGAATTGTGCTGAAGGACATAGAAATGTTTAGAGAAGTGTTCTCTCTAGGAATTTCTAGGTCATATAGCACAACTTCTGGCAAAGTTGGCCAGAGTCACACTGGCAGACCTAGAGATTCCTAGAGAGAACATATTAATCAAATCCATAAAAGTCAAAGCCACAAATGTGGAGGGTTGACTGTACAATAAACAGAAAACTTTTTTTCTACTTACGACATTTTCTAGTAGACCTTAGAAAATTGCATTTTGTGAGGCTACAGAGAAATGTAATTTGGGGACTGATAGCTTCAGAAGAAGGGAGCAATGGATCTAGAACCACTTTGGAAATATGGTTGAATAGACTTCAGTTGTTATTAACTGCCCTCAAGTTGACACTGACTCATGGCGACCCTCTGGATGACACACTGAAATAAAGGCATACTGTTGTTCTCTGAGTGGGATCTGTCATTTGAGGTTTTGATTTAATTTGAAAATCAAATGAAAAGTCTACATTACATTTGAATATACATTCAGGACAAAGTGGCTTCCTTTCACATCCTGTTCTCTGTGCAAAAGGATATTGTAGCACCTTTGAAACTGAGAGAAAGAAGTTTGTTGCATAAACTTTTGTAGACTCAGAATACCCCTTTGCATACTGAGCCAGATTAACATGGCTGTCTTGAATTCTATGCTGCGTCCTACAGTTGCCAGATGGATGCCTCTGGAAAGCCCAAAGGGAAGATGTGAAGGCAACAATCTCCTCTAACTGCTGCAAGTGATACAGAGATGCATTATGTCTCTGGAATTTAGAGGCAGCATATAGCTGCTGATAAATACAGCAGAATCATATATGTATCTGCTCAGAGGTCAATGGAGCTTACCCCCAGCTAATTGTGTAGGCTCCTGAAAGTGCTATAGTATAACTATAATAGCGCAATTTAGGGATGGAAAGGATATTTGAAAAATGGTCAAAAACAACTTTCTCAGTTGTCAGGAATTCTTGCCTAATGAAGCTCTTTACAGTTCAGGACTTATTCTGCAAGAAATTTGCACTTTATTGTGCAGAAAACAGCAGCTTTTTGCATTGAAAAGATTATTTCTGTTCAATAATAAATGCACACATGCACACCCATAGACACGTGGATTTTGAACATTAAAACTCCCCAATTATGAATAGTCTTCAAAAACTCTGGAGTTTTCAAATGCTTTCTCGTAGTGGGAAGAAAAATGCTGCAATTATTCTTTCCTTTAAGAATAAAATCACTGGGGAAATTACATCCCTAGTGCAATTTGATGCATTATTATGTTGGAAATGTGTTCAGTGAGGCTTGTGCCTTAGGAAAATTGCTCCCTCAGTCCTAAAATCCAATTGGCAGGTTGCATTCATTCCTTGGACGGGTCAGTGTTTGTGTGACTAAAGCCTGAATGTATAAGATCCAGGGTTCTTTTCTTGCAGTGTACCATTAACCTCATGACCTAATCCTATCTCATCCTTCTAAAAGAATTTTCCTAGTCATGTCAAGTTACTAGATTTCCCAGATGCAGAGTTATTACCAAAAATAAATTGTAGCATTTAATCAAAAAAAGAAATTGCAACACAAAAACAAAAGAAATTCATTATATCTGTGAAAGAGAAAGTTAAGCTGTTCATTGAAAAGTCTGACTCATTCTGCTGTTCTCCTGAAGGAAAATTAAAAGCAAGAAGCAACAAGGAAATAATTGGCATCTCATGCACAGTCCTGATAGGTCTGTTTTTTATTTCAGTGTGAATCCAGGAAAGCTAGCAGGTGATCTAGTATCATCCCACTGGGTCTGGTCAACTGACTGGATTCACACCAACTATTAGTCTCTTAGTTCATTACCAGTGGTTATGGATCCTTCTAATGATTACACTGGCTTCTTCCAGTTTCAGTTCTTTTAGCACCAAATGTAGCCCATAGAATCAGAGTGACTCCAGTTTCAAACTAGTCATACCTCTATTGGACCAAAAGGAAAAAAAAAACTATTGTAAAGGAGAGTGTCTAGATTCATAAGTGAAATAATCCAGTTCATGTTGGTTTATAACCCATCTGGACTCATGATGGATATAATAGATCTTCGTGGTATGACTCCAATGTCAACACTGTAGAAATAAGCATGCTACAAATATCAGTTCAGGTGGGAAAACCTGCAATCCCACTGCTCACCATTACTATTTCCCTCTCTCTTTTGAAATCATCACCAGTTATCACTCCCAGGAGTTGTTATCTGGGTAGACCTTATAAGGCACAGTTCCACTGGGAACCTTTTGTCTAATAGACCAATCTCTCTCCCAGGAGATCAACAGAGAGCATAAGCACTGCCACACTGAGTAAGACCAAAGGTCCATTTAGCTTCAAAAGAACACAACAAGAGCTTTGCTGGGTTAGCTGAAGGGTCTGTGCCGTCGGTTTCATTTCCAAAATGCATCCGTCCAGTAGCTTCTGGGAAATTCATAACCAGGCACAAACATATCACTCCTTCACCATAAAAGCAGATGTTCAGAGACAAGCTTCCTCTCCAAAGATGGCAGTTCCATTGAGTTATCATGGTCATTCCCGGGAATGTGCCCAACCTTATTTTAAAACCATCTAAACCAGTTATCAGAATCACTTTTTGTGGTACTAAATGCCTTTAATTAAGTTGTGTGAAGAAATTTTGTCTGTCCTGAATCTACTAGTCTCCAATTTCATTGTATGACCTCAGGTTCTGGCATTATAAAGAAGATACATTTTCTTTCTGTGCATTTCCTCCACATGGTTCATCAGCCTTCTCCATTCTGGTGCTTTCTGCATGGGTTAGTCTACATATATAATGGCCATAGCAGCTAGGATAGAAACTGTAGTACCAGTATCTGGAAAGTACCAGTTTGGATGAAGCTGCTATATCATGATTTTATTAATCTCCCCCCCCCCCAACTAAAATGTCCTGAGATTTAGATATTCCTTGCTGAGAATATGCTCCAGCTCTTTTTGTATCCTGTTTGAGATGAACACCAAAATTATACATTATCCAAATATGGTTCCATGAGAGATTTGTATGAAGGTATTTCCCATTTATTTCTACCTTCTGGTTCCTGTTCTATAATAGGTCCTGTCACCTTATCCCAAACTACTAAATTTACTAAAGAGCCTCTATTGATGGACTCTGCCACAAGATTATATCTGCAGATTTGTCCTATCTGCACTTGCATTGATACTTTTAAAAAATTCTAATAAGGATTCTAACAAAGGAGAAAAGATCTTAATTGCTGGGATATATGCCCCCTTAACGAATAAAGCGAAGTTTTTTGATAATTTATTAGATGTTGTCTATACATCAAGTCATGATTCAATCATATGTCTTGGCGATTGGAATGGAGTAATTAATCCCCAAATTGATAGAGCAGCTCTAACCCCCAGAAAAAGGAAAAACCAAGACAAATTACCTAAAAGTTTTTTTGACCTCCAGGACTCTTTAGCCTTAAAGGATGTTTGTAGGCTGCTGTACTCTAGTTCTACAGATTATACATATTTCTCCCAGGTGCACGCATCATGGTCGAGAATAGATATGTTTTTTGTTTCATCCCATTTATGTAATAAAGTCTCTAGTGTGGAAACGTTATCAGCAATCTCATCGGATCATAATCCGTTAATTATGAGAATGAATTTTTCTGTTAAACAGTTTAGATGGAGATTGAACAATTTCCTGTTAAAAAATGGAGAGATTCTCAAGGAAGCGCAAGAACAGTTGAAACTATTTTTTTCAAGAAAATGTAAATGCTGAGACCCCATTTAGCATAATTTGGGATGCATCTAAAGCATATATGAGGGGCTTTTTATGAAAAAAAAGCTACGAATATAAAATGAAAAAAGGAAAAAAATAAAAGAATTGGAAGATGATTTGAAGAAATATGAGGATCAATTGAAAATTAACCCTAGACAGAAAAATTTAAAAGAAAATATGAAAAGAATAAGAAGTCAAATTGCTATATTAACCATGGAAGAAATAGCCAAGAAAATTAAATTTGCCAAACAAAGGCATTTTGAATTTTCGAATAAACCCGGAAAACTTTTAGCAAATATCCTAAAAAAAGAACGAGAAAAACAAACAATTGTGGCACTACGAGAAGGAGATCACGTATTTACAACTCAGGACCAAATAAAAAGAATTATTTTTTCTTACTTTTCAAATTTATACAAAAAGAATCAAGTGAATGGCAATAGTATTAAGAAATATCTAAATGGGATAACTTTGAGTAAAATTCCTGATACGCAAAAAAAGCAGTTAAGTAAAAAAATTGAAGCCTATGAGATAATTGATGCAATTAAAAGTTTAAAAACAGGTAAAAACCCCGCCCCCAATGGATTTATAGCGGATTATTATAAAAAATGTTGTAATCAATTGGTAGTCCCCCTACAACAAACAATGAATGGCATACTCGAAGGAATGATTCCCAAATCCTGGCTGGACGCCAATATTATCTTAATCCCAAAAGACAATAAAGACAAATCAGATCCCAAGAACTACAGGCCCATATCATTATTGAATAATGATTATAAGTTATTTGCAATAATTTTAGCAAATAGATTTAAAAGTTGGTTGGCAACATGGATATTGGGTGACCAGGCGGGATTTCTTCCTGGTCATATGATTAAAGATAATATTCGCCACGTGATTAATTTGATTGAATTTTGTAATAAAATGATAAATAGAAAATTGGCATTAGTATTTTTAGATATAGAAAAGGCTTTCGATAGCTTAAGTTGGGAGTTCATGGAAAATCTATTAGGAAAGTTAGATCCAGGGGACAATATGTGTAAATGGATATCGGCTATCTATCAAAAACAGGAGGCTAAAATTATAATAAATGGAGAATTTACAAAACCAATAAAGATAGAAAAGGGGGTCAGACAAG
>CM034703.1:170699438-170709926 GCA_020142125.1 Phrynosoma platyrhinos
AATTATAATTTGCCAACATAATAATTTGTATGTGCTAGTATAGGATTTATCACTGGTAGGCTTAGTTTCTTCCTCTTTTCTATCGTTTGCCTATTATTCTTTATTGCATGAAGAAGCCACTGGTTTAATAAATGAATGTACAGCATTTTGACAATTATACTGATTGCCCGCATAGAACTCCTGATTTGAAACTCATGTAGAGGTCAAATAGGCAGGCGAATGAGCAAGATGTATTAGATACAGGAAGTCTTTTTTTAAGGTATAAATCTACTTATTTTGTTTATTTTTCTTTATAGATATATGTATGTGAATATATACATATATGTATTAGTATTGGACATGTTATAGGAACAATATACTTTTACGTCTTTTGTTTGTTTGTTTTTTTGTTTGTCTTTGTTTATGTTTTTTTTCTTTATGTATATATGTTTGGACATTGTATGAATGGAATTGATGATGTTTCTTTTCTTTTTTAATCAATAAAATATATTTTTTAAAAATTCTAATAAGATGAGACAGTATTTTAACATCCTAAAAGCCATACTGATTCTTCTACAGTGAGGCTTGTTCTTTTCTATAGTTGATCATTCTAGTTTAATATTTTCAAACAATTTGACTATTATCCTAGACTAGGAACCAAAGCCCAGTGGCTCTAAGTAAAATGCAAGGATAGGAACAAGAGCCAACAATCCTAAATTAGACTAATAGAGTTATTTTTCAGGCTCTTTTATCCCCATTTTTTCCTGGGATGTCTAGCTTCAGTCACCTTATGAAAGTAGCAGTAAATTAGAAGGCCAGCCAAGACCTTTTCCAGCTTCTGGCAAAAGAGAAAGAAATGGATCTACTTGGTATAAAAGTATACTTTGGTAAGGAGGCTCATTTTACTGACTAGATGCAAATTTTGTTAGAGGACCAACACATTCACATTTGAGTTATTTCAAATGGGGACTGATTGTTTGTAATTGCAGGATCTGAGTAGGAAAGAAAAGGCAAATCTGAAATATACCTGTTGAAAAGTTGGGAGGTTTTAGGTCTGGCCCAAAAGAAGTCAGCATCTTAACACCATCTCACCTCACTTTGTGCACTGGGTAAGATTATGAGGATGAGTGAAGGAGATAAAAGAATATCTCATAGAAGAAAGACAACACACACATTAGATATATTAATACATTAAATACAAAACCAAGAACTATTATTCCCATGAAATAGGCATGGCTGTAAGGCTGGCTCAGTAAGGAGGCCTTTGCTATGATTGGTCTCCAGCTGCCATTTTAAATCTCTGACAATATCCCAGAGTGCCCAGAGTTTAGTGTTGCACCAGGGCATTGTGGGAAATGTACCATAGTAGGAAATTTGCCATTTCCTTTGCCTACCTCAGGAAGGCCAGGTCTGGTATTATTAGCAGGCCCAGTGTCTGCATCCAACACACTGTCAGAGCTTATGTGTACAAATACGTCCTGCCAAGGTAACACCTTGCTGCCTGCATCCCTGCCATCAGGACCTCTTCCCACTATCTATCCAGCACTGCCACCTCCAACCAATTTGGTCACCTGCTGCAGCCATGAAACCAATGGTCACTCATCTTCAATAAGTCTGTCAAGTAGTGGTAGTATTTTGGGGACAGTGTCTCTCTGCCAAGGGTCCACTGAAGCCTGCCACCACCCTAGGTCATTTGCATTGGTCACCAAGTCATCATGCAAGAAAGGCTTCTCAAGATTTAGGCCTGGGCCCTCACACAACATAATATTGTCTCTGACTCCTCTAGTACTGAGGATGCAAAGGAAAGAAGATGAACGTAGCCCTCCTTGGGACAGCCAAATGGTGCTGAAGATGCAGCATATATATGTTAAAAATAATTTTTTTTTTAACTTTTGTAAACCACCTTGAGTCTCAGGGCTAGGGAGAAGGTGGGATATAAATAAATATAGTTAAAATTTAGAGCAGAGCTTAATAATGCTGTTTCTTAGGATAGCTTTTTAATAAATTTTTTATTAATTATAAGAGAAATCACAAACAGAAAACATACATATACAGACATATAAAAAACAATACCATATAATATCACACAGTACAAACATATTACATTGTTGTTGTTAACTCTTGATCCCTTCCTTGCATTTTACTTAGAACCACTGTCTTTGGTTCCTAGCTCTAGTCAATAAATCAAGAATGTGGAATGATCCCCCCCTCCTTTATTTTATTTAATTTTTAACTGGAGAGTTACTTATCATTTTTTTTTTTAAATGGCCATACCTGCAAATATTTTCCTCTTCCCTGGGCCAGACCAAGATATGATGTAGCAAAATATGTTCAAGCTGGAATGTGTCTAGAATGGGGGAACCAAAGTGAAAGGTCTGGAAACCATGCCCTATGAGGAGTGGCTTAGGGACCTGGGTATGTTTAGCCTGAGGAAGAGAAGGTTAAGGGTTGATATGACAGTTCTGTTTAAATATTTGAGGAGAAGTCATATTTAGGATCGAGCAAGCTTGCTTTCTGCAGCTCCAAGAATAGCACACAGAGGAATGGATTCAAACTACAGGAAAACAAATTCTGAATAAACATTAGGAAGAACTTCCTGACAAGAACTGTTGAGCCAAGGAACATGCTGCCTCAGAGGGTGGTAAAGTTTCCTTCATTAGAGGTTTTTAAACAGAGGCCAGATGGCCATTTGTCACAGGTGCTTTGTATATCCTGCATGGCGGGAGGTTGGACTGAATAGCCCTTGGGGTCCCTTCCAACTCTATGATTCTATTAAATGGGTCCTCTTCGCTCTCTGTAGGCCCTGGGGGCTAGCCCCATGACAGGGGCAATGCTGGGTGGTTGGGTCACTGAGCCACCAGTTTAATATCCCACCACATCCTAGAGCAACATTATATTGGGCTATGGTAGAAAATTAAAATGATGGCTACAGCCAGCTATGCCATGATCCTCAAGGTCAGGTCAAGAAAAAAAATGAAGGGGAATTCAGTGTAGCCATTAGCAGCTGGCCCTTGTGGATTGCAGCCATTGGACCTCCTCCCCTTCCCAATAATTTTCTCACATACATACAACAAATATGCAAGTATACAAACCATTTATTCAGAGGGCCCTTTGTCTCCCTCCCCTGCAACCCATGGACATATATTCCAGTCTGTCTCTACACTCCTCCTCCAAGGACGAAGATTCTCTATTGGGAGTGGCTAGGAAAGGGCCATGCAACCTTTTCATCTCTGCAGTTCCTCACTCTCCAGTGCCCCCAACCCACCTGTGAGTCAAGGTTCAATGTACCTTGCTTACACAGCCCAGAGATGGCACTGGAGTCAATGATTAGGAGTAACAGGGAAAAAGAAGAGACCAGTGACAAACTATGGAGGAGTCTGGGTTGGTCTTCCAGTTCTGTCCTAGATAAAATGATGCCTCCAACATTGGTTGAAGAACACAAAGTCAGTCATGAATTGGTTGTACATCATTGAGATGCAACAGGTGACAGTGGCAGGTAATAGGAAAGGAATACAGAAGCTGTTCAAAGGCTTTCTTTACAGTGTAAAGTCTCCACACATGAGCACACACACAGATACCTAACTGGCAAGGACTCTACATGTAAAATTACACACAGAGACACAGCTCCAAATTTTCCCAGGAATTTAAAAGGGAAGATCAGATGGAATTATTACAACTTTCCCTACATAAAACTGTGTCCCAAGATTTCTCACTGCAAAAGAAATTACTTAAAAATCAGGCAATAACATCATTTCCCTCTACTACCCACCCCATCCATTCTCCCCATTCTATTGTCCCATGTTTGTTGTATGTTTTTTCTTTCTTTTGTTTTTGGAAAGAGAGAGAGAGAGAGAGACTGAATAACAAACCGTCCCTTCAGATCTGTGTCTCCTAAGACATCACTTCCTACCAGTCAGGAGCAATAACAATCTGTATACTGGGCCAGTTATTTCTGCCCCCTCTTTCCCCAGAGAAGAGGCATGCGTATGCTGTGGTTTTTGTCACCCAGAGACCAGTGTTTATAGTGCTTGCGTTGTCAGCTCAATAGGTTCTCCAGGAGGTTCTGGGGGCACACTGGTTTCGACTGGCTGTTCACCTTTGAGGATAGACAAGCGCTCTGAGACCCCACGCATCCGAGGGCTGAGGATGAAGTCATACAAGAAGCCACCCAGCACACCACCAATGACTGGTCCGACCCAGTACACCTAGAAAAGAGAGAAAGAAGCACATGGGTAAAGCAGTGAGATACTGAAAGGAGAGGAGGTCTTAGAAATATTACTTCACATACAAAGAAAATGCCCTTCCAGGGCTTCAGAATCTCTGATTTTAAATTACAAAGGTGGGAAAGTGAATTGGCAGAGTTATGATTAGTCGGCACTGCTCTGGATTTCAGGAAGTGAATCTGGAAAAAAAACTGTGGGCTTTTAGAGATGGACAGCTCCTAGTGCTCCCTGTCAATGGGCATCAAACAGCCATTCTCAATTTTTCTCTCTCTGTGGTAAGAAAATGGATAGAAGTGATGGGGAAAGCTGGAGTAGTTCCAAATGAGGGACAGCATTGTCTGGATCACTATGAAATACTGTGCCTGAGGTAGGACAATTGCACAATAAAAGCCTCATGTGGAAGTAACTGAACAGTCAAGAGAGACATTTAGCACAGACCTCTTCCTGCTGTGCTACTTTACTATATAAAGAAAGCTCTTTATATTTGATTTTGTAGTGTATGTAGTGCTAAAGCCAGCATTCTACCAGCTCTGGTTGATTCCACTGAAATGATCAATGAAACACACACAAGACATAGCCATGCTAGTCTGGATCATTATGCAAAGGGATATTGTTGCACCTTTGAAATTAAGTGAGAGAAAGAAAACTTATGGTAGAATAAGCTTTTGTAGACTTAAGTCTATTTTCTCAGGTGCATGGAGTGAAGTGCCTAGGAACAGACCTTTATAAGCAGGCTACATGGTTGAATAACAATAGAAATGCAAAATATGTGATATTGTGATGAACTAACAAGTTCAGTTTTAACAATGGTCACAGGAGGACAAAGGCTGGAGGAGGGATGTTGACTAAAGCCAAAGTGAGTAGATAGCTATATGAATGTTTACCAATGAAGGTTATTGAATTGTAGTTTAATGCTGACTGGGAACCAGAAAGGAGAGGTGATGAATAGCAAGAGAGCCCTCATGAGGCTGGGGCATTAACTAGCATTATTATTATTATTATTATTATTATTATTATTATTTCTTAGCCACCTCTCGAGGCGGTTACAACATAGTTAAAAACACAATACACACATATTAATACACACATAATACACACATATTAAAAATGCAACTCTACACAGTATTTATATTAAAATACATAAAACAATGATTAAGTATAAAATTCATGTTTAAAATTCATGATTAAAACTGTCTGGGTAGGCCTGTCAGAAAACACTTCAAATGTGTTTTATATTCTGACAGCTGGTCTAGCTGTCGGATTTCTTCCGGCTGGTCATTCCACAGTCTTGGGGTGGCCGATGAAAAGGTCCTTTGGGTGATGGCCACCAGTTGAGTTCTTGCAGGCTGTAACAGCCACGCCCCAGAGGATCTCAGTGTTTGGAGCGGATTGTATGGGAGAAGGCGATCCTGTAGGTTACCTAGACCCAAACCATGTAGGGCTTTAAAGGTCAAGACAAACACTTTGTACTTTGCCCAGAAACAAATTGGCAGCTAATAGAGCAATTTAAGTATGGGTGTAATATGTTCACTCCTGAATGTTCCTGTAACCAATCTGGCTGCCATATTTTGAACCAACTGGAGTTTCTGAACTTGGCACAAAGGTAGCCCAATGTAGAGTGCATTGCAGAAGTCCAACCTTAAGGTTACTAGTTTGTGCACCACTATCTTTAGATCCTCCAAATCTAGGAAGGGGCACAGTTGGCGTATCAGCCAAAGTCCAAGACTGTGGAATGACCAGCCGGAAGAGTTCTGAAGGCATGTCAAAAGAGTCATCAGGAGGAATGATTCCAGATGAGGCGTTTACACACATCCCTCAGCCTGTGAAATTTATTCACTGAATTTTATGGGGGTTTCACGTGATGTAATTATAATTATGCACTTATAATTCCCCCTCATCTCTGCCTTCACTTCCACCCTTTTTCTTATTGCAGATAATCCACTGAGGAGAAAAAAGATGGAACAGCCATGCAGTGCTTTCCAATTGCTACAGTGAGGAACCCTCCATCTGAAAACATCCTCCTTGTGATGTGCATGTTTTATTTACCTTGATAAACAGATCCTGTAGGTTTTTAGAAAGTCTAGAATGCTTGAGCATTGGGATGAAAGAAACATATCTTCATATATATAAATCCTCTTTCATCTCTTCCAAAAGTTACTGTTCCTCACCATCCTACAGCAGGATTTGTACTAATATTGCTGCTTTTTCTTCCTTTTCAAAACACTCTTTCTTGACTTAGAAGGTTCACATTGTTTCTTGTGGACCCATATTTTGCAAATGAAAAAAAAGATTACTTCCTATTATGTGTTCCAGAATAGGAAAGGAATGGCTTTCCAATAAACATTTCATGCCTACCTTTCCAAAAGAAATTTCTTCCTGAATCTGAATGAGGAATGCGTCCCTTGTTTTGGGATATTTTTGCTCACAGAACAGAAAAGGTAGCTGTATGCAGTTCACATAGCAAGTGGTTGTGAAGCGACTGTAATCCTTTCAGATATTTACACATGGCTATCATGTCACCTCTTAACCCCAGGCACCCAGCTGCCTAAGCTGCTCATTGTAGGGCATGGCATATAATATAATATAATATAATATAATATAATATAATATAATATAATACAATATTTTTCATGCTGCACAATTCGTACCACTTTAACTGCCATGGCTGCATCATATGGAATCTGAGTATTTATAATTTGGTCAGAGGCACTAGAACTTTGGCTCTAAATTCTAAATAACTCACAAAAGTACAGATTCCATAGAAAGGAGCCATGGAAATGGTAACAAAGTGGTATAATTGTGCAGTGTGAAAGAGACCCATGAAACATAGATGTATCTTTAACTGTGTCCAGTTCTGGGCACCACAATTCAAGAGCAATCAATATTGACAAGCTGGAGCATGTCCAGAAGAGGGCAACCAAAATGGTTAAAGGTCTGGAAACCATGCCCTATATTGAGCAGTTTAGGGAAAGGATGTTATATTGAGGATGGAGCAAGTTTGTTTTGTGCAGCTCCAGAGACTAGGACAGGGAACAGTGGATTCAAACTACAGGGAAAGAGCTCCCACCTAAACATTGGGAAGAACGTTCTGACAGCAAGAGCTATTCAACAGTGGAATACATTGCTTTGGAGTGTGGTAGAGTCTCCTTCTCTGGAGATTTTTAAATAGAGGATGGATGGTCTTCTGTCAGGAGTCCTTTGATTTTTTCTTCCTGCATGGCAGGGTGATTGTGGGGGACTGAATGACCTTTGAGGTCTCTTCCAACTCTGTGATTCTCTATCTAGCCAACATAGAATGAGGGCAGTCCATTTTTTTAAATTCTGTTTGTTTCAGCAGCTCTGTCCAAAATTATTGATTTCCCTGTCTGCTCTTCTGTCAGGTCTTCTGATATGTTAATGCTATCTGTATTTTTATCTGTGGTAACAGAGAAGTGTAGGGTGCTTTCATATCATCACTGATCTAAGTGATTCCCTAAAGTAGAAATGATAAATTAACAACTTCTCAGAGTCTGAACTTTATCTCTGCAGAAATCTGCCAGCTGTTTTATCCAGCATTTCCTCAGTGAAATTGGGCAGAGTCATATTGGATTCTTTGTTTTCTGTGTTTGAAAGGGGCTGATCAAGCTTGATCAGCTTGGTGTTTTCTCCAACAATGCTCAGCTTGACATTTTGTTACACACCTGATTGTGTCAGCCTACTTTCTTACCCCTAGAAACCTCCTCCTTACCCAGTGGTTGACAAAGTTGCGGGTAATGATGGCTGGTGCAAAGGAACGAGCAGGGTTCATGCCAGCTCCAGTGTAGTGCATCTGCAAGAGAATAGGGTTAGGTTGGACAAACTATTTCTCTCTGGACATCAGGCACCCCTTACTAAAGACATAGTGGGATGTGTGGGAAGCACCCACATTTCTCCATCTAGAACTCTTACATCCCGAGTCACCCTCTGCAAATGTGCAGCCACATGGAGGGGCTGTAGATATATAAACTGACAATTCTAATTCACTGTATGAGCTTCACTATTGCTATTCCATGTTTTACTCCCAAATATAGCTATTTCAAAAGGTAAGTTTCAAACCCTTTTGCAAAAGAACTGAATGGGTTTGTTGTTTGGCAGACAGAATGAAGGATAGAGAGGTAAGTTAAGTGTTAAATGTATGCAGGGTAATGCTGTGTGGAGTTGATCCTAAAAGCAAGGTAGAATTGCAGCAGTACGTATAGATATTGTTTAGCCTTACAGATGTATTATACTGGTGCCACACCTGCCAAGGGCAGGGCAGCTTCTTGCAAACTGACTCTATTACCCCAAAGAGGTGTCCAAGAGTGAGAGAGAGTCCCACAGCCAGTGCCACGGATCCCATGCGCCCGTTACGTCTCTCGTCATAGGTAGCGAAGATGCAGAGGACAAATTGTAGGGTCAGGAAGATCTCCACAATGGTAGCCTGGCCTACATTTACACTGGGGTGCATCTGCAGCCAAGGAGACACACACAAGGACAGAACTATGAGAGAACAACAGAAACCAACACTACATTTCATCTTCATCACAACAGCCTACCATTAGACAGCATCTCCAATGGAGGCTGAGGTTGGGGTGTAGTAGTACTTCCTGACTGTTCCTACCAAGTCCCCCAGCCATTCTCTTCCTTTGGAGGACAGATAATTGGAGGGGAGTTTTTCCCCCTGTGTTTTCAGGGGGGAAATTGGAAATTAATGAAAAACTTTTAAAATGTGAGATTAGCACCCTTAACAGATTGAAAGTCACACTGTTACTTTAGGAATGCAAAATGCATCCTGTATAGTTTTGTTTGGCATAAAATGATTATGTTTGGAATTTTAAAAGAACAGTTTATTCAGATAATAATTACCAACTGGAAGTCCTTTAAAAAAATTGTTGTTACAAATGGAACGTCTTGAACTGTAAGAAATTATCTTTAGTTTTGCTAGCTTTCTAACAGCAATAAAAACAGAAGAAATCATTCATGTTAACCAGAGAAAATTCTTTTTTCTCACCAAGCACTCATTCCCATAGAAATAACTGAAAAAAGGAAACCAAGACCAGGAACTGGAATGGTCAGATGCTATATACTGTCTTACATAAAACTTTTCCTGTTACACAATTTTTAGAAATAGTTTTGAGAAGCAATTCATTACTCTAAAAAGAAAATATCCCATAATTTAATGTGTACATTGTTTTCAATTTATCTGAGGGGGGATAAACAAAGAGATTTTTTTTTAATTTCCCTCCATCTTTAGCCACACATCTGTTGCCTTCAAGTTATGGTAGAGGATGCTACTTCACTGCAATTAGGTTGCCCAGAGTGGAAACTGGAGAGGGATCCCATATCTTTAATGGTTGTATAGAAGAGGGAATTTCAGCAGATGTTAATTATTACCAGCTTTTTTACACTCTGGCTACTGAGGTGAAATTTATTTGTCACTCCAGACAGTTTTTCTGTGTGGAGCAGGAGCAAAGAGAGGCACCATCTTGTTTTTGTTTATTGTTATGTCCCTTCAAGTCATTTCCAACTTAATGGTGATCTTAAGGTGACCCTATCATGGGGTTTTCTGGGGCTGAGAATGTGTGACTTGCCCAGTGGGTTTCCATGGCTGCACAGGGAATCAACCTATGATTTCCAGAGTTGTGGCCTTAATGCTCAAACCACTATACCATGCTGGCTCTCATCATGTCTTTAACTTCAGACAATAAAAGGTCTTGTGCACTCCTTGAGCAAGGCAGAGAAGAGAAGGAGACACAAACTCAGTACAAAACATGAGTGAGAATCCCTAGTATGCTTAGAGGCTAAACATTATCAGGCAGTCTCAGCTCCTAGTTGTCTGGCTTTATTTTGGCCTTCTTGTTGCTTCTCTTCACCTATAAAGGCTTCCAGCTCAGTCTTACATATTGGTCTAAGTCACTGGTTCTTAACCTGTGGATTGAGAACATCCTCGCAGCCACAGGATATACTGATCCAATTTGCACATTACCTGACAAAATGTCTAGTTCTGAGCAACCTCTCATCTATTAAGGATTTATCATACAATGGTCACAAAGTCCAGGTATACCAGGATCTCTCACCTGAGACACTGAAGCACACCACTCACCTCCCTCTACAAGAAGCTGGGATAAAATACAGATGGGGCTTCCCATCTAAGCTAATTGCCACCCACAAGAACAGAAACATGATCACATCAACTAAAAGTCAATTGATCGAGATCTGAGAAGCTCTAGACCAGGGGCCGGCAACCTATGGCCCCTGGGCCAGTTCCAGCCCAGGGCCCCGTGCTTAC
>CM034703.1:170797773-170812796 GCA_020142125.1 Phrynosoma platyrhinos
TGATACTACAGGGTATCTACTTGGGGTTCAAAGGGGGGTGCATGGGGGTGGGTGAAAGGGGGATGTTGAAAAGTCTGGGAAGTGGGAACCCAGGCTTCTGGCATTTTGAAAACGTCTCTCTTATCTCCATTGTTGATTTACTGTGTGACCTTGGGTGCATACGTTGCAGAGTAAAAAGGATGGTGGGTGAAAAAGACACTTTCTTTTCTTTTCTTTTTTTCCTGGGTGGAGGGGGCAGCTCGATGACCCTTCTCCATAGCTGATATCTGGGGCTGAAGGTTTTACAGTGAATGTGCAAATTGTGGCCGCCGTAGAAATGAGGTTGGACAGAAAGCTGAAGTGGAATGCAAAGGCCAAATTTGTGTTTAGGAATTGCATTTCTCCATTTCAAGGGTGGATATGAGTGGTACTTAAAACATCTCCACATATTTTAATCACTCTGTTAATTTGGCTACATTCTCCCTTTGAACCTGGGTGTCATTTTCTCATCCTGATCCTGAGGTGTCAGGGAACGTGTAAAAACAGGCAGATGGGAGGGGACAGACTTTCTGATATTAGTAGGAAGGCTGTCTGTGCCAGTAAGGGACATGTGTGGGTTATGGATGCATAACATTGGCCTAACCGAAAACCCACTTAAGGACAAATTGCCAGCAATGCAGGTACAATGAATATAAGCTGTGAGTCAGTAAAGTTGCTGCCACCTCTCTGGGGCTGTTGTGTGCATGTTGTGTAAACATTTCTCACCTCTGTCACTTTAGGCACCCAAGTGTGCATGTTTGTGAATTTATTTATTTGCTTTCTTACATATGTTACCTTTCTTTCAAATGGGAGCTCAAAGCAGCTCCTCACAAGATTAGAAGGAAACCCAGATACAACCGAGAAGACAAAAAGTTGCAATGTTAAACATTGCCTGTGTGAGTTCTCAGTGTCTATTTTTGAAATGATAATAATAATAATAATAATAATAATAATAATAATAATAATAATAATAATAATAATAATAATAATAACAATAAGATTGGCACATCTCTGGGTACTTTTGAGTTAGTTGGCATTTTGTTTCATGGTTTTTGGCCCTGTGGGCACATACTGGTTTTTCAGGAGTAGCTTTCTCAGTGGCAAGTGTGGAGGAGATTGTCTCCCCTGTCTGCATACACATGTGCATGCCTTGGTAAACAGGCCCAACTGTGCTTGTTTCTGTACAAGCATATTCTATGTATGTATTTAACTTGTGTGATAGCCACCATAGAGGTATGCTGTTCTGAGCTGGAGCCATCATTACTGTCTGTGTGTGACAAGAGAGAGAGCAGGCAAGGATGTGTGTGATATGTGTAGACTGATCCATTTGCATGACCATAGGTGGAAGAAAGACCTCTTCCAGGTTAATTGGTCAGTATGCCACTGGAAGTGAGAGGTGTATAGTGAGTAGCTTTGGCTTACAATAGACAAATCATTTCCTGAGCTGGAAAACTTTAAGTTAGCAACACCATTATCTTTAAATATGGAAATGAAACCTGTTGATTGTAATGAAACTTAAATCCACAGCTGTGTTCGAACCTGGGGTTCAGTGGGATTAAAATCAGCCTAGACACAAAATTTTTGATTTAAGGAGATTCTTGATTGCATTTGTGTTCTTCTGAGATACGTCACATGCAATATTGAGAACTCCACCATTTTTTATCAGTTCCTGCCACTCCAATATTCCATTCTTCAGCAAATGCTGGAGCATATGTAGCATCCCAGCTCCAGGGGTTTCTGGATGAGGTGGACTATTTAGATCCATATCAATTTGGATTAGGGAACTGAGACTACTTTGGTCACTTTCATGGAGGATCTGCACCAAGAATTGGACAGGGGGAGTGGTTCTGCTGGTCCTCTTGTTGGGTTTTGATACTATCAACCAAGGTAGCCTCTGATATGTCTTTCCAGGATGAGTTGAAGATGTTTCATGATAGCTTTAGGCCTTCTTAGAAGGACAAACTCTTAAAGTGGTACTGGGATAGCTATGCTTGAACATTGGTCATCAGCCCATGGTGTTTTTCTGGTTCCATCTTGTCCTGCATGTCTCTAGCATGTCCAGAGTTTTGGCATTTGATGCCATTTTATGCTGATCATACCCAGTTCTTATCACTCTTTTCCACTGATTTCCTTTTCATCTACAATGGTAGTGACCTCAATGACAGTGAATAAACAGAAAGTTAATCCAGGCAAGACTGAGGTGCTTCTGGTTAGTGGATAGGCAGGCTGCAGAATAGAGATTCAGTTTGTGTTGGATAAGGTCAGGCCTATCTTGAAGACATTAGACTGGCTATTTTAATGTACTCCTGAATTGAACCTAGATTGAACCTAGATGGCCAGGTTTTGGTATTGGCCAGGATTGAATTTGCACAGCTGAGTCTAGTTCATCCATTGTGGCTATCCTTGGAGACATCTGATCTTGCATAGATAATGCATACATTAGTTACATCACTTAAGGTGCTTTATTTACATGGGGCAGCCTTTGAAAAAATGTTTGGAAACTTCAACCGATCCATAGTATTGCAGATTGTATACTAGGGCCTGTCTCTGTCAGTGTCTTGTTGAAGATATAAAACCCTTTACAAATGGGATCACATTACAGTTAGCCTTCTGTATCTACGGCTTCCTTATCTATGGATTCACCATTGAAAATATTTTTAAATATATAAATTCCAAAAAGCAAACCTTGATTTTGCCATTTAATATAAGAGATACTATTTTACTACACCATTGTATTTAATGGGACTTGAGGATCCATGAATTTTGGTATCTACATCCAGTGGATACCAAGGTCCCGCTGTATTTGAAAGAATGCACTCTCCATGTGAACCTGTTGTTGTATGCCTTCAAATAATTTCTGACCTACACCAACCCTAAGCTGAACCTTGCACAGGATTTTCTTGGCACAATTTGTTTAGAGGGGTTTGCCTTGGCTTTCCTCTGAGGAGTGTGACTTGCCCAGCATCACCCAGTGGGTTTCCATGGCTGAGTGGGGATTTGAACTCTGGTTTCCAGAGTCATAGGCCTACACTCATACCATTACACCATGCTGGCTCTGTCCCATATGAACTTTCTGAACTTTGAGACTTTTGTGGATACAAGGCACAACCATGTTTGGTGGGGTTGCAAGGAGTGGCCTTCTCTGGGGCCACTCCCAGATTTTGCAAATCTTTTCCAAGGGAAGCTAGGCTCTCTCCCCTTCCGTTGTCCTCTCAGCAGGCAGAGATGTGTTTACAGATGTCCCCTGCTTTTCAACAATCTGTTCTTTCAATACTGTTAAATTATTACTGGAATCCATTTATTCGATGTGTGTGCCACTCTTTTGACAAATATATGCATGAAAACCTGTATCATGCTGCATTATAAGCACACGACGACTCCACAAAATGACTTCTACAGTGTACAGTATACAAACTGAGCAAAAAGATGGGAATTTGCATGATGCTTTTGCAATCACACACTGCTTTTGTTCCTGGTTCGGTGCCATTTTTTAATTCAATTTGTGTACTGTATATTATAAAAGTCATGGTGTTGCTGTGTGTGTATAGTATAGCGGTGTACAGTTATTCATACTTATAGTTGTGCAGTAATATGAGTTCCTCATTTCAACGATTTCTACTTTTTGACAGTGCGCTGGTCACTAACCTGTTGAATAAGCAGGGGACTACTATACTGAGGCAACTGTGCAAGCCTTGACATATACGTTAGTCTGCTGGTTTGGGAGTTTACTGGTTTTAACAGTAAACATATGTCATTGTTGTGTTTTTCATTGGTTTGTTGTATCATGTGTTAATCAAGAGTTTTTCTGTATTATTACCCACTGTCTTGAGCACCTTTAATGGGGGAAAAGCAGGAGGCAAATTCAAAAAGAAATAGAGTTTTATAAATAAAATAATAGTTAGAATATTAATTCAAAAATAAATTGACATGTTTTATGTCGACATTGTGTAAGCAGTACAGCACCAAAGCTTACAGATGGTGATTGTAGAATCTTCTGCAATTTGTAATGATTATGAAAATATGGCTTGGGTCATTTTGGATCATGAGAAGTCACTGTAACTGTGGGTTTTTTAATGTCACTTTGCTCATGTGAATGAAGATACAAAAATGTCACCAGCATGTACGTGGAAGTGAAACCTCAGCATTTTAACATAAGAAATGGCTCCTTGTTGGAATGAGAAATGTAAACTTTCTTGGGTATGTTCACTAGGTCCTGGATCACTTTGGTTTGTGCAGAACACGGCAATTTTTGCCTTTTTTTAATTCCCTTTTCCCAGAATCCCATAGCCTGCATGGCTAGTGACCTTGTTATCTGGGGCATTGTGGGAGTTGCGGTTTGTGTCTCTGTTGTGGGAATTAAATATTCCATCCTGTAACTCTGTATGGCATGTGCTAGTGGCAGCATCACGTTGGGTTTCTTATGAGTTTATAAAGCTAACCTTGAAAGAGATGAGGTGGGAGCATCTTTGGAAAGTAAAGGGAATTCTGTTCATCACAGTTTGCTGACTCTCTGCAGTTATTCTCTGCTAATGGTTGGAAGTATACTCTGCAGGAAGCATAGCTATTTATACCCAACTGGAATTCTTGGTCTGTTTTAGGCTTGAAAAATTATTTAAAGTTATGGAATCATCATTGAAGATTTTCTTTTAAATAGGTCTTAATCTGAACCTAAGAATATTTATTATTTATTGTAACCTTCATGGAAGGAGCTCAGGGCGATGTACATGTAGGTCCCTTGTGTCCTCAGGGTTTATTTATTTATTACGTATTTACCCTGACTTATCAACAAGGAGCTAAAGGGTGGTGTATATAGTTTTATCTACCCATGCTCTATTTTATCCTCACAACAGCCCTAGAAGGTAGCTTGCTGAGAGACCATAACTAGCCCAAGTTCATCCAGTGTGTTTCACATCTGAGTGAGAATCAGGAATCATGTACAGGAGTAATTCCCAAAATCTGGTATTCCAGATGTTTTGGATCTCAGTTCCCAGAATCCTAGACTACTGGCCAAAATGACTGTGGCTTCTGGGAGGTAGAGTCCAAAACACCTGGAGGACCAGAGTTTGGGAATCACTGATGTACAGTATATCTCTCAATTTACTTCCTACCCTTGAGCTTCAGCCCACTATCTAATTCCGCCTCCAAACTATCACCTGTAATTTCTTCATCTCTACATCTTTCCTTCACTTGTAAACCATTTTAAAAACATCATCGGCAGTAGAAAAGCCATTCTAAAATGGTGCCAAGTTGGAATAAGAGTGAGAGAGGAATTATGCTGATGTAGTCTTAAATGGTGAAGAGACTTATAGACTGCATCCGCACTAGAGAAATAATCCGTATTGGTACCACTTTAACTGCCATGCTGTGGAATTCTGGGAATGGTAGTTCCCAAAATTTGGTAGAATGGGTCCATGGCAGTTAAAGTGATGTCAAAACGGCTTATTTCCCCAGTGCAGATGCAGCCTGAGCCATGAACCAGGAAGTCCCTTGTTCAGATTGTTCCTTTTTTGTGAAGTCACTAGGATTTTCCTGCTTGGTCTTTTATTTAAAATTCCAGTTCATACAGGTCCTATGAAGCATCAGAACAACATCATTATCAGCCCAGAATTGTGCGTTCTGCCCTCTTTTGTGAGAGTGCATGTGTGTGTTTAAGGCTTTGTGATTTGTGGCAGCTTCTCCTGTAATAAAATGCTGTCTCAGGTAGCCTCTCTGGTTTAGATTGGCAAAGTGCCTTGAAGAGATTCTGTGCCTTTAATTAAAACACTTTTTGCTTTCAGGTTTAGCCTGTTTTTATTGCTTCCTGATTAGTGCTGGTGGACAATTAATGATAACCTAGATTACTGTCTCTTGAACTGGCACCTCAAATTGCCTACATTCAGTTTGTGTGTGTATGTGTGCACCCACATGTATGCCCACAGTGGCAAGAGCTGGTTTTAATTAGTATTTTTCTTTAGTTCATTTTTTTTAACGAACAAATAGCAATATTTCTCAATCATAAATTAACACAACAACAACAATAAAATAAAAATAGGAAAATAGTTATTGACACTCTCCCTCCACTCCATATGTTTTGCTAGACCAGAAACTGGGACAATTAAATGAGGGCTATTCAAGAAGCAAAGCTGAGCCAGCATAGCATAGTGGTTTGAGCGTTGGACTATGATTCTGGAGACCAGGATTTGATTTCCAGCTCAGCCATGGAAACCCACTTGGTGACCTTGGGTAAGTCACATGCTCTCAGCCTCAAGGGAAGGCGATGGCAAAGCCTCCTCTGAACAAATCTTGCCAAGAAAACCCCATGATAGGTTCACCTTACGGTCACCATAAATCAGAAATGACTTGAAGGCACACAACACAATGGGCAAATACTGTGTTTTGTTGTTCACCACCGATTTCTTACCTGTGGTTATATGGGAAGTAGTAGAACAGGCTGAACATTCAAGGTGGAAACATCTAATTAATGTCATTGGAAGCCATTTGCTGAGTTTGTGAGCAAATATTGTGGGAGAGATCTTTGTCATGGAGAAGGTATTGCTGTAAAGTGATGTGCTTTGTTTTAATTCCACTTTCTGCCAGTGGTGCTTCAACAATCTTAGAAGGGCTCTAATATGGAAGCAAATTAAGGGAAGGCTTAAACCATGTTTTTGTTCTTCAAGGCTCAACTCTCCCAGTGAGGAAATGAGGTTAATAATACTCACTTAAGTTTTACAAGGTTGTTTATAAAGATGATAAAACAGACTGTTCAAAGTGCTTTGGGTATTCTAAAGCTACACCTACTGCCCTCCAGGTGTTTTGGAATACACCTCTCATCATCCCTTGCTGGGGATTTTGGGGAGTTAATCTACTACAGTGGATGCAGTGGCTCAAGTGGTTAAGATGCTGACTCTCTTAATTGCAAGATGGGCAGGTTGGCATTTTGAGGCCCGGGTGCTGCATGATGGAGTGAGCTCCTGTCCCTAGTCCCAGCTTCTGCCAACCTAGCAGTTCGAAAGCATGCAAATGCAAGTAGATAAATAGGTACCACTTCGGTGGGAAGGTAAACAGCGTTCTGTGCAATCATGCTGGCCACAGGATCACATAGTAGTCTCTGACAACGCTGGCTCTTTGGCTTAGGAATGGAGATGAGCACCACCCCCTATGGTCAGACACGACTTGACAACCTTGTCAACAGGGAATACCTTTACCTTTACCTTTTAATATACTACATAGAGAAGGGCCTAAGTTAGAAAAGCCTGCTCTATATAAATATAGTGGGAGGTTGTCATGGGTGCTAGCTAGCAAGCCAGTGTCTGCCACACTCAACCTTTCTCCAATTCAAACTGACAATGCTGGAAACTTGCAGAACTACTGCCTTCTCTCCCCACCCCAACTTCAGATCTCACTCCAGGAAAAAAAAGATCCCATTGCCTTTTCAAGGTAGAGAAGGTGTGTTTAGACCACCTGCCACACTTAAAATGTTATGTCTGTTTTCAGGAATGAGGTTGAAACACTTTGCTATCTGTTCTTCAGTTCAGAAAGCATTTTAAAAAACCAAGGGGGTATTGTTAGTTGTTAGTTGATTCTCCATATGTAGATTCTGGCATTCTGATTTGAATTATTGAGAATCATACCTCCTTTTTATTTATTTCATAAAATTAGATTCCAAATCTTTGTAATTAGAGGGAGGGGGTGTTTGAAAACACACAGATGCTGTCTGCCTAGCAGTGACATCACAATTCAAGAGGCAGAGCTTCCTTGCTTGACTTTTATCTCAACCTTTCCATACTCATTTACCATGCCTATCAGTTCATTTTATTTTACTATTTTATTTTATTTTCTGTAATGCAACAGAAAATGTATATTGTGCGTTTCTCCCATGCAGGAACTAAGGTGGCTTACAAAGTAAATTAAAACAGGATACAGCTGAAGATCAATGATAATATTAAAGAACACTGTGAAAACAATTAATTGTATTACAAATAGCAGTGAGTTAAAACAGTTTAAAATAATGGAAATCATAACTAATGAGAAAAAAATACAGCACTGTCCCTTAAAAGACAACCACTTAATGGTCAAAAGCTTGCCTAGGTTAAAAAAAAGTTGTTTTTTTAAATTTAGGTATAAATAAAAGACCTATATAAAAAGCAGTGCAAAGAGAGGAGACAGTCTCTTGTGGGAGGGAGTTCCACAGTCTTTATGCTGACCTTTCCAGCTCTTCATGCCAAAATACAGCTCTTTTTAGAAAAATTCTCTGTTTTGTGACAAACTCAAAATTTGGATTCTTATAATGCAAAATGAACATATACGTATGCATAGACTACAGTGCTGAAATGGCACAGGACTGATGCAGAACTGTATGCAGATGCACATGTATTTCCTTGCACACCCTAAGTATAGGCTTCCCCTATAAACAATGTATTTGGGCAGGATTATCAACATAGATGCTGGAGTTTATACAAAATGGTGCTGCAGAATAGTCCAAATTTTGATTTTGATGCCAAATTGAAGTGAAGCTGGAGACCAAAGTCTTTTCAGAGAGTTGAAGACTACTTGGAAGAGGGCTTAATGGTCATGGTATGTGCACTTTGTCCTTTCTGTCACTAGTAAATAAGTTTTGTCGTACATATACTATTGTTTCCAAAAGTTGTTTGATCATAGGCAGCAGTGAGACAAAGACATAAATGTGAATGCACACATCTGGTTCTCTGGTCTTCCAGATGTTTAGGATTTCAGTTCCTATAATTCCTGAGAATTAGTCATACTGGGTAGGATTTCTGAGAGCTGAAGTCCCAAATATATGGAGGACTGGTGTTTCAGAAGTACTATCTTTGAGCGTAAAACTAAATAGTTTAATTGTAATCCATTATTTTCCCCAGTAACCTAATTTAACTAAGTGATACTGTAGTTATAAATTAACAAGGGATGACATCACTCTTTTTGCAGCATAACTGTAATTTTTTAGTAGTTACTGAGATGTGGCTTCTCTGAAAGTAGAGTATCACATATTTCAAGTGTAAATTTGTGCTGTGATTTATGGTGTTGCTGCATGATCTAGTCTTGGGTGTTCAGGCAAAAATCAAATAAACTACTTTGTGATTTGTAGTATTAAATTTATTAATGTAACAAAAAGTAACAGTGTTAGTTACTTCTGGGGATCCAAAAGAAAATATTTTTAAAATTGTAACTATAAGGACAACTACTTTTGTTGGGTCTTTAACGTTCCAAACGTTCACATGTCTCTCAGACCACGTTCAGTCTTGTAAACTATGGCCTGCCTTTTGCATTAGTTACTCTTGCTGTTGAAACAGGCTGTTCTTTTTACACCACGGTTCACAGATAATTGTTGTATGCATTCAAGTTGTTTCTGACTTATGGTAACCCTAAGGCAGCCCTATCATGAGGTTTTCTTGGCCAGATTTTTTCAGAGGGAGTTCCTCTGAGGTTGAGAGAGTGTGACTTGCCCAAGGTGGGTTTCCATGGCCGAGTGGGGATTCGAACCCTGGTTTCCAGAATCATAGTCCAATGCTCAGATCACTATTCAATGCTGGCTGTCTCACAGATAATTAAGATATGGCAGGCCCTTACTTTTCTGGTCCAAGTAACTGAGCTTTGAATAGTTGCTATATTCTATACTGCATTGTTTCTCCTCCCCTTCCTCCTAGCTGGAAGCTCAAGGGCAGAAACCATGGGCTTATCCCTAATTATTCTCATAACAGTCCATTCAAATAAGCTAAAAAGAGAAATTGTGACCTGCTGGAGGCCAGCTGGTGCTTTCCTTGACCCACTGAGAGTACTGAATAGAATGAAAAGAAAATGTCTGCTTTCAATTAATGTAAAAAGAAAGTTTCTAGCCCTCAGGTCTATTAAGAAAAAAATGAAGGTGTGCTTACCCTGTGTGAAGAAAGTTCAGAATCTCCACTCTGCCAGAGATTTGGATGGCTGTTCCGATGTGCCTTATAAAGCTTATTGTTAACTTCATTCATTTGTATCTTTTTCCTCAAGAGCTCAGGAGGTTTATGCTGTGTTGGAGGACCAAAACAAAGCACAGCTGTCCTGGGAGGTAGGTTGGAGTTGCTCAAACGGTGACTCTGGCTGGCCTGAGATATGGATCATGTCTGTGCAAAAAATCCAAAAATCCATCTCTCTTGCATGATTTAAAACAGGGTATAGGTTGGAAAAGGAATTTATAGGAATTTGGAGGTATCATTAGGATTTCCTGTTGGAGACCTTTTGCTTATTTAGCTTCCATGGGCCCAAAATGTTGTAGTAGGGTTGTTTTGTTTTGTTTTGTATTGCGGAGGGGGGAGGGAAGTAATTTGGGAGTATGCTTTTATTTGAAGAAGACTGGCTATAGATGGAAATGAAACAGATACAATGAGATGGAAGTGAAACAGATACAATCTATATACAATAAAAGGCTGGAAATTTGCTCCTCTTTTATGGCACTGAAGGTTTGTGGCCTGAAGATAGCACCATCTGGCCTGCTGATGGTTGGCCTCAGATTAAAAAATATGGGTACGGCTGAAGAGTCTCAGCAGCAAATGGACTTGGCCAAAAGCCATTGTGCAAGCCCTGGGTCTTGACCCTCCGCCTTCTCATTAAAATGGCCTTGAGGCAAAACAGAATTGTCCAGGGGCTAGCAAGTCCCAAGACCACTTTCTGAGCTTAAACTGTAGAAATCTGTTGATATAATTCAGCCACTGTATTATCTTGTGACAGTGTTGTTATGTCCTATTTGAATAGCACCAGTTAAAATTGGGACCTTCACATAGTGAGCCCAGGGACAGAATAAGACATGCAAGTTACTAATAGAGTAAATCTTTCATCCCATTAGAAATGGAGCAATCTGTTTTAACTTTTCACTTGTCCCTTTCATATGTCTTTTTCAATGATTCTATTTCATACTATTTATTAATTAATCTGCATTTAAAAAATCTTTCCTATCTACCTACCTACTTACCTACCTACCTGTCTATCCCAGATGAATGGAGTCTATTTCCATGTTTTTGAGGAAATAGACTCAAGTCTACGAAGCCTTATACTACTAGCTTCTTTCTTTCAGTTAGTCTCAAAGGTATTACAAAGATCCCTTTGCATACTGATTTTCCAGACTAACATGGCTGTGTCTTTGAATTAGTCCAAATACTTTGCATATGAATTTGCATATGTCAGATTCCTCAAGTCTCCCTTGAAAGATGAGAATAGAGGCACAACACGTGCAAAGCTAGTTTTGTATAGATGTTGGAGGGGACAGAGCAAAACAAACAAGCATCCATTCCTCAGGTACAAGATGTCCTTAAAAGCTATTCTGCCACTTTCTTTTTTTCTTGCTGATAAGAGTAGAACAAAACCTGTACTTAAAATGAGTCCTTGGATTCCATGCAGTGGAGACAGTCTTAATGTGATGCACCTGGTGGAAAAAAGTCAGACATTAATTTTATGAAATCAGGAGATTAGACGAGGATCAAGAAGGCAATTAACCTAGTCTTGTGCCTCAGCTCCTTCATCCCTCTTCAAGATCACCTTGTGTAGCTCTGACCACTGTCTGCCACAGGTAAAGAGCAGGGAAATTGCAGGAGAGGTGGTTAAAAATCCAAAGTAAATCATTCCTGATAACTCAAGGAAGAAAGCCAATCTGCCTTCCATACCTTACTGCAAAAGCTGTGATTTAAAGAATTTGTTAAAGTATACAAACCCACATTCAATCGGTGAGTCCTCAGACTTTGTATGTTACCTGTTTGGACCAAAACGAAGACTATAGTAACATTTTGGACTCAATCTGTTAAACATAAAGACTGAATTTTCTCCAGCATAAAGACTCTAGCATAAAGACTTTAAATTTCTGTATTCACTTTCTGAATTTCAGTCTTGAATTTCTATACCTCTAGCATAAAGACATTGAATTTCTGTATTTTTCCTCTCTAGAATGCATACTTATTAACTGCTTTATATCAAATTTAATATTTAGACTTATGTTGACATCCCAAACATTTTCACGCCAGTTCAGGACCAACTGGCATACCGTACTTTGGTTCTTTTCAGAAAATGGCTAGTTTTGGGTAATTTTGCATGGAACTTGATGTATAGCAGTTTTTACCATTCAGGTAATTCCAGTCATACTTTTTTGTTTCATTCAAATCATAAGTAACATCAGACTGGGCAACCAGGTAAATTCCTAGTAGATTAGCAACAACATGTTCAACTTGTTACTCAAGCTGTGTTAACTGAATAGCATCCTTGATGATTCTGTTTATAGACTGGAGAGAGTAGGTAGGCAGGGCTTTTTATTATTGAAAGACAGATATACTGGTGATTGTTAGCTGCGATTGTTACTTTAGTTAGGAATTAAAGCTGTCCAGGTTAACAGACTCTGCAAGAAGACTTACAATCTAATATACACTAAAGAAGAGATAGTGGATAGATGATCATAATGGTGCCTCCACATTTGGAAGCAGTCTATGGTTGCAGCTGCACTGCAGAAATAATCCAGTTTGATACCACTTTAACAGGCATGGCTCAATGCTGTGGACTTCTGGGAATTGTATTTTATTGTGGCACCAGAGGTTTTTGACAAAGAAGGCTAAATGTCTCACATTTAGACATTTATCAAATCCCAGAATTCCATAGCATTGGACCATGACAGTTAAAGTGGTATGAAACTGGATTATTTCTGCAGTGTGGATACAGCCTATATCTAGATACTGGGGACAGTGGATTATGGAGAGCTATTGCCTTCAGGGAGTGACATTAAACTTCCTAAGAAGCATTCAGCTGGTATGGAGAACAAAGCATGAGCGAAGGTTGAAGGAGCTGGGCATGTTCAGCTTGGGGAAGAGAAAATTATATTCCAGACTAGTTATATTAGATCACCCCTCCCAACCTCAGATTACAGCCATCCAAGACACGATCCTCACGTGGCCCCATCAAGTGATGGGAGGATTGTTGTACCAGGCTTTTCGAGTCATTGGGTTGGGTTATATATTTTAACTTGAACTTCTGTTTTTATACTGTTTTGATTTAATTCTGTTTTAAGGGGGGGAGGGGTTTGTTATATTGTATGTTTTATTTTGAAATGTGTGTTTTAATTGTAAGCCACCCGGATTGGACTACCAATGGGCGGGGTATAAATAAATTTATTATTATTATTATTATTATTATTATTATTATTATTATTATTATTATTATAGCACTCTTTAAATACCTCAAGTGCTGTTATAGAGAGGAGGGGACAGGCTTGTTCTCTGGTGTCCCAGAGAGCAGGACCAGATCTAATGGTTTGAAGTTACAGGAGGGTAGATTTCGATTGAACATTAGAAGTAACCTCTTAGCGGTTTAAAAGAGCTGGACAGCTACCTGCTGGAGATACTTTGTTGGTGATACTACACTGAGCAGGGTTTTGGATCATAGGACCCATGAGGCCTCTTCCAACTCTGTGATTCTGTGACACTATGCCTCTGTCTGTACCAGGGATGGAAAGAATATTTTAAAATAATTTGGAAAATGGTTAAAAATATATTTCTAGAGTGTCACAAAGCCCTGATAAAAGTAATCCTAGATTGACAAGAATCTTCACAGTTTTGGACTTACTCTGTGCAAAATATGGGTGTGGTTGTCTTGCTCTGAAAATAGCATTTTCTGCTCTGGAAGTAATCTTTAAGTACAAAATACTATTTTTTTGTACAGAAAATGCTGTTTCCTGCTTAGAAAAATGCTGTAATTGGTGGCTTATTCTGTGCAAAATTTATACATGATTATTTTGCATAGAAACGAGCATTTTCTGCACAGAAAACATTCCTGCTAAAAAAATATTATATTCTATACATAAAATACCATTTTCTGCACAAAACAACCACATGTGAAGTTTGCCCAGAAATGACCTAAGTTGTGATTAGGTTTTTAAAAATATGCAATTTTTGAAGATTTTATAGCAATGGGAAGCAAATTGGTAAAATTACCTGTTACTTCTTTTGAGAAGGAAATTAGTGAAGAATTACATCCCTACCTTATACTTAATAGAATGCAGCACTAGATGGCCCTTGATCAGATCCCACAGAGTAATTTTTGCCTCGAAAAGCTGCTCCCACAAAACTCTGAAACTGCAAGTTTCAGCTTTTCTGATTTCCAAGATCAGGTTTATGATTGAGAAGGTGGTCGGAAGGGCAGACAGGAAGCTAATGTCTGCCACCTATCCTTTGAAACTGCTTCCATATGAAAACCAAGATGGTTTTGTTTGTTTGTTGGTAACTCAGGAAAACTTAAAGAAAAGTTAGGAGGCATGGTAAGGAAGGAGATTCTGACCATATACCATTTCTGGAAGTGGAACAGGCCATGCTGGTTTGGGATGATGGGCGTCCAACACATCTGGAAGGCACCCAGTTGGGAAAGATTACTTGCTGCTCATCCCTTCTTTCCCCTCTCCTTCTGCCCACCCATGGGAGGAACAGTTTCCATTGAACAGAATTGAGAACTATTGTTTAAATCAAATCTGGTTGGCCTTTGATTTGCACAGTGTGTATCATTTTGCATAATTTATTTTATTTGTGAGCCTGCAAAACTGACTTTTCTTGCTTATGGAATTGTTGCCTTTGGGTTTTAATATGCAATGGATCACAAATTAATGCCCTTACGGGCAGTTCATCCCTCTTCTGCTCCATTTGCTCTTCTGTGGAGCCCATGTTAAATGATGAGGAGAGACACATCCTGGAAACCAGAGGGTCAGGAGGTACTGAATACATTGCACTGAAAGAAGAGTGTTTTCCAGAATTTGGCCAGATGGGGCTTCAGCTTTTACTCCTTTCTAGATTCCTGATATCGACACGTTGAGTTTGCTGCAGCTGTGGCATTAGCAGTTTTTGTAAAGAGAGAAGGGGAACAGATTTTTACAAGCCTGGAGTAAAATAATAACAATACAGGATTCAAATAATGAAAAGGGATTCTGAGTTTCTGGTTGTGGTTGAATGCCACTGCCACTAGCAATATAAAGTAACTTTCTCCATTTAGCCTTCTGGCTACATCAAAGTGACAGT
>CM034703.1:170812896-170856815 GCA_020142125.1 Phrynosoma platyrhinos
CAAAATATAAAGCATTGTGTCCTGTTCTGAGAGGTGTCCAGAAATTGGCTCCTTCCCTTACCCCTATTGCTCACCCCTGTTTTAAATAAATCATTGATAACCTTACAACTGTAAAGTGGATTTTAGGTTATTAGGCAGAAGAAGAATCTCTCAGTAGATCATGCCTCAAGGGAGTAGCTTAAATTTTATGCTGTTGGAACCTCCAGTGTTGGAAAGTGTACCTCCATCCATAGTACAGATGTGTCCAAAAAACAGGGAGTGTTATACAACAGATTTCTGTTGAACAGGAAAGGCAACAGTGTCTCCAGAAAGAGCCAGATTAGAGAGAACTTGATAAGAGAGGTTTTTTTTAAAAAAGTCATGTCTTTCCTGTGACCTTCCTTTAGAAGCTCATTTGTTTAGAAGCAAAATATATGAAAAATAATTTTTGTCTCTTATTTAAAAATCTGTAAGAAATTGTAGAGGAATTATTTTACTCTTAGCTTCTTAACCCTGACAATTATTTCCAGTATTAAATCAGTATTTCTCCCTTCACATCTCCTTATCAATCTGATCTTCTGTGTCTTCACTTGCCTCCTAATATTATATTGGTGGAGCCTAAAGCTCTGCCAGCATTATTGCTCTGGCTTCCTGATTGCCTGGCTGTGCCATGCTGGTTGGTGGCACTGAAGTCCAACTCACAGCTGGTTCCAAGACAGAGGGACAGGGAGGTGCTCTGGTACTTTCTTGCTGCACTTGGGCAGCTGAAAGAAAGAAAGAAAGAAAGAAAGAAAGAAAGAAAGAAAGAAAGAAAGAAAGATGAGCCATTGTCCTTTCAGACTTCCAGCATTACATTGTATGTGTTGTGCTGGAGGTCTGGTGCAGACAGAGCTATCCCTTTTTCTCAGCTGGCCAGCTGAGGTAGAACAGTCCTTGTTCATCTCCCCAGTTGTAAGGAGAGTATGTACCCCGGTGCCATCATCACTGGGGAGGTAATGGGTGCTTCCTTCCCATTAGCACATCAAAACGCATACAGTTCCTTCTTTGGAGGTCTTTAAACAGAGGCTGGATGGCCATCTGTTGGGGATGCTTTGATTTTGAGTTCCTGCATGGCAGAATGGGTTGGACTGGATGGCCCTTGTGGTATCTTCCAACATGATTCTATGATTCTATGAGTGGTATATTTAAGGTCTGCTCTTGAGGACCTTACAGTCATTTCCAACTCATGGCAACCCTAAAGTGATCCTATCATAGGGTTTTCTGGAGCTAAGAGTTTGTTATTCACCAAGGTCATCCAGTGGGTTTCCATGGCCAAGCAGGGAATCAGATCCTGCTCTCTAGAGTTGTAGTCTGATGCTCAAACCACCACACCAGGCTGGGTCATACTAGTATAATTTTAATAGGACCCTGCCCAGTGAATTTTTATTCGTAACATTTTTAATCATGTTGTGAGCTGCCTTGCCTTGCAGTTCTGGGAGAAAGTCAGAAGGTTGAGTAAATGATACAGAGCTGGAATGCAGAAAATGTATGGCTGGGGAGACAAAAGATCTGTGGTTTAGAAAACTCATGTGCTTGCATATGCATGCGCGCATATCTTCCCCAATATTTTCTCTGCTAAATTCTGCCATGGTGGAGAAATACTAAAGAGGAAGCTGATGCTGAATGGAAGGGAGGGGAGCACCGCTTACTTCCTGTTCTCTTATCTCCTCCGTGGGAAAACCCTCTTCAGCAAAGCTCAGCCTCTATTCTAAACGCTTTGCTTCTCTAGATGCAGCTACATAAGTACCAGCAGAAGTGATGATTTCAGCTGCAGCTGAAGCCTACTCTTTGATAACTGAGAAAGTGAGAGAGAAAGGCCACACATTTTTCTCCATTTCTAGGGAGGAAAGTCTCTGTCTCTTCCTTTGTTGCAGTCAGTGCAGTCAGAGCCAATCCCCTGGCCTTGGGGGATGTCGGATCACATAGGAGGCTGCTTTGGTGTACTGCTGTGTACTTTCTGTACCAGCCTTCCTTTGTCGGTGCCCTCTAAATCCTTGAACTTTAGATCCCATGATTCCCACCATTGGTCACCATTAGCTAGAGCTGGTGGAAGTTGCAGCCCCGGAACATCTTGTGGGCACTACCTTGGAAGGTTGTTTGTATAGCTTGGCAGTGGCTTTCCAAACATTTCAGAAAAGCCTTTTTGTCCTGCTTTATGCTGATACAGATTGAGTCTCCCTTATCTGGAATTATGAAATCTGAAATATTTCAGAATGCAATATTGTCCACATTGGTGGTGGAAGCAGTGACACCTTTGCTTTCTGATGATTCAATGTACACAAACTTTGTTTAATGCACAAAAATATTAAAAATATTGTTTATTACCTTCAGGCTATGTGTATGTGAAACATAAATGAATTTCATGTTTAGATTTGGGTCTCATTTCCAAGATCTCTCATTATGTACAGTATATGCAAATATTCCAAAATCCCCCAAACTCTGAAATCAAAAACACTTCTGATCCCTAGCATTTCAGATAAGGGAGACTCAACATATACTGTTAATTGAAATTGGGATCTTTCACTAGCAACGCATGTGCTCATCTGCTGAGATGTAGCCTTGGTACCCTTGAAGTATCCACCTGTGTGGCACGCATGGTATCCTGCTTATATCTATAGTATATGGCAGCAGCAGAGGAGATGGTAGATCCAGGGAGAAGAACTGGGGCATGGAGAGCTGTGTCCATCTCTTTTGCTGCACCAGGGGATGTCAAACAAAACATAGGCTTCAGGCTGTGAGCTGGTAAATATAGCTGACCCTTTGTTGCAACTCTAGGCCTCAAAGAATAGGAAGGGATGCTGCCAGTCTCTTTTGGACTTGCAGCATGAACCTTGGGTAGTTACTAATGAAACTTTTCATGCACATTTCTCTTCCCACCTCTGCAAATAATTAGGATTATTAAGTAGAAAAGTTATTTATTACTTGATTTTACAGCATGGTGATGAGTATTCCTTGCCTCAGAAAACCCAATGAAATTCATGGGGTCACCATAAGTCAACAGGTGACTTGAAGGCACAAACACACACACACAGAGTAAAGAGTCAAAACATGCTTAACAGCCTACAAAAACAGAAAAAGGGCACCAGTATAAAAACAAGGACTACTGCTATTAGACAGATTAATCAGATACCAGAGGTGTGATTTGTACCCTTTTCTAAATTTCAGTAATGAAGAGAGGAGAAATTGCGAATGGCAGGGAAAGATATGATTCCAAAGTTTTAATTTTGCTATGGATGTAACTTCCATGTTTTTTCTGATTCCTTCTTGTTTGGTTGTCGTCGTCGTCATCATCATCATCATCATCATCATCATCATCATAATTTCCTTTTAATCTCTACTAACAGGTAGGCAGAGCATGGATTTTAGTCCACATGTAGACTTGCAGCCAGTTTCTAGTGAGCCAGCTAGTAGGGCTGATTGATTGCTGGAATTCTTTCAAAGAATGTTGGGTGAGGTAGAATCTAATCTGGCCATGTACTTCTTATGCTCCTACTCTTACATAAAGGTTCACATCTGTCCTAGTCAACATGGTTGTTTGTCATAGATGAGTTGCAGTCCTTCTGGAGGGCCAGAATTTATCCAACCTTGTCATAAGCAAAACTGCAATGGGCTCTGCACATTGTCACATGAAAAGACTTTTGCCTATGCTGCGGGGACTTCTCCTTCCCTTCTTCTCACTGCACTCCTCCAGAATAAATTTTGGGGGATGTCAGGACTTTTTGATTGCTGGGGAAGATAATTATGTCGTCTGGTTTCTGTGTGTCCCCTGAGCTTAGCTGAAGTGCAGTCCATACAGTTGATGTGGTGAGATGGATGCAGGTGGATTTTCCCAGCAATATCTTGTTCTGAGCTGCTTCTGTGGCAATGTGGTGTGGCTGGGTTTTGAATGGACAACTAAGACAGATTTTGATAAAAGATCTGGGGCCCATTCACACTACAGAATTAGTGTGCTTTTATTCCACTTTAACTGCCCTGACAATATTCTGTGGAATCCTATGATTTGTAGTTTATAGGGAGTGGTATTTAGGATCCTCAGTCAGGGAACTCTTATCATCCCTCTGATCAAACTACAAATCCCAGGATTCCATAAGATGGAACCATAACAATTGAAGTGGAATAATAGCACTATAATTCTGTAGTACGAATGGCTCCCAGCTTCTTCTGGTACAGATTAAAATGGCTAGAACTGATTTGGTGCAGTGGATCAACACAGCTGCTGATGACTCTCCTTGAAGATGTGTGGCTCCAGGGCCGTTATAGTAATGAGTACCTGTACCTCAAAAATTACCACTATGCTACTGCTGTGCAGTATTTGTTTTACCAAGGGTACCTTATTCCTTTGGATCACCATAGTCAGGATTAATTGTCACAGATTATTTAAGGCATACTTGTTAGATACTCCAATTAAGAATACTTGCTTTGTGAAGATAGGACATGCCAGTCAATTCCAGGGGTTTTCTTATAATTCAGTATTTTGTTTTAATATGAAAACTTGTTTAACTGCTTTTTAATTGGTCTCTGTCACACTGTTCTTATGTTCTTCTCTCTCACTGAAAGCTAATACAAGGCACTCTTCTGTAGTACAGTACATGATACCAAGGAATTAACTGGCTAGCTTTAGCTGAATTTTGTTTTAACTTTTGTTGTAAACTGCCTTGGATCCTGTAATGACAGAAAGGTGTTGGTGTTGGTGTGTGCCTTCAAGTCATTTCTGACTTATGGTGGCCCTAAGGCTACCCTATCATGAGGTTTTCTTGGTAGAGTTTGTTCAGAGGGGGTCTGCCCTTACCTTCTACTGTGGCTGAAAGAGTGTGACTTGCCCAAAATGACCCAGTGGGTTTCCATGGCTGAGTGGGGATTCAAAACCTGGTTTCCCAGTGTCCTAGTCTAATACTCAAATCTGGCTAATGGCAGAAAGGTGGGATATAAAAATAAATGAGTAAATACATATATACATAATACATAAACAAGGGTTTTGTTGTGCTGCTCTTATGCCAGTACAAGATGCTCTCTTGTTATGGGGTTTATAATGTGAAAGAACTAAATTGCTTGCCTTGCTAGGGTACATAATGTCAAAGAACTGAATAGCGTGCCTTGGCCTCCATTCAGATCCTTGCCTCATTTGTCCGCTTGGGACAGAAACTATGTTTGAACTATGAAGAACTTGTGTAGCTGAGGAGGTGTCCCCATTGAAACCTGCCTAACAACTGAAGTGGGAAGCCCTGCCTTGATACATGTGTGTTCAGAGTACACTCAGTATTTGATTGAAGGTTTTATTTGTATCAGAACCAGAGCTCTGGGTGTATATATGTAGGAACACTAGAAATCTCTGAGACAAGAATTAAATCAGACTGGAAGGGAGCATAGTGAGGTTTCCAAATGTTGCTCGCATAGTAGCCCTAGCCAGTCTCATAACCAGTGGTAAATAGGTTTGGGGACTGCTATCCAACAACTGGAGGGATGCACATTTTCCACCCATAAACAATGTAAACCTGATTAGTAGGGATGGTTGGATCAGGTCAAAAGTAAAATCTAGGGAACTTGGTTCATCAGTTACCTTCATCAGGTGGTTTGGATGGTGCTGTAGATTAGTTCTGCCCAAGCCATCTGGTGTGAGCGTCTGGCAGTTCTTTCCCCCCAGTGTGTCAGAGAGTGCTATAATATTTTTGTCCATTCACGACAATTGCTTCATTCTTTCCTGCAAGCTCTCCAGGAATTGGCTCCTGCTGGCTCAAGGACCAGCATCTTTCTGTGGATCACCACTTTGAGTAGCCCTACTCAAGGTCTTAAGACACATCAGAAGGAAAACAAACAAAATGTATTTTCTTTAGCGCAGGTGAGAATTATGTGCCCTCAAGATGAAGTTGGACTGCAACTTCCAGCTTTCCTTTCCACTGGCTATGCTGACTATGGCTCTTGGGAGTTTGCAGTCCAACAACACCTGCAGGAACTGGTTTTGGAGGGGAAACAGATGAGCAGAAACAAGGTAGAAGTTTATACCAAATTATGAATGACTTCAGAGAGAAATTGATTGGCAGTGAGTTCAAGAGAAAAGGAAGCATTTTGTCACATGCTAGATAGGTAAATTTGAAATGTATTACCTTGAGTACTGTAATGTCTGTTTGGCCTGAATATCTGAAAGGCAACAGATCCTTTCTGATCTTGGAAGTTAAGTAGGGTCAGCCCTGGTTAGTACTTGGATGGGAAACTGTCAGCAAATACTAGATGCCTTAGGCTATATTTTAGAGGAAGCAATTGGCAAAACCACCTCTGAGTATTCCTTTCCTAAGAAAACCCTATGAAATTCATGGGGTTGCTATCAATTGACAGATGACTTGAAAGCATACGCATGCACACACACACACACACACACACACACACACACACACACACACACACACAGAGAGAGAGTAATATTTATGAGCACCAAAGGCTTAAAATATAAGATTAGTCAAATTAGGAAGGTGTATCCATTAGTCACTGCTGACCATAGCTAATAATGGAAATTCCTTGTGCTAGTGCATTATATCTCTGACTGCCACATGCTGGTAACTGTTTTTGATGCCCCTAATGCCATACAAGATGCCCTTGAAATGGTCTGGACTACAGCTCCATTCTGGTCATTGGCCATGTTGGCTAGGGCTTCTGGGACATGTGTCTAAAATACCTGGAGAGCTTCACATGCTGCAGAGACATTTTGCTGGCCATTGCTGAAGACAAGATACTGGACTAGAGGAGCCACAGGCTGTTCTTCAGCTCCCTTTTATGGTGATAGTGGAAGGGATATGGGGAGATAGCAGAAACAGCTTGGGCAGCTGTAACTTGCAGAATTAGCAAAACCATGTACATTTCTATACTGCTTATCAGTGAAATTAGCACACTATGCAGTTTACAATCTGTAAGCTAATTGCCCCCAACAATTTTTGAGTTCCTGCACGGCAGGGGGTTGGACTGGATGGTCCTTGTGGTCTCTTCCAACTCTGTGACTCTATGATTTTAACAAGCTGGGTACTCATTTTACCGACCTACGAAAGGATGGAAGCCTGAGTCAACCTTGAAGCCCCTGGGATCGAACTCACAACTTTGTGGCTGCAGTACCGGCATTTAACCACTGTGTCACCAGGGCTCCAGACTCGGAGGATTCTTGATTCTGGATGCTCAAAGAATAACTTTTCCAAGCTCTGAACAGGAACATGAGCACATCTGTGGGCTGGAATGCATGACCAGGAATGTGGACAGACTGAGGTATGGATTAGTTAATCAGGAACTGAGAAGCAAGCTGAGTGGCTCAGGACAGAAACATTTATGTCACCCAGCCTCTGCACAGGGTCAGATATGGGAAGGCCTTCTTCATCCACTGCAGAAAACTCTGAATCATCTCAGCTCAAAGGCACCTTCCTCAAGGACTTTCGTCTTCAGCCAGAGTGCTGTTCAAAAAGGTAGGGCACAAGTGTGCACAACCTGTTCTGCCATGAGTGTTTGTTTAGCAGCTTTTAGGCTTGGCCTTTGAATGAGCGTTGTACCCTCCAGACTTTGCTAAGTAGGACTGAAATGAGGAGTCAGGACCAAGGTATGCGAGTGTATCAGCTGCACCACACCCTGATGGCATCACCGTTGAAGCATCTTGTGAGAGCCTGTATGATGTCACTTGCTGTTTCCTCTGTAAGCCAGGATCTTGCTCTGGGATTTTTTTTTCTTTTTTCGTTCTTCTCCTTCCTCCACACTCTCCCAGAAACAGTCAGAGGCTGTTTTGTGAGATTGTAGGTCGTTGTCCGTCTGGGTGTGACTCATCAGAGTGTCATCTCAGGGAGTGATTTCGCAAAGCAACTTTCATCCTGGCGTGGGAGCTGTGATTCATGTTTTCATTTTCTTTTCTGTTTTTTTAAGTTGGCATAAACTTATATAACTGAAACGATGATAATTTCTTAAAGTCAGAGAGGATTGCGAAGATTGTGGAGTAGGTGCAACATAGTGGCTAGAAAAAAGAGGCTCTGAATCAGGCTTCTCCAAGTCCTGCCCACTTAACGGTGGTGAAGAGAGAAACCTCCACTGTTGTCTCCAGTCAGCGATGGAGATTACTGCAGAGGGGATTTCCCTTGCATGCCACTTCTCATCTCACTTGTAACAATAAGCACCTTGCAGAGTTGTCTGTGTGTTCACTTAGTGCTTAGGTGGCTTCTGGAAGCACCAGCTTTTTCTTTTGGCAGACTTAATGGCCCTAGAAGTTTCTTGCAACTCTGTGATTCTATGATTCTTCTCCTCCTGCGCAAGGAATAGTTGACAAATTCCATATTTCCCAGCTGGTTCTTTACTTTAAACTTAGTTCTCTTGAATTTTTGAAAAAGTGCTGCTTACTTTATTATCACACTACACTTATAGTGCTATTATTTCACTTTTATTGCTATGGTTGCCTCCTGTGAAATTCTGGGGTTTGTAGTTTAGTGAGGCCTAAGAGCTCATGGCTGAGAATTCTGACCCGCTCTCCCTAAACTGCAAATCCCAGGATTCCACAGGATCCAGACTTAGCAGTAAAAGTGTAATAATAGTGCTATAACAATGTAGTACGGTATTGTGTCTCTTGGAGTTGAGTAATTACAAGAATTAGAACACAAAATTCAAACCACTGCAAAAGCAGATAGCTATAGGAGTCGTTCTTCAGTTTTTTGTTCTTGATTAGGGTCGGATAGATGAGTTAGTTCTGAGGCTAAAAGATGTAAAAACCAACAAAATTAGTGGCAGCTTTGAAGGGATTGGTTGTTTTTGCATCCAGGTGGCTCTCTTGTTTTGCACATTGGACATAAAGTTTTCATCATCTGTTCCAGGAAACTGAATTCTGAAGTTGTTAACTGCGGTACTTTTGCTAGGATCCACATAGGAAATGGCAAGCTAAAGAATGGAAGAGGGTAAAGAGATGAGGTTATAGGAGACTGAGAAAAGAAAAACAAGAAGGGGCTTTTTTTTTTTTTGGTGGGGTGGAAGAAGAATGGGGTTTTCCAAAAATCCATGCAATTTCCCCCTTCTCTCCTAAGCTGGGACAAGAACAAAGCAGGGTGGAGTGAAATCAAAGAAGGCATTTTCAGTTTCATTCTGTAATGATTTTACTGTAGGCTTTTAATTTAAATTTAAATAGCAACTTATCATAAACATAATAGTCATTTCCCTCTTTTTAACAGAAATGCAATTAAATTTGACTTTTTTATAGTTTAGTAATGATTAACTGAACAGATTAACTGTTTTCTACTAACTTTCCTATCTGTTGATATTATCAGTGGTTAAGCAAATGATTTGAACTGTAGCTTGTCCAGTTGGTTTTTTTTTATTTATTAAAAGGTACTAGGGATTTGGTTCTTTGCTATCCAGCATGAGCGTTCCACATTTCTAATCTATTTCTGTACAGGTTTTCAAACCATTATGGTGTGTGTGTGTGTACCCTCCCAGCTCTGGCCACATTTTTAAAATTTCATCATGCTCGTAAAACTATCTTAGCATGTACAAATTATGTTTGGGATGGTGCGATTATCAATGTCTTGCAAAAGGTGACAACGGGCCTAACTCATTGTGATGGTAACACAATCTGTGTCTTGAAAAGGAAGAGTTGTTAAAGAGAATGGTTGGGCAACCATTATAAGTGTAGGGGATGCTTTGTTTCAGAAGCTGAATGGGACTTGGGGATTCAGCCAAAGGCTTCATGGGGTGAAAGGTTCAATTTGAGAGTGAAAAGATCGGAAACATTAATGAAATATGTCTTTTAGGACACATTATTGTTTTCACTCTGCCTTGTTTGTGCTTGCTCTTGCAACAATCTACCAAACATTCATTTCAGAGAAGGTAAATTAAGACTGTTTCTTGCATCTAAGGCCATGTTTCCGTAGGCTAAAACAGTTACATTGGTGGATAGAAGAAACAGGGCTTCCATAGTTGTGGTCCCTCCATTGTGGAATTTCCTCCCTTCTGCTGTGTACCTTACACTTTTGATGCAGACCTTTCAGAAAGCTTTCAAATTTCTAGAAACATGTTACTCATAGCCTACCTCTTGTTTACACATGACATAAGAAGAGTGGGATCAACTTCCTGCATATACGTCAATAAAGCCAAAACCATTTTGGGCTGCTCCGTGAACTGGAACTGTTTAGATGTATGTCAGATTGTACTGTAAAACTGCATGACTTTCACACATGTACAGCAAGAACCCTCAAAGGGGCTTTAAGTGGCACGTGTAGAAGTGCCTCTCACTTTTTATGTAGAAGGGGAGAGAATAAAAACAAGCTCCTATGGGTTAGTCCTTAGTTCCATTGTTTGAATTGGCTGGAACCTCAAAATCTCAGGTTGTCCTTAAATTTCCTTTGGCCAGAAGATAAGTGAACCATGGGTATGAAGAGGTTATTCTGAAACCTCAGGCTGCTTTTAGCTTTTTTTTCTGTGGAAGCATGTGATCCTGGGCACTGTAACTAAGAGAAGACTGGAATTGGGCTATTTTGTCTAATGCAGTTTGGCTTTACATTTTCAGCATGAAAATAAAAATAGACCTACTAGGTCAGAAAGTCCTACTGGGGAAAGACCTCTGCCTGAGGCCTCAAAGCGATGCTGCCAGATGGAGAGAAGGCAATACTGGGCTAGACAGACCAATAACCTAACTCAGTATAAGGCAGTTTTATTTATACAATCACTTCCAATATATCCCCAGTGTGTTGACAGGCACAGTGGGCCTCTCTTGTCTTTTTTCCTGCCTAGGACCATGCTTTGGACTCAGCTGTGGTTATACCTTAAATCTTTTCAGAAGAAGAGCAAACGGCCAACTGATCCAAAAGAGCATTCCCAGCTACTGTTTGGAAAGAGAGGAAGACATTGGATTGTGACCTCCAGACACACTTGGCAAGGGGTGGAAGAAGTGATGTGAAAAGAGTGGCAGTTCTGGCCTCTGCATGCTGTCTTCTTTGTGCTCAGTAGCCAATTCTGGATACTTGTGTATTTGGATCACTTTTAGAAAGGGGCTGGGGTCTCACAATTTAAGGATGAGGGTTATTATTTACATATTTGAGCCTTATGGTTGATCTATAAGGTATGCAGTTGAGAGTCAGAATAGTATAGCAGACAGACAATGACTCTGGAGACCAGGGTTCAAATTCCCGTTCAATCATGGAAACCAACTGGAAGACCTTGGGACAATCTCATTTCCTCGACTCAGACGAAGGCAATGGCAAACCTCCTCTGAACAATTGTGGCTCAGAAAACCCCATGATCGGGTTGCTTTCAGGTCCCCAGAAGTCAGAAAGGTCTTGAAGGCACAGAACAACAACAATGTGTTCTTGAGGGCATTGGTGCAAGTCCTCAGATCATTTCCAGTGTGCTGTTTGTTTAGATGCACTGCTTCTCTGCCCTTCAAAGAACTGTATGTTAGCCATACATGATTAAGTAATACAATGGAGAGATTGGTAAAGAGGATGAGAGCGCCAGGGTGATTCCAGTACAGGATTGTGTCATGTCTGGTCATTCCTGGTTTTAAGTGTATTCTGTAAATTCTTTTGTCATGTCCAGACAGTAGACTGTGGAAGCACAGTAAAGAAATAACTGTATTTAAGGTTGGGAAAGATCTGCCCCCCAAACACTGGCTGCCAGAAGGGAGCAACAGTGTGGTCTGAGAAGAGTGTTGGTCTGAGCCAGCATACAATAGCTCCTTATATCTTTTCCCCCATCCCCACCCATATTCCATGCAAACTTGTTTCTGGCTGGATGCGCTCTTTTGCGAGGTTACTTGCTCCGAACAGTTCATTCCCAGGGTTTGCAGATATTTACAATCATAGTTTGTTAGGGAATTTGGCATTTCTGCAGAATCTTGCTGTTTCGGCAGAAGATGCCTGAGGCTGCTGAATGTTATGTGCATCAGAAGCCAACAGCTGCTACCAGCTGGTGAAAAAACAAACCATCACAAAGACAGGGTAGGCATTAGGACCTGGGTAGCTGCCTCTGACTCAAGCCTTGGAGGCTCTGGATGTCTTTGTGGCTGGGGTTGAGCTGGAAGCAGCAGCAGCAGAAGGTTATGAATCACTTCCTCCTTCTATTTGCCAACACCCCCTGGCACAGGGTCTGCCCTCTTTTTACCTCCCCTGCCTTTAAAGACCTAGCAGTGCCCTCCCTAAGCAGCCCATCCACCTTCTCTTCCAGTAAACCCTGCCCCAAATCCCTTGAATTGTTCTTAACTGCAGTCAAGTCAATGAACTTATGAATTAGAGCAGGGGTAGGCAACCTAAGGCCTGGGGGCCGGATGTGCCCCCCCCGAGGCCTTTCGACCAGCCCCAGGCTAGTCCTGCCGCCGCTCCCGCTGCCCCCCGCCATGCTGATATTGATTATTGTTGTTATTACTTGTTCTAAATACCCTTAAGGCACCAGATAAATAAGTTCTTAAATAACCTAAAGACATAAGATCCTGTAAGATCTTGTAAGTTAAGCAGAGTCAGCCCTTGGTAGTACTTGGATGGGAGACCGCCCAAGAATACCAAGTGCTGTAGGTTATGTTTCAGAGAAAGGAACTGGCAAATCCACCTCTGAGTGTTTTTTGCCTAAGAAAACCCAGTAAAATTCACAGGGTCACCATAAGTCATCTTATCTTGTAAACTCAGGGCCGTGGCTTCCGTGATTGAGTCCATCCACTCGTACTGTGGGCTTCCTCTTTTCCTGCTGCTTTCTAACTTGCCAAGCATTATTGTCTTTTGTAGCAAGTCATGTCTTCTCATTATAATGCTCTAAATTAAGCTAAAATAATGAAATCTTAGCAGCCAGAGTACATACGGTAGGCTTTTGGTATCCACTGAGTTTTTGTTCCAGGCCCCCCTGTGGATACAAAAATCCATGGATGTTCAAGTCCCATTAAATAAAAAGGACAGTAAAATGGTGTCCCTCATATAAAATGGCAAGATCAAGCTTTGCTATTTGGAACATACATACACAGACACACACACAAGCTGTAGATGCTTGAATCCGTGGATAAAGAATCTGTGGATAAGGAAGGCCAACTGTACTTTTCAGAGCTTTCCAGACTCCTTTTTTAAAGCAGTGAATTCGCATTAGTCAGGTGTTGGGAAGAATCGGCATTGCCATTGAGGATGAAAATGTTACAATCTCCCTACTGCTCACGTTCAACATTTTGTCATGGAGGAAATAATCCCCCCTCCCCAAAGCAGGGACACACACATACTCTATTGGTGCTGTGCTTGTGTAAATAAGTATTTTATGTTTCAGCAATTCACTGTACCAGGACAGAGCAATAAAATTCTCAATAAGATGTTGACCATGGCAGACTACAACAACAAATTAAAATGTCACGCTGGCACAATGAACAACATTACTTTCTGGGAAATTCTAGCGGTGTTTTGCTGCTGCAGCAGCTTCCAAAGCGATGCAGTCACCTTCCTTGTGTCAAGCCTGTCATCTGAAAACAGGTTTCCTTTACAACTGTCCAGAACTGAAGTCTATCCAACATCAAGGGCAGTAACTTTTTTTTTTTGCTGCTGTACTTGTGAGTGCTACATACTGTGTGAGTGTTGTGGACACCTTATGGGATGGTTCCTATAACATCACTTGCATTGAAGGACATCTTTCTCCTGGCTATCTCTTTGCCCCCCCCACCCGTCTTTTTGTGAAGCATTTTTTTTTTTAGTAACACTTCAATGTCGGATTCATATAGCTATCTGTAAAGTCAGAAAGTCCACCAAGGCTACCAGGGTGACTAGGGACGTTTTCACACGGGGGTCCCTAAAGCCGGCTGGAGCTATTCCGGAACGGCTCCTGCCACTGATTCTGGAATGGCTCCGTTGGCGGCAGGCTAATTCCTTTTGCAACCCGGAATTACCTTTCTGGCGCTTTTGCCGGAGTTAGCGTTGGTTCTGCCGGAGTGACGCCGGACTTAGGGCTCCGTGCGTTTGAACACACAGAGCGAAAAGCCGGACTGATGCAGGGATGGCACCGGAAGGGGCGGGGTTTGCTGCCACGTGCGTGTGAACACAGGGAAAAGGAGCCGGAGTGGGGCCGGACGGAGGTAGGATTGCCTCCTCAAAAAGCCCCGTGTGAAAACGTCCTAGGTGTCATCACCTCAAAGGAGGACAAGGCAGTGCAAAATTTAGGACATTTAAGTAAAATATAGGGCATTACGAAATAAAAGCTAAAAACAAATATAAATATAAATTCATTCCATATGGTTTATTTACAGGTATATTACATACACTGGATTTTGTTATGTACTCAATTTATTTTTCTAATCAACATATCTCTGTTGAAATGTCTTGTTGGCTTGCAGTATACTTATAGAACTCAGAGCAATAGAGATGCTTAAAATTGGACTTTACCAGCAACAAACCCTTGATATGATCTCCATTTAAATTATTCCTTTCATTTATCCATTGTCCTGAAATTGAGGAAAAAACCCTTTCAACATTTGCATTGTGTCCTCAAGCAGTCCATTCACGAATATGTTTGCTGTGCTCTCTGATAAACAAACACACCCAAACCCTGGGGGCATGTCTTATCTGCTGCTGCTCCTAGGAAAAAAGAACTTTAGAAGGACCCATCCTATCCCTCTATTTGCGGCAAGGACAGGCTGCAAAGTAGGCACATTTCTCAAAGAGGAACAGCAAACATGGTGCTACTCAATAAGCTGCTTAGTCATGCTCAAAATGGAGGACATTTTGGAATTCTTCCTGGACAGAAAGTTGAAATGTAGGACATGTCCAGAATTCTGGAATCCAAAATTGCCTACATGGGTGGCTGAGATAGTGACACCTTTGCTTTCTGATGGTTCAGTGTACACAAACTTTGTTTCATGCACAAAATTATTAAAAATATTCTGTATTCCTTTATTCTTTACCTTTACATTTCCCTTTGTAATCTAGTATGCAAAAAGACATTTTCTAACTGTTTCCATTTATGACTTCAAATTTCTAAAACCCACAGGTTTCTCCCTTTTCGTCTCTCAGATTATAACTCATACATTTCCTGATTTTGACCAAAGAATGTAATCATAATCATTCCTCCTTTTTAATGACCATTTATGACCATTTCTTTTTACTGTAGTAATGATCTATTTCCACTCCTTTTCCCTTCAATATTTATACAAAATGAATTTATGATATTGAACAATACTGAACAAGACATATGAAATAAATCTCCATTATGTTTGTATAAATGTTTTAGTCGATGGATTTTGTATATAAAAATAAAGTTAAAAATATTACGTATAAAATTAATTTCAGGCTATGATTAAGAGTGGTCCCAAGCATTTCAGATAAGGGAGACTCTACCTGTATTTGAAAAAAGCAATGTGTGTTGTGACACTATAATTACTTACACAGGCATGATAGTGTTTCAGAGGTCTCAGTGATGCCTTTAGCACTTCTCCAGGTAGTAGCCTCTGACCAAAATTCATTGCCACTATGTGCATGTGACCAAATTTACCATACCCATTTCTTACATTAAACTATGGAGATTATCACACGTGGGAAAGGACATCCTTTTCCTGTCCTTTTGTCCGATTGCGTGAAATTCTATCAGATGACGTCGCACATCGCACTTATCCCGTCATTTTCCCATCAGTGAAGTGGAATTGTCTTGTCATTTTTCATTAATGGAAGTCTCTGTTATTCAAAAGTGAAAGGACAGTTCCATTTCGTTGACAGGATAATGACAGGATAAGTGTGATGTGTGTGTAAGTCTTTCACGTGATCGTGCAATAAGGACGGGATAAGGATGGGAGCAATCTGCTTTGCTCCCATCCTTTGTCTCTCCATCTGATAATCTATGTGTTTTCTCACTGTGGGCTCAGATCCCTTCTCTTCCTATTTAGCTCAGAAAATAAGCACACTCAGTGCTTGGAAAGCACATGGGTCACAATTTTGCAGATTTCACAGCACTTCTAAGCAAGTTCAGGGTCCAAACAGACAGACAGAACTGCACAACAAGCCTGTGAGGTTCACAAAAATAGGTTGGCCATTTTGTAACCAGAGCTATTAACCCAGTGCCCGTCATGGCAGTTTTATACCATCCTTGGGCCTGTTGGCTCCCCTCAGTCTGCACAGCAAAGTTGGATTCCTGTTTGTCACAGTGAAACATGCGATAAGACTGGGGAGGGAAGGGGTGGAAGGAGCCATGTTTACCCTTTTGCTAATTGTATTGTGAGATTTAAATTGTGTCCAGTTTCTGGGTTGCAAGTTGGCGTTTCTCCAGAATCCTTGGACAGATTTGTAAACCACAGGGATAGAAATCTCTCACAGTAACTTCTCTGCGTCTTCTGTTGCTGATGTAAGCCATTACTTCCCAACTGCCTATATTGCCATTTCAAACAAAACCATACACTCAATATTTGAACTGTGAGATTGAGAGGCTTCAATCTACTTTACCAGATGGAAGAGAAAAACTTGTAAACGTGGCTCACAATCCTGAAATAAATTAGGGGGCTAAGAGTAAGTGGTCAATAATAATTCTCTGACTTCTTGGCTTTTTAAACCCAATTGTATAATTTTGAAGACTTGACTTGAAGACCAGCTTACCACTCTCACATGTGTCAAGTAAGGCCTATGCTTTTTATGTGGTTTTTATTGGGGAAGTCAGAGGACTTGTTTGTGCCCAATGAGATGATGAGGTGAAAATGCAACTGCGATTGCCACAATCTGATGGCTGTGGGAAGCCTCCCATCTTCATTTCTTGAGCAGGTAGTGCTTCACAGGGAAAGCAGCACTGTTGTATAAACAATTGGACACACAATGAATGGAGCTGGATTGGCATCCACGTGGTTCTGACCTATAGGGCTTATCACCTGCCAAGCAAAATCAGAGCCACCAGCTATTTATTTGTTATTGTTGTTGTTGTTGTTAACCACCCTCGAGTAGATCTCAACTCATGGCTGCCCTGTGGATGAGACATCTCCAAGATTCCCTATCCACCACTACTATCCTTAGTTCTTGCATATTCATACGTATAGCCTCATTAATGGAATCCATCTATCTAGAGTGTGGTCTTCCTCTTTTTCTCTTTCCTTCCAAATTTCTTAGCATTATAATCTTTTCTAATGAGTTGTGTCTTCTCATGACATGACCAAAGTATGAGAGCCTCAGTTTAATAATGTTGGCATCCAGAGAGCTCTCAGTCCTGATCTGTTCTAGGACCCATTTTTTGTTTGGCTGTCCGTGGTATCCACAGCACTGTTCTCCAGCATCACATCTCAAATGAATTTATTTTCTTCTTATCCATTTTCTTAATTGTCCAGCTCTCACATCCATACATGGAAACGGGGAACACAATTGCTTGTATGATTCTGACTTTTATGCTTAGCTGTATGTCTTTGCTCTTTAGGACTTTTTCTAGTTCTAATATAGCTGCCCTCCCCATTCTTAAGTCTTCTTCTGATTTCTTCACTACAGTCCCCATTCTGATCAATATTTGATCCAAGGAAAAGGACTCTTACTATTTCTATTTCCTCATTGTCTAGGTTGAATTTTGTTTTCTTTATGTTCAATAGTAAGCCTGCTTTTCCATTTTCTTCCTTGACCTTCCTTAGTAGTTGCTGTAGGTCTGTGATGTTTTCTGTTAGTATTATGGTGCCATTTGCATATCTTAGATTGTTGATATTCCTTCCTCCTATTTTCACACCTCCCACTTCTGTGTCCAAACTTGCTTTTTGCATAAAATTTTCTGCATGCAGTTGGCCTCAGTATCCACAGACTTGCCATCCTTAGATTCAAACATCCACGGATGGCAAGCCTGCATTGTTCACAACTGAGGTGCATGCACATGGGGTGATGCCATTAGGGACAGCCCTCATTGTCTCATGGCAGCGCGTGCATATGACCGTGTTGCTATTGAGTCCTGTTGTCCCTAATGCAGCTGCACCACCACTGGGGACAATGGAGGGTGTCCCTAATGGTGGTGCGACCATGTGCATGCGCTGCTATTGGGAACAATTGAACCCGAGCATCCGCAGATTTTGGTATCTGGGGGGAGAGTGGTCCGAAACTGATCTCCGTGGATACTGAGGCCAGCTTTATAAGCTGAACAGATAGTGTAAAAGGATGCAGCTTTGTCTGACCCCTTTGCCAATCAGTAACCATTCTGTTTCTCCATGTTCTGTTCGGACAGTAGCCTCTTGTCCTGAGTAGAGATTCCTCATCAGGACTATTAGATGTGTTGCCACTCCCATGTCTTTAATGGTGTTCCATAGCTTTTCATGATCTATGAAAAGCCATTTATTATAGCTCACTAAATATATGATAAAGCAAGGGAGGGAGGAGCAGGCAAAATGTAGTTCTTGACTGCTGGGCTTCTGTTGGCTTAGAGATTCTTAATATGTAACACTATCAGCAAATAGGGATTAGGGTTGGGTGGGTGCGGATGTGCAATTTACAGTTTTTTTGGCAGGGAAACTCATGTCACTGGAGCACTTGTTCCATTTCCCACATTGTCACTGGATGAAGAGAACCAGTGTGGTCTAGTGGTTTGAAAGTTGGACTAGGACACTGGGAGATCAGGGTTCAATTCACTGCTCGGCCATGGAAACCCACTGGGTGACTTTGGGCAAGTCATGCTCACAACAGCAACAATACCATGGATAGAGACCATTTGGTCTTCTGGATACTTCCAGGCTGCAGCTGCCATCAGCCATAGCCAATAGTGAAGGATAAGGATAGTCCAATAACATCTGGAAGGCTACATGTCACCCACCCCTGGAAATATTTCTGACTAGCAGGCAAACTGGTCAATCAGTCAATCACTCTGTTTATATCCCAAAACACTATCTTGCTTGACAATGCAGGAAAAGAAGGTCTCGGGAAGGAAGACATGTTTTAAAAAGGTGACCATCCATCCTATCTAAATTCTGGGCAGCACATCAAGGTTCTTGTTCTAGGCTGTGTGGAGCGTTCATCAGGAGTGCTTCTTCAGGCAGGGTTGGACAACATGTGGCCCTCCAAATAGTGTTGGACTGCAACTATATCATCCCTCACTGTTGGCTGCATTGGGCTGGGTGTGTGGGAGTTGCAGCCCAACATCTGGAGGATCACAAGTTGCCCTCCTCCACATCAGGAGCTGGAGATGCACACATCTCGCCTCATTGCTGGTGTCAGCCTGTACCAAGTCATAGCCTCCGTTCTAGGGGTGGGGGACCTCTGACCCTTCATTGCATCCTCCTCACCACCCTCACCTTTGCAGTATTCACTTCAGCAGTGTATGCCCCTCCCATAGCAGAACTATGAAAAGGTTGGATTTGGTATCAGCTGTTTGTAGGAGCCTCAGTCTTTGGGGAACTGAACAGCGATTAAACTTGAACATAGCAACATTGTGTTCCACAATCCTGCTAGCAATCAACAAGATAAGTGTTTGCTAGTATTTCAGAACCTGACTAAGGTAGATAATGACTTCTCTTTCTACATTATAGACCCCTGTCCATGGTGACCAGTCCCCTCTCAAAGTGCAATCCATACAAGTATTTCCTGCACTCTTTATAAAATCTATGTTAAAAAGCAAATACATTTGTCCATGTTTCAAATCTGAACAGCAGAGACATTCGAGTATTCAGTTCTGCTTGTTGGTCTTAATTGCCTGCAGATGACCTCTTGCAAAGTTTAGCCTAGTTTTGCAGATAATGTTTCTTGCAAAGCATTTAGGCTTGAATTTGCAGTCTGTTCTTGCAGGGTTTACAGGTATAGTAGCTGCAAAATTGTTTAGAAAGGAAGGGTTGTATGATTAAACCAACCAGAAGAAGAGGAGGTACACTTGGAAACAATACTAATAAGACACAAAAGTGGTAGGGAGAGCAGATCTAGTCTAATGCCTACTTATAGTTTAGAGTTCAGCTATTCAGCAGGCATTTTAAATAACAATATATTTTCTGGCCTGCTTGGACATGCTAGGAGATGTAGTAACCATTTCCTACCATTTGTAACTCAGAAAATCCTTGAATAAGAATAAAATCCTGTTTAATCAATACTTCCCCAGAGGTTGTTGAGCTCAAACTTCCAGAATCCCTAACCATTGGCCATGCTAGCTGCAGGTTCTGGGTTTTGTAGTCCAACAACATATAGAGCCCAGACTTTGGGAAATACTAAGAAAATTCAAACAGATCAAACAGACAGTCCTTAGGAGTTTAGAGGTCCAGGAGGCCAACGATGAAGCCAGACAGATTATCAGCAGCTATTGCATGTGTGTCAACAACCAAGATAGATAATAAAAGAATTGCCTGTCTTTTACAGCCTAAAACTTACAAAACTTTGAATATGAGAATTCTAATTTTTGAAGAGTTAATGACGCCAGCTTGTATGCTTTATTTTCTTTTTAATATTGTACTACTTACTCCTCTGTCAGTGGAATACATATTTACATTGAAGAAATGGGGGAAAAGTGTGTAAATAAATAAATGACATTTAAAATCTGCCTTGAGGAGGAAGTCTAGATTTCTAGGAGAGAGAAAAAACAACCCTGCAAATGACATATTTTGCCTCTTAGGAAAAAATTTCCAGATGTTTATTTCAAAGGTTTTTAATGCTCATTTAGTGAGTGTCCTGTCATGAGTGGTAGCCGAATCAGGTTCCATTCTAGCAAACTGAGGATTGTTGTGGATCCAGAAAACTGGAAGGCCATGAACTAACTAGTCAGCAAAGTGACATTTTATAGGCCTTTATGGTCAGAGCTACGGTAGAGATCAAATGGAAATCCATTCCTTTTAAAGCTCTGCTAATATGGGAAAAGCAGCTGTTGGGGGGAGAAATCTGGATTGAGACCTTTTTAAAACAAAACAAAACAAAACAACAAAAATGTTCTTCCCTGTACTGTTTTTCCAATTAAAGCAGATCCTTCCTTGAAAATTTACTTCACTAAGAGCACATCCAGAGTGATTAAAAAGACCAGAACATTCCAACTTTTGTTCTTGTTTTTCCCCCTGATTTTATTTTTCAGATCCATACACATTTGTTTATCAAATAATATTTTCCATCAGCTCCCAGTATGATCAGGGAGTTTTTATACCAGCTCCCCAGACCAATTTAAAATAAGAAAGAACAAGAGCAAAATCTGGGACTTTTCAGTCAGGCTGGATGTATCCTAAAAAACACATATGTGCACCATTTTTTTTGCCCTAATGAGCAAATAATAGCTTGGAGGGTGGGTTGAATTTCCTTGGGAAAACAGCATGGGAGGGAAGGGTTAATCTTACGTTTTGATTGATCTCTTCCCCAAACAAAGCTGCTCTTTGCAAACAGAGATTAGAGATGAGTTCATGTATTGCTATTTTCACATATAGTTTGTCTCTAGGTGGGGAGGGGGAGAAATACAATATAGCAAGAGTCACAGCTTTGCAGTTGAACATTCATTGTGGTGGTGGTGGTGGTGTGCCTTCAAATTGTGACTGACTTATGGCAACCCTAAGGCCATAAACTCCTATCATGGGGTTTTCTTGGCAAGTTTCTTTAGAGGGGGTTTACTATGGCCATCCTCTGAGACTGAGAGAGTGTGACTTACTCATGGACACCCAGTGAGTTTACATGGCTGAGCCAGTATTTGAACCTTGGTCTCCATAGTCACAGTTCAAGGACTTGTTCATACAGTCAAAAGAGATGGGATAATAATGGGATAATACTGCAATACTCCCATCATCATGCGATTTGGTGAAGATTTTCAGATGACATCGCGTGATGTCTGAAAATCTTCACCAAATTGCGCGATAATGATAGGAGCATTGTGCTATTATCCCGTCTCTTTAGCCATATGAAAAAGTCCCAATACTCAATTGTTGAGCAGTTCCAATTATGCTTCAGCTGCTAGTCTTGTCCCTCCATTCCAGCTTCAGACAGGTTTTCCCATGCTGGGCTCTCCCATCCATCTGCTACTACTTCTGTTTGCCTTGATGTCAGAGCATGAAGGAGGCCTGTGGCTTTCCCCTTTTTCCAGTGGAGATCTTGGAAATATGAGATGGTGGTTTCTTTCATTCCAGCTGCCTCCAGACATGAGAGGAACACTGCTGGGTGAGACACCCCTAAAGCATTTCTTTTCCACCTTCTCATTGCCATGTCACCAGCTGCTATTGCTTCTCCTTTTCCTCCTCCTAGTACCACTTGCTTGGATGGCAGGCGGAGGATCAGTAGGCAAACTGGAACTGGGACTTATTGTCCTTTCTTTTTTTACCACTGTGAATACTGTGGTAAGCTCTTGCTCCTCTCTGAGCTCCAAATTGGGGGTGAGTGGACAGCGGCAGCAGCATCTGTGCTCTTGGCCTCATCATGGAGCAAAGACCACTTCTGCAGGACGTCTTGTTAGCTTTTCCTTGTTGGAGGAGGCAGTGGCAGCAGCAGTGGTGGCCAGATGAAATGGGGACAGGCAGAGCCAGAGGGAGAGAAGCAAGACAGCTGAGCAAGCATTTCATTTGGTAGTGTGCATGACTGTCAGTCCTGTTGTGTGCCGTGCATCTGAAGAGCCTTCTGTTACTTCTCTTTTATGATCATCTGCCTGGACTGTAAAATAGAGTTGGCCTCATCAGGCTACCATAGGGGGAGAATGCATTGAAGAGGGAGACCATTTTAAGGGAGGCATGTGGCTTCTCATCCTCATTCTGACCTCAGATAACAATGCAATGAAAGCATGGCTTTATATCCCTACTAGAGCCAAGATAGATTCTTGTGGAAGCTACCACGTATCTTTTTACTTAACAGTGGGCCTGCACTTGTTAATTGGAATAATGATTCCTTTCCTTTCCCTGGGTTTAATCTTTTGGTAAGGCAAATTCAGTTGAATGTACAGGTCAGGGACAATGTCTGAAGTGGGAGGTGCAATGGGCTTCAAAGGGACAATAATCCAAGGTGACCTTTACCGATTATGGCTTGATTATGGGTCCTATGGGCCAGAATGTGAATATAAATTGTTCTGAAATCTGGCTGTAAAGCAAGCTATAGATCTAAAGAAACTATATAAAGAACCACATCAGTGCAGAACATGTGGAAGCTGTCCTAGAAATGTGACTGGACTAAAAGGGGGCCAAGTCCCCCTGCCCTTTTCATGGGTTGCCTTGCCAGATCCATCTAGCAGAATAATGTCAAAAGCTTTCTCCTAACAACTATTGTTTCTTCTGCCTTGCAAATGGCTGACTGGATTAGTCAAGGAGGCTGAAGTAGTCATCTGGCAGGTTCATCCAGGCTGTGCAGGGCCATTGCCCAAGAATTGTCCTATTCCTCCAGTGTTCAAGGCAGTGTTGAATATACCTTAGTCTAAACAGTTGGAAGCTTACATATCAAAGGATATAGCCACACTGCAGAATTAAAGCAACACTTGACAACACTTTAGCTACCATGACTCTATCCTACACTATGCTGGGACTTGTAGTTAGCCAGTGTGGTGTAGTGGTTTGAGCATTGGACTGTGACTTTGCAGACCAGGGTTCAAATCCCGGCTCAGCCATGTAAACACAGGGTGATCTTGGGCAAGTCACACTCTCTCAGCCCCAGAGGATGGCAGTGGCAAATCCCCTCTGAAGAAACCTGCCAAGAAAACCCTGTGAGAGGTTCACTTTAGGATTGTCATAAGTTGGAAATGATCTGAAGGCACAAAACAACAAGAGGCACCAGAGCTCTGTGACAGACCAGGCTGAAGGCCTCGCCAAACTGCAAATCCCAGGATTCTGTAGGATAGAGTCATGGAGGTTAAAGTGGTATCAAGCTGCTTTAATTCTGCCGTGTGGCTACATCCAAAGTTGCCTTTATGAATAGTTCCCACCTCTTGAATTGCTAGTCTAGAGGTGATGGATGGGGGGGGGGTGTTTTTGCTGTGCTTGTAAGACTTGCCATCAATACTTTGTGAAGAGTAGTGCTCAGAGCTTAGTCCTCCAGCCATACCTTAAGATGACCCTCCGGTGGGCATAGAGGACTGTGGTTGGTGTATCAGTTTTAGTTCTGTTCTCAGATGTTCCTTGCATATGAGATAAAAATATAAACTGTGCAACCATATTATTTTTGAAGTTAATGAAGAGATTGGAGGGCAGATGTAGGAAGTACTTCAATTCGATACTGGTTAGGCCCCAGCTGGTGTTTGTGTTTTGTACAGCCTGTACAGATATGGCCTCATATGAGCAATGCAAAGGAATTTGGCCTCATATGAGCAATGCAAAGGAATTTCACTCTGCTTTAGGGAATGAACATAAAATGGCACCTCAGCTTGGATGGGGTTTTATATAGCCCCAATTTGGCTTTGTCTCAGCAAACAGCGGGGATCCCCACAAAAGAATTCATCCGGCTACTTGAGTTACCTGCCTGGAAAAGCAGAAAGAAAATGACAACTGAGAAGTGTATGGGAACATGTTCAAATCTCACTATAGAGGCACACTTTTATTTTCTGAATGTAAATTGGAAAATTATCCTCTCCTTCCCTCCAAGGAGCCTATCTGTTTGTTTCCATGTTGACTGTCTGTGCTTCCTTACTGGAAGAAGGTGAGCTTGCAACAGTAATTCAACCAAGGACACAACAGGCAGCCTCTTCTATTGATGGGTAATTCTGAGTAGTAAATCATGCATGGATTGAGTAGGCAGCATCCTCTGTGGGTGGGTACTTTGTGCTCCCAGGAGGCTTGTAAGTACTGTGTTTATTTATTTTCCGTGGCAAGCTAGCATGCCAGTGCTCAGTTTGGGAATTACTGGAGTAAACAGCCTGTATTCACTTGCCATCTCTGAGTGATTGTCTTTATTCATATTTGCTGAATGGATCCTTGAATATACTTGATGTGAAAATAGTCTTGTACTGGATCAGTTGCTTTTGATGTGAACAGGCATATTTTGAATGGAGAAAACTGAAAGGAATCAATGAGCGTGGCCCATAAACACAGGTCCTGGAGGGAGTAGCAGCTCTTTCATATTCCTTTCTTGCTGCCTCCAAGACTTATTAAGGTTGTTCTGTTAGGTCCAAGAGAAAGATGTGTAATAACTATGCTGCCTGTGTCAGAGGTTGGACAGCTTCAGGCATCTGCAATCTATTTTGCTGGTCGGTGTTTTTAGGGGTGCCCTCCAAAAAACACACACACACACCAAAGCTTACCATCTGGAGGCAGGTGCAGAATGGTGACATAAGCAAGCACACATCTGGGTAAGAACTAAGGAACATAGTGCCTCTGAGCATATGCTCTGCCCAAGAAGTTGCAATCCGCATAGGCCTAACACCAGCTCACAGGTCCGTCCCCACCAAAACCAGCTCCTGGATTTTCTCCAAGCATTCTTTCTGCCAACTTAAGCAACCTAATTCTGAGGGAAAGATGTTCAGTTGTTGCTAATATTAATTGGAAGTCAGAAGCCCTTGCTGATCTACAGGTAGATTTTGATCTATCTTTGGTCAATACTTGGCCTGCAGTATTGGAGACAAGGCTGGTTGCAGACATGAAGTGACAGATGCCTATGAAGAAGTTGTGGCTACATCCAGAGGGTCTGATCCAAGACATAAGTTAATACAGCAGTTTCAGAAATAAGAAATCATTGCCACCACACCATAGAAGCACTTCATAGTTTGGATAAGCCATTTCCTGGCCTGCAGGCACACACACATTTGGAAAGGCCCTTCAGGGAGAAGTTCCTACAAAAATACAATTTAATGTAACCGTGAGCTTATCAATCTTCACATAAATGTTTGCATCAAAGAAACCATTCATATTTTGATTTTATTTCACATGAAGCAAAAAACAAAGGTTATTGTTTATTTGTTCAGCATGACAAAAATAGTTTTGTGAGTGTAAATGTAGCCCTTGTGTCACCTGCTGGATATGACTGTGAATTATAACAATCCTGTAGTGTAGCTCATTCTGAATACTTCAGATCAGAAATCATAGCCCATTGATATTATACTTCCATTTCTTGGTAGGTTTGGGCTGAAGCTGGGAGAGAGGTTCTCACAGCTCTGAAATGTAGTTTAATGTTATTATACCTCCATTGCTAGATGTGTGTGGTTGGATTATGTGGAGAGAGAATAATTTTCTACAACTCTGCATTAATGCAGGATCAATATTGCAAGTTAGAGATATATCTGAGGATGGCTTGGATTCCCAGCCAAAGAGGCCCCAAACAAAGCATTCTCCAAATCTTGATCATCTTGTCCTTCAGATTTCCTCAAAGGCCAATCAGTGTTGTGAAGATGCTTCATGCTCCATTGCCTTGCATGCAGACAGGTTGTGCTCTTATATATTCAAAAACCTAACAATAATTACTTTTCTTTGCATATGACTGAGATCCAAGTCAAAGCAGGAATGCCTGTTTTTTGCTGCTATATTTGTGTGTGCGTGTGAAGTTTGTCAAGGTGAAGTGAGAGGGATACATATTCTGCTGCCCAGTCAAAAGAGGAGTAAAGTACTGTGCTGGATTTCTTTTATTATTCCCGTGAGCAGCTTTCTCTTCTACCTTGGAAGAGAAAAAAAATTATCGAGGTTATATTGAAAAAAGAAGATAAAGATCCCTGTCTCTCTGCCCCCTCCCCTTTATTTCTGTGAGATGGAGGCTTCTGGGTCAATGAGCTCAGCACCCAGCAGGTCCTTGGATAGAACCAGGAAGCAGGGGAATCCAGTGGATTTAGGTGGTGGTGATGGTGTGTTTTGTCAAACAATCAAATGCACATATTTCTCAACCCCCACCCATCAGTTGGCAAACCATAGAAATGTTCCTGCTGGTTTAGCAAATGAATTGAGTAAAGGCAGTTAAAATGAATTGCTCTCAGTGCAGCAGTGGTAGAAGAAGAAAGCACTTAAGGACTTTATCACACAAGGCTAAAAAGGGGAATTTTAACAGGATAAAAGCATATTTGGCTGGTACTTATCACACAATGTCGAGTCCGTCCTGCTGCTGCCTTGCATGCCATTCATTACTGTAGTTCACTTTTGACGGACAAAACCCATCAATAGGCTCTCAATTTCATTGCTATTCCATTTTTGCCTTTGTGCAATAGGTCCCTTCTGCTACAGTTCCACTTCTCAGGCAGTCAAATGGTGTGAGTGGGTGTGATAATGCTGCTCTTCCTCTCAAAGCGATTGCCAACAGTAGCTGGCTTTGGAAGGGGGTTGGCAGCCTGGATCACAGGGCTTCTGTATGAATGTGCACACAGCGGCCCCATGCTTTGAGAGGGGAGCAACAATCACCGCAGCCAACATCTTCCTGAAGCTGGCTGCTATATGCACATTCACATAATGGCCAGCTTCTGGCAGGCAGCCACAATCACTTGCTCCTACCCTTCCTCCCAGATGTTGGCATTTGGCAGTGCGGAAAACAGATCTTGCAACCATGGATCGCCAAAGTGCTTTCATGGGAAAAAGCGTGATAAGAAATGATGCCAAACCAGTATGCTTCCATTCTTAAAGCATAGTTGTAGCAGGACAGCAGGCTGGTGTGATAACGTCCTAAAAATTAACAAGTGTCAGTTATTTGCAGAGATGTGGTGATAGGGAATAATCTACCACAGGGCTTTACAATATACTAGATGGCCTATGAAGTTCTCTTGAAGCTTAGAATACCATTCATGGTTGTGAAATTCCAAGCTCATGGCAGTTGTGGTTTAGCAATTGTAAGGCTCTTCTCTGTTATGCTAGACTGCAAACCCTTTGAGAGAGGGACCAGACGTTTTTGTACATTCATCTTGAAAGTGCTGTATAAATCATATTAATAAAACATAGGAACGTGGCCTGAGATTTTCCTTATTTTTTAAAAAAAAATATTGTAATTTGCAAATTCATTTACAACAAACATAATAAAATTAAACAATCAAACAACATAACAGGTGAGATGCAGTCACATGTAAAAGTTGGTCAATAGAAGGCAGAGCAAAGAATAATGTTTGTCAGATTTCATAAAAAGGGTAAAGGTATTCCCCATTGACAAGGTTGTCAAGTCATGCCTGACTTTAGGGGGTGGTGCTCATCTCCGTTACTAAGCTGAAAGCCAGCGTTGTCAGAGACTACTCTATGATTATGTGGCCAGCATGACTGCACAGAACACTGTTTACTTTCTCACTGAAGTGATACCTATGTATCTACTTGCATTTGCATGCTTTCGAACTGCTAGGTTGGCAGAAGCTGAGACTAATGACAGGAGCTCATCCCATCATGAAGCACCTGGGCCTTGAACTGCCAACCTGCTGATCTTGCAATCAACAGAGTCAGTGTCTTAATCACTTGAGCCACTGCATCAGATTTCATAGTCCAGTATTATTAGAGAGTCTGTCCTTCCAAGAGGTATAAATCCCCTAAAGGCATCAGAGCCAATCTGATCTTGGAAGCAAAGCAGGCTCTGCTCTGGTTACTTACTTGAATGGGAGACCAGCTACAATTACCAGATGCTGTAGACCATATTTCAGAGGAAGGAATTTGCAAAACCACTTCTGAGTATTTGTTGCCTAAGAAAACCCTATAAATTTAATGGGATCGCTATAAGTCGGCAGATGGCCTGAAGTCACATACATACCCAATAGGCCAATTGATTAAGAATTGAGTGGGCAAAGAGGCTGCACTGTCTATGAAGAAAAACCAGTCCAGAACAAATTTTTCACTGGAAAAAGTACTTTAGCTGTTGTCCTATTATGTGATAATCTATCCAAGAAGAGTGAGCCCCAGATTTATGCCCGCCAATCAACCATAGATTAATAACCTCAATTCCCATTTTCAGTATCTTACAGGCATTCACCAAGCAAAATGTCATAACATCTTTGTGCTTTAAAGATTTATTGTCAATAAACCGAAAGATTAGTAAAAACCTCAACAATAAACTTTTTGCTTCCTGATGGCTTCAGTTTGATCCAGTACTTGAGACCCAAAGTTTTGAATGGCTGGACATTCTAATCACATACGTAAAAAGTTGTGTAATTAATTATGATCTCACTAACTTATCGGCACAGCATTTTTAACCATTCTGTGTAACCTAACAGGATGAGATAATCTTGAGATGTTTCCCTTCCCAATAATTCCTTTATTCTGAGATTCTAGAAGATATTAAGAGTTTTCGATTACCCAACAAAATGCTTTTAGGCAAGGGCTTCATTTCTCATTTCAGCATGTGTGTGAACATCTATCCACTTGATGTATAGAACAAGTTCAGAACAAGGCAGAAGTATAAATACTCCTGAAAGGAACACATCTAATTGGAAAGTATAGCAAAGTAATTATTACTGCCCACTATACCATCCATAAATGTTGAGCCCAGGTTGATTTTATGTCTGCTTGAAACCTTGAAAAGCAAAGATTAATAATGTGAGAACTGCTGCACAGAAAGTTTGGGGTTCTAGTACAAAAACATAAGAAGGCCTTTGTTGTGACAGACCAGATGTACAACTAGTTCACCATCCTGTTTTTTAAAGGAACAATTAAACGTTCCCAGAAAGTCCATGACCTGAGTATGTAGCAACCTTTCCTCTGTGGTTGTATCCCCCCACCCCTGAAACTGGTTCGGCATTGAAACTGGGCATATCAATGTCTAACCCTCACTTTAAGACATCTAGAAGCTATGACCAAAGGCTTGATGCCTCTGTTTTCCTCCAGAGATGGAGGAGAACTCTCTGCATGAACCTGTGTGATGCCTTTCAGCAGGTGCTGCTTCATGGTCTTCATATAACCATTAAAAGTAGAGTTTCCAGCATGGTAGCCATATTACGTCTGTTGCAGCATAAACAACAGAGTCCTGTGACACCTTAATTTCAGACGCCAGATTTTTTTAAAAAATAAAAACACATTGTGTAGGTTGTGATATATTTTTGACCCTAGTGAGAATTCTGTTTAGGATGAGGATTAAGGTTAGGTTAAGATTTAACAGTGAACCAGTGTGGTGTTGTGGTTTGAGCACTGGACTATATGACTCTGGAGACCAGAGTTCAAATCCCAGTTTGGCCATGGAAACCCACTGAGTGACCTTGGGCAAGTCACACTCTTTCAGCTTCAGCGGATGGCAGTAGCGAACCACCTCTGAGCAAATCCTGCCAGGAAAACCCCATGATATGTTCACCATAGGATCATCATAATTGGGAAACGACTTGAAGGTACACAACAACCACAAAGGGTTTAACATTTCCAAAGAGAATTCCATAATTCCCTCTCCCCTTTTTCGCAACAGAAATTTCTATTACCCACAAATAGAGCCAAGTTACTGATAACCAGATCATATCCCTTTTGCCTCATAGCATCATGATTAAGTGAAAAACAGCATTGGCATTTTTTGTCCTACTGCTTTACAATGGCTGGGATCAAAAAAAGCACACTACTGTTAAAATGGAACAGAACTGCAGAGACCTTTTTTGTGTCCCTTGTTGTTTTTTAACTACTACATGGCTGAAATTTGGGGAGAATGTTTATAGTTGTGCAAGTGACAGTGTCACAGAATGTCTACATTATGGGCCTAGTTCTATGTGGATTCTACAACAAAATGTGATCTGGTGCATGATTATACATTTACAAAGTTGTTATAGCATAAGCTTTTATAGTAGTGATGGTGAACCTTTTAGAAATAGAGTGCCCAAACTGCAACCTAAAACCCAGTTATTTATTGCAAAGTGCCATGTCCCTCTGACTTTCTAGTAATGGACTCTGGCGAACTTTGTGCTGGGGCAATGGCACGTGTGCCCACAGAAAGGGCTCTGAGTGTCATCTCTGGCATGTGTGCTATAGGTTCACCACCATTGTTTTATAGACTATAGTTGACTTAATCAAGTCTGTCTGGGCTATAGTCTACACAACTTTGTGCTGTAATACATTTTAGTCTTGATGGGCCAGTGGACTCTGTTTTTCTTAAAGTTACAGAAGTCCTCTTTTGCTTTTACTCACTTTCTCTTGGTTAACTACAGTCAAGCATTAAAAAGAATTTTCTGATGGAAAGAACTGCGATAATAGAATAGCCTCTCATGGAAGTTGAAGGACTCTGGTTCATTTGAGTTATTTAAAGAGATTAATGGCTATGTCTCATGGTCCTTAAGCAGTGGTCTTCTGCATGCCAGAGGGCTGGACAACATAGCCTTTGTGGTCTCTTCCAGCTCTCTGGTTCTGTATTCTGTATTCTACTCAAGGTAAAATTTGATGAGTAAATCTTTCCCAGCAAGGATAAGGGGCATCTTAATAAACAATGGGAAGTAAATATGATTAACTTACACTAGATCCTTCCATTAATTTTCATCTCACTGAGAAATTATTCTGTCCAGTAACCACTAGTTCTGCTTCTGTAAGGTAAGTGAGTGATCCTATACACAACTCCACATGTAAAAAAGTTCCATTGAACTCAGGACATAGACACATACAGATTTGTACTGTAGGGCACTGCACATATTCTGGTAGGACACAATAGTATACCTGGACAGAGATAACTACAAATCTATTAATTTCACAGTTGGCCACATACTGTATATCCTCATGTATAAGTCTAGAAATTTTAGTTTAAAAAAAATGACCCACTCACCCCCCCAAAAAAATTTTAGTTGGTTTATCTATAGGTAAGTACTTTACCTTAAGTCTTATTTAAAAAGAAAGCATCTCCTAGTAAAAGGCAAGAGTGTAATCTGTCCTGGAAGCACTGACTCCCCTCAATTCTCTCATCCATGCAGCCTTTAGTGAGAGCACAAAGTTATGCCTGCTGGAAGTTTGTAAATTCTTTGGCATTGTTTTCCTTCACTTTAGATCCTTTGTTATATGCTTCCAAATTTTACCCTCGACTAATCCACGGGTCACATCAAAATCCATAATTTTGGCCCCAAATCCTGCCGTCGACTTGTACATGATGTTGACTTGTACATGACATTGACTTTTAGTTGAGTATATATTGTAGTCTCTAAGCAGATAATTCTGCAAAAGGTATATCCAAAGGTCTTGGATTATGCTGAGATTGTAGAAAGACTCTTTTTGTGATAGACAAATACATTTCAATTGTGGGTGGAGTGTTAATGAAAAATTGTGCAGTGTAGATCTGTTGCTCTTTATTTACCACAAGACTTTTTGTTATTTCTATCATTGTGTGTCCTTTTTAAGCAAATACATCATTGGGAAAATTGATTTAATTCAGTTATTTAAAACTTTACTTTTTCTTGTTCTTAGTGATTTTAGATCATGGTTGCTTGGATTTAAATCACTATGGAATTAATCCACCCTGTATTGTAGTGGTTGTACAGACTATGCAGACGTGAATGTGGCAATTAAAGTGATAAAGGTTCCTTTTCCTATCCTTTCAGTGTATGTTTAGAAATAATGAGGGAGTTGAATCAGTTTACACCCTGTAGTGAGAATATCATATAAAAGTGAATGGGAAGACGGTGCAATGGCTTTATATTTTGCACACACTGATGATTTGCAGAATAGAAACAGCTCTGCCTTTACTATTGTTTCCACTGGGTTTTCTCTTCAGTTGTACTCTTCTGCTGCTTTTCTGTCTGTTCCTACTTTGAAACCTCTTACAGTCCCAAATGTAGGCCCCTCTCAAGCAGTGAGTAGAGCCTGCTGAATAGCAGAGCAATTTTGCAATACGAAATACTCCACCCAGAACTGTCCCAGTGGGCAGGGCAGACTCAGTGACTTCAGCAGCACTTTGCAAATGAATGATGGGAATGGAGTGTCCCTGTGCACAGCCAAACATATGTGCCTCTCGTCTAGTCCCACACATGCCCTGGAGCAGAGAAATGATTTTTAAGCTCAACAATCCAGCGTTTGAGACTCTTTCCCCTCCTCCTGCAATCACAAGACCTTGCAGACTGCTTGAGGAATGGGACAGTGTTCTTTCTGAGAATCTCAGAAAGGGAGCTTTGGAAGTAGGCAGCAGGTTTTGAAAGTTACTCGCAAAGGGGACTAAGTTTTTCTCCACCCATGAAATAAGGTGAAATGGAAGAGATCAGTATGGATAAGGTTTCCAGCATGTGCTGTCCCATTTGCAGCTTGATCTGCAGACATGAGCAGATGACCATAGTTATTCTGATGCTGTCAAAAGTGTCACTTGCTTATGTCTGGAGATCAAGCTCTTGTAAAAGACACAGGAGCTTGTCCAGCCAGTTTTTGCCTGGCTACTTGGCAACTTTAAATACAGCTATACATTATTTTTATTCAAAGTACCACTCTCTTCTTAGGTTTTCTGGGATGTTTCAGCTTATTTGAAAAGCATTTTAATCCAAAGCAGAATTTGGAAGGTTATTTCAGGAAAGTGATTTCCCCTCAGTATTTGTTATAGTGCTTAAAAATGTGGTTTGTTGCTGTTAGTCATTACAATGTTTTAAAAAGTAACTAACTCTATGCATTGCCTTCCATATTACTTTTTTATTAACTGGAGGAGGATTTTAGGATTGATAAGAGATTGTCATAAAGCTTGAGAAATTCAAGTTAAAATATTTATAGTAGTAATTATAAAGCATTACTTATTACACCAATGGTTCCATTATGTCCTTTGGAAAGGAACTTCACTGCAACTTTGCTAACCAAACACAAAGCAACTTGTTACCAGTTTCTACATTACCTGCAAGTCATTATTTCCAAACTCTCTTCTAAAGGCTTACTGACATACCTTCATTTCATGGATTTACTGCTTTTATGGAACATTAGCTATCATAACTTTATCCAGGGCATCCTGCAAATGTTAGTTTGGTGTGCTGAGAATTTTCTTCATCGATCTTTAGTCCTCTTTCTTAGAACTGCAATTCCCAGGATTACCTGGCGATAGAGAACATACGGTTAGATTTACTTGTATTAACATCATTTTTGTTTCATTGACATGATAATGTTTCTAAAAGGTGGAACAGGGGAGTACTTGGCTTCTAAAATGAATTGTAGAAAAGGTCACCACAACGATCTAGGCAAACGAAAAGGAGCTGTACCACTCGGTGCTACTGATTATCCTTGCATTTTCCAACATGTGCCTGCAATAAGCTCAGGCAGCACTATCCTCCATGGCAATCGGCAGGAAGAATGAACATACTAGCTAGGGAAGCTACATTTCTGCCACTTGGATACTTAGAAAAGCTTCGTGGGGGAAAACAAGAACAGCACCTGAACACGTGAGCAATGGACATGCATTCACTGTGCAAAGAGAAGGACTGTCTAGAAAGACCCAGAGATGAGAATGTTCTAACCAAATTTGCTTGCTGGCTATGTGATTATGACATCAAAGGAGCCTCAACCAATGATAGTGAGGATGTTTTCCCTTCCTTTAGATGCTCTAAAGTGGCTGTGTTGGGGGGCGGGCGTCTGTTACTTTCACGGGTTAAGATCCTCTGGAAGGGTGGAACTTCTGATCATCCTGGATGAGGAAACCTCCTTACTTCTCCCCATCCGGGGATTGAAGGCAATTGACCAGGGGGCACTTTGGGTCAGGAAGGGTGTAGGAGAGTATTCTTGCCCTGAGCAGGGGAAAGACCCTGACATGCCCATTAGTCTAGGCAAACCTGATTTCACAAGCATATACTGAGTGTTTTCTTGCAACTGTATATTCTTCCAAGCAGAGGAGGAAGAAGGGAGGAAGTAGGGAGTGATTCTGGCATCCTTGTCCCAAGGACCTCATCTGATGCTGCCTGAAAGCGGATGCATAGCTTCAGAGAGCTTGGGCCAGAAGAAGACACCTACTACTCCTTTCCACAAGGCATTTTGCACATGTATCTCACAGTTGCAACTTGTTCCCTCACATCTAGTGTCTGGAGATCAAAGTCATAAGTTTGGGAGGAAAGGAAAGTAGGAACTGAGTGGATGTGATTCCACTGACCACAGTTTGCTTTTGCCTTGTGCTTCAAAGTTTTTTCCTTCTAGTAGTATTACAACATCATTTTTTTACTCTTTCCCACCATAGACTGAGTCTTCCCAGTTCACTGAGTTTTCTCTTTTTGCCCCGCAGCCTTATGTCTCAGTGGCCCAGCAGATGGCACCTCCGAGTCCCAGTGGCAGCAGCAACAACAACAGCAGCAGCAGCAGCAGCAGCGGGCCAGGCGGCGGAGGTGGCGGTGGGGACCAGCTGAGCAAAACAAACTTGTATATCCGGGGCCTGCATCCGGGTACCACAGACCAGGACCTTGTCAAGCTGTGCCAACCGTAAGTCTCTGGGACAAAGTGATGTCAAAGGGAGAGTTCCTGTTATGGTGGGAGTCAAAAGATTCAGGGATAAAGGAAATAATGTACTGCACATAACATCCATCTCCTTCCCCTGGCCTGAGTGAAAAAGGCTTTCCCAGGAAATGCTTTTCCCATTCGCTGTAATGGAGGATATAACATCCTATGATGCTTCAACAGCTGTGCACCCCAAAATGTATATAAACGAGAGCCAGCATGGCATAATAGTGTGAGTGTTGGCCTACAGCTCTGGAGACCAGGTTTGATTCCCCCTTTGGCCATGAAACTTACTCAGTGAGCTTGGGCAAGTCATATGCTCTCAGAATAAAGGGAGGGTAATGGCAAACTTCCTCTGAATAAATCTTGCCAAGAAACCCCATGATAGGTTTACCTTAGGGTCACCATAAGTTAGAAATGACTTTTGAAGGTACACAACAATAACATAGGCAGTATGATGTTTTCAGGACTTCTTCCTGGGCTGAGGTCAACAAGGGTTTACCAAATTTGATCTGGTAGGGCAAGGGTGGGCAACCTGTGGTCTTCCAGATGTTGCACTGTAAACCTCATTAGCCCTAACCATCAAAGCCAATGTAAACGATGTTGGGAGTTGTAGTCCAACAACTTCTGGATGGCCACAGTTTGTCCATCTTTGGAGCTAGCCTCATGGGGTCACTAGGGAGAGATTTTAGTAGAAGCAAAAGGAGATCCAGTTAGATAACTGCAATTTACAATCAATACATCAGTTAAGAGAAGTAGTCAAAGCTGCAGAGGGCCCTGAACCTAAAATCTGGTGATTGTCAGATGGGGAGTCTGCTACTGACCAGCCATAGTACAGAGATCAGCTGAATCAGTAAAGGACAAACTTGGTCCAGATCAGGCTTCCTCTCAGGCTGGGAGCAATTTGAGGATGTTGATTCTGCTTTTTCTTCTTCTTAACCTTTCATTTCATTTCTTTTATTTATTTAAAATCATAGACCAAAATATAAACTAGAATATAAAATAAAATTACACACTCTCTCTCTCTCTCACACACACACACACTGCTAAAATCCATATAACATAAAACTCATTATATTTATGATCGATAAATTTAAGATTCACTTTGTCCCACCCACCAATTTATCTAGAGCCAAGTTTGACAATGGATTGGTAGGGCTGGCCCTCAGCCTCTTGGCCCAGACGTTCCATGGAGAGAGATTAGAGCCGAGAGAAATACAAATCTTTGTATCTTTTTCCAAAGAGGCCCACACCATACTTATGCTCTAGTGCTGTGTATGTGGAGCTGGCAAAACAAGGTTTGAGTATGGAGTAGGAAGGAGAGCACATGCATAGAAAGGAAGGTGACTAGGAACACCCCTCCCCCCATCACTTTGACATTACAGGACGTCTTTGGACCCTCATGCAACTGCGTTACCTGTCATCACTGCTCTTAGTTATGTTGACCACCACAATAAAAGCTGTTCTGCGATCTTGTAGTGCCCCTACACCTCAGTCTAGGTGGTATCCTAGCCCGGAAGAGCAAGAAATGTTCCTTTGGCATTGATGTTGTGTATGATCCATGGAGGTGATGTGGAAATGATTGTACCTTACATAAGGGGTACTGAAAGAGAATGGTTTTGGAGGGAGAGGTTAATGGTCCAAAACACACTGCAAAAATAATCCAGTTTGAGACCACTTTAATTGTCCTGACTCAGTGCTAAGGAATCCTGGGATTTGTAGTTTCTCGTGGCGCCAGAGCTCTCTGATAGAGAAGGCTAAATGTCTCACAAAACTAGATTTCCTATTGAGCCAGGGCAGTTAAAGCGTTCTCAAAGGGGATTACTTCTGTAGTGTGTTTTGGACCAATATTTTAAGGGTCTGTACATGCCTGTGTATGGACACACACACACAGAAAGAGTCTATAATTTGCTATTTCCGAGAGTTTGGAGAAGTTACATTTTGGACTACATCTCTCAGAATGGCCCAGCAGTGGTGGCCAGAAGAGTTTCCTTTCCCAAGCTCTGGTATTTACATAGGGAAGGGAAGGCTTGTCTATTTTATGTTCCCTGCCTGCCAGGGTTTGCCCTATCCCAGCCCTTGTAGGAAGGAGTCTGGGGCAGGCTGTAGACTAGAGCTGAAAGCCAGGAGGCCAGGGAGGGTGGGCAGGCGAGGGGCTGTTCCTCTCTCACCTCAGCTCACCCCGGCCAGGAATGCTGGATCCTTCCCCAAAGCCACACTTGACACAAAACGGGCCTGCTTCAAAACCAGGAATCTGCCGGTCTGAGTGTGAGGGAAGGGATCCTGGACAAGAGTTGCGCAAACTGCTGCTAGCAGGGGGAAGATGTGGGGAGGAGAGGGAACAGGTCCAGAATGGAGTCCTGGCAGTGGCCGGGAGCTGGGAATGCTGGGTTGTTTCTGACTTTGTCTCTCTCTCTCTCTCTCTCTCTCTCTCTCAACAGTTGGGCTCAGTGCCCCTGGGGTGTCTCAGTTCCCACATCTGCAGAGCAGGAGTTCCCCCTCTTCCCCCACCATCCCTCAAGCCAGAGTTCACAGCATCGCATTCAGTGCTGTGATCTGTCCCACTCTGAAACTCTGCAGCTGGACTCCCTTGAGCCCGGGCTGGGAGGCGCCAGAACTTGGTTGTTCTTGGCGCCGGTCGGATTTCCTGGGCTTGTCCTTCCCCAGGCAGGAAATCCTGCTTGAGGTGAACAGGAAGCATGGGAGGTGGGGTTGGAGGATAGCTGGGATGGACTCTGAAGGGTTCAGTAGCTGGAGAGAGCGGCAGGACTGTCAGACTTATTTTGAAACATCAAACTAAGATCCAGTCATTTTATTCGTGCTGGGTGTTTGTAATGATTAAAGACATCCCTGTTTAATTCAGTAGAAATTACTTTGGAATAAGCGTGCATAGAATTTAGCTTCACCCTTACTTAATTTATAAAACCATACATGGACAGAGTGCTTACCTTCAGGAGAAAGAGCTAAGGAGTACAATAGCATGTTGGACAGAAGAGTTTGTTCTAGCAAACTAGTACCTCATAAGAACAATATTTAACTGTTCAAAGCATGATGGGATGACTAATACAACTTCAATCTACCATATCCAAAATGTTTGGGACCAGAAGTGTTTTGAATTTATTTATTTATTTATTTACTTATTGGGTTTTGGAATACCTATATTTGCATATATGTACATAATGAGATATCTCGGAGATGGGGCCCAGGTCTAAACACAAAATTCATTTATGTTTCATATACACCTTATACACATAGTTTGAAGGTAATTTTATACACAATTGTGAATAATTTTATGCATGAAACAAAGTTTGTTCACATTGAACCATCAGAAAGCCAAGGCATCATTATCTCAGCCACCTATGTGGACAATTTTGGTTTTTGCAGTATTTCAGATTTTAGAATTCCAGATAAGGGAGACTCACCTTGTATCCATTTACAGTAGTTTTAAGGTATGGAAGTCCTAAGATTTTAAATGTAGTAGTATAAATATAATTTTCATGCTTGCAATGTTTACATCTTTATATCTACAAACATCTCACTCCAAACTCATTCTATCATCTGAACTCTGCATTCTTCACTCCTGTAATTATATTGTGCAAAATCTGGTGAGGAATTAGAAAAATGACAGGATCTCCTGCTAGCCACTTTCTAAAATCTTTATTATGCAGGTTACATTAGCATATATAAATTATCTTGCCTAATTTATTCTGCATCTATCAGCCACAAGGGAGGAATAAGAAGTCATGTAGAACACTGCGGCCCTGTCTAATGCCAAGATGTCTCTGGTTTCTGATATCTTTCTAAGTACTATTAGCTTTTTTTTTTTAACTTATATCTGTAGCCACAAGAACTAGGGCCTTGGTTTTCTCCTCCTTCCTAACAAACATCAGGTTTTTGAATTTGTCACTAAGTTCTACCTTTAAACAATATGATTACAGACATGGAGGCCACAGAGTTTGGCTATACCTGCTGGGTTGTCCCTGCATATTCTGTATCTTGCCATGCAAGAGACCAATCTTTATCAGGGCTTGTGCCCTCCAGAAATCCAGTTCGATGAGTCTGCCATGTGAAATATTTTCATGGCGGACACCAACCGTATTTGCCAGGGAGCTTTATGTCTGCAAATGTACAGGAAAACACATGGCCAAGTGTGTCTGTGGCATCATTCCTTGTTGAGTCACTGGCAATTTCAGCTGTCATGTACGTTCACTGGAAGACAAATGATAAACCCAGCAACTACTTTGTTTGCTATAAGAAACAGTGGCTGGCTTGTATTCAAGGCTTTACCTTGGAGTTAGAGGTTGGCCTTCCCCATCCCCTGCTAGGGCTCTTATCCTTTTAACAGTTACACGGTAGGTGAGATGTTAGTGAAACTATTCCCAGAACTCAGATGATGGGAAAAGTGTCACCTATGGGATTTCTTTCTATTCTTCCAATTTCTGGAATAGGGTAAGGGTTGTTGTTGTTCTTGTTGTGTGTTTTCAAGTCATTTCAGACTTATAGTGACCCTAAGGAGTTGTGGGGTTTTCTTGGCAAGGTTTGTTCAGAGGCAATTTGCCTTTGTCTTTCTTTGAGGCTGAGAGGGTGTGACTTGCCCAAGGTCACCCAGTGGGTTTCCATGGCTGAGCGGGGATTCGAACCTAAGCCTTCAGAGTTATTCTGATTCCTTGTCTTATTGTTTATTGTTTATTGTTGTATTCTATTGTTGTATTTTAACTTCTTTCTAGTTTAATTCTGTTTTAAGGGGATGGAAGGGTGGGATTGTGGGATGAGGGAATGTTTTAACTTGTCTGTTTAATATGTTGTAACCCACCCCGATTGCTCTGCAGAGGGGCGGGCTATAAATAAAAATTTATTGTTATTATTATGGTCCAACACTCAGATCTCTGCACCATGCTGTCTTTCAGGGTAAGAGTATATAGAGTAAAAGACATGAGTTCCAGTCGGGGGGAGACCTGACACTTCACATTTTAGAAATGTAATGCCAGCTGGGGAGATACATATCCAAGATGTATGCAAATTAGCACAAACAGTTCTAGCCATTAACCACTAGATGCTTCAAATAAACTGGATTCCCTGATAGAGCAGGAAGCATTTGGTGGATTTTAGTTACGATACTATTGGAACTGCTTTAATTCTGTCACTGACCCTTATGCCTTTTCTGTGCTCACAGATATGGCAAAATTGTTTCCACCAAGGCCATTCTGGACAAAACGACCAACAAATGCAAAGGTAAGTGCCAAAGGAGTTATGCTTTTATCTCCAGGGGAGAAAATAACCTCGTAGTTACATGTGAGAGGGATGAGGTGGGTGTAGGCTTATTACCATTCCTCAGGTGCCTGCTGTCTGCTTGAGGTTTTTAAGTGGGAACGTTGGAAGTCAGGGTATTTTAATGCATAGTTTTAATCCACCTTTTGTGGTCCTGTGATTTAGTGGTCTCTTTATCCCAAGACACCTTTTCTTTCATAGGTTGGTGGTGGCAGTGTCATCTCAGGGGCTTCTAAATCTTGAACACTAAACAAAGGTGTGGGAGAGGCAAGGATCAGAATTGGATTCTAAAGCCAAGTCTCCGGTGGAGGATGGGTTCTGTCTTGGCGTTGGGGATGGGTTATCTGTGTGGGAGGGCGGTGCCTGTGTGGGGTGGGGAGTTGCATTCCTGTCATGCCAGACATTGCTGAGCCGAGGAAGAAGGAACACCCGCACAGAGTGAAAGCTTGGAGAGGGGAAGGGGAAATCTCTCTGCAACAGCCCGAATGCTCTGCAAGTGAGGCAGGCCATCATTCATCCCCTTTCCCATTAGGATTTGCTTTTTGGCCAAGTAGCATTAGCTCAGTGTCTCTCTCTCTCTCTCCCTTTCTCTGTGCCTTTAGGTCGCCTGTTGACTTAGGGCGACCCCATGGATTTCCTAGGGTTTTCTTAGGCAAGGAATATTCAGAGGTGGGTTTGCACCTTCCTTCCTCTGAAATGTGTAGCCCACAACAGTGTGAGCGCTGCTTAGCTTCCCTGAGATCAGACGGGATCTGGTGCCTTTAAGGTATTTAGGCACTCTGTATTGGTCCTCAAAATTTATACTGGCCGTGATGGGTGCTAGAAGGTGCAGTGGTGTAGGGAATGGAAAGAAAGGTGGGGAGAAGCAAGAAACAGGGTGTTTTGTTGTTGTTAACTGCCCTCGAGTTGATTTCAATCCATGGCGACCCTGCTGATGGGACATCTCCAAGATCACCTGTCCTCCAAGACTCTGCCCAACTCCTGTAAACTCGTACTGGGACCTAAATATAAAATTTGTCATAGGATGGGCTCATGAAGGTGTGTTGACTTGAAGAACACAGAGTGTGGGTCATACAAAAGCAGGGGTGGGTCATACTAAACCCTCTGATCCTCCAGCTGTTTTGTACTTTATCTCCCCAAAGCCTCCACATGTGTGGCCCATGATGATAGATTCTGGGAGCTTAAGTCCAAAACATCTGGAGTACCAAAGATTGAGAGTCATGGCACAAAAGGGTTCCCCATATAATCAATTCCTCTGCCTCAGAAGCAGGGTCCTCGTGGTCTATCAGCTTAGCTTTTATCTTCTTAATCCTACAGGCTATGGCTTTGTGGATTTTGACAGCCCCACAGCAGCTCAGAAGGCAGTGACAGCACTCAAAGCCAGTGGGGTACAGGCCCAGATGGCTAAGGTAAGATGTGCACTCCTGCATCTGCCAGCAGAGACTAACATCCCTTCCTTCAACTAAGGAGTGAAGCCTCCTCCTCAGCCAATCATTTTAACCCATGATTAAGAATCCCAAGCTATAGGAACAACAGGTTCCCTGGAATTTCATCCAGCGCAGGCAAGCTCTTCCCCTGAGCCAATCTGCAAATACTTTTTGGTGCCCTTTATATGTTACACCACTGTAATGGAAGCTGTTTTTATTTGAGTTCATTCCACAATACTGCTGTAATCTTTAAAGGGCACCCTTGATAGAGGTTTGCTGTGATGGCACTTTTTCTGCTTGCCAGGAGCATTCAGCACAAACCTATGTGGTTGGTGTGTTTGGCAGGTTTGCCCTTGGCTCTGCATGGGCTCAGGCAACCATTTTGCTATAAGCACAGCAAGGACAACAGTTTACCTAGGGATATGTTACAAGGTTGGATGTGAATCAGACCTCTTAGCCTTGATTTGCACTTCCCTCAGGAAAGCAGGGAGATGACCTTATCCCAGGGCTGATGATTTGAGTATCTCTCCTCATATTGTCTCTTCTGACTGACTACGGCTTTCCAGGCAGACAGAGATCTCTCCTGTTACCTGCTACCAGAACATTTTTATCCAGGAGATGTCAGGAATTGAAGCTGGGTCTTCTGCATGCAGAACAAATATGTATCTTTGGACTGTATATCAGATGTATGTCTTAACCATTCCATGATTTTGGTAGTTAAATCAAGCCAGCAGGGAGAGCCCTCAGGGGCTCAAACCAGTAGATACACAAGGAAAATATGGCTCCCTCTTTGACTGTCTCCACTGGAGAAGACATTGTTGTTGTTATTCTAGATCTGTCCAGGCCATTTGTAATGGCCTCTAAAGTTTTTCTGAGTCTTAAGAGAAGCTCCACATTTTACACCGCTCATGTTCCATACTGGTGTTCCACTGGTGCTTCCCACAGCAAATACATAACGTGCATGTACTTGTGTCTTTAAACATCATTGTATACCTATTTGGACACCTTGGCATTTCAAGATGCATGTACAAACATGCATGTGTCATGCATACACTGTGTATGCTGTGGCAAACACTGGTCTTTGCACATTCTCCACACCTCTTTTGAAATCCCAAGTCCTTCCACTGCTTCCGAGCCTCAGCTTTTCCTTTGTTATCCCAACTCTTTCCCCCCCCCCCCCCCCCCCCCGTAAGGTTGCCCCAAGCAACAGTAAGGTTTCAGTAAGGTTGCCCCAAGCACCTGTACTGAGAGCCTTTATTATGCACAGAGGTTGGGATATGGCAGATGTTGTGAGCAGAGAGAGGCTATGAATTCAGGGAAAGAAGGGACAGTTTGAAAGGAATGAGTCCCAAGGGATGGGATGGACTATTGCTAAGCAACAGCCTGACTTCCTTGTTTCTATAGCAACAGGAACAGGATCCTACCAACCTCTACCTGTCTAACTTGCCTTTGGGCATGGACGAGGCTGAACTGGAGTCGATGCTGAAGCCATTTGGACAGGTCATCTCCACACGCATCCTGCGTGATGCCAGCGGCACCAGCCGGGGAGTGGGCTTTGCCAGGTGAGGAAGGAAGGCAAGCAGGGCAGGATAGCTTTCCTTGTTCAATGGCACACTGCCTTCTGCACCAGTCCTAAATAGCGTATGAATTTTTATGCATGTGATTATCCTGACACCATGGTGACAGCTTGGACATTAGTGCTGCCAAATGCAAGCATGTTCATTTCCTTCTCAGACAGTCGCACATTCATTTTTCTCCTTTGTTAGGGTGCTACGTTCTCACAGAAACCCGCAGATACTTGTCCATGCATTGACCTGCACCCCTCACATGAACGAGAGTCTTGGCCTACACCCCTTTCTCTAAGCATGTGCTTACAGAAGGACTTTTACCCAAATACATGCTTGGACAAAATCCTTCCTTAGACATGGAGTGCTTGCAAGTGATTGACTGCTTCATTGATTGCCTTTTTCTAGGCTGGGACTCAGGGCAGCTCTTATAAAAATTAAAACAAAAAGAGCCAAAAGCTCAACACTAAAAACATACAAACAATAATAGGTAATTACAATATCAGTAGAATTAAAACAATTTTAAAATATATCTATTAAAAAGCAAGAAATTCAGTCACTACTGCACATTATTTAGGGCAGGGGTAGGCAACCTAAGGCCCGGGGGCCGGATGTGGC
>CM034703.1:170856915-170890761 GCA_020142125.1 Phrynosoma platyrhinos
CAGAGCCAAAGAGCAGTTGCTGAGAAGGCCCTCTCCAATATTCATGCCAGTGGGAGTAATAAAAGAGAGAGAAAGGCTTCCCCTGAAGCTCTCAAAACTTAAAAGGCTCATATAGGAGAATATGAACCACCAGATAACTTGGATCCAAGCCATATAGGGCTTTATAGGTCATAACTAGAACTTGGAATTATGCCCAGAAACAGACTGATAGCCAGCGGAGCTGTAGTAACAAGAAAGTTGTGTATTCCCTATAACTAGCCTCATTCAACAGCCTGGCTTTAGCTTTTTGGATCAGCTGAAGTTTCTGACCATTTTTCAAAGACAGCTCCATGTAGGACACCCCATCTAACACAGAAAGTCCAGAATATGCCCAGCATATGAGTAAGGTCAGATACCACTTGGGACAGACCCATGATCGTCATGGACAACATGAATTTCTGAGCCTTTCCTGATGGACATCTCAGCATGGATGCCAAAGTGCCCCAAACCAAAAAGCCAAGTGGACTTGCAACACTAATCCCAAGATCACCCTGGCTAGCTCAAGAAGGGAAACTGTTGACCAATTGCATGGACAGTACACCTACAGAATCCTTATTCTGCCTTGGCCAGCCCTGTGGACTCTGGAGTAGGTGAAGGGAATGGAATCAGGATAGGCCACTGTGTTTCTCCCTCCCTAAATCTTGCCTGTTCCTGTATAGACACCACTGGCAGGCATAGTTAAGCAAGATTACCCTACCACTACCACCCACTCCTATTTTAAAAATATGAAATTCCCCTGTGCTTGCTGCAGAGAGGAGGTTGCGTTTTAATATATATCCTGTCCTATTCCTGGGCCTTATTGGATCATAGGAAGTTATGGAAAATGGAACTGCTGGAATTTTTCTAACCTTTGCAAGTTTGGTCTGGATGTTATTTTTAAGAGACACTGCCATGTTAGTCTGGAATATCAGTATGCTAAGGAATCTTGTAGCACCTTTGACTGACTGAAAGAAGTTGTAGCAAAAGCTTATGCTACAACATCTTTTGCTCCATTAGTCTCAAAGGTGCTACAAGATAGATCCCTTTGCATAGAGATGTTTTATGTTCAGCAAGAGGATCGGCTTCCTAAACTAGGTCCCCCGCCCCCATGCCTCCAAAGCCATGTCACTTGGTACTGATTCTTTAGGGTAAGGATGAGTAACTTGTGTTGCTGGAGTGCATCCCTCACCACTGGAGTTACAGGCCCACATCTTCACCACCACAGTTTGCTTACCACTGGTTTAGTGCTATGTACTGTGTGAATCTGAACCATGATGTTATGAGTTTTCCTACCCACCCCCCTTTCCATATATCCCAAAGGTGCTGGCATGCATCACAGGAGAAATTCATAGTTTGATGCTCTTGATTCACACAGTACTAAAACAACGTGTTTATGTGGTGATCACAGTTTATGAAGAACTGTTGTGAACAAGAGCACTGATGGAGCATTGAGGCTAGCAATGTAACCTTTCTGGGAGTGTCTAAACATGCGACCTTAAAAGACTTGGCCCTAAATGAGGAAGAACAGAAATAACTACTTAGGGCAGGACATAACGTTTTATGTTTTATGTTAATTTTATACTGCTTTAACTAGTTGATTTTAATTATTTTTAAATTCTCATTATAAAGCCTTAAAAAGGTTTTTATCTTGTGAACCACCTTGGGTCTCTTCCTGAGAGAAAGGCAGCATTAAAATAAAATAAATAAGGAGCACAGTTAGAGCTGGCAAAACTTGAACAAATTTTATGGAAGATACTGAGGACCTTTGTCTTTCTACCTCATGTAGAGCTAGCAAAGTGTTGTGGTTTGGATGTTGGACTAGGACTCTGAATCCCAGCTTGGCCATGTAAACCCATTGGGTGACCTTGGGCAAGTCACACTCTCTCAACCTCACAGGATAGCAATGGCAAACCCTCTCTGAAGAAACTTGCCAAGAAAACCCAGTGATAGGGTCACTTTAGGATTGCCATAAGTTGGAAATGACTTGAAGGCACACAACACACACACACATACACCGAAAGAATAGGGCTGGCTCCAGGTCATACTCTTTATTTCCCCTAAAATTATGCAAGTTCACTGATCAGTATTTGCCAGGTTGTAGAAATACTTTAGGATTTACATATCCCAAAGCCAGGACAATGTTTGAGTGCTGAGACATCTGGATGAACAGCCACCTCAGTCCCACAATCTCACCTTTGTGTGCTAGTAGCATGTGTAGTGGTTTCAGTGTTGGACTAGGACACTGAGAGAGACCATGGTTCAAATCCCCACTTGGCCATGGAAACCAACTGGGTGACCTTGAGCAAGTCAAACAGTCAACCGCAGAAGAAGGCAAAGGCAATCCCCTTCTGAATAAACTCTGCCAAGAAAACATTGTAGTAGGTACACCTTAGGGTCTCCATAAGTCGGAAACTATTTGAAGGCACACAACAAAAACAATGGTAGTAGTGGAAGCACCATCCTTTTTCTGCTTTGTCCTAGAATGCCCCCTGCTGCCAGGCTTCCATTTTCACTGGATAAAGCCTGGTTCCTCTCTTTCCTCCTCCACTGGAGCATTTCTCCCATCATCAGCCCACATTGAAAGGGATTGAGGACTGCTGTTGTGTCATTCCTGAAAGCAGAAGTAGGAAGGATGGGATAATAAGGGTTAACTGGACTAGGATTTATTGTTCCTAATGGAATAGGAAAGAAGTTAAAGCAGGGGCGGGATAGAGGCTCATATTCTCCATTTGTCTGAGCTGATCCTCTTCCCGACTGCCACATGCTGCAGCTGTCAATTACTCCCCCGCACCGCCCCGGGAATGCCTGTACACTCATCTTTTAAAGAGGGAAATTATAATTGGAGAGTAATTCATGCTAGCCTGTAGTGTGTAAACAGTGACCAGCATTCTTGAAAACTCTTTGCAGTGCTGGAATCTGATGCATCTGTTCACCTGGAGTTGAGGGTGACTGACCATAGGTGGTTTGACAAATGTTAGATGACAAAACTGAATGGTCCATTGTTCTTTGTGTTTCCCAGGCTTATCATAATGTTAGATTCTGCACTCCTGGATTCAGTTTTAAAAGTCATTGCATGGGAATGTTACCTGGGAATTAGTTATCCCTGTGACTTTTCTATGTATAATCTGTGATCAAAAGTCTGTTGAATCTTGTTTATGGATTAAGTTCTGAGGAAATCATGTGGGCAGACTTCTCTCAGAAACACATTAAAAATGCAAGCTCTTGAACATAAGGGAGAGGTTGACAACTGGTTTTTGGGTACTAAGTGGCATTCTATCTTCGAGGGTGCCAACATTTACAAGTTTGCCAAAAGTCTACTACATTTTCAACAACTGTGCCTCATTCTTTAAAAGGCAATAAGAGCAAGTGATTTATAAACTTGTTTTAAGCTGATATCCAACATTGAAAAGATTTGACACCCTTTTGACCCCATTTTACCTGATGGTTTCTTTTCATTTCCTCCCCAGGATGGAATCTACGGAAAAGTGTGAAGCGATCATCACCCATTTCAATGGCAAATATATAAAAACACCCCCAGGGGTACCAGGTGAGCAAAGAGGGAGAATGGCAGCCAAAACAAAGATTGCAGTAGAATATATGGAGCATGGTGGTAGGTGAACATAGTTTCTACGTATAGAGTAATGTAAGATATTTTTTTCGATGTTTTTGCTGTAATCGTTTTGGCCAGTGTAACTGTGCTGGCATAGATGCTGGTCATGGCATGATGACAGAGGTGAAATGGCTGCAGATACAGTGATGATTGGAGCAGAAGGGCCATCAGTGGAATCCATCTCTAAAAGGAGACAAAAGCAACTCTGCCAGCTTCCAGGCTGCATAGAAGCCAGCTGGGCAGCAGCTTCTGGGAAAGAGATGGCTTTGGTTGCTTTCTATTATTGTTATTATTATTTTTATTTATTTAGAGCCCACCTTTCTCCCAATATAGAGACTCAGGGCAGCTAACAACAAATTTAAAACTACAATTTTAAAACAGTGCAAAAGCATTAAACACTATAAATATAAAGTTTAAAAAACAATTAAACAATTAAGAAAGTTAAAAACATTACTCATTCAAAATATTAAAATGGATTGAAAACTAAGTACAAACCTTAACATCTGAATTGCACAATATTTTAAAAAGCCCATCCATCATCACTTTGAAAAAGCTTGATGGCACAATTTTACCTGCTGCAGAAAGGAGAGCAGGGATGGGGCCATCCTGTCCTCTTTAGGGAGGGAGTTCAGACCCTGGGAGCAGCCATTGAGATGGTTCTCTCCCTTATTCCTGCCAAACAAGCCTGAGAAGGTGGTGAGACAGAGAGAAGGGCCCCTCCTGATGATCTTAGCACTTTAATGGGCTCATAAATGGAGATGTGGTCCTTCAGATAAACTGGACCCAAGCCATATAGCACTTTGAGTTATGCCTGGAAACAGATCGTCATCCACTGGAGCTGTTGAAACAAGCAAGTGGTGTGCTCCCTGTAGCCAGCCTCAGTTAGCAATCTGGCTACAGGTCTTTGGGCCAACTGAAATTTCTGAGAAACAAGGTTTCTACAAGGATAGCTTTGTATTCTGTCCCTGTGCTTCTCCACACTGCTCCAAAAACTGCTTTATGGAAGGCACTAGCAGGATTCCAGCCTCTGTATCATTTTAGAGCAGGGATAGGCAATCTTTTTGAGCCGGGGGCTGGGTTGCTGTCCCTCAGACAATGGGGTGTGTGTGTGAAGCACCAAAAATAAATAAATAAATAATTTTAAAAAATTAAACAAATATGCATGCACACTCTTTCAGTCCCAGAAAAGCCATGGCAAAACCCCTGTGGAGATTTTGCCAAGGAAACCCCAAGAACAAGTAATAACAACAATAATCAATATCATCATGGCGGGGGGGCGGCAGCAGGGGGTGGCAGCGGCGGCAGCAGGACCAGCCTGAGGCCAGTCCAAAGGCCTCGGGGGGCCGCATTCGGCCCCCAGGCCTTAGGTTGCCTATCCCTGTTTTAGAGTGTGGGTGTGAAACTGCATGTTTGAATCCTCTCCCACAAAGGGCTTGAAATGAGGCATGAAAGGGATGGCCATTTTGAATTACTTTTGTGTGTCTCCTCCAATTCACATCTGAAATGGATGGGTATGGGCATCTACTTTTTCCCCCTTTTCAGTGTGCAGGTGAAGGGAACAGAGCTTCCATAGTCATTCCCAGCCCACCTCTGTTGTACTCTGTTGCTTCAATCACTCTCACACTTTCTGTTTTCATTGGTGCTTGAGATGACAAGAGGAGAAAGAATAATTTGCAAAACTTAGGGAGGTCCCAGTTTTGGATTCCCAATTCTCAGATTTCCCCAGCCCACAAGATCAGTAGTCATGATGGCTGGAAGGTTTAGGGAGTTGTATTCCAAAAAATGCTGGGCTTTTGGAAGTTATAATCTACTAACATTACTTTACAGGTGAGGAAGAAAACATTGATTTTTGGAAGAGTTCAGTTCCTTTTCTCTGCACACCCTTTTTATTGTAAAACGTGTACCATCACATGCATGTTTTACACATGAGTGGGGCAAGCACAAGGACAATAAGCATAACTGACACCCATCACTTCTAGTTTGGCCCCTAGTCCACTGTATAGCATGCTATTTTTAATATACAAGGCGCTTCTTTCAAGAAGAGCTTGGGCCACCACCAATTGATTTTATTGAATGTGTAAACTGGTTGTGCTGGCATGAAGTGGTAGTTTCAGTGTTGGACTATGACCCTGGGAGACCAGGGTTCAAATTTTCACTTGGCCATGGAAATCCACTGAGTGACCTTGAGCAAGTCACACTTTTTCTCAACCTCAGAGGAAGGCAATGCAAACCTTTCTGACCAGATCCTGTGAAGAAAACCCTGTGATAGATAGGTGACTTGAAGCAAGCAACAAGAAGAAGTAAACTGGCCAACTGGCATGTTGATCGAAGGAGAGGAAATCCCAGATGAATGTTCTGCAGACAAGTGGTCCATGTGGGCTATCATTGAAGGGGTATAAGGGTATTATGTATTCTTTCCCTTCTATGAGAGAGAATTGAAATGTGTTCCTGTTGGCTAGCAGCTAGAGGCAGTGCTAACTGTGGACCTAAACAAAAGTTAGGATATCTCACAAGTCTGAGTGTCTGGTTTTAAATTGGAAGCTCCCATTGACCATTTATCTGTGGATACAGGAGGATGCGTCTCTTATGGCAAAAGTTCTGTGTGCCTGGCATTGGTGCTAAGAGTGGCAATCTGTTCAGTTTAATGCCAGTAGAGTTAATAAGGACTATACCATGTTGGGGCTTACCATGTATCCCGGTTCACCTTGTACCTAGCTAATAGCCCTCTCCACAGATATTTATCAACTGTGAATGTTTTATTTTTCTTGGAGCTGGAGGAGAAAAAATGAGCAGGTGGTATATAGGCTGTGGGGAATGATAGTGGAGTGAGGGAACTCTCTCATTAAATAGGGAAGGAGCATAGAACCAGCAGCCAGAGCAGTAGGGATTACATGCTTAGAGAAAGAGGCACAGCTGTGGTTACCTTGTTGTGGGTCTTAACATATTCAGGGCTAAAGGCAGTGATGAAGCAGGCTGGTGTTATAGGTGAAGATTAACAAGGATCAGAGCTAGGACAGATCTTGAAGTGGCATTCAGAGCAGGCAGGTCAGTGAGGTGGCTCAACTAAGCTTTTAAGAAGTGACCTTTAGCTTGGACTGAAACACACTAGCAGAACCTCAGCGCTGGGGAACATCAGAGTAACAAGGAAGGGTACAGATGTGAAATCAGTAGAGCTTCTCAGTGCTAACTCTATCCTCTCTCCCTGTGCAGCACCTCCAGATCCGTTGCTTTGCAAATTTGCTGATGGCGGCCAGAAGAAACGGCAGAATCAGGGCAAATATGTGCAGAATGGACGAGCCTGGCCACGGGAAAGTGACACGGTAAGGAAGAGGGCAGGAGAGAACAGGAGCGCTAAAAATGCCAGAAAGCAAGTCTGTCATGAACACGCACATGCTTCCAAACCCAGCTTCCTTAACCAATTCATGGCTATGAGTTGGAGGTGATGGGGGAGGCATATTCCAGAGTTTGGACAAGTTCTTTCTTGGATTAAAATTCCCAGAATCCTCCAACCAGTGGCCATTCTGGCCTGGATAATTCTAAGAGTTAAAAAGTCAATTGTCCATGCTGTAGCATTTTCCTCTCACTCCCTTTCTCACTGCTGAGCCAGGAAAAGGACTTATTTCTGCTTTGAGCTGACTGGAGAATCAGCCCTTTCCTCCCATTCACTGTTGGGGCAAGGGAAAGTGGAGAGGCCTGGGGCAGAAACTAATGGAACAGCTGAGGAATCATCATAGCTCATACCTGACTTGTGAAATGAAGGTTCCTCATTTCTGCTGTGCCAGTTTTACCTGCCAGGCTAGTCGTGGACCCAGCTGGTGAGACTCAAAATGTGTCCCTAAGAACAGAAGCAGTTACTGACTGGTTCTGAAAGGTGAGGAGAAAATGAAGAGGCATGGGTCCATATATGAACTGTACAATATTTCCATGCAGGGCGGGATGACCTTGACCTATGATCCCACAACAGCGCTACAAAATGGGTATGTCCCCAGATTTACCTTTGCTTTCCTTCATGATTCCCAAGAACCTAGCAGAATAACTTCTGCATGCCAGCTTATGGGGATGGGGGTGTTCATTCAGACCTCTTTCAGTCTTGGCATGAGGTTTGAATGTTTTCTCCCCCAACCTCTGCAGATTCTACACAACGCCCTACAGCCTGGCTCCTAACAGGATGATTGCCCAGACTGCGCTCTCCCCTTATCTCCCGTCACCTGTTTCCTCTTACCAGGTACGTATCTCACACAATCCATCCGCACCAAATATTGATGGAGGCAACCTTGGACTTGTGCCACTATGTGAAATGAGATTGGGCAGCAGCAATAAACGTCCCGCATCACCCTCCTTCCATGCATATGACTGAATCATTGTATTTGTCTAGGGTGGGCTGTGTAAATTCAGAAAATTCTGAGCAATAATGTGTCTGTTGATTGAGAATGAGTCTAAGATACTGAAACACAACATTGTGGCTGAGGGCCAACTTGGTATTGTAGTGGCACATGCATTAGTTTAAACTCAGCCATGGAGAAATGGAGGTTAAGGGTATGACTTTTAAAGCAAAATGGGCATAGGGAGGGGAGGAGATACTAAATGTGTGCCCTGCTTGTGGCTTATTTCATAGCTGTCTTCCTGAACAGTTTCCTAATTAGCTGAGTTCTGATAAGAGAACCTGAAGCTTGGCTAAAGGAAAAGTGGGGGCAGAGGAAGAGATTGTGGGATGAAGTGAATGGTTGAGTCAAGAAAAGTTTAGTTAGCCTCAGAACACATCCAACGTTACCATGAAAAGAAGACTCCCTTAACCCTGATTTTATATTTGACTGGTGTCCATTTGAACCATCCCCTCTTCCCCCAGTGAGTTCACTCCAGTAGTATTTGATCCTATTCATGTTCGTGTTTGAGACCTCTGATTCTATCAGTCCCACCTATCATGGCCAATAGTCAGGGATGATGGGAATTATAATGGAGAGATTGAGGTTGGGGAAGCCTGATTCAACCAAATTGTTGTACTGCTGTCACATCGATTTTGATGTTTAAGAGTGTGAGCTGTGAACCAAGAAGTCCATGTTTCCAATCCAGTTCCCTCCATACATTCACCACATGGCCTTCAATGTTGGTGTGTCTTTTTGGGGCAGTTTAAGAATTGCTGACAGAATATGTGAGAAATGTATTATATAAATATTTCTTCTTATCATTAGGTTCATAGCCCATCCTGGATGCACCATCAGTCGTACCTCATGCAGCCCACGGTGAGACCCCTTCCTTCCAAACTTCCCTGCCTGGAGTCCTTGTCTTGTGGCACTTTTGCAAGTGACAATAAGCGGGTCTTTTAGCCGGGAGTGTCTCATCTGTCTGCACAGACATCTTTGGGTTTTACTTCCTGGGGAATCTGCATTTGGTGTCATAGTCTCCTCCACCATAAGCTTCTCTCCGTCCTTTAGAGGCCATCTTCCTTCGTTACCACATTCCTGCCATTTTGTCTCTAAATTAATTCTCGCTCTCTTTGTATGTGTGTGTGTCTATGTGTATCTTGTGCTCAAACATGCTCTCCCTTTTTGCCAAGCAGGGGACTGTGCTGACGCCTGCCATGGATCATGCCATTTCCATCCAACCCACCTCCATGATGGGACCCCTCACCCAGCAGCTGGGCCATCTGTCCCTCAGCAGTGCTGGCACGGTAAAAAAAAAACTCCTCCTCCTCCTCCTCCTCCTCCATAGTGCCTTCTGCTCAGGTGCTCTATGGACTCTTGACATCTCCTCTCCCTCCATTTCCCTAGTATATGCCAGCAGCAGCGGCAGCAGCAGCTATGCAAGGAGCCTACATCCCCCAGTACACACCGGTGCCTTCCTCTAGTGTCGCAGTTGAGGTAAGGGGTCCCTTTCATTCATTCTGCTTAAATTGGTGGTCACTTGTATGCACACGTACCATGGCTAGCATGTTCATCAGCTGAGATGATCAACCTGTTGATACAGGGAGCCTTGATTTGCATTGGTAACACTGGGTTTGTGTGCTTAAAAAACAGACATCCTGTGAACTGGTTTTGGCCCATGGATGTTCAACATCTGTCCAGTGGAGGTTCTCTATCCAATCTGGAGAGATTTCCTCTGATGCCTTTCCTCCCAGAATCCACCCCTGGCCCCCCCAGAAAGTGAAGAGAACTATCTCTGCTCTTATCTGCAGTCAGGGATTGGAGATATCTCCAGTGTTCCTGGGTTCATCTACACTATAGAAATAATGTCGTTTGACACCACAAGTGCTGTATGGATCCTATAGAATCCTGGGATTCTTTGTCTTTTCTGCCAAAGAGTGCTGGTGATTCACAAAACTGCAAATCTCAGGATGCTGTAAGCTGGAGCCATGGCAGTTAAAGTGGTGTCAAGCTGCATTATTTCTGCAGTGTAGATGCAGCCACAGTCAGTAGTCCTGACTGAGAGAACAGCCTTTTACAAAGGGAATTTTCATTATTAACTCCAATGCCAGATTAGAGAGAACAGTGTGAATTCCCTTTGTGAAATACCTGTCATCTCCATCAGGACCTGTAAGAAGACTGTTTCTAATAGTAAAAGTACCGACTCATTCTGGAACAAGTCCTGGAAGCCTTGCTACAGTACAGACCATGGCAGAAGTTTCTTTTTCTGCACCATAACTGTATTGCCAACTGAGGGAAGGCAAATGGGAGGAGGCTATTTAACAGCATAAAGAATGGCAGTTGAAAGGGGTCTGGGTATATATGAGGAGTTTGATGAAAAGATCTCTGCAATTGGCTCTTCTGTCAGTGAGCTGTCTTTACAGCACAATTTGGAAAAGTTATGCTTTCAGACTCCAGCTCCCAGAATTGTAGTTAAGCCATACTGGCTGAGAAATTCTGGGATATGTGGTCCAAAGCAGTGGCTTGCTCAAGCTCCACCTCAGAGAAAGAAATGCCACAAGATATGGAAGTCTCATCAGTAGGATTGTCATTTTACCCATGGAGTCCAGTCTCTCTGCAAGGCTGTGAACAGTGTTCACCTCAGGTAACTAAGTAGGGTTGAAGTGTTGAGTGAAGATGCATCTGCCATCATATTTCTTCCATTAATATTCGTTCTGTCACAGGAGAACAGTGGTCAGCAGAGCCACGTGACAGTGGAGTCCCCATCGGATCATGCTGCCTACCCATATCAGTACAACAAGTAACAACAGGTAGAGTTGGGTAGGCAGAGGGAGGTGGGCATGTTGTGGGGGGCACGATGGAATATTTATCTTCTGGGGTAGCAGATTTGGGATTTCTTGGAACAGTTCCAGAAGGGATGGGGTGGAATATGGTGCCCTGGCCTAACACCAAAAGAGGGATCATTTGAGCATGGATGATAATGGGCTTACAGATATGGCAGGGGCTCATCCACCAAGCAGTGAGGTTATTGATTGAGACAGGCGATGATGAGTGATGTAGGGGGCAGAGAGACAGCCCTTTACTGTTCCCCTCTTGAAGGAACAAGTTGTGTCTTCCACATGGTCTATCCTTCACCTTTTAGTTTGGCCACCCATTTGGACATCAGACTCAGCAGCCATTGCAGTTGGCTTCCATGGGTGGAATGTGAATGTTCCCCTCAAGATGTGAAGTAGAATATGGCCTAAGGAAGCAGGAGATGAGAGTTTTGAGATGAGAGAAAGGGAGGAAAATTACCCCAGTGCACCTTTTGTGGACATGTCAGGGTTAAAAGTGTGGGAACTTGCCTAGTTTCTGTTTACTGAGCTACAGCCACAAGCAAAGTCCGCACACATATCCTTGAGCTTTTTTCCTACCCTCTGCTCCACCCAGCCTCAACTCCCAGCCAGTGGCATCACCAGGCTTGGTGACACCTGTTGTAGTGTGGGGCTGCCAGGAAGGTGACAGCAGACCACCCCATATTCCCCTTCTGCTGCCTTGCTCACCTGTCGCTCTCGCCACTGCCCCGGCAGAGAGCTGGACTAGCGACAAAACCATTATGGGTGCATTCACCCCTCTGCCGCAGCAGCAGGAGGGCACCACCAATTGTCACCCTTCTTCTGGGGTGTCACCTGATGTGGTCTGCACCTCCTGTATCTGCGGAGTGATGCCACTGTTCCCAGCCATATTTGCAAAGAAAGAACTACAGGCTCTCCAGAAGGAGAGCTTGATATGCAGGATGTCCTGGCTGGAAAGAGCTTGACATGCAGGGAGTTCTTGGCTTTGTTCCAAGGTTCCAACTTCCAAAACTGCTCCGCTTTAGGGAGGGGGTGAAGAGGGATCTCCCACGCCTACTCCTACTCTTGAGCCCATCAGGAAGAGAGCTGCAGGGGCCAACTAGCCCATCCTATGGCAGCAACTCGTGGCATGAATCCTGATCTGCTATTTTTGTGAATAAAAAAGATTTATCAGGTATCATCTCAGCAGGAACCATTGCCACATCCCCATCTCACCCACATTATCCTTTCCCCTCCATCTTCTCCTCCCCTCCTACACCCCACTCAACAGACTGCCCCATATACCTGGCAGCAGTTCCCCTCGTGTTTGTAGCCCCTTTTTAGAGCCCAGGTCAGAGAGTGGGGTGGTGGTGGTACTGGGGCTTCTGGTGGATTGTGTTCATTTGAGCGTGGCCTTATCCTCTTGGGGACTCAAACTCTTTTCTTCAGAGATGTAAAGTATAATCTAATGCAGAAAGATAGGCAACAGCCAAGACCTGTCTAGTAACATACTCATGGAATTCAAAGATATAGCTGTGTTAGTATGTAGAATCACTATGTAGAGCAGGAGTCCCCAAACTATGGCCTGTGGGCCAGACCCGGCCCGTCAAGGCCTTCTTACCGGCCTGCGAGGCTTCCTGCCGCCGCCACCGCTGTCAGTCTCGCGTGCTGCCAACACCATTTTGTATTCCAAAATGGCGTCCGGAGTTATGTGCATGTGCATGGCATCGCACGCGCATGCGCATGACTCCGACCATTTTGGCACACAAAATGGTGCCCAAGTAGTGCGCATGCGCACGCGACACCGGGCGCCATTTTGTTTGACAAAATGGCACCCAGAGTCGTGCGCATGCAAGTGCATGCGCATGACTCCATGCACCATTTTGGCAAACAAAATGGCGCCCGTGTTGTGAGCATGCGCACTCACGCCACCGCCCCCCGGAAGATCTGGGGGCCAGCGAACTGGCCCCCGGATGAAAAAGTCCAGGGACCCCTGATGTAGAGAGATCTTATAGCACTTTTAAGACTAACTGAAAGAAAGAAATTGGCAGCAGGAGCTTTCATAGACTTCACTCTCCTTCCTCAGATGCTTTTGGTGGAGTGGAAACCAGGGACATACATATATATGTATATATATATGAGTATGTGAGAATACTCATGAAATGTCAGATTCATACTCATTTTGTCATCATTTGGCCTCACTGTTTAATGTTGTTCTCTGTGTGTGTCACTCTCTTTCTCAATCACATTGATCCATCTTATCTGTCTGTTTTGTCTGTCTACCTACCACCTATTTTTCTGCCAAATGAAGGTAACACTTAAGGCAACAGATGAAGCTGGCCCAAGTCCCCAAAAGTGCTACTGTGGTTAATTGATTCATCTGCAAGGTCCCATCAAAACCTCTGTTTGGTTTGCTCTGACAGAGGGATGCTGCTGGTCCTGAGAAATTGTGGGGGCAGCTTACAGTTTCACCCCTGGCCAGCAGATGCATGATGAGCAGGTCCATCCTGTACTGAACAGGTTTCCTGCCTCCATGCCTAGCTGGTAGCATTTCTTGCTACAATGTGCAAAGCTACTCTGACAGGATCATCCTATACATATCAACTCAGCAGTGTGGTCCATTCTGTTAAACAAGGCTCATGCCCAGGAAAGTGGGTCCAGCTTTAGCACAAGAGTGAGCAAGGGACTAAGTGGCCAGAGCCAAGTGGGGCTGTATGTGCTAGGGTTTCTCTATAATTTGCTTCTTTGCAGAGCTGTGGCCAGAAACAGGAAAGAGTAATGCTCAAAGGATATTGCTAAGGAGTCATAGTTAGACTAATATTTGCAAAAGTGAGGTTTTTCCTCCTTTCATAGTGACAGTATTGCTTGCAACAATTTGTCTTGAGCACATGCCATTCCATCATATTTACTGCTCAGCCTTGTAATTCCTTGCAATTCCATTTTTAATCCTTTTAGTGCCATCGAGCAGCTCAGCTCTGAGCAATCACTTCGAGGGAGACAACTTTTTGTGTTTGTTTGTTTTTTTTTAAATTGTGCTGCGTTTAGAAGATGGAACCGTTTCTTATTTTTGGGTTGTTTTTTTTCCTCTCTTTTTTTGGCAAAGAAAATGGTTGTTTTGTTTTGTTGTTTTTTTAAAAGAAGGAAATAACCGCAATAGACTTTTGACACCGAGGAACCAAAGGAGGTTAGAGGTGGGGGTGGAAAGGATATTCCCCCATTCTTTAGATGTACAGATGGACTAAGGACTATTTTAATACAAGGAAAACATTTGTGTGCGTGTGCGTGTGTGTGGGTGTGTGTTCGCGCGTTTATTTTCTGGTTAACAACGAAATCAAATGCTTTGGATGCCACAAAATTCCCCAGAGAAGAACATTTTTCCCCCCCGCTTTCTTTCGGAAAGATGGCTCAGCACCTCTGGGAGGAAATTTTTGCTCCTTTGGATTTGTTTTGTTTTGTTTTCTTTGGTCACTTAAAAGATTTTTAAAGGACAAATATGCAAAAGTGTTTGAATAACTTTTTTTTCCTGGTTGTTTTATAAGAAAAAAGTTGCTCTGAGAAAGCCCCACCTTGCAGCTGTAGGATAAAAAAATCAATGCAGACTTTTTTTCTTCTTCTTTTTCTTCCTTGGGGTTGGAGTTGCGGGAGGGAATTTTGCTTTGAAAGGATTATTTTATTATTTCAAGAGGGTAATTTTTTTTTCTAAAAAAGACAAATTTACAAAAAAACAAAAAAAGGAAATCTACAAAAAAATCTACAAAAAAAGGAAATCTACAAAAAAAAGTTGAACTTTTTGACAGCAGCGAGAGGGGCTTGCATAAAACTTGTCAAGTTGGAGGGAGATGAAGCAGCTGGTGGCGTTCGATGGACTGAATATTATTATTTTTTTGGGCATAAACTGCCCCAACTGTCAGAGAGAGAGAGAGAAACAGAGTTTGCTTGAGACCTTCATTTCTGCCCTGTTTTGATGGGACCGGTTCTCGCTGGATACTTTGGACTCTGATTTGAGCTTCTGCGCGGACTCTTCTTTGCTTCCACCTGGATCTTCTCCCTCACCTGCCCTGCCCTGGATGAGGGGAGCAATAAACTGACTGAGGAATCTGCCGCCAGTGATGTGTTGTCACTTCTGGACTCTTGGACACTGAATGGACAGGTTGCCACCGCCGCCAGCAACAGCAGCATTCCCTCCTCTACCCCTGGGTCACACTCTCTCTCTCACACACACACACACTCACTCACATACACACACAGTGCCTTCTGCCCTCTGCGGTCCGGACTGTGCTGCCGTATGCCCTCTCCAATTCCTGCATGCCTGTCAAGCCCAGGTGCACAGTGCATCTGTTTTTTTGGACAACTCAGTCGCGGCTGGAGGTGGTGGGAGAGGCAGGTGTTGATGCTTCCCGCTGGCAGGGATTGGGGAGGCCTGTTCCTGTTGCTTTAAAAAAATACTCACTAACCAGGGCGCATCCGGCACCTTGCTGGAGCTGGCAGAACTCTTCCCTCCCTCTGAAATGGAGATCCTAGTTACTATGCACGTTCCCCACATCGCCCCCCCCCTCTGCGCACGCAGCCCTTGGTTGCTGGCTCCCCAGAATCGCAATAGCAGGTGACTATGTGCAATAATCCGGCCCTTCCTACAGCGTGTTTTCCCTGGAGAGCCTCTTGAAGGTACCAAGTGCTTTAGACACCTCTGCATGCTTCCTTCTCTTCTTCCACCCTCCATCCATCCATCCCCCATTGCTTTCCCCCAACCAGATGGTGCTAAATGTCTTATCCTCTCTCTGCCACCGTAAGATCGCCCCAGCTGGCATTAAGCTGCCCCCTTTCTTTCACCATGTTTTGAAATGTTGCTTTCCCAGATCTAATGGGCTGATCATGAGAAATTTTGTCCAGCACCCCACCCTGCCATCACTCTTGATGCCTAGCCCATACCTTCAAGGAAATAGCTCTTATGCAGCTGACAATCAAGGAGGACTAATTGCAGAGGCCATACGGGTGTTGCGTGAACCAGGGAGGGAGCCAGCGGGAGAATGAAGGAGCCAACGTGACATAAGTATATGTGTAGTGTGTGTGTGTGCGTGTTTGTTTGTGTATGTATGCATGCACCACCCATGTGCTGGATGTGGTAGGATGGCATTGGAAGAAGGGCCCCCTGTGTCAGCTGGGTTTGTTTGCCCCAAACAGGAGAAGGTATAGCTCCAAGCAGGTGTGCTTGAAGTTTTGGAAATGTAAGGATTCAGGCCTACCTGTTCCTTTAAATAGCTCCTGCTCAGTTTGCCCACTTGGTTATTATTCTCTCCTTCTGCTGCTGGTGCACTTGACGGTGGCACAGGAGTGGCAAGAGATGGTGCCCACTTCCCACCCCCCAGCAACACTCAGATACCTGTTAAAAAGAGATCTTGGAGTAACCAGTCCTTGCTTAAAATCACCCTTTTGCCAGAACACTGGTTTGGGTCCTTAGTGAGAACTGAGCCAGATGGCACTGCTCAAGGGGCTGAGCAGAATCAAAGTGCCTTATTTTGGGAATGGGCACTCACCTTCATCTCTTAACATCTTTCTTCACAGGCAGAATTCAAGGGCCAAACTGATTTGTAGTACACAGACTTTGTGGGATGGTTTAGGCCAAGCAGTCAGTAAATGAGCTCCTGGTTCCCATTGAGTGTGGCTGTTTGAGAGGAAAGCTCTGCCAGGTAAATAGGGCACTTTCCCACAGACACAGAGATACAGCAACTCACCATGTCAATACCATCATCCTGCCACCCAACCATCAGCTTCACAGCAGGCACAGACAATTGAGGGTTGTGTGTCACCACCCCCTCCTCCTCATGATGGTATAGCTATTTCTCTTCCATGGCCTGCTATCTTTATCTTCCTTTGATGCTAGCACACTGCAACATTTAAAAGCATAGGTCTGATTTAGCCCCTGCAGGCTTCAGCACATGTCACAGTCAGCAAGTTCTTAAATTGAGTGGCAAAGGATTTAGGCTTGAATAATAAACTCTAAATATGCTCCAAAAGTGAGCAGCAACCCAAAGGGTACTTTTGATGTGAACAGCCGCTTCCATGTTGGCACCCTTATTTCCTAGTCACCTCCCACCCACCTCCCACTACTGGACATAGCGCTGCATTAAACGCCTTCCCAAGTTTCAGGAGCAGCTTGTCAGGGACTATGGAGGCAGGAAACATGCTTTTAGAAACAAGAGAAGGGAACAAGAGGTGACAGGTCCTCTCCATAAACAGAGCTTGCTGTACTACCCACTAGGTTTGTTTGGAAAGCCGCGTTGGTCTGAACAGAAGTGTGAGAGCTTTGCTGAGGTTTTCTATCACTTGCATTCATTTGTGTGACTTATGCAGCAGGTGTGTCAAATACCTGATGTGTTAAGTAATTCCACCCCTCTCTTAATTCTGATTTCTTCCAAATTGGAGCCACATTGAAACTCAGGTTTATGTGAAGATGAGGCTTTTGGTAATATTCATGATTGTTAGTTACCCCTCCCCCTGTATAAGGTTTTTGTAGGTTAACTCTGAGTAAAGTTAATAATACAGTAGACCTGTAGAAATAAGATAGTAGTGGCTTAGACTTTGAACATTGGTTCATCCCAGTGTAGGCCTGGTGGCGAAAATGTTGATGCCCCAAGGGAAATGTACCCTGATCACTGACTTAACAAAATTGATGCAAAAACTTGCCGCAGTAGCAATGTTTACATATGTGTAACATTCCCAGGGTGTGTTACTTTACTCCTAGTGAAGATTAATCATGGTTTCGCTTTCTAAGCAAACGTCAATGCCAGGAAAGCATGTATAAGAGATCAGTTTATCATGGTTTTCTTGGTGCAGAGGCTACCTAACGATGGTTAATACAATCCATTGTTTACAAACCCACTTTAGACTATAATTTTACATCTTTCTTTGCAGCTAATCCTTAACCATGGCTCAGGCATCCAGATGTAATGACACACTTAATGATGGTTAAAAGGTGCTTAAATGCCTTTAGATTATCAAATGCTAGCTTACCAAGACAGGATATTCATAAGCTTTATGCAACCATAAACAGCCCCAGAATGACTGCTTGCTGCTTCATTCAAGTGAGCAGCAAAACCAGTGAGGAAGCCACACTTCACCATATCTTCCTTTTACATCAGAAGCAATTGCTGTAATTAGTAGATTCCAAAGAAGCATGCCTTTTGAATCTAGGCTAGTTTTGACGTTAGTAATCATAAGGAATATCCTGACTTGCAATGCTAGAATTTAATTGTCTAAACAGCCCAAATCTATATGAGGATGACCTCATTCCCCCAGTATATACATATGATTGTTAAGAAAACTTGATTGTATGTAGCATGTAAATCCATGCCCATCCGGGGGAGTGAATCCAGTAATTGTATATAAAGAACTCAATGTAGAACAAGCAAGAGATCCATTCAGCATATGGAAATGCAAAACAACCCCCCTCCCCCCAAAAAAACCTCCCAGATAGGAATGCATTTTCAGGTCTTCAGCCTGGTGGTTAGCTACCACATTGCAACAAATATCTGATTCCCATTGAACTGGGAATGCATATGTGCATCTCAGGCTACAGATTGCTGTGTGTAACCAGTTGTCTATAGCCAGAGTTAAACTGGAGACACGTTGTTTTAGTATCTTGGAGTTAGATATTACTATACTTTATTTGATATTGCTATTCAAAGAATAACTGACTTGTCTATCATTCTCCATAAATTAATTTCTGCTTTTAACAGTTGGGAATGAAATCTCCAGTTTTAGTTATTGTAAATGCCCCCCTCCCCCCCCCACCCAATGATTTTTATGAATTGTTAAACTTTTAAATGAATTTGAAATCCATTTAGAACATTGGTAAAGATGGGTTTTTGATTTTGGATCCCAATAAGAATACCAGTGCTGGTATTCTGTTGTAATTAAATATAGGGATCTTTTCCCTAAAATATCTATTTTTGTCTCCACGTGAGAAGCATGTGAGGTTTGCAAGCTAGCTGCAAGCATTTTGTCTTTCATTAATTTCTCTTTCATGCTGCTCTTTCACTAACCTGAAAGATTGATTTACTATAAAACCAACATTTCATGCTGAAAAATTTGTTCCAGTCCAGGGAATACAATGTGCTGAAAAAAATTACAGATGAGCTGTACAGGACATACAAAAGCCTGCAGCAGAGAGCTAAATCAAGCAGTGCACAACCCAATTGTAAACCCATATGTAACTCCTATGTTGATTTCTTTGCTTGAGTAGAGGGTTTGGACATACAGCATATGAGCCTAGGCTGCAGCACCAGTTTCTCAATCTAGGCCAGCGTTTTAGGTGTAGCCTTTTGTTCCTTCTCCTTTTCCTCCTGCTCTTTTCCCAGTCATCTGCACCAGCTTGACCGCTTGCGCTCTTACAGCCACTCTCTGTGGACTCTTCCTTTTAGGCACAGGTTCTGTGCTTGCTCTGATCTGGACTGAGTGGGAGTGTTTAGGAAGGGAAAAGTCATGTCAACTAGTTGGGTGCCATTTTGCATCAAGCTGGTTGTTTTGTGTGGCAGATAACAGGCAGCTTTTAGAGAAGGAGGAGATGGTGTTTGAATACAATCCCTTTTGATAGAAAAGAGTGAAGAGCAGGTTAGGCATTTGCTTTCATTCAGATTCCCCAGCTCCTTAATAGCCATTTTTCTTTTCAGTTTGCTACAGATATGGAATAATCAATGCCCACCCCCCACCCCATCCCTGGGTAACAGCACACTGCTTACTATTCATTTTTGTAAAGAATCAGAGCTTGGAAAAATTACCCTTTTGGACCACGGCTCCCATTCTCGCTGGGTGATTCTGGCAATTGGTGGTCCAAAAAAGTAACGCGGCCAAGATCTGCAAAGAAATACATTTTCCATATGAAAAGGCAATGTTTTAGAAGCCCCATAGTTACCTAGTATAAGGTCCACTGCAAAGAGAAGGAAAGGAAGGACTGGTGTAACAATGGTAAGGGGACAAACCACAGAGCTGAGAGCAAGGATGGGAGGATGTAAAGGCAGAAGGGAGGCAGATGATGGGGACCCCCAGACTGAGAAAGTTGGTGGCTACAGGGCAGAAGCCCCAGTGAGGACAGAAAGCAGTCTTGAAGGAATTAAGATGTGTGAATAGCTGGGTGCTAGGACTGGGGGTGTGGCTATGAAAGATAGCTGAATGGTGTGTGTGTGTGTGTAGACATGAGAAGTGTGTTGTGGGCATGGCTATAATACAGGCCATGCAATTCAACAGTGTAAAGCTTCCTTTGGCTCCCCAATCTAGTTTTCTCTCTCCCCAGCTCCATCCTAAAGCGCTTCCTAGCCTGCCTACTCACCCCCCTTAAGGGGTCACATCCACTGCTACCAGAGATGTGATTGGGGGCAGTTTATCCCCATTTTCCCTTTTGAAAGGAAGTGTGGTTTAGGAGAAACACAAGCTTCCCTTTCCTCTCTCTTCCTGATCAATAACCTCCATGGGCTGCAGAGGCCATCTTTTGAACAGCACCGCTCCTCTACGGTGCCAGACCAAAGGTGGCAGGAAGGATCAGGCTGCCTTGTTGCAGCAACTTGGCTTCTTAGGTTAGGCCCCATCTCCTGGTGGGATACTATGACTGAAGGCATGGCCAGAGGGCAGAAAGGTCACATTGATGGCTACTCATCTTTTTTTACACTCTGGGAGTTGCCGGCAACGATGGTCTGCTCATTTTTTACACACCTAACATGAGGTCCGCATACAAGTGGGGCCCTCAAGAGTGTGCCCCTCAAGAGCTGCTGGAGTTTTGATCTTGTGCCTTGATTTCCCCTATCCCATTCTGTCAGTGGGGGGAACAAGTCCCTGCACTTTAAACTTCCAGTCTGGTTAAGGCCTTTTCCTGTCCTGCTCTCCCCTGCCCTGTTTGCAGTGAAAGGCTCCTCCAGCCTCATCCTGATCTGAGCTTGCAAGACCCTGTTTTCCCTGCCTCGGCCTCCTTCTGCACAATCCATCTGCCTCATCCCCTGCAACATAATTTGTCCTATCCATCCACCAAAGGGGGAAGCAGCCCTGCAGATGAGCCTCAAATCTTTCAGTCTCTAATGCTGGTATTTTTAAAAAGCGAGCTGCATTGTCCAAAACCCTTTGTCTACCTTCCAATTCCAAGCTTGCATTAAAACCGTGTCCTCCTTGGAAGTTGTTGGTGCTATTTGGGGGAAGAAAAAACAAAAAACCGGTTCATGATTTCCCTCCATTTCTTTGCTCACCAGTTTCAGTTTTTTTTGCCATTCTTAGCTACACATCTACCTCACATGCTCTTGCAGTTCATTTGTATATCCTGAACCGGCAAACTGCACCTTCTCCAAGGGACAAGGTCCCCACCTTATCCTTAGAAAAAAACCCTGGGTTGCTCTGTTTCATTGCCGGGGGGGGGGGGGGGGGGGGGGGGGGAGAAGAGAGGGAAATACTTGTTTTTGATGAGAAAATACCCCCATGTTGCTGCTAATTCCTGAGAGTTTTGTTAAATGTACCTTTTTAAAAAAAATGATACTTTGTAATGTGTTATTAGCTGGCTTACCTGAACCTGAACAGCAATGTTTTGCCCAAAGGGAGGACGCACGTTTGGTGGCCTCAGTTTGGGGTCCCCAACCATAGCAGAGAATCCATACAGGTAATAAAATGGTTCTTTCCCTTTCTTGGTTTAGACTTCTGGCTCCAAAGCCTTTGGAGGCTGTGCTACTTGCACTGGAGAAGAGGAAAGCTTTCCATCTGAAATCGAGGCTCTAGAGTGGCATCTGCCAGCATTGGTAATGGCCACAGCCTCTCTTCCTTGAAACAAGGAGTTAAAGTACAAGGCAAGATTATTTTGACACCGTCCCTCCCTCATGTGCTTGAACTGTCAAGGCACAGCAGTTAAACTAGCCTTTTGAGTCAGCAGTCATGAAGTGTGGGCTGCTTTCTAACTTTTATGCCCTCCTTAAAAGGTTTACAGAAATATGGAATTCAGAGGAGACAAAGGAATAACTGGACACGTGTTAGACAGCTCTCTTTAAACACTCATGTCTGGCTTTACATTTCTGGGAGCTGAGTTAAATGCAACAACCAAAATCCAATCAGCCACAACCTAGTAGCAAAGGTAGGCGAGAGAACGCACTTTTTGCTGAGGGTTACTACAATGTGTAGAAATTATCCAGACCCAAGGTTATGTGTAAGAAGATGGAGAGAATTTACACTTTTAGCACTACAGTGCTGTGAAAATAAAAACGAGACCTCTTCAGGCATCTCGACCTGGCTCATCTTGGAAGAGAAGAAGCCAGTCTGACCCAGGACAACTGTTCTGTATTGCCTCAAAGTGGTTGCACATTCTTATCTCTCTTGTGTGCACACTCCCAACTTAACTGCTGTCAAGTGTCAGTCCTTGTAAACTGGGGAACCTCTTCCGTACTGAAGGAAATGGTGTTTCTGATAAGTACAGCTGTTTAGCTGAAAAACCATGTAACACAGCCACCATGAGTGTAGGCAATGGCATCAGGAGATTTCAGACCAATTCTATCCCTGGCAGGACACACACAACTAGATGTTGTGATTTCCTCCTTCCATTTTTGCCACAGACTTGCTCTTTGGAGGCAGTACCAATATAGCTGTTGGTAACTATTTCTGGGGAAGACTAAGGAGAGGAGTGTCAATCTTTGTCTTCCAAAAGCCCCCTCACTTTGGTAGTCAGAGCTGATGCCATTTGTCCTATTATGAGCTGAATGGTCAGAATTGATGATATGACAGCATCCCCTCCAAATACTTCTGACCATTTATAATGATAACTGGACAAGTAAGCCTTCAGGGTTGCAGGTTCCTTAGTATTGTTCTTCTGTCTTCCCATCTCTAGTAGAAAGATCCAGTGTGGATTAAGGTTAAGCTGAAATCCAATGCAACTAGCTCCAAACTCTCCTTTTTTGGACAGGTTTATAACTTCTCTGCACTTTTCTCTGGAGCAATATGTTCTTTCTTGGTGAGTTTGATGCTTGTACTGATGCCTTGCTCTACAGCAACTTGCCTTTAAAGCAAATAGCAATAGGCATCCATTCTAAGCAACATACATACATCTGCTGGTTCATGTCTACAGCAGGCCACAGGCTTTCTGATGTGCTTTAAAACACTTTCTAGTCCTGCTTAACAATGGAACATGTCAGCTAAATCAAAGCACCAATTTGCCATAGATATTCTTTTGCAAACTCATTGGCGCTCAAAGCAACAGAAGAGAAAGCATTTTTTGTCTCTGGCCCCATTTTTGATGCAAAGACATTCAAAACTCATGTCAAAAGTATTGGATCTCTCAAAGGCAATTTGTCTGTGCTTTCATTTGTCACAGACTTGGTGAGAGCTCTTTACTCCCCCATCCCACTCCATGTCTCAATTCATTTTACTTGCTAGTTTTATTTATATACTTAGGACTATTTGTACAGGTTTTTTTTTTAATCGAGAAGTTTCTATAGTTTTGTATCTTCCATGCTATTGCCAGGCCTGTTTCTCTCTCTCAATCCCATACACTTCCCCTCTGTGGAGCTCTGAATGGTCTCATTTTGAACAATTTTTTTTGTTTTGAAATAAAAAGTTTAAAAAAAATCGAGTCAGCTGTTTTTTGAACAAAGTTTGTTTTGAACTGATGGTCATTCAAGGTATTTCAGTGAGATATCTGTCATTACAGCCTCACTTAACACAGGTTTATTATCCCTTAAATTGTGACTTTTAATCTCTTACAGAAAACACTGAGGTTGTATGAGAGCTTATCAAAGGTTTCTCAATGGTATCAGGAGAGGTGGGACAAGTTTTTCCCCAAAGATTGGCCAGCACTGTGATCTTCCACCTTGGGACCAACTGAGGAACACTATATTTTATGGTATATTTTCAAGTTAGTGTTTGTTAGCTGAGAGACAACAGGGTTGTGTCAGTGCTTCATGTGAACTGACTATGTACTCCAGGATAAGCAAGCACAAACTTCTGCAACAAGTGGGTTCCATGCCACACTTACATGGGCATCTAAGACAAGTATAACAAGGTATCTTTAAAGGCAGAAATTTTGGAAGTTACTGCTTCCACAATATTAAGCTATCCTGTTTACTCACAAGTGGGATGTATATAGTAAAAATCTGGACTCTTCCAACCGATAGCTTTTTACTTCTTAAAGGGAAGGAAAAATCTAATACAGCAGTAAAGGTAAAGGTATTGCCCACTGACAAGGTTGTCAAGTCATGTCCAACTGTAGGGGTTGGTGCTCATCTCCGTTTAAGCCAAAGAGCCAGCGTTGTCAGAGACTATTCTGTGGTCAAGTGGCCAGCATGACTGCACAGAACGCTGTTTACCTTCCAGAAATATGGTTAGCAGCTGCTCTGATGTCAAGAAAGTGAATAAAAATCTCTCACACTGCAGAACTTTGGGTCTTTCATTAAAATTGTTAAACTGTAAATTCAGGACAAACTGAAATACTCTGCTCGATATAAAAAATCTCTGGAATTCACAGCCACAAGAGGTAGATGGCTATATACAAACTGAGGGAGGACAAGTCTATCAACAGCTGTCAGCCATGCTGTGAAAGTCGAGCCACCTTATTTGCTAAACACTAGTAAATGAATGGGTTGGACATCAGGGGAAGAGAATAATCCTTGGGTCCTGCTAGTAAGCATATAGTTGGGTGCTGTTTGAAACAATTGCTGGACTAAATGGGCCTTTGGAATTCTCCGGCAAGGCTCTTGAAATAAGGTTGAGAATATATGGGGTAATGCCCTCCCAGGGCCGGTGCTATAGCTAAATGAGTCTTTTAGTGATTACAAGAGATGGTTTCATTGATCCAGCAATGATGAAATGTGGACAGAATTATGAAAATTTTCATAAACAGCTTGGATAATGCAGCTTTACTTAGCAAATAAAGCACACAGTACTGTTGATGCAAACTTTACTACAGGCAATCAATCAAATGGGTTCCAGGGAAGTAGAAGGGCAGCTTAGGATGGCCTCAGACATGACCTGAGACTCAGGCAGGAGATTTTGAGTGCCTGAAGAGCAACAGTTTGTCTAACACAACTCAAGCTCTTATGGGCTTTATCAAAATTCGCAGTAGGCTGAGAAGACTTCTCCAAGATGTTGCTAGATAATTGCATTGCACTCAAGTTCCTGATGGCTGAGAATTGTGGACAAAAATGCACTGCCAAGGCCCAGTTGCATGAAGCTGCTTCTGGATGCCACACAAGGTGCTTGCCTCAATGGTCAAAACAATTCCCTCTGCCATTGCTCAGGAGGAGCAGACTGACAGATCAGGTTGATCCAGTCTTTCCACTTCTGCTGACAAATGGAAACATTTACAAGGTAGCTAAGACTGATCTAGATTCCACTGAAAATTGGGCTTCTTTCATGTGAAAAATACCTGACTTGAAATTATATGCACACACACATATACACACAAGAAAGCCTGTCATGCTAGGACTGTGTTGTGCTGACTTAATAAATAAAGAATGCTTAATTTCTACAACCAAGGTTTTCAGTGTCATCAGCAGTATAATTACAAACCTACATGAATTGTGCAGTTTGACTGTTTGACTCTGGCCAGTCACAGGACGTCCACAGGAGAGCCCACCCTTGCCCCTGGCTACTAGGTTTTCACGACAAATGCACCTGTCAAGTCTCTCTTCTTTTCTCCCTGAAATGAGATTCAGATTCTCAGGATATTTCACTCTGGAAATCATTAACCGGCCTAGCCAGTATTTTTAATAAGTTCAGGGACAGGTGGTTAAAAAGCAGGGAAAGAATCATACTCAGACTATGTTGGGCTCCCATGAGAAAAGATGACATTCCCAAGCACATTCTTCTCTATCAAACGTGGGTTGTTTTTTTGTTTTTGTTTTGTTTATTCTTTGAAACTTGACAAGCACTCTAACATCTGTACTTGTGGAAACATCACAAGGAAACAAACAGGAATTCTAGACTTTTTTTTTCTTTCTTTTTAAACCTTATTAAAAATGAGGTTGGTCCTAAAAATATAGAAAGAAATCAATTTAAATTCACAAAAAACTGTACATTATCAAAAATTCACTAAAACAAACACATTTGGTTATTCATATAAAAAGTTTGATTTCCCCCCTCCCCTCCTGCTGTTCAGAGCATCTCACAGGCTGATGGGTTGGTTGGTTACTTTCTGATATCAAATCAAGATGACAAGGGGAAGAAAAAGCCAGTGGTTGAATGATAAGACCAATTCTAGTTGCAATTCTCAATTTTAGTTTTAGAAATCCATGTAACTTTTAAAATCAAAGTTTTTATAAATTGGTGAGATCATATCCCCTAATGAAGATCAAACTAGGACAAACCTGGATTCATTTTTAAGGTGTAAGGGTTTGAATCTAAAAATTCAACATTTCTACAGCAAAACAAAAAACAAAACAAAAACCCAACAAGTAACACTTCCAAAACTCTACAACCTTTCTCGTGACTGAGGAAAAAAAAAAAAAATCAAACAGATCAGGGAAAAAAAATTACTTTAAAAAAACTCCAAAAAGAGGTTTTGTTACAGCACAAGTTTAGATAAAATATAAATATTTATGTATAATATAAAGTCAGTTTCAAATAGAGTTCAAATCTACCACTTTATTTTAAAAGCAAAACAAAAAAATCCAAAAATTTAAAATAAAATAAAAGTTTGAGGTTATTTTGATAGAAAAAGGCTACGTTTTGTTGAAAACGATGGGATGGGGTTGGGAGGAGTGAGGTCAGGGTGGAGGAAGCACAGTAAGGGAGGTTTCAGTCTCCAGGCTACATCACCTGTGGTTACATTTTACTTACATCAGTGCTCTTGCAATTGGATTGGTCAACGCGGGTTGGGGAAACACACAGTGTGCGGCACGCGCACACATACTTCACTCAGATGTAGGACAGGTGGATGATACCAGGGAGGAAAGCCATCCCCTGATGGACCCTGCCAGCCATGTATCTGCTCCTAAATGATACCCGTAATTAACAATGGTTTGAGGAGCTAGGCTGGATTTAAAAAGCAGCAAGGGAGTTAAGGTTCCAGTGGATGGCTTTCCACCTCTCTGATCCACCTCCAAGTGGTGGAAGAAAAGGGAAAGAACCAAGCAGTCTCCTCTGATCAGTCTCACATGCCTCCTTCTCTGCACCAGATACGGGAATAATGGACCAGCATTCTGACACAGAGAGCAAAAAAGAATCCCACAGCAGGCAGCTGGGATATGATGGGTCTCAAAGTCCATGACACCTGAACAAATGTGCAGGTTGGCTGAATCTGTCTCCCTGGCTAGCAATCTCCTTAAAAATCTTGCTTTGCAATAGTGCAAAGCAAGTGCCCCCAGATTATGCTACCATGTAAAACAGAATGGAATGTAGGCATCCATGTTCCACCAGGAGAAGATTGATTGAGAAAGGCTGCCTTGTGAGCAATGATGGCTAATTCCTTTTAAATTTGTTAAAAGTTGCCTCAGGGAGCTATTTTTTCAAAAACAGGACCACCTGATGATGATGATGAAGATTTCAGAATGCATTTCCAGTGACCTCTATCCTGCTCTTGCTTTAATAAGACACACATAAGGGAGGTAAGGAATGACTGAACTAGAGGCTGTCTGGCTTCCCTGACGACTGTTTAAATCTGACCTGTATTTGCTGAGTGCCACAAGTCATTCGCATGAATCTAGCACCAGAACTCCAAGTACAAACTGTGATAGCTGTGTGATGGGGTGGGGAGGATATGCAGAGAATGTTCCCAGTGGATTGTGCATGTTGAACAATCACACCTTGAAACTGGTGTAACCCACATCACATCTGGCTAAGGCCTGCTACACATACAGCTCCGTTTTTGCAGCTTTGCAATAAATTCTAGTTGGAACGGCTCTAGCTAGAGAAAATGACAGGTCAGTGCAAGAGGTGCCCTTCCTTATGTGGGGAAATTAACATGAGCAAAACTAATTAAAATTTTGCTTCCCCCTCTGAAAATATTCAGTAGACTTCAAAAAGAGAGTAAAGTATGTCTGCGGGAGTCACCTGGGGATGCAAAAAAACAAGAACCTGTACATCTCCTCCACTGACACGCTCCTCGTCGAGAGGGAAATACAAAAACCCAGGGCTCTGCACATTGCCAGGATACTGCACTACCGCCCTTTCTGCACCCCCACCCCTATTTAAGAATGTTTCTCACAACCCCTAGGACAGGGGACAATTCTGCCATGTTCTCTCTCCTGCTGCCTGGCTGGATGAGATATAAGGCAGGACTTTCTTAAAATCAGGGAAATCAACTTCCTGTTTACTTTTTAATTTTTTCAAAGAAACACCTCCCATGAGCCTAAAAGTTGGGGTAGGACACAAGCATGGCAAAAAAAGGAGTGTGGGAGGTGTTGTTTACAAAAAATCATTTTAAAAAAATCCCGCGTGGGCAAGAATTTGCAGGGCCCTTGGGAGCGCTTCAAACACAGATTTCAGGAATGTATGCAGCCTCTGGACTGCACCTTGCCCACCTTTACACTGAAACATGGATCAGGGGCCCAACATGAAGGAGAAAGAAACGGTGCCAATTCTCTACCATTTACCAATTTGAGGTCCAGATAGGCATAGAAGCAGAGTTGGGCCTAGTGCAGTCCTCCATATGCTGCTGGACTGAATTTCCCAGCATCCGTATCCAGCATAGCAAATGACAAGGGATGATGGGAGTTTTAGTCCAAAAGTACTTAAGACAGCCACACTTTGCCCAGTCCTACATGAAAAGATGGAAGGACTGTTCCTTAATCCCATCTCTTTCTCAGGGAGGAAATATTTACGATACATTGAGAGTCACATTCTAGACAAAAAGTCCTGCCACACATACACACAGATAGCAGATCAAGCTTTGTAGACAGTTGTCATCCCTGAGGAATAACACTAGGACAGGGTTTAGTGAAGCAGGGGGAACACTCAATAAGGCCGGTCTCATAAAACAAATCTTGAAGAGCTGGAAGAGGGCATCAAAAATCCATTCCCTTCCTCCTAAGTTGAAGGTTCCCTCATTCCCACTCCTCCAAGCTCCTGTACTTTGGTCCCTTGTAGTTAAGAGATACACTCCAGTATGTTACCCACAATCAGAATAAAAATGACCTGCTTTGTTACAGCAGAGAGGAGTCTGCTCTACAGTATCACAATGGCTTCACCAGCTGCTCTCCTGAAGTGTTCCTTATGAAGGCAGAGTGGAAGAGAGATAGCAGACTGGTTCTGTAGTTTACATGCCTAGAAAAAAAGATGATTTGGTTTCCTTGGTCGACTTCTGGATTATTCCCATTTTGTTCAACTCCCTTAGAAACAAAATGTGAAATAAACCAGCTCTGAGCATGTGTGCGCAAAAGAGGATGTTGATTTAGGTAAACCAGTTCTAGGAACCTAAGCCCCCTCCCTCCTTTCTGTACAAGGGTCCAGCTCTTCAATAAAGTAGTATCTCTTGGTTAAACAAAGGAAGAGTAGCTGGAAGGGATGAAACTGATGAGCATGTGCACCCCTTGGGTACGGACATGGATATCCTCAACTTTCTGCTCCTTCCTTCCTTCCTTCCTTCTTTCCCTAGATGCACATCCACAATAAGTCACACTCTTGATTTCAGAAAGGAAATTAAAGGAAGGAAATGGACACAGCTATGGGTAGGCTGCTCAGATGGGGAAAAACAGGGCTGAAACAGAATTGGGAGGGCCAAAAGGTGGGAGAAGTGAAGCAGCATGTTTCAGTGTTATCAGAGCTGTCATTCCCCAAAGCAGGAGTGATCTGCTTTTTTACATTTCAAAGTGACTCTAAAAAGGAGGAAAACTTAACGTCCACATTACTGGCCATTAATGCATGGAACTGACACTGCACAGAAAAGTGTTCTTACACATTCACTAAGAACTATTGCTATTATTAAATAGCCCCAGATAAAGTGGGGTTGTGGGTGGTTGCTTTTCCATTTGAAAAAAGGAAACTTTTTTATTATTATTTGGCTTACACAGTCAGAGAGCTTGTGTTGCTTGGAGCAAAGAGGTGGGGGAGAGGGCCTCTGAGGATCCAGGCGGTAAGGCCGCCCCATTGTTAAATGTCAGTCCAGGTCCAGTCATTGTGAGGGGGGGGGAATAATCAGCAGGTAGCAAGATGACCTCCAAAGAGACAGTATGCAGCACAGGGCAAAGAGGGAGGGTCACCCCCTTTGACTCCTCTCACTTCTTCCCCTTCTGCCAGCTTCACGGGTCTGTCTCCTGTTTTCCCTGATAAAATTCCTCCCACCGGCTCTCAAAGAACTGCCGCATGGTCAGCCCAGCCTTGCCCACCTCTGACTCATCCTCATTAAAGGTCCTGCAGTTGTCAAATACCAGGGCAGCATCAGCAGCAAACTCCTCGCAACTTGTGTATCTATGAAAGAGAAAAATGCAGTCATGAATTTCTAGAACTTAGAAGCCCAGTCCTAAGGAGGACCCTGTTATAGCACAATAGCAACATAAAGGTATCACTGGTGGACAGGCTTAACCCACACAACTTTATCCATTTCCGATTACAGTTGTCCCTCCCCGTTCGTGGATTTGGAGTCTGCTGTCTCACTCCTTCGCAGACGGCAAGCAGGGAGGGACAAAATGGTGTGCATGGGAGCATGCAGCCATTAAAAAGAATGGGGACTTGAATATTTGCGATATTTCCAATTTGCGCGCGGGGGTGGTGGTGGTCTGAAACGGATCTCCTGCAAATCGGAAGGGACGATTGTACTATGAATCCTCCATTTTTCATGCTCTATCTGCTTTCTTCCTTTTCTTCCTATGGTCATAAGGCCTAGGCACAATCTGCAGTGTGGTGCCTAAACTACAGCTATTAGTTTTTATAGGGCTGCAATACACACACATACAATGGGGAAACTCACAGTAGCCTACCCCCCCCCCCATTTCATGCCTGCCTTGTTTCAACCAGACTTGTTTGTAAGTATACTCAGAAAAAGGAGGAAATGCTAAGCCCAGGGAGCTTGTAACAGACGTGACAGCTGACAAAGAAATTAATAGAAAACATACTCAGTTTCAAAATCTCTTATGCAGATTTAAAGAGCAAAGATAATTGAGGCCCCCCCCCCCCCGTGTTACTGCACTGGGACTTCTCTCCTAATTCACTAGAGTCAAAGCTTTTCCTTTCCTTATCTTGATCTCTCCAAACACTTTGTCAATAAACATGTCAACAAAAATGTAGTAGATTTCAATAAATCACTAATTAGAATCCAATAAATGGGGCGGAGGGACCAGAAACCAGCAGAATCGCCTGGTACCTTAAAAACTAGCACTTACTGTTTTATAAGCTTTCATGAACTAGAAACTCGCTTCATCAGGGTACAGTAGGTGTACACGTGGTAAAGAGAAACAGGAAAGGAATTGCAACGAGTGAAGTCAGTGGAAAATGAAATGCAGATAATATGCAGCAATATGCTAACCTGAGTGTTAACTTGACATTAGGGAAAAAGTCAGTGACAATTATGCTTACATATGTTCTAAACTCACTATTTATGAATTTCCCCCTTCTACCGCTCTGCAGACATGACCTGTTGACCAAGAAAACTATTTCATCCATCTGATGAAGTGAATTCTAGCCCACAAAAGTTTATGCCATGAAAACATGTTTGTTGACTTATGTGCTACAGGAGATACTGGTCTTGCTGCACAGAAAAGTAACAATGCAGCTATCCTTTGAGAAAATAGGAAATATTTTTCCAGGAACATGTGGGAAAGCCACAGTGGTACTGTGGTTTTGCTATTGGACTCTAAAGACTCAGCCATGGAAACCCACAGTTTGACCATGGGCAAGTAACACTCTCTCAGCCTCAGAGGAAGGCAAAGGTAAAACCCCTCTGAACAAATCTTGCCAAGAAAACCCCATGACAGATTCACCTTAGGATCACCATAAGTCAGAAATCACTTAAAGGCACACAACAAAAATAATAATTATCAAGTGGGCAGATGTGTGACTTTTCCCTAATGTCAAATTAACACTCAAGTTAGCATATTACTCCAAAAAGTATACATGCTCATCATATCCTAGCACAAGCATCTTCACAAGCATCACCCATACCAAGTTCTCAGTTACCATAAATTAGTCTTGATTTTTTTCATTCTTTCCACAGAAATCTCCAGTAAGCTCTCCTCCCACTCCCATAAAGGAATTTACTTCTTTTTAATTATTATTATCATTACAATAAAATTTACACCCCAAAATTTACATCCAGTAATTTAGCAGCCAGGATTTTACTGGTGGGAATGTTGTGTGACCAAGAATGCAGAAAGATGAAAGGCCTATGTTGTGCTACGTCAAACCACACATCATCAACTATATTAATTTATACAGCATGGAGTAGTGGTTTGAGTATTGGGCTATGACTCTAGAGACCAGAGTTTGATTCCCAGTTCAGCCATGAACCTGAGTGACCTTGGGCAAGTCACTCTCTCTCAGCCTCAGGGGAAGGCAAACACAAACTTCTGAACAAATCTTGCCAACTTGCCAAGGAAAGCTCATGACAGGTTATTTTAGGATTGCCATGGGTTGAAAACGGCTTGAACGCACACATCAACAACAATACTTCAATATAAAATGATTGCTTGTCTGTCATTTATGGTACATATATCCACTTGCTCAATCGGAGTAATCAAACCTGCTGTTTGATGGAACCAAAATGAAGATTGCAGTAAGGTTTTGTCAAATTACAGTTGTACTTCCTGATTCATGGGGGATCCGTTCCAGACACACATACACCCACGAATCCGGAAAAGTCCCCATTGGTTACAATATAGGTGCGCTTCTGCGCATGCGTGCACCATTTTGTCTCTCCCCACTTGCCATCTGTGAAGGAGCAAGACCGACGACTCCCAGTCTGCGAACAGGGAGGGATGAGTGTAGTTGACTCAATGGGTCAACTAATTTGAATGCAACCTCAACGAATACTTGGACTGCTGTAGTCTTTGCTCTAAAGGGCATAATTATAAGTTGATTTTTATGAAATCTGAGTATTTAGACTTAGACCAACATACTGAACATCAGCATTTGGTGTGAAACAACTTTTAAGAACTACATATGATACCCCTGAAAGCTTTTTATTTCAATAAAATCATAAGCAAAATCATCAAGTTCAAACTGGATTATGCTGCACATATTTCCTAAAAGTATATAAAACATCCCAACCATGGTCAGTCCTCACAGAAATAAGACAATGGCTGCAGAGGACAGATTTCCCAAACCAAAGGGTAAACTTTTGTTGTTGTTAACTGCCCTCGAGTCAATCTTGACCCATGATGACCCTATGGATGAGACATCTCCAAGACCCTCTGTCCTCCACTGCTCTGCTTAATTCTTACAAACCCATATTCATTACCTCCTTAACAGAGTCCATCCATCTGGCATGTGGCCTTCCCCTCTTCCTACTTCCCTCAACCTTTCCCAGCATTATTGTTTTTTTTCAATGAGTCCTTCCTTCTCATGATGTGTCCGAAGTACGACGGCCTTAGTTTGGTCATCTTGACTTTCAGGGAGGTTTCCGGCTTGACCTGCTCTAGGACCCATTTGTTTGTCCTTTTGGCTGTCCATGGAATCCTCAGCACTCTTCTCCAGCACCACATCTCAAATGAAATGATTTTCTTCCTATCATCTTTCTTAACTGTCCAGCTCTCACATCCATGCATGGTAACAGGGAATGCAATGTCTTGTATGATTCTAACTTTTGTGCTATATATCTTTGCATTTTAGAATCTTTTCTAGTTCTTTCACAGCCACCTTCCCTATTCTTAATCTTCTTCTGATTTCCTGACTGCAGTCCCCATTTCTATGAACGTTTGATCCCAGGTATGGAAATTCTTTTACTATTTCTATTTCTTCATTGTCTAGGTTGAACTTGTGAAGGTCCTCGGTGGTCATTATTTTTGTTTTCATTATATTCAGCATTAAGTCTGCCTTTGCCCTTTCTTCTTTGATCTTCCTTTGTAGGTGTTCCAGGTCTGTGAGGTTTTCTGCTAGTATTATGGTATCATATGTGTATCTTAGATTGTTGATATTCCTTCCTCCTATTTTTACTCTTCCTTCT
>CM034703.1:170897587-170913289 GCA_020142125.1 Phrynosoma platyrhinos
AGATTTTGCCAAGAAAACCCCAAGAACAAGTAACAATAACAATAATCATTATCATCATGGAAACGACTGGAAGGCAGGGCCACAAACAAGCAGGAATGCATGCACACTGTCTCAGCCCCAGAAGAGCCATGATGGCAATACCCCTGTGGAGATTTTGCCAAGAAAGCCCCAAGAACAAGTAATAACAACAATAATCAATATTATCATGGCGGGCGAGGGCGGGGGTCGTTGTCGGTGGCAGGACCGGCCTGGGGCCAGTCCAAAGGCCTCGGGGGCTGCATCCGGCCCCCCGAGGCCATAGGTTGCCTACCCCTGCATTAGAAACTCCAGGAACGTCGGGATCGACACACAGGATGGAGAAATGTCCTTAGATGATAAGAAGTCTAAAAACCTATTCCATTTCAAAAAATAAGACTTGATGGTGGAGGGCTTCTGAGCAGCCCGGATTACAGTCTGTACAGGTGGGGGTAAGTTCAGTATGGCACCAAAGGGAGCTGGTCTATGTCCAGATGGAAGACTCAACCATTGTGTAGAGTCAGCAGGTCTGGGCGAGGGTCCAGGCGACAGTACTCCTCCCGTGCCATCAGAAGTAGAGGTGCAAACCATGGTTGTCTTGGCCACCATGGGGTGATCAGGATGGCATTCGTCCTGTCATATCTCATAATTTGCAACATCCCTCATAATGAGTGGGAACAGAGGGAAGGCGTAAAACCTCCATTCTGACCACTCGAGCTGGAAGGCATCGCCTAGTGAAAGTGAAGTTTGAACCCAAGAACAGAACCTGGTACACTGGGCGTTCTGGGGGATTGCAAACAGATCGCTTTCCAGTGTGCCCCAGATGGAGAAGAGCTCGGAGACTACATCTGGATGGAGATGCCACTCGTGACAGGGATTGGCTGACCTGCTGAGCCGGTCCGCCAACTGATTGTCCTCTCCTGGCAGGTGCACAGACTGAAGCATGATCTTGTTGGAGATGCACCAGTCCCATATGCAGATGGTGATCTGTAGTAGTATGTGAGACCTTGTGCCTCCTTGTTTGTTCAAATAAAACATGATGGTGGTGTTATCCATCATTAGCAAGACCACCTTTCTCACCAGCAAAGTCCAAAATGCTTTGAGGGCCTTCTCCACTGCCAGCATGTCCAGTGTGTTGATATGGAGCCCTTTCTCCTGTAGAGACCATTCCCCTTTGACAGTCAGGTCCTGCATGTGCGTTCCCCAGCATTCCAGGGAAGCGTTCGTGGTCAGAGTGATTCGAGATTGAGGAGCCAAAAAGGGCACTCCCAAGCAGACGTTGTCAGGATCGAGCCACCAGCGTAATGATTTGGTTACAGTCCTCGGCACCATGAGCCACTTCGAAGGAGGATCGTTGGCGGGATCAAAGACAGACAGGAACCAAAACTGCACCAGTCTCAGGCATAAATGAGCCCACTGGGTGACAAAGGTGGTTGAGGCCATGTGTCCTAGGGCCACATGGATCACATGTGCCTTGACTCGTCGTGTGTGAGGCAGTTCCTGATGGCCATGCAGAGAGCCTGAATCTGTCCTGAGGTAGGAAGGGCAAGGTTCTGTCTGAAGCGAGAAGTGCGCCAATGAATCTGGCCTGCTTTGAAGGCGTCAGATGTGATTTCTCCTCATTGACCATGAGTTCGAGAGAATTCAGGAGGTCAACGCAAATCAGAGATCCTCTCTCAGCTTCTGAGGAGATGGTGCTGTGAAGAGCCAGTCATCCAGGTAAGGGAAGACTGTGATCCTGTTTCGTCTGAGGCAGGCAGCCACAGAAGCCATGCATTTTGTGAATACCCTCGATGCCGTTGAGAGTCTGAAGGATAGGACCCTGTATTGGTAGAGGTTGTTCCCAATGGCAAAGGTGAGGAACCTCCTGTGATCTCTCTGAATGCTGATGTGAAAATAAGCATCTCTGAGATCGAGGGTCGCAAACCAATGTCCTTTCTGTAAAAGTGGTAAAATAGAATGGAGAGTTACCATACGTAAGTGGCGGTAACACAAACACGAACTCAACTGTCTTAAGTCAAAAATGGGCATAGGGCCCGAGTCTTTCTTAGGCACAGTAAAGTACCCTCAAAAAAAGCAGTATTGGACCCGAGAGGCATTTATAGGTTTGATGGCCCCTTTCTGTAATAGTGTGTGCACTTCGTCGAGTAAGGTGTCTGAGGGTTTGGTGGACAAGACAGCCCTGGGGGCTGGGAGCTCCTCGAACTTGAGCGCATAGCCCCCACAGACAATGCTCAGCACCCAAGAATTGGAGGTGATTGAGGCTCAGGTGTTAAAATGAGCCTCAAGTCTGTCCCCAAAGGAAAGAGCAACAAAGTGCGCAGTCCCACATCACTGCCTTCTCTTGCCTTGTTCTGCGGTCTTCCTGTCAGTACCATGAGGAGGGCTGCTGCCACCGACTGGAAGAAGAGCAGGACAAATGCGACGGCTGTTGCTGCCAATGCTGGCCCTGCTGCCAACCCTGATGCTCTTGCTGGTACGGCCACTGCTGGTATGGTTGGTACCAAGGCCAATGCCCTCGAAGTGCCTTCGGGATGGATGGAAGGCAGGAGAGGACACGCCATTCTTCCGAGCCGCCGCCAGAAGAATGGACGAGAGGACGAATTTCTCATCCGTCTCTTTGTTAAAGAGACTGGAATCATCGAACGGCATGTCTACAATGGCCATCCTCACTTGGGGGTTCGGGTCAGAGGCCTGAAGCCATGCATGTCTGCGAAGAGCTAACAAGCCCGATAGCAGCTTCACAGCATAGTCAGTTGAGTGCCTGGCCGAGATGATCTGCTGTCCACCCATAGCGTGCGCCTCAGCTTGAATGACCATCATGAGGGCTTTGTTTTCATCCCCAACTGAAGACAACACTGGCTCCAACCTTTCCATGAGGTGCTGGACATAGACCCCCATACAGGCCGCATAGTTAGCGACCTTCAAATCCAGCACCGCAGCAGCATAGATCTTCTTAGCCACTGTGTCCAACTTCTTACTCTCCTGGTCCGTAGGTGATGAAGAGGTCCGGGGAGTAAAAGAAAGTTGGGAACCCTCAACAATGGCCAAATTTGGCTTTGGGTGCTCAAATAGCCAGCTCGGTCCTGATGGAGCGATGCGGTAGAGGTTCTCCAGCTTACAGGAGGTGGACAGCACCATAGCTGGAGTGGCCCAAGACCTCTTTGTGATCTTCTCCAACAAGGGGAGGTAGGCTATAGCAGGAGGCATCGGGACTTTGCCGTGCACCCTTTTCTCTATGGCATCCATAGCTTCATCATTGGTCCTGGAGACCTCGATGTCAAGGGCATTCGCCATTCAGATAACTTGGTCAGTAAAAGATTTAACATTGTCTGAAGGCGACAACAATGCCAAACTGACCAGTACCGTCAGGCTAGATGGTCTCTCCACATCAGAGTCCTCTGGTGTTGGAGATCGGGACCGTTGAGCTGACTGGCTCAAAGCCAATGAACCCACCGGAGATCTCAGCAGCGGTCTATGGGTGAACAACAACACATGGCGTGGTGGAACCAGAAGAGGAGGTGTCGGTGGTCACTGCCATTCATGCTGACGCTGCTCAGGATCAACCAGCAGGTAGTATCAGCCATCATCAAAGCGAAAATCAAAGCTGGAGCAGGAGGGGGTCCTGTTGCACAGGCCTCTCCTCTAATCCAGCTCAAGTCCCAGGGATGGAGTTTCTAGGGCTCAGGCCCGATCCACAGAAAGCTCTCAGCTCAGAGAAGCAACTAAAGGTACCTGCTCCAGCTGGTACGGAGTCAGGGCTGAAGGTTCGGTCTCCACAATCTCACCCTCTGACTCCGATTCAACCCGAATCGGAAGAGACAGGGGCTCAGCAACAGTCATCTCCCAGGTCAATTTGGAACTGAAGGAGGCTGGGAGGGTCTTGGCTGATTTCAAAGAAAAAGAACGGCCAGCAGAGTCACCCTCAGGTTCCAAATGCTTGCGCTTGGCTGACTTTTCCCCCGTTCCATCTCTGCAATGTTTTCTAGAGCCAGCATCAGATCCCTCACCACGATCCTTATCAGATGCAGAGACTTTCTTGACCACCTAGACCAACCTCTAAGGGACAAATGCATCTTATCCCTTGCTTTTAAGCAAGTGTCTTTGCAGTGACCTTCCCTAATACCAAATATGAGTAGGAAAGAGCCAAAAACAAACAGGGAAACAATGAAGAGAAAGAAACATGAAAAGAACCAGGGGTGGGGTGGGGGTGGCTTAATATGGAAGGATGAACCCTTGTGTGGTGAAAACAATATAAAGAAAAGACACAAATGGAATTGTGAGGGGGGGAATAGAACAGAAAAGTAAAAGAAAGATCTCAAAAAGAAAAGACAAAGGTATGTTGTTGTGTGCCGTCAAGTCATTTCCAACATATGACAACCTAAGGCAAATCTAACATGGGGTTTTCTTGGCACGTTTCTGCACAGAGGGTTTGCCACTGCATCATCTGAGGCTGAGAGAGTGTGACATGCCTGAAGTCACCCAGTGGGCTTACACGGCTGAGCTGCAATTCAAACCCTGGTCTCCAGAGTCATAGTCCTACGCTCAAACCATTACATGATGCTGGTTCCCCAATTAAATGAGAAAGACACAATTTTGAAATGGAACAGCAAAGAACAACTTAACCTAAGCAAACCAAAGCAAAAGATATGAGGGAGTAGCTAGGGATCTCTGGTGGGGGGGGGGGAAAGCCTTGTAAATCATACAGTCCCTTGACTTGCCTGGTTAGTGATGGGGCTAACTGTGTTGGAAGACTCCTTTGCTGCAGATAGAGAACAGTTGAGGCAATATTATTGAAAGGTCCCATCTAATTCACAAGCAATTTGAGATTTTGTTTTGTTTTGTTTTGTTCTAGTATACATTTCTGAGACAAAAATGTGCTGTGAATGTGTTGTAGGGTTTTGGGTTTGTGTGTGTGGGTCTTTCCAGAACTAGAACATGTATAGAACGATGCCTTTGAGAAAATAACCCTAAGGCACTGGGGATACAAATCAAAGGTTCATATATGCGAGAAACAACAAATATCAAAAGGAAATATAGAAGTATACTAGAAGAAGAAAAAATGAACAAGGAAATCATTAAAAGGTACAGAATAACTTGGTTCTGTCTCTAGCAAAAAAATACTAGAAATGCAGAATGCCACACAATGCTGCTGGTCAAAAAGGAACTGAGTAGAAAAGGCCACAGCTGCCTACTAAGTATGTCGCACTGAGTATGATAGTTGTTGTTTTTTTGCTACAACTTTGCTTGATTCTAGAATGTTCTGCGTAGAGCTTTACAAAGGTGCAAAGCCCATATGTATTATATACAGATGATGAATCATTTAGCTTAGATCACATATACAGGCATAGCTCAGATAACAATGCCTCTGATAAGAAAGCTCCTTTTTTACAAAAGCTTTTTATGAGGTGCCCTTCCCCAGCTCCTTTTTTGTCTTCTGTCTAGTTAGAAGTTTTATTTTTGTTTTGTTGTTATTTTGTTTTTTGCAGCATTGGCACTGGGCGGATGGTGAAGGAGGGCTGGAGAAAGACAGATATTCAGTGTTGGGTTGCAACACCCTATCTGCAGTAAACAGTGCAATAAAGCTTGACTTGGCAAGGAACAGGGTTCTATTCTAGATGATTCTGTTGTAGCTATGTGTGCTTACGTACAACAGACAAAGTAAACTGATGCCTCCAGAATCATTGAGCATGTGTGAAGAGCAAAGCAGTAAGAAAATGGGAAACCAGATTAACTTTCCTCACCAGTTATCCTGACGTGTGAAAAAGCATAGATCTGTAAATTCTGCCACCAAAATGGAAATCATAAAACAGTGGAGACTGTTGAAAGAACAGGAGTCTCTGGAATATTCAAAATGTTTTGTTTTTTTTTGTTTACTTAAGAAAAGCTTATTTGACCTAGTTGTTTCATTTCACATGTGCAAAATGTTACATTTTGAATAAACAGTTTGCTGAAACATGTGGAACTATTCTTTATAGTAGTGTATCCCCATTCTTTCCATGTTATTTCTACCTCTGGTAGCAAAGTTTCTGTTAAAGAAGCTAAACCCAGCAGCACAACTACATATATACCTCAGTTAACAAAGTGGATGTGTTCCTAGGCATTGCTTCTTTAGCAGAAAACTTTGTTCCAGAACACCAGGGAAAACCAGGGATAGATCTTACACCACAAAAAAACAAGAGTAGAACTTTTATTCAGAACTAAAGATATGCACATGTGAAATGAAACAATCAGGTCAACTATGGCTTGCATGAGTGAACAAAATCATGTGGAATCTTCTAGAGACCACTTCCAAGGCTTCTACCAAAATGCATTCAAGGATTATTTTTTCCCTTTCACTAGCCTCCTTTTTTAATAATTTTGCTTGCCAAACGTATAAATTTGTGCTTTTGTATTAACATGTTGGAGGTAACTGGTGAAGCTTATCTGCTCTCCCCTTGTTGTTTTTGCTATTCATGCATGTTCAGTAAGGAATTACAAAGCTAGCTGCTGTTTACCTTGATTCTTGTAAGGAGGCACACATGGCTACAACTGGATCAGCTAGAGCAGAATCCTGCTCTTTCTCTGCTCAAGATTTATTGCATTGTTTACTAAATAAAAAGCATTAAATTTGTAAAAAGAAGCTTCTTTCTCAGAGGCTTTGTTAATTGAGGTACACTAGTACCTCCGTTACATTTAGTTCGAAAATATTTACTTCTCTTGCTTTACTGTGCTGTGGTCCAAGAGCATTTGTTGTCTTATAAACACTAGATGTTTGATCAATGTTGACATTTACTGGTAAATCTTAACATGTAACAGGCCAAGAAAGAGACATCATGAATTAAGTTGCACAGCAATCTTAAATCCCATGATTACCTGCATTTCCATCATTTAGACAACATGCACTACACAAAATTTAAGTGTCATAAAGCAGATTCTTTCCAGAAAATTTCTGGCATCTACTGTAGGTCTCATGCAATCACAAGACTTCTAATAAATGTCAACATTCATTAGATTTTCATCACAGTAATTTGCCTCATTATATCCTGTTATCTTTTGAAGTTTGGTTATGGGACCTGGAAATAACCAGACATTCAATCTCTAAAAAGTTCAAAGGCAGAGTACAAATGCTTTTTAATAAATAGGATTGCATTCCTAATTCTCAAAGTCAAAAGTAGGATCCAACCAATTCAGTCAATAAAAGAATGCACTCACATTTCTGGGGTGCCCAACTCCAGGGCACTGGGGCTACTCAGCAAAGCTTTTTCTACTACCACCTCATGTGGAGGCCAGAGGGGTTCTCTGAGGTATCTTCGCTCCAGATTCTGCTCTAGGTCTGCCAGGCGAAGCACTGCTAGGTCTAAAGGGTGAGTGGCTTCACGCTGCAATGCTGGCCCTTCACGTCGGTTTTTCATAGTTATGTCTTCCAGAAGTTTCAGTTCATGTTCACAATACTTCAAGTCATTTCGAACAGAATCAGGATCTGGACTTGTCCAACCCTGAAGGGAAAGCAGAAAGCCAAAAATGAAGTGAGCAGAGCAGGAAAGGAGGAAGAGATATGATTAAGGCACTATTTTAGGAAATCCAGAAGCATTTGGGAGCCTTCTCTCCAAGTACCAGATGGAACTGGTCTGGGTGTGTTTACGACTTTTCCGTTGTGTCATTGCCCAAGAAAAGATTCATGGAAGATGTGGTGATGTCTTGGGATAGATGTTTAAAGCAAGAACCAGAAGAAGTGCCCCCATATTAGAATGAAATACATTCCTAGATTGAAGCCCGCCCATCATTATAAAAAACTTGATTATTATAAGTGATACTAGTTATAATAATAATAATATTTTTTTTCTAGCCCGCCCCTCTGCTCGGCAATTGGGGCGGGTTACAGCATAATTAAAAAGAGAAAACCAATTAAAACAACCAATCCCTATTTCCCCAACCCTCCCACCCTTTAAAACTAGATTAAACTAACATGGAATTAAAATACATTATGCATTAAACTCAAAAAACAAAACAAAAACAATGGGCAGCATACAACAGTTATAGAGGATACAAGGCAGATAGCCAGGTTCTTTATGACTGGAAGTTATTCCAGGAAGGCCTGCTGGAAGAGATCTGTCTTTACTTCTTTCTTAAAAGCAGCAAGTGTGGTGATCTCATCCAGCAGGCCGTTTCATAGCCTGGGAGCGGTCGCGGAAAAAGTCCTCTGGGAAGCCTGTGCCAGCCTAGTCTTCATGGGCTTTAGCAGGTTCCTCCCAGAGGACCGAAGGGCACAGGGGGGCTCATACGGGAAGAGGCGGTCCCTGAGATAAGATGGACCCAAGCCATGTAGGGCTTTAAAGGTTAAAACCAACACCTTGTACTGTGCCCGGAAACTAATTGGCAGCCAGTGGAGGGATTTCAACACTGGTGTTATGTGTTCCCTCCTTGATGTTCTTGTGATTAATCTGGCTGCCATGTTTTGCAGCCAGATTAATCACAAGTTTACAACGGTACCAATGTTCAATGAATTCTAAATTCCCATGGAAAATTATTGGCTACTTTTAACCAACTGGTTCCTTTGCAGTACAGTGTTATTAAACACAGTGATCTACTAGGAGAACACTAACCTTACATGTAAATGATTACACCACTGTAAGTTTCCCCTTTAGGCCCCATAATTGTGTTTAGATGGTCTGTGTTATCTCTCTGAATATGGTAATCTTCAGTTTTCTAATCCCAAAAGCAGCAAGAGACTTTCATATATGTTTTACATTGCTATGTCATATTTAGAGATACCAGGCACTTTCAGGATGACCTGTACATTATGAAACTCCTTCACCACACTAGTAAAGAACATATACAGCTAACAGGAAGGACTCAATCTCTACAGGATCTTGGTACCTACACGGATCTGCAGGTCTGCCATGAGAACTCGCTGCTCCAGTTCTTCCACCCACTGAAGAACAGACAGGTCTATCTCAAAGGCCCGCTCAGCCATCGACCACCGGGACAAGGCTTCCTGAGAGACAAGGTGGTTGGTGCCCTCGGGATGAGTCTGGAAAATGGGGTCTAGGGGGAAAAGCAAGAAGAAGCTGTCAGAGGGACTAGGCATGCAGTCATATAAGCCATGGGGCTTACTACATCCCTTCATTGTACTAGATGGGGAACTCTTACCATTGGCAGCACGGGCACACACCTCCCGTAAGTAATCCTTGTGCTTGATAAGGTGCTTATGCAAGGCTTTTTCACGGATCCCTCGTGGATGCAGTACTTGTACCACAGCTTCCAGCTCTTCTGGATCCTGTAACCACCACCAGCCATTTTGCATCTCTGAAAGGAAGAACCAGGAAGGGACATACACCAGCTCAGAATATGGTGCCACTAATGAACATCTCAGAGCTGCAAGTTCTCAAAGTCCAAACACAGGGACTTGCAACAGGCCATCATCATACAGAAAGACAAGAGAAACCACCTGAAATACAATCTCTAACACAAAATCCCAAAAAGTTGTTTCAAAAATAAATTCTAGTGTTCATATTGTCATACTGCAATTCCCCAGCAGTTCTTCAAAACACATATCAGGATCTTAGAAAAGAAGCACAGAGTCTAAATCAGGGGTAGGCAACCTTTCCCCTTTAAGGGCCGAGGGACTTCAGCTCCCAGAAGCCTCAGCCATGTTGGCCAATAACTCCTGGGATTCTGGGAGCTGAAGTCCCTTGGCCCTTAAAGGGGAAAGGTTGTCTACCCCTGGTCTAAATTACACAACAGAAAACAAAAATGCAGTTGCCTCATACCTGGAGGTATGGGCTGTGCTGTCATCTGTGTCAAGTATTTCTGTTCAATTTGCTTGAAGAGTTTAGTAGGGGGGCGCCCCCGTCGTCTTGGCTGCCCTAGGGTCTCCTGGGCCTTACTGGAAATTTCTTTGACTCTGGAGCAAGTACTGGGAACCCTGGAGCTGAAATGAAGAGGAGTGGAGGCCAGTGATGGCAATGCTGGGCTGGCGGTGGAGAGACCATTCAGCTGTGGGGAAGGAAAATCAGAATTCATAAGGTAATGCACACATATCATAAAGTGCTAGCTAACACCTCTATGGGGTCGCCATCTCCAGAAGGAACTGCTTCACCCTATGTTGCAATATAGAAAAGCTTATAGCATGCTGTGAATGCCTGAAAGTTATACAGCTAATATAGTAATTGACATCTTAATTTGTATTCATTTTGCTCAAGCAATCTGTTGAGGAGGCAGCAAAATTTGAAAAAGGGATAAATTAGGAGTGGAGCCTGGGACTACACTATTCATTCCAAATAGTTGAATTCCAAATACCAGTAGTTTAATAGTCAGGAAACCCTTCCTAATATAGAAAGTACTTTTTTTTTTTTTTTTTTTACACTTCTAACCTTTGGCTTCTGATACTGTTCTCTATGAACAATGAGGGCAATATATATTTTTAACAGATGAAAAGAAGAGAGATAGTTAACTGTAGACTGAATAGTGGCAATGAGAATAGAAAGTGAAGAATAATTTGCTTCTAAGACAGAAGGCAATCTATGTCTGAGTGGAACAACGCAGGAATAAGACTGACAGTTGAGGCTGTTCTGCATATGAGAGGCTATTCCACACAAGGTTTTGTTTGTTTGTTTGAAGTAAGTCCTGCCTATTAGAGTGAGTAGTAGGAGTAACCACTGCATGAGCAGAGAAGGAGTTGGATGGAGAAGTAAATCTCAGCCATAAATCCCATCCCTGCTCATGCAGGTGCAAGCTGTAACAGTCAAATGAAAACAGATTCTCACAGGGAAATGCCTACAGGATTCTCATTCCCAAACAAAGTCAACTTTTGATTAAGAACTGAGTACGCTCCCTGCATTCAAATGTATCCCAGTTCCCTCACTTGCCTAACCAAGGTCAAATGTGGAGTTCACACAGCTTCCTCAGGACATGTCTCTGAATGATACTCACCTGCCGGGCTGAGGCCTTTGACTGGTCCCTAGTAGATGGTTTGTAGAGTTGTGGGGAAGTTTTGAGAGAGGGCTGTTCAATGGAGGTAGTGTGTGGAGAGTCATTACAAGGTGCCCTGGGCAGCAGATTGAACCAGATAACCTGTGTTTCTGTGGCACTTTCATCCTCTGCAGCAGAGTCTGGCTCATCTAGGGGTACTGAGTCCACTTTGCCAGGGCTGCTATCTGGAGTGAGTACAGAGCTGTCAAGCAGTGAGGATGCCTGCTGTGTCTGGCTGAGCCAGGACAAGAAGGCTGACTGGGTTAGGTCATGCTGAGACTGGCCCAGAGACATAGAATCCTCCAAAAAGCCATTGACAGGTTCTGGCAACTTGGGATCCAGTGGCTCTGGTGGCAGCAAGCTGACATCATCCCGCCACGGCCGGCCCCACGAATGAGAGGTTGTGCAGTTCATGTAATCTGTAAATGGTGGTGTGTCAGTGGTCTCCTTTTTCACTGGGGACCTCTCATGCTCTTCCTCTTTCAGGACCACTTCTTTTTCCAGTGTGTTCTTGGGCATCTCAGGAGGAGCTGCTTGGAGAATAACAATAATGAGATCTGTCTGGATCTTCCCACTAGATGGTGCTCAAACCTATCTCAAAAATATGAACTGAAATCCCCACTAGGCCATGGAAACCCATAAGTAACCTCAGGCAAGTCACATACTCTCAGCTTCAGAGGCAGGCAAAGGCAAATCCCCTCTGAACAAATCTTACCAAGAAAATTCTATGATAGGATCATCAAAAGTTGGAAATGACTTAAAGGCACACAATAAACGGATGTCATTTTTGTGTGTTTCACAGGCAAACTATATATAGTGGCACCTCAGTATTTCCGGGGGATCCATTCCAGACCCCCCCCCTCCATGGATACCAAAATCCATGGGACCTCAAGTCCTATTGTCCTCAATGGCATTTGAGCACATGGCCATGCCACCATTAGGGACAACAGAACTTTAGGTGACGTCCCATTGTCCCCAAGGGCAGCCCGGCCGCATGCATGCGCCGCCACTGGGTATAACAGAGCTGTCCCTAATGGTGGCACATGCATGCGCTGCCACTGGGGACAATGAGCAGCTTGCAGTCTACTGTTAACAATGAGCAGATGGCAAGTCCACGGATATTGAGAAGCCACTATTCTATACTTCCCCCTTCTGTGGAAAGTCTATCCCTCTGCCTACCCTACTATGAACCAGACTTAAGTTTTCCAAAACAGACATTAATCCTTCCCATCCCACCACAGAAGACCCTTTCCTAAAGATGATTAAGAACAGAGAAGGAAGCTTAATGTTCCATACAAGTAAGCTGTAATTTGATTCACAGATATGCTGCCCTCTGGAATTCACTCAAATATAGCTGTGCTACCTCTGTTCTTTTATGCCGCTGCCACCCACATCAACCAAAACACCAGTTCCTATTAAAGGTGCAATGTGATTCACATGCCAAAAATCCACTTCTATTTTTATCATTCTGTATTCAAATACCCTGTGGTTCTTCTTTTAACTTCTCCCATTAGTTCTTGTCCCACATATCTACTGCTAGCTGCACAAATGCTGTTCATTGTGGTCTGAAACTACAGGGTCTTTACTCCTTCAGTTTTTTTAAAGCACATTCATGTTTCATCATTTCAAGCTTCATATACCTGTTGAGGCCTCACAACCTTCTACAAAGATACCACCTAGATGGGGCAGGACCCAATACCGGCGCCGATATCTATCCTGCCCCAGTGATGAAGCCCGTAACAACTGTGAAGCATGGAGCAACTTCTTGCGAAAGAGCATCTGGCGCTGCAAGAAGAATTAGAAAAGGAAGATTAATGCAAAAAGCTTTGGGCTCCAGAACAATGGATGTACAGCACTTGTACAAACAAAGCCCAACAAACCCACCAAGTCTAGCAAAAACCACAGCCGCATCTATCTGTTAATCTATGCAACTTTTCAACCAAAGGCATCTACCTTGGAAAGCTTTTCAATTTGCCTCTCCAGCTCAGGCACACTGGAAACTGGAATTTCATTCTGGCAAGGGAAAGAGATACGTTAAAACCAAATCCTTTATCTGCTTCCTAAATCTAGATTGATTTGTTCTGGAAAAGGTTAAATACTCAAATGGAAATAAACTGAGAAAGAATAAGAAGAGGAGGTGAAGCATGTATTTTCTGATGGTAGTAACTGTAGAACTGCTTGGTTTTTATAAAGGCTTTCATTACTTTGAAGCAATTAATTGGTTAGTCCAACAGAATTTACTGTTCCAATTATTCTGCATTTCTTGTGCTTTGGGACCGACACTGCTTCCTCCAAATCTGCCATTCCTTATCAGAATGGAAATTTAGGGGCAATGTATATACTCCTGCCATATGATCTCAGTCAAAGCATCACCTACCTCATAGTCTTTCCGGGCCTTGCATGCTCTCCTTCTCTCTTCTTCATCCAGGTCCATATCCTCATGGTCCTCAGTGATGCGAGAGCTCCTTCGCCACCGTCCTTCTTCCAGGCCAGAAATTTCAGATTCAGGACGGCCAGTCTTTTTGGCAAGGGCAATCTTTAATCTACAATGCAAGAACAGGTTGTAGGGAGTGGGAAGAGAAAGTCCACTGCTGTTAAGAACACAATACCTAAATGTAACAGACTTTAGGACTTTCACTATGGGCAGGGGATCCCAATCAGGGAAGAACCTGAATGACCCCATAAACAATGGTATTGTTCTGAAATTATTTCCTTAGATGTCAGGTGACTCACACCATAAAGTGAAGAGAAATTATGCTATTTTCCTCTAAATTCTCTGGCAAATCAAAGATGATGAAAAAAAATACAAGATCAGTTAGATTCCTGTGCTCACAGTAAGATTCTACAAGCCTGTGTGAGATATGACTTAAATAACTGAATGGCAAACTTTCAGGCTCCTTCAGCTAATAGATGTCTCACAACCATTGACAGCATGTGCTTGTGCTTTGAAGTTATCACAAACCAAAATAAATTATACTGACACATACCTGCGCAGCTTTCCCTCAATGATCCATTTATTTCTCCTGTGGTTGGACATGTTCTCTAGAGTCTTGTCAATTTCACTGCAGCAAAAGAAGTTAAGAAAGGTAATTGTGTACCGTGTGGTGACAAATATAGAAGAGAAGGCATTTAGAGATTCCTTTGATATCAATACATGTGTACTGTATTTGAGAGCTGCTAATCCACACACAAATGTACAAAATCCAGTCTGCAATAGAATCTGGCAGCAGCAGAGTAAATTAGTAAAGGTTAGTAAATGTCTAGTCGTGACTGACTGCAGGGGGCAGTGCTCATCTCCATTACTAAGCCAAAGAGCCAGTGTTGTTGAGGACTGCTCTGGTGGTCCTGTTGCCAGCATGACTGCACTAAACACTGTTACCTTCCCATTAAGTAGTAGTACCTATTTATCTACTTGCATTTGCATGCTTTGCAGAAGCTGGGACTAATGACAGGAGCTCACCCCATCATGCAGCACTCAGGCCTTGAACTGCCAAACTTTTGATCATCAGAATTGGCATCTTAACCACTAAGCCACCACATCCCAGCAGAGTAAGTTAGCCACTCATTTATCTACGACACTGAGAGAAAGTTCATGTAGGGGTAAGACATTTGGATTGCAAATGATAATCTGTTCTTATAGGGGAGCGATCTTGAGCAAAATAATCAATTCACCATTTGACATCTTCCCTACGTATGAGTCTGTCATTAATCAAAGTGGAGAATGCAGTCAAGAAATCAGGAGAAGACTAAGATTTGTAAATGTAGCTATGAAGGAACTTGACCAGATCTTGAAGTGTAAAGATGGACAGGTTGCTTACCTATAACAGTATTTCTTCGAGTGGTCATCTGCGAATTCACACAAATGGGTTATCTCTGGACATGCGCAGCAACCTCAGAACCTTCTGGAATCGCTAGGCAGAACTTTAGTTGCAACTTTTTGGTGGCAGCTCCGCCCATCCCTATAAAGCCCTCTTGTGATTCCGCTCTTTCGCAGTTCCGAAATGTACGCTGCCAAGCAGCAACAGCAGGAATTTAGTAGTGAGCAGGACATGACTGAGGGGAAGATGGGCGGGATTTGCGTGAATTCGCAGATGACCACTTGAAGAAATAATGTTACAGGTAAACAACCTGTCTTTCTTCTTCATGGTCTCTGCGAATCACACAAATGGGTTAGACCAGGGGTAGGCAACCTTTCCCCTTTAAGGGCCGAGGGACTTCAGCTCCCAGAAGCCTCAGCCATGTTGGCCAATAGCTCCTTGGATTCTGGGAGCTGAAGTCCCTTGGCCCTTAAAGGGGAAAGGTTGCCTACCCCTGGCTTAGACTAACAAGCTTGAGTCAGTGGAGGAGGGAGTGTCCTGAAACCAATTTAATTTCAAACAAGTTGTATTTATTAACAACAATAAACTTTCAACTATAAGGAGCATTTGTCTTAGTCATTCAACAATCACCTTAGTGAAAACCAGCAAGCAACACTGTCCTCCCAAAGGCTGCATCTTGTCTGGCTCTCGAGTCCAGTCTATAATGTTTAATAAAGGTCAAAAGTTGAGACCAGATGGCAGCCTTGCACACATCCTCCAGGGGCACCCCAGTCAAAAAAGTGGAGGATGCAGCTACTGCCCTAGTTGAGTGCGCCCACACCCTGGCTGGAGGGTCCCTCCCTGCAAGTTCATAACAGAGGTGGATGGTATTAGCCAGGGGTAGGCAACCTTTCCCCTTTAAGGGCTGAGGGACTTC
>CM034703.1:170913389-170925040 GCA_020142125.1 Phrynosoma platyrhinos
TTAATTTCGTAGCCTCCGACTCCTGTTTTATTGTTAGTATATGTTTTTCTGTGTGGATGGCTTCAGGGTGGCCTGAACAATAGCCCTCATTGGGTCTGGGAGGGTGTCTAAGGCCGAATTCTCCACACTACCAGTGGCAGATTGTCGATATCAGGTTGATAAACCCATCCGTCGTGAAGAGAGAGCAGGTCAGATGGGTCTCAAGCCGGTAAAATTCTCTCCGGGATAGGTGCAAGAGTGGAGCAAATCACGGCTGCCTCGGCCATCAAGGAGTGACGGGGATGGCATCAGAATGATCTGTCCTCATCTTGGCTATCACTCTGATGATGAGAGGGAAGGGGGGAAAGATGTAAAGCAGCTTTCCTGACCATTTGAACAGGAAGGCATTTCCTCGAAAGCTCGGGGTCCTGATCCTTGAACAGTACTGGGTGCACTGGCTGTTCAGATGGGAAGCGAAGAGATTGATCGAGGGCATCCCCCACATATCGAAGAGGTTGGTGACCATCTCGGGATGGAGGTGCCATTTGTGACACAAGCTTGAAGACCTGCTCAGCTGGTCTGCAAGCCCGTTCCCCTCCCCAGGAAGGTGGACTGCTTGAGGGTAATGCCCCTCGGGCTGCACCAAGTCCAGATTTGCAGGGTGATCTTAAGAAGAGTTGGGGATCTTGTCCCTCCTTGTTTATGTAATACATGACTGTTGCATTGTTCACTGATAGAAGAACCTTGGTCAGAAGAAGAGGCTCGAAGGCACAGATAGCTTTTTCCACAGCTAACATTTCAAGCTTGTTGAAATGGAGCTGCCATTCCTGAGGAAGCCAATGGTCCTTGATGGTAAAGTCAAGGATGTGAGCACCCCATCCTTCCATGGAAGCGTCTGTTGTTAGAAAGATCTGCGGTTGTGGAGGCAGGAAAGGTATTCCGACACAAACATTCCCAGGATCAAGCCACCAACGCAGGGATTGGGAGACCACCCTCAGTACCATGAGCCAGCACAAGGGTAGATTCTGCGCAGGATCGAACACTGACAGGAACCAAAATTGTAGGGGTCTTAGATGAAGACCAGCCCAAGGGGTAATATAAGTCATAGATGTGACCCAGAGCTATTTGGATGGTGTGGGCCATGACACGTCGTTGTCACAGGCAGTCCCTCACCACTGTACTCAAGGTCTGGAACATGTCTGCAGGAATGTATGCCATTGAGCATTCCGAGTCCAAGATGGATCCGATGAACTTGATTCTTCTGGTCAGGACGAGACTGGATTTCTCCATGTTGAACATGAGGCCCAGCGACTGCAAGAGAGGATAAAGTCAATGTTATTGATGAGCATCCCGGGACGGGGCAACCAGGAGCCAGTCGTCGAGATATGGGAAGACAGAGATCACGTCCTGGTGGAGGTAAGCTACAACTGGTACCATACACTTCATAAACACTCTTGGAGCTGTAGAGAGTCCGAAAGGGAGCACTCTATACTGGAATATCCAGTCTTCCACAGCAAAGGCCAGGAACCTCCTGTGGTCCTCTTGAATCCCAATGTGGAAGTAGACATCCTAGAGATTGAGGGTCGCCAGCCAGTGGTCCTCCTATAACAATGGTAGAATGGAGGCAAGTGTTACCATGTGAAAACAATGATACTTATACATTTGTTTAAGTGACGCAGGTCCAAAATGGGCCAAAGCCCCAAGTCTTCTAGAACAGCTGAAGCATAAAACATCTTGGCTACCCCATCAATATTCCTACTTTCTCTGTCCACTGGAGATGTTGAGGTCTTCGGTGTGGACTGTATCTGGGCACCCTCGACGATGGCAGAGTTGGGCTTTGGATGCTCCAAGAGCCATAATGACTGCAAGAGAGCAATCCTATACAAATTACGGTATCTATTTTGCGAGATGTGGAAGGGACGGTTGCTGGTGTGGCCCAAGAGCACTGGGAGACCCTCTGTAGAGAGGGCAAGAAGCCCAAGGGAGGAGGCGTGGGGACTTTACTGCAGACTCTCCTCTCGATCGCGTCAAGCCCATCATTATCAGTTCTCACCACTTCAATTTCCAAAGTGTTTCCCATCCGGATGACATGATTTTCAAAGGATTTGATGTTGTCAGTCAGAGAAGCCGGAAGATGTTCCACCAAGAGGAAGATTGATGGTCAGACTCCAGGGATGGTGAACAAGATGAACAAGAATGGTGAGAGCATGGTGATCGAAGAGAACCATGGGACTGTGCGGAAGCCGAGCGAGAACAAGGCTCCTGGGGAGAGTCTGGAAGCGGCCTTTTTTGGAGTGATTGCCTTCAGGGTGGAGGCCTGATGAAGTGGACCTGTGCACTTCTGCCTGCACGGTGGAGGTGTGGGATGGGGGTGGCGCCATAGTGTGGCGTCGAAGAGTCTCAGGATCCACTGGCACCAAATAGTGCTGAGAGACAAGATCATAGACCAGGTTCGGGAATGACCAAAGGAGAGGGTCTCCTCCTCCTGGGTTGCGCTGTCAGCCTCGGTACCGAGAGCTCCTTGATCCCAATGTGTAAGGGACCCAATGGCATGGTTCCGGGCCTGCTCTAACTGAAGGAAGGAAGAGACTTGTGGGATCAAGACCAGCACATCATTCTGAAGCTCCCCTTCCGATTTGGAGTCGAGGGCTACATGGGGCTCCTGCCGTACCGCAGTCAATGTCGAGGTGGTCAGTACCCAAATCAGAGATAACGGCCCCGGTATCAGAGATGTTAGAGGCCTTGATGTGGACGGTGTGGGATCCTTGGGTCTCGAACCCTTTCCTGAAGAGGGACGAGCCTTTTTTTAAGGGGAGTCCCCATATCTCTCCCTCTCAGTAGAGTACCTCCTTTTTGAGGCCTTTTTGACCTGATAGTTGTCCGGGGAGCGTCCATGCTCAGAACAGGCTTTCTTTGGCTTTCCCCGATCCTTGTCAGCATCCCCACCCGATTTGGAGGACTTCTTCCAAGGACTAGCCTTGTCCTTATCAGGATTCTTCTCCACTGAAGAAGCTCCTGGGGTCGGCATTGAGACAGGCCTTAAGGCTTGCTCATAAAGGGCTGCTTTAAGCCTTTTATTCCTGTTCCTCAGGGCTTGGGAGGTCATAGATCTGCAGAGGGCACAAGATTGAGGCTTGTGGCCAATGCCCAAACATAGAAGGCAAGAAGAGTGGGGGTCTGAGCCTGGGATCTTACCCCCACACTTTCCACACTGTTTGAAGGTGTGGAAAGCCATCCTCCGTAGCGACAAATACGTTCTGAGAGACAAATTTGAAGTCAGGTAAGTCTAAGGCTGGTCGATCGGCAAACAGTGGTATAGGATGCTCTGTAAGAGTAGTCATTAGTGAAGCGGTGGTCAATAACATAGATAGTAGGCTGTAAGAAGAGTGAAACCAACAGAGAAGCTCCTTCAAAGCTGCTAATGCAGCAGACAAAAGGAACTGGGAAAGAGCGGGATCGCTAGGGGGCTTTATAGGGATGGGTGGAGCTACTGCCAAAAAATTGCAACTAAAGTTCTGCCTGGCGATTCCAGAAGTTTCCAAGGCTGCTACGCATGTGCAGATATAATCCATTTGTGTGATTTGCAGAGACCACGAAGAAGAAATATCGTTGAATACTAAAGTTAGGGTGGTCCACGCCATCATATTTCCAGTTGCTATGTATGGTTGTGAGAGCTGGCCAGTGAAAAAAGCTGATAGGAAGAAAATAAACTTATTTGAAAGGTACAGAAGGTTCAGGTGGTGTAGGATAAGAGGTCTGTGGATACCACGAACTGCTATAAAGACAAATAAATGGGTCCTAGAGCAAAGCAAGCCTGAACTCTTCCTAGAAGCCAAGATGACTAAATTTGAGATTGGTCATATCATAAGACATGACTCGCTAGAAAAGGCAGCAATGCTTGGGAAGGGAGAAGACAGAGGTAAACAGGAAGACCACAATACAGGTCGAGGGACTCCATCAAGGCAGCCATGGGCCTGAGTCTGCAAGACCTGAGTAAAGCTACTGATGATAGGATGACTTGAAGGTCTCTTATTCATAGAGTCACCGTAAGTCAAAGTTAGCTTCATGGCGGTTAACAACAACAGCTGCATAAATTCTGGTTTAAGTGTACCTGCGAGATGACCAAGGTAACATGTTGCACCAAACTTTTGCTTGACTCTCAAAGTGAATTATATGTTTGGAATTTATTTTCTAGCTACTTCATATAAATGCCTAGCACAAGAAGTTCCAGTAAGAGCTCCAGCTAGGCCACTGTTGTATTATGGTGAACTAATGTACGACCAAATTTATGGTCAACTGAGCCATAAAACATGGGTTTAATATGGGGTGAGCATTTGTGGTGGGACAGGAGCTAAATTTCAACCCCGTAGCTGCTTAACAGGGTACCCCCAAAACTGGTTATAAAGTTGGCTAATATCCAGAACCAGTAGTGACTAGAAATTTTCAGGTTTTGAGAGAAAATTGATGTTTGCAGGCTTGTAGAATCAGAAGCATCAAGTAATCTTCTGCTCCTGGAGGCCTCTAGGAGCAGAAATGTATACCTCTGGGACATAATTTCACAGACACTTAAATAATTTTAGGTGTGGGGGATTTGTGGGGAATAACAGCAGGGAAGAGATCACAAACAAGGTTGGAACTCCTCATGTAGTCTGTAAACAACACTTTCTCCATTACAGTCTAAGCACGTTGATCTCTGTAGCTCAACTGCATGCCTTCCCCAACCCACTCAGTACAGTAACAGCATCTTGAGACTTGCACTCTACCCAGATTAGAGCTGAGACTGTGCTATACATATAGCATACGGAGATACATTTCAGGAAATTGCTTGACTCGTCACACTTACTTGATGATAAGAGCACTACTGTTGAGTTCATTGACTAAGAAGGCCAGGACAGCAGCCTTCCTGTCTGGGGGTAGTGCTTGGAAGGGTTTAGTGCGCAAGCTGTCACACAGGTTATCGTCAGCCCCATAGGCGATGAGGAAGCACCGGAGGATCTCAGACACAGTGTCACGGTTCAGACTTATCTCAGAGAGTTTCTCTCCAAGAATCTTCAGTGACTGGCAGGATAAAGGGAAAAATCATCAAAATCGCTTAGTAATCACACACACATATGAGTCCACGGTGCCTCAGAACTGAAGCTTTCATCTAAAACAACAATACCTATAAAATAAGCTTGTTATTAACTGAAGAGGGAAACATACATGTGGTGTCTGATTAAATCTCAAAATCAGTAACATTGCTGACAAAAATGTCTAAGTAAGCAACAGCAGGGCTCAGTGTTCCACACGGGTTCTCAGTATGGCTTTATAGCCACCAGACAAATATTACATTGAGCAAAATGGGCACATTCACAAATATGTTTAATTTGCAGGCTTTATACTTTGTATAATTAATATTTTATTGGTACAGAAGTTTGAATCTGCTGTTTTCCACACCCCTTTAAGCAGCCAAACTATATGTCCTGATCTATAATAATCCCTTGATTCTTGTTCTTTGACCCACTGAAATAATTTCTAACACACTAGTTAAAGAAAAATAGCATTGCTCAGGCACACCCTAGTGCAGAGGGGAAAGGCAGCTCTTGGGACTCTTTAGAAGCCCTTCAAAGACCCCAGATCCCTTTCCATTTTTTAAAAAAGGGCCAAATTTCACATAATTTTTTGGTCTGAAAAACAAGTAAAATCTCCCAAAGCTCCCAACTAAAAATATAGCAGTTTACTTTGTCTAACCTCACAAAAAGAAAAAAAATCATCTGAAAGCAGGTCAAACTGGCAGCCAGAAAACACACTGCATCACTTCAGGTGTGCTGGAATGCACTGGTGGTCAGCCAGGAGGGTACCCACCTCTGCCCTAGTGTTTCATTCAAGTATGTAATTTTAGCTTATGTTTAATATAAGGATGATGATGATGATGATGATGATGATGATGATGATGATGATAATAATAATAATAATAATAATAATTTATTTATATCCTGCCCCTCTGAGATCAATCAGGGCGGCTAACAACAATAAAATACATCATATAAAATCCAAGATAATACCTACCCCCCCCCCTTAAAAAAGTATTAAACTAAAGGCAATTTAAAACATTTAAATACATAAAATTTAAACAACTCAAATAAACTAAACAACAAATGGAAAACAGCAAACAGTGGCAGCAGTAATTACTTTGAGAAGGGCAAATTAAACCTATAAGACAAATAAGGATTCTAGAGACAGGGAGTCTAATCTGGAAAGGCCTGCCGGAAAAGATCCGTCTTAACAGCCTTTTTAAAGCTGTCTAAAGATGTAAGCAGATGGATCTGATCCGGCAGGCCGTTCCATACCAAGTTTATACCAAGTCAGAGACATCAGTTAGCCCAAGGAAGTCCCATGCCAACAAAAGTAGGATTATTAATAATACCTGGCTTGGTATATTACTACTACTACTACTACTACTACTAGTAACATTACTCTGCTGGCATTTGATGAGCAGCAATCTCAGCCCACATCTTACCCACAGAGTAAACAAAACAAAAGCAACTGTCAGATCCATGTGTATGCCTAGATTCTATAAGAGGCCAAGAAATATGTGCATTAAATGCAGATTCCTAAGGCTCTCAACTTCCATTTTTAAAAATTTACTGATTTTTCAGGCTTTTTAAATGCATAAAACATTGGGATAATGCCCATTAATATCTGAGAAGCCAGAAGGCTGACTAAAAATGTAAGTCTTTTGGATAGGATTTAATACTTTGTGTACTTCACTGACTATTCTCACAATAAAACAAGAAAAAATAAAATTATGCAAATATATTCAATTTTCCTTGGTACAGCACATAGTTAAAAATAACAATAATGCAAAGTGCACATAGTACTGATGGCAGTTTTAGTATCTTGTTCATGTACCCATCTACACAAACTTCATTAATATCCCTTTTTTAATTCATACTGTTAAGACTTGCACATTAACATCACATGGTACACACATGCATCCATGCCTTACCTGACAGTAAGGTGGGAGGCCAGGGTCATATAATGCAGCCTTCACCAGCTTTACCAGGAGGTCCAATACTTCACCCAAGCTGTCTCCTACATTGAAGAGACCCTCTTGCAGAGTAGTCAGGCTGGGAACTTCTTTGGCTACATCAAAACCCAACACCTTGCCATAATTGTGCAGGAACTCCACAATAGCTAAGCAGTCAGAGAAAGCATGGCTGGGCAAAATCAATCCAGGAATGCGAGAAAACTCTGGCAGAGGCTAGGGAAGAAGACACATTATCAGCACAGAAGATACTAGACATACTTGTACTATAATGTGATTTAGGCAGGGGCTGCAGAAGGACAAAAAAACAGATCATTTAAATGCCCAGTGTATATATTCACCCTAAGGTGAACATATAGCATGGTGTTCTTGAAAAAAATTCTTCAGAGAGGGTTTGTCTTTTGCCTTACTTTGGCTGAGAGTATGACTTGCCTAAGATCACCCAGTGGATCTTCATGGCCCAGCAGGGATTCAAACTCTGGTCCCCAGAGTCATGTTCCAATGCTCAAAGCAATATACCACACTGGTTCTTGGGCTCATGGCCCATACACTTTTGCTGCCCACTTTTGATATGAACCAAGAAGAGATCCAGAGGAGAGGGGAGAGCCTTTCCTTCCTGATTCCAACTGGTATGTCTCTGGCCTCTGAGGATGAAGAAGAGCCCCCATGGACTGTTGAACTTAATCCCCCAATTACTTTTTCCCTTCTATGTTTTAAATTGTAATCCTGAGGGCAGGGACTGTAAAGTTAACTATCTGTAAGCCAGCCAAAGAACATTTTTGGCTAAAGGACAGGATATAAAGACTTTAAATAAATAACTAATACAAACATTACTCTGGTATTAATGTCTCAGTAAAAGCCAAACTTTTGTTCCGGCACTAACATTTAGTATAGTAAAACTGCCCCAAACTTTGTGCCTCTCATATATGTTGGACTATGCCTCCCATCTATGCAAACCAGCATGGCCAATGGCCAGGGATGATGGAGGTTATAATCTAAAACATTTTCAAGGCTGGAAGAGGTTGTGTTAAAATAATTACACATCACTGCATGTTTAAATTTTTCCTTCCATACTGTCCATGAAAGCCATCAAGCAAATGACATTTCCTATCCTGGATCAATGGCTCCTGCTGGCAAGAGCTGGAGAAACACATAACATTACACTGGTGAGCTCCTGTAAATCCTAAGGGGAAAGGGGAAAACTAAGCATTTGTTTGATATTGTTGTTGTTATTATTATGTAATGCTCTGCATTTTATGCGGTAGATAGCTTTGGCCATGGTTGTGCAGAATGGTTAGCTTTGGAAGAGGTTTAAAAACTGAGAGATAGCTTTGGTTTCCACTCCTCAACAGACAGAGTTAACAGCTGTTTGCACAGCTCTGTTACTCATCCCATGACTCCTTTCCTCCCATCTCTCTAACTGTAAAGGCTACGATCCCATTCACCATAACCTTTTCAGCTTTCAAAAATCTTTCTCTCCCCCCCCCGAAAAAAACAAAAACTGGAATCTTGAAGCAGAATAAATTTAACACGTAATATGAAATACAGGGATCATGTATATTGTACAGATAAATGTGTGCTTTTAGTTCAGCATCTAGACCAAATACTTTCACCAACTCCTGAACTCCTGAAAAATAAAGGCTAAAATGTCTCCAGTAAAGGAAAGACAAGAAATTCATCAACTAAGAACTCTCAGTAATACAGTGGACCCTTGTTATCAGCTGGGATTTTGTGCCAGGATCCCCCATGGATAGCAAAATCCATGGATGCTCAAGTCCCATTAAATACAATGACACAGTAAGATGGTGTCCCTTGTATAAAATTGTAAAATCCAGATTTGTTTATTGGAATTTATATATTTTTATATTTTTAAATTGTGAATGCTTGAATCTGTAGATAAAAAATCTGTGGATATGGAGGGCTGACTGTACATGAAGAACCGTGTTAGTCCTACCTGCGCATCTCCTACCCTTAACTAGGGCTATGCTCAAGAGGTTGCAGTAGATTTTGAGTGGTTAGTTTGTTTCCTAAACATCCCAGCTCCGTCACAACAGCAGCATGAAATAAGAATCTGCCCCCTGCAAAGGTCATTGCTGCCAAGCATACCTGGTGGTCCCCCAGACACATATCCTCAGTGGGCTTCTTCATCTCTTCCAGGATCATTTGTTGCCGCTGTCGTTCTTCCTGTTGCCGCTGGGTAATGAGATTCTTATCTGCTTTCCGGAGAATCTTTGCAGGAGTAACCACCTTCTTTTCCTTGGGCTTCATTTTTTCTTTTGGCTTTACTTTTTCTTTTATTTTCTCTGGCTTATTCTTTTCTGGTTTGCTCTTCTCCTTCTTTACCTGGGGCTGGGAAAAGGAGAAACTTGTCAACTTTTCCTGGATTTATTCAAGATCTAGGCCAGGGGTAGGCAACCTTTCCCTTTTAAGGGCCGAGGGACTTCAGCTCCCAGAATCCCAGGAGCTATTAGCCAACATGGGACTATTGGCTAACATGGCTGAGGCTTCTGGGAACTGAAGTCCCTCGGCCCTTAAAGGGGGAAGGTTGCCTACCCCTGATCTAGGCACTTCCCAGCTTTTTCAGATCAACATTCATGATAATGATCTACCTTAGGCTTCTTTTTGACTTCCTTAGACTTGACTTCCTTGGGCTTTGGTGCCTTGGCTTCCTGCTTTTGCTTATTTTGGACCTAGCAAGAAAACCAAACATTACAACATATCAAGAACACAGGAAAGAATTCTCAAAACAGAAGACACATAGGAGAAAAATATTCCTACTCCATTTTTTACAGCTCTGGTCACAAAAAACTTTACTGCAGATATTTATCAATTAAATTCAGGCTTCACATTATAACAGATATATAAACATGCATCAGCATTCTACTAACTGGGATAGCATTCCTTCTTACATTGCTTAGACTCAGCATGTAGTCATTTGTGAGGTTTGATATATTAAATATATTAAAGTAAAAGGTAAAAGTTTCCCCTTTGACAAGGTTATTGAGTCGGGTCTGACCGTAGGGGGCAGTGCTCATCTCCATTACTAAGCCAAAGAGCCAGCGTTATCAAAAACAACTTTGTGATCTCCAATGTGAAGTCGTAGGCTTTCATGGCCGGTATCCATAGGTTTTTTTGTGGATCCATAAGTTTTTATATACACCCAGGCTTTTCCATTTCAATTTTCTCTGAAGATGGTAGCCACAGATGCTGGCGAAACGTCAGAAAGAAACTCTTCTAGAACATGGACACACAGCCCGAAAAAACCCACAAAAAACTTTGTGATCATTGGCCAGCATGACTGCACAGAACACTGTTACTTTCCCACCGAAATGGTACCTATTTATCTACTTGCACTTTTACATGCTTTTGAACTGCTAGGTTGGCAGAAGCTGGGACTAGTGAAAGGAGCTCACTCCATCACACAGTACTTGGGCCTCGAACTGCCGATTTGCTGATCTTGCAATTGTTAGAATCAGCATCACAATTGCTGAGCCACCGTGTCTCTACTGAATATATTACTTTTGATTAAATGTTTCTGTCCCTCATGGCTGCACAGAAATGTCTACAAGAAGGTTGAGAAACACCTGGCCTTCCAAATAGTTTGGACTGTAACTCACATAATTCTTTGCCATTGATCGTGTTAACTAGGGCTTCTAAGAATTGAAGTCCAACATATCTGAAGGGCCAACAGTCCTCCACTCCTGGCCCAGAGAAATCTGTAGTGCACAAAGACTAGGTAGTTCACTTTTTGCTCCTCTGTTCCTTATACCTATGTAATTGTTTATCTCAGTTCCACACTGTTGTCTAGTCTTTCTTGCTCAACTACTCCCTTGCCCTAAGTCTTCATATTTTTAAAATATAAAGAGATATGTCAAGTTTAATTACCGCAATTATATTAAAGACACAGGACCCCTTGTTGCACAATTTGAAATGTGTGCCTTGTCTTATAGTATATGCAACTTTAGCAGTAACCCAAAAAGGGAATTCTCCCACTCCAAGTTCCCTACTCTACCCAAACTCATTTTATTCCAAAAGCATTCCCCCCTCTCCTGTCTAGAATACAGTACTCCATTCTACTGCATGTACCTTTTGTCTCATTTTCTTCTTGATTTTGCTCATTTTCAGCTTATCTTCATCACTCAGCACCTCTGCAAATAGAAATGAGATTAAAGGGAGAATGAAATAAATACATGAGAGAATAAACCAACCCTGCATTCCACATTTAGCAGTATAATCATGTCTTACAGAAACGTACAACTTCTCCAAAAGGTATGTTCCCCACTCAAATCTACAAAAAACTTTGAGGTGTGACCCTAGACCACAAGGAAAACTATCAAAGGCAAAAAAATCTAGGGAAAAGTGAAATGGATCAAAAAAACTCAATTTTATTAAGAACAAAATAGAAAAAAAGGGGATAAATAAAAAATGAGTTTAAAATGTTGCCAAACTGTATAGGCAAATAAAAATCCAAGTTTCTATATGCAAAGCCGAATAAAAATAAAATAATACTCAAATGCACAACTCCAAATAGGAATAAATGAGAATTGGCTTTATAAAATAATTTTTTCTTATGTACCCCCCTAGGTTTATACTGAATAATCATATACCGTATTTTTCGCCATATAAGACGCACTTTTTCTTCCCC
>CM034703.1:170928770-170944750 GCA_020142125.1 Phrynosoma platyrhinos
ACTCTATATTTTAACTGGAAAAGTTGGGGCCGTCTTATACGCCCAGTCGTCTTATACGCCAGAAGCGGTATTTATATTCCTGTTACTGAGTCTCTTAGCTTTTTCAATCTTAAACACATTTGTAGCCCTCAGGAGACACAAAGGAAAGATTGGAAGAAAATGTCTGCAAGTGCTTCAAGTCCTCACGGGCAGAGCTCTGATGCTCTGAGTATCTGCTCACCCTTCTCTCAAGGTAGTCAGTCATGTTCTCTTAACTATGAACTCTTATGCCCCTTGCTTATCTGTTCCTCCCTTCCTGCTGCCACACCACTCCAAGAAATTCCCAATTTTGCAAAACCTCAAATATTAGTTGTCAGAAAAAGCATGCATTTTGAGATTTATGGAAAATAAACCAAATTATAGGCAGCCTGTTGATCTGCTTTATTTTTAAGAGCAAAAATGGAATTTTCTTCATGCACAAAATGAACAGCCCTTCTTCCAGAGACTGACAAATAGTTCGTGCCATGAATTATACCTCTTTCTTGTGAAAGCTACTAATGTGTGGAATGAATTAGTCTAGCTGGTACCTTGAGCTTCCAGTTTCTTTAGAATCCGGGCATCTGTCTTGCTCAGAATGTCAGATACCTTCACTTTTGGAGGTCGGCCCCGGCCACGTTTTACATTGGGCATTTCCTTAGCCTTGGCTTTCTCAGTATTTCGGGGTCGACCACGCTTGCCTGTGATGGCCTGGATACGTGAGGGAATTTGTTCAGATACCAGCTTTACCCACTGCAGACCCTACAAAAAGAAGAGAGATTTAAAGATATTGGTCCTTCCCCATGTCTACCAACTCCAAATCCCTACAGCAGTCCACCAGTTTTTCCATGTGAGACAATCTATCCTGGTGACATTTCCACTATTCTCCAGCCCCAATATAGTCAGGCCTTACCACAGATCCTGAAGTGATGTTTTAAAAAGAATTGGAGGAGGTAGAAAGCTGAAGGGATGCTACAAACACATACTTCACAATTTACCACAGTGCAGCGGTGGATGGCAGTGGAGAAAATTCCTTGTTGTACTTTATTTAAGAGAATGATACTAGGTGCAGAGCACAATGTTTAAAAAGCACCTTATCCTCAATAGAACCCCTTTCTAAAACATCTTGTGCAGTTTACCATTTCTGCAGTATGTGATTCCAGCAGAAGGGCAGCTACAGAGAAGCCAGATGCAATTTATTCCAGGTCTTGCATCAAAACTCACCTCAGGTGTATCCTGTTCTTCAAAGAAATCTCCCACTGGCATTCGGGGACTAAAGCTGAAGTGTTCACGGCGGACATTCTGCACAACATTTCGGCTCAGGTACTAGCAGGGAAAGAAGACATGAAAATAAGAGTCAAGCATATCTTGCATATGGTCCAGCCTTTTGCTAAGGAAGATCTTTTCTCTGTGAATTGAACACAGAGCTACTGTCACAATTCTGATCAGCTTTTTGAGAAAGAATGTGGCCAAGAAATACACAGTGCTTGTCTGTATCTAATTTGTTAAGCAATGCTCAATTAAATAAGGTGTGCCTATTTTATTAATTCTATGCCCTGTCTGACAGAAATATTTCAAAGCAGGCAAAACAAACCTGATTTCTGAGCCAATGCTGCATAGAGACCACATGCAACAATTGATCACCCTTGATTCCTCTCTGGGAAGCAGATCTTACCTTTATCACTTCTGGAAACTGCTTCATCCTCTTGCCACAAGGAGCATAGTACCAGGTCTCTCCCTGCCAGCGGCTGCTGCCCTTTTTGATGCGTACCTCCCTTCGCCACCTGAACATGAAAATGGCCGGTTAAGACTAGATACTTGCATTCCCACTCCACATTGTGGCTGGATCAGTACTATTATAATGCAGCAATGCTGCCAATGAAATAATACTACCTACCCATGCTTTAAAGGGTAGCACACCTCTTCCACTGTGGCTATCCGCCTTCTTGGAACATCACCTAATCAGAACAAAGAACCATTGGGAGTGCTTTCAAATGGTGACTGATCTTTAAATACAGCCAAGACAACTAAGAAATCTCAGAAAAAGGGATTACTTACTCTTAGATGATGTTTCTTTGTTGTTCTTGTTTATCACGGATGTAGGAGCTTCTCGGCAGCTACTCTTAACTATCTCTACCATGGAGGAATCTACAGCTCCTGGTTCAACTGATGTTTGTGAATCTAGAAATTCTGCACCCTCACGTCCCACTTCACTTACACTTGCTAGCTCCAGGCTGCTGTCTGTTAACAAAGAAAGGAGAAACTATTAGATGGAACTTGAGAAAGAAAAGGACTTGTACACAGTCTAAGAAACAGAAGGCAGACCAAAATGTTTAGAGGTTTAACTATGCTTTTTTACTTATCCATTCCATAACACACATAGACTACTCTAATTAAAACTATTCCTACTATGTCCTAAGTGGAATCTGTTCTGGGATGAAGGCTGTGACTGAGGAAGAAAGGATAGTCAAAATTTGCTTCAAGATATATGCTGGGGAAAGAAAGGGGAAAGTGCTTTTCCTCAGAATATAAAGAAGCCTGAAGTACAAAAACAAGCTTTTTAAAAGAAGAAAAATGCAGAATACTAGCTCTCTGGTCAGAACAAGTGAATTGCTTACATTTTAAGAGAACAGCCATAGATTCCCAATGTAAAAAGAACAACAGAATATTTCAAATAAGTATGTCTAGTAGGCTGGTCTTTGATCTTTCATTCCTTATCCTAATGATTTCCTAAAAGAATACTGGTAGATGGGTGTCAATCTATTCACCATGAAAATAAATTACTGGTTCTCATCACCTGGAGCTTTTCCTCTCCTTTTCCTCTTCAAACAAGTAGACTACCACATGGCTGCAATTATAATGGAATAACACGGCCTTCCATAGCTGCTCTGGGACTGTATATATATTTTTTATTTTATACTATGGAAGGCAATTTACTTTTATCTTAAAATGTAGATTTAGTACTCCCTAAGTAGTGGTTAATGAAAACTCAGCTAAACAACTATCTATTGATAATAATCACAAGATACCTCTGGCACTATAAAGTTAAACTGTGATTATTCTCACAAGACACACTACAAAAAAATACCTATTCATGATAAAAATCATAATGGATGCAAAAATTTCCCCTTATGCTGTCTTTCACATGCACAGTGTGAAAACAAGGCCCACTGTTCCCAACATTTGTACAGTGGGCCCTTTGTATACATGGGGGATCCATTCCGGGGGCCCCCATATGCAAAAAAAGTGGGACCTCAAATCCCATTGTTGTTATTGGCCGCATGCTCCTGCACGTGGCACTGCAGGTGTACTGTGAGGGCGCGCACCATTAAAACATTCAGGACTTGCCATCCACATAAGCTTAAAGCCGCAAATGACAAGCCTGCGTAATGTGTGGGCATGCTGTAAAATAATTTGGACCTTCATTACTAAAACTGAGCCTATCAGGATTCCAAGTCTACACATCTCACAACTTAGAAATCAAGCCTGTCATAAAACATACATTTTAAGATTCCATATGTTCTTATAAAAGTGCTCAGCAAAGACTACTATAACTGAAGGTATATTAATGCCTGAAGGAATCAGCAATTTTTTTAGACTTCAAGTACAACAGTGGAGCAAAGACTCTTATAGAGCAATACCTCTTAAAATCAGCAGTCTTTTCTCACCTTGTAAAACAGATTCTCCAAGAACAGATGGCAAATTTGCACTTCCAAAAAGTGAGGTGTCAGGCTGAGTGTCATCTGTCAAAAGGCTGAAGGAGCCAGAATGGTTGAGAGAAGGACTACCAGGACAATCTAGCGCAGAGATATCAGGAGCATCCTCCAGAGGGGATTTGCCGCTCACCAGCTCTGAAGTATCCATTTCATAGAGATCTCCTGTCCCCGGGTCTGCAAATCATGAATTTGAGATGCAGGCATTACATATTATTTAACTCAGTGTCTTACTCCTTTATAATCTTTTTTGTTTATTATTTATCTAATTAATTTCTATCCTGCCTTTCTCCGTGAAGGGACCCAAGACAGTTCACAAATAAAATTCTAAAAAAAAAATCATAATAAAACAATTAAAAATATCAGCTAATAACAATATAAAATACAAACATTAAAACCACAATACCCATATAAAATCCATCCCATAATTTGCATTATGCGTTAAAAGCCTGCCTGAAAAGAGCTGGTTTTGCCTGCCGGAGAAAGGCAAGCAAGGAGGAGGCCAGCCTTGCTTCTTGTGGAAGGGCATTCCAGAGGGCAGGAGCAGCCAACGAGAAGGCTCTCTCACATGCCCTCACCAAGCAAACCTGTGATGGTGGTGGGACTGAGAGAAAGCCTCCTCCCGAAGATCTTAGGGCTCTAGGTGGTTCGTAAGCAGGGTCTTAAGCAGGGTTACATCACAATTTATAATTTAAGAGTACTTTTAATATACATAGTCTTCCATTCATCATTATAATTTTGTAAGCTAGGCTAGTATTACTCATATCATGTATGGAGGACTGAAGTTGACAGAATGCAGGCATGGTTTGGGGCAGCCTGCCGAGTTCATGGCAGAGGCAAGTTCTGAACCAGGAACTTCCTGGCTCATGTCATTTTGACTCACATGCTGAAAGGAATTATCTGCATTTATGTGAACACATAAAATTGACACAGCAATTAGATTTCTCAAATTCCTGAGGGAAATTTAAGAAACAAGGAAAAACAGGATTACAACTGATCCATTTACCTATAGAAAGATTCTAGAAACAAGATCAAGAAATGATTTCTTTTTCAGCATTTATAAATTTTAATATTTTTGTTAGAAAGAATAATGGGGTCTCTAGGCTATTCTCCAGAGTTCTTATTCAGAACTATTCTGAATGTAATTAACCCAAACAGAGCTGTTAAATGAGCAAAGACATCCATAGAAAGGGGATATATATATTTCAGTCATTTCGTTTATACTAACAGGGTAAAAATAATTTATATATTATTATTGACTATTCTAATTGATGATGTTTGCTACCTGTTAACGGAGACTAGAACTTCCCAGTGTCTCTCGTTCTATTATTTCCACTCCTCAATTTATCATTCATCCAATCCACACTGCTTATCTTCTACATGGAAAGTCCAGCAATCAAGAATTTGAAGTTTTTCAATAATGGGGAATTAATGAATATTTAAGAATCCACAGACTCTCCAAGGCAGCTTTACAATTTGGTATTTCTGCTGGGTACTTCCCTATAGATTCTTTGCAATATTAGTCCCATGTATATTGTTCACTGTTGTTCTTAACATATGTCTTGGATGCTTATGGTCATAACTGTTATATAAGAATGCACTATCATTTTGTATTGTGCAATATTATACCTTTCTACATTATTTAATACTGTATACCCGTTTTTCTCCAGTATTTCCCAATTTCCAGTATTTAGCCAAACCTACATTTGACACCATGTAAAAACATAACTTAAGAAAAAATTCCAGAGGCAGTGTGTAACTTACAAGCAAAATTAACACCAGACAGATAAGCACCCTAAAATGGCAGTCTGATCATTATGAGAGCAAACTTTGGGCCTAAGCAGACTGCCAGAAATAGTGCACATTAAATTGAGGCACTGCCCTGGCTCAGTGCTAGGGAATCATGGGAACTGTAATTTATTGTGGCACCAGAGCTCTCTGACAGAGAAGGCTCAATGTCTCAGAAAAAAATACAGTTCCCATAATTCCCTAGCACTGAGCCAGGGCAGTGCCTCAATTTAATGTGCACTATTTCTGGCAGTCTGCTTAGGCCTTTTCTCTTTAATTACATTCAAAGTTCTTGCTCTAGCAAATACCAAGAAGGGTAAATAATGTCCAAATTTCTGCTTGTGGGTATCTAGACATGGACGCTATCAAAATGTACAAGAACAGTACTAACACACAGCCAAGACATCTGGAACAACAAGTGAATGAAAAAACATAGTAGTTATTTGCATGGACCCTGAATCCCTCTCTCCCCACCCTCTATTTCTCTCGTGTGTGTGTGTGTGTGTGTGTGTGTGTGTGAGAGAGAGAGAGAGAGAGAGAGAGAGAGAGAGAGAGAGAGAGAGAGAACACGAACAGGAGAAAAGTTGCAACTGCCTTTTTTTATACAGGCCCAACTAAGTTCCTTAATCAGCAAACTCCATGTAGCTGCTACCACAAATGATAAAGACAGTCAGGTGAAAAAAAAAGGAGAGGCTAGAATCTAGGCAGAATAGGGACATTTCAACAAGTATAACTTATCATAACTTATCCACCAATTCCATCCTTTACAAAACTATTAAAAGCACAGGAGTCCTCTACTTTTTTTTTTTTTCTCCATCAGGCCAAACTATAACAACAACATTAGAATGACAAACTAAAATGACATCATTTCAAAGATGTCAGGGGAATCACCATAATAACCCCACCCTGAAAGGATACAAAACCCATTTACCTCTGTCTAGTGACTCAAAAGGCTCCAATGAATCTTCTAGAGGAGGAGGGATCCGAGAAGCATCTTCCAGACGACAACCACCTCCAGCATCAGGTTCCAAGACAGAGGCTTCCTGGCTGAGCAGCTCACCAACTGAAGAACCATTGTAAGCCACACATTTTCAGTTTTAAAATACATTTTTAAAGGTCTTACTGTACTTTCTAGGTAACAATAGCTTTCAACCTAACACTTCCCTCCCAAAAGAACTAGACAGATCAGCACAAATAAGCATTCTATATACCACTTCTAAGTGCTCAAGACACATTCCACACACTACTACTTGGTTCCATCTGCTTGTTAAGTATACATTATTATTCTTTTATACAATAGCATCAGTACATGTAACACTTTAAAGAACAACATATGCATAAAAGAGAACTCCCTGCCTGAAACTGTTTTGCCACATCTCTTACAAAAACTATAATAAGAAATTGAGGTAGGAATTCTGTATTCCTTGGGAATCACTGGCTGGCACATAGGATATTCTGGACCTTTCCCTTCACCACAGACAGAAAAGGAAGTCCACAGATAGAAATCTCCCAGTGTAGAGCTGGAAAACCTCTGCAGTGTTCCACTTTTTGGTGTTCTCTTTACTGAGGAGGACCAAATAAGGAGTTTTCAATTCCTATAGCATAAGGCTATGAAACAGAGGAGCCTGAGGCCCTGCACTCACCTAACCTAGGACCTTTACAGACTGCTAGAAATAATGCAGCTTGAGGCCACTTTAACTGTCCTAGCTCAATGCTAGAGAATCATGGAAACTGTAGTTTATTGTTGCACCAGAGCTCTCTGACAGAGAAGGCTCAATGTCCCAGAAAAAAACACAGTTCTCATGATTCCCTAGCACTGAGTCAGGGCAGTTAAAGTGGCCCCAAGTTGCATTATTTCTGGTAGTCTGTAAAGGCCCTTACATTAAAGCAAGTCTTGAAGCTCAAACTGGCACAGTAATTCCCTCCCACTGGTTTCAAATGAAAAGTAATTACATCAACAACAAAAGCCAACAACAAAGAAGCCAGCAAAAGGCCATCACCTCACCTCCTGCCTGGTCATGTGGTGGTAGCTCTGCTGCAGATTCCCCTCCATACATACACCTGCAGACACCTGCATATACCTCACACAGCTTTACTCTGACCATTCATGCTCCTCATCTAAATACATGGTGACAATTCCAAATTGAAATCAAATAACATCCAAACAATGATACCTTTATTGGGCCAACCAAAAAGCACAATTACGTGTTGCAAGCTTTCAAAGCCACACTGGCTTCTTCATCAGGCACAGGAGAAAAAAATGAAGATGTTAGTCATAGGCCTACATTCTGTTGCTTCTGGTTTTATTTTTAGATGGTAGGGAGGGCAATTTGCAGAGAGGATAACACTCCTCCTTTGGCCATGTGGTCACTGGTAAAGAAATTTAATGTCCATTTGCAATTCAAAGAAGATGCCAAGTACTAGCTAAACTGCATTTCGTGAAATGAGTAGCTTTCAAAAACAACATTCAACCTATAGATAACAAGAAAAGAAAATGTTCTCGCCTCACTTCTTGGTTGACGCTGGAATAACTGACAATGCCTTTTTTCTTTTCGTTTTGAACTAGAATGGGCAAGGTGATACTTAACCTGCAACCTCAAACACAGACGTGTTAGTGAATTTAGTGGCAATTAGATTCAAGTAGGTATGCTACAGTGCTAATGTTTCTGCATTTCTGTGACACTGAAGCCATGTAATACGCATCAGCAAAATTCTGATACTATGAGTGCTGCTACATTTCCTGTTTAAAGTTTTCAGCATTTTAGTGTTGTCAGGCATTAACAATATTTTTGAAAAGCATATAAATTAAATAAATATCCTTTTATGTCCTTACCAGAGGTATTCAGGAGATGTTCTGTACTAAATTCATAAGACCTAACATGCAGCCATTGCCGTCCATTGCATCAGTTGCAGAAAACATCATGGAAATAGTAAGACCTATACTGCACTCCTATACTGAGAATTAACATCTTGTTGCAAGAAGCTTTGATGAAAAAGGTAGAAAATAGACCTTTCAAAAACTTCTGAAAATAGCTATCTAGAGTGTGAGCTATTATGTTCCTACCTAGCTAACAGTATTTATCTCTTATCATCCTCACAAAACATAAAGATTCTACCAGGAAAATTGTTGCTATTTATAAAGGCAGACTAAGGTGTGAGACAGACTGCATCAAAGGGGCAGTGTTAAGCCGCCCCTGCTGATGCCAGCTGTTTGCTGGTGCAAAAAGTAGCAGCAAATTGCTGCTACTTTTTGAGCCGGCAGAAAGCCAGCTTTTCCGTGCCGGCGCAGTTTTGCAACACTTTTGGCATGCAGCGTATAAACACCACGCTGCCAGAGTGCCGTAAAGCTGCCCGCTGTGTGGTCAGCAGGGTGATGTGACGCCGGCATCTTGGGGGCATGCGTCATGAGTACACCATGCCCCCAAGCCACTGGGAAGCTGGCAAATTGTGCTGGTCTGTTTTGGCCCTAAGTTCCTCAATAAACCTGGCAACCAACTGACCCATTCAAAAGATTATGATGCTGGAGAAAAATACATGACCACATGAAAATGAGGACAGTTCTTTAGCCTTCTGAGTAAGCTAAGTGTCCATCTGTGCTACAGAATCTTATCATTCTAGCATAACTTCAAAGCCACACCAGACAAAGTCAAAAAAAAGCAAAAACTCAAAGTAAACTTTTGGCATGAAGCAGTAAGACCTTCAGGGTCCAAATCGAAGGCAGCTCATGAGATATGGATGGAAAGGCTTTGACTATTGGCTTTCTGAGCTGAGGCCCACATTACACCAAGAAGAAAGGATTCCCTGACAATTTTATTCAGAAGAAGTCTCTTTCTAGTATAGTGCTCAAACATCATGCAAGCTCATTCCTGTTCAAAGCCAATATACAAGTCATCATAACTGTGACATCTCATGAGATACTTGCACTCGTGTTTCCACATGGCTTCTAAAAACCCATAAAAAGCATCACTGTGCATTGTCATTCCAAGATCCTCAAATTCCTTCTAGGGTCTGGAGCAGACAGGCAGGAAAAAGCAGCTCGATACTGCTTTTTCCCAAAGCGGGTTGAAACCCTGTTTGCTTGCACAGGCCTGCTCCCAAGGCAGGCTGAATACATATGGGTTAACTGCATGGTGTGGCATCAAGCTCTGCCACTAGGTAATTTTTGTTGTTGTTGCTTCCCCACAATACATGTGCTCCACCACACAAGCATACCTGTGACCTTGAATTACCTCCCACATCCCACCCAGATGACATTCCACTGGATGCCTGCCCCTTTGATCAGCCACACAGTTGAACATGCGATCCTCCACCAGTTCAGTGCATCAGGGTGAGAGTGATATATGGGCAAAGCACAATCATGGAGCCCCCCCATACATATGCCCCCCTGTTGGGATTGTCTGGTTTGTATCTGTTGTAATTAAATCCATTAGAATTACTGCACTTTCATTTCTTTGCTTTTCTGCAGCCCTGCACTCACAATGGTGCATTTATATGCAGCAACAAAGATGTACATTTTAGTTGGACTATCCCAGATTCTTTTTGCTCCAGTTTTTAGCCCTGGAGTGCAGCTTTCTGGTTTCCACCACTTTTGAGGTGTGCGCCATCTAAATGCCCCGTCTTCAAAATGGCTGGAAACTACTTTATTTAGCCCATCTGTTTTACCCCTAGGAAAGGTAGATAGATGGTCTATGAGGACTTTGCTTAAAGAGCAACTCATAATCAGCACTGAGCCTATGTAGATGAGACTTCCAGCACAAAGGTGAGCAAAATGAAACTCTGGGGCAACATGTAGCCCCCCGAGCTGTTATTCTGGCCCTCATCTTCTATAGATTCAAAAACCTACTCCTGGAAGCCTCCTATAGAGTAGGTTGCAATAGTCTGAACGAAAGACCTCTCAATTTAAACTGTGTATTTCAATGACTCTCCACATAACTGACAAAAATCTCTTCATGGTCTGACTCACAACTATCAAGGAACTAGAGCAGGGATAGGCAACCTAAGGCCCGGGGGCTGGATGAGGCCCCCCAAGGCCTTTGGACCGGCCCCAGGCCAGTCCTGCGGCCACCGCCGCCGCTCACCATGATGATATTGATTATTGTTGTTATTACTTGTTCTTGGGGTTTTCTTGGCAAAATCTCCACAGGGGTTTTGCCATGGCTTTTCTGGGGCTGAGAAAGTGTGCATGCATATTTTTTTAAATTATTATTTTTTTAAATATATATTTTTATTTTTATTTATTTTTGGTGCTTTGGCCCCCCAATTGTCTGAGGGACAGCAACCCGGCCCCTGGCTCAAAAAGGTTGCCTAGAGAGTTAGCCATTATAGAGGCAGATAGTTCTATGACTGGGATAGATATTGTGGAAAGACATATTCCAAGACTTCGTATGCATATACAGCATGACTTGCATACATAGAACTCATGCAAACAACATTGACCCTATTCTTCTCTTATTCTGCCACTACATCCAAATGTAGAAGGAGTAAGTTATTTATATAGTCTACTACTACTTCCCTGGAGAAACAACCACCAAATCATGGACTGTGAAGAATTCTAAAGAACTCTAAAGAATTCTGCTACAGACTCTATTCTGAGGTGTTCTCATATGATTGCCTTGTAACAGGACGTTCAATAAACTTGAGTCCCTGTCCAATACCACAGGAGGCCTAAAGATTCATTCAGACATGAGTATGTCCTGAAACAGATATCATATTCAAATGGAAGGTCTCCTCAGAGCATGGAAACATTAATTTACTCAAAAAAGGATAATCTGTTGTTTTAACATGTTGCTGGATGGCAAAGTAGTATTACAATATTTGTTAGCACCACTGTTTAAAATTAATTTAAACATGTATACTTAAAAAATACAAAGGATAACCAAAGAGTGCCCCAAATAACCCCCTCAACAATGTTTTGATGTAATGAGTAAGCATTGCTTGTTACATTTTTTGAACTGCAACATTAACATAGTCAATATTATAACACTTAAAAGTAACAAGCTTGTTACTCACTCCCCTCCCACCCCTATAATGAGTAATGCGTATTACTCTTTGATCCATTACTTCCAACATCTGGGTTTCCTAAATTAAGTTTGGAAATCATTTGCTGCTATACCTGGCTGAGTGTTTTCCAACTCCATGCTACCTAACAGTCTGGTACCATTTTCTGAGACTGTAGATGAAGTTGCTTTCATACTCTCTTCATTGCCTTGCCCATCTTGCTGTGCAGAGAAATCCTGGCTTCCTGATCCAAGCATGGGGGAAGGCTGAGATGATGTATAGAAGCTGGAAGGGCCATTTTGCAGGAGTTCAAAGTTCTGATCATCAGGGAATGAATCGTAAAGCTCCGTGGAGTCAAAGTTCAGCCCCATGGCTCCAGGGTTTCCATTGGCCCAGAACTCTTGCCCACTGCCTCCCCTCAAATTGGTGCTATGCCCTGGTGAGCCTTGTCGGTTGCCTGCAACAGTACCGTTCAGTGGATACTGGGAGAACAGTGGACTGTCTTTGAGGTTGTTGCCATTGCCAGATGGATACTGAGAGTAGTTCCAGAGATAGTCATAGGAATGGTGGAGATGGGAGTTGGTTGCGGAGCGGTTCCCTGAAGAACTAGCATGAGATACAGTAGTTAAGCCATTAACATTCACATCTCCATTCAAACCTGCCAAGAGGGAAGGAAGAAAGAGCACAACAAAAAATAAGGACATACGGTAAGGTTCTATCCATCTTTTGGTCCTGCTTCCTTTTACAAGGAAAGAGGAGGAGAGATAGTAGAATTTATAATAGTTTGATAAATGGATATGGAATACATACCTATGCAAAAGAACAAATTGCAATTTTTTATCTTCTCAGCAACCCTGAAATGTTTTTCAGAAAAATAAATCCAAATACTAGTTCCAGTTAGATTAGACTAGTAATGGCGAACCTTTTAGGCACCAAGTGCCCAAACTAAACGGCCTTTCAGCATGAGTGTTACCCTGTGCTGGAGGTGGGACTTCCAGGGTGGGACTTCCCTTCCTGAGTCTTCAGCTGCCTCTTTGGAGTGGCAGCTGAAGGCCTGGGAGGAGGAGGAACAGGCACCTCTCCAGAGGCAGCGGAAGGCCTGGGATGGCTGGGAGCAAGAGGAACAGGCATGAGCTTTTTCCTCCTCTTCCCTGCTCCGTGTGCCAGGGAAAATGGCTTTGCATGCCATCTCTGGCATGTGTGCCATAAATTCGCCAACATGGGATTAGACCCACTAAATCAGTGGAAACTTGGTATATTTGTTACACTGATTTAATGGGACTACCATAATTAGGTTGAACAACTGCATTTAACTCCTGAAGAAAGAAAATTCAATCTATTTAGTACTGTTATAGCCCAATCAGACTCTCTCCTTTCATTATACTGTATTCTCAACCCAACTGCAAACAGGTTCTGAAGGAAAGTTTCTAAACTGTTTTGTTTCTGAAAGTACAACAGTTTAGAAACTGCCTACTACTTGTTCTCTAATTAGGGATATTTTTATATTCCTAACAAAAAAAGTTCAGATTTCTAGATTAGCTTTGAATATTGTCCTATCACAGAGACCTCAACATCAACAATACAAAGATAAACAAAACCTTTACTATTGTGGTGGTATTCAGGTTCATTATAGCCCTCCTGAGGCTCAGCCCTCATCCTGGCAGTATTTCGTCATAAGACCACATGCCCAATCAATGTTGGTACTTGTCACAAATTTTACACAGATCAAGTCTCCTTCCCCAACTTACTTTTCCCTTGCTGGGGGAAGTTCACAGGAGATCCATTTGTGTAGACATCCCCTGAGGAAGGCGCAGGTTTCAATCCTGAGGCAGCAGGTGAAGAGGGAAGGCCAGTGAAATTAAAATGGTTGTTTGCCTCCATTTCTGAGGAGAAAAGGCAATACAAAAAAGAATTAGGCAGCTATTGCAGCTCAACACAGCCTGCAGTATAAAACCTCCCTTATGTCAGTTTAGCCAATCAATGGCCAAGAACTACAAAAACATTTACTACTTTCTTAAACTATGTTCAGAATACCTCACACATCTTATCTCAATGATCCTTATAACAGAATTCTGTCAAGTGGAGACAAGGAGCTGTTCTGGCCATAAGGGCCAGATGATGCCAGGAGCTGCTCCCTCAAACCACTTCTGCTCTATACAAAATTTGGAGAGAAAAAAACATGGCAAATAACAGTGTCACCTGTAATACACTGCTTTTTACACTGATATTATTGTCCAACTTGGTGCTGTTTCTGCTGTGGGCCATTGAGCCTGTACTCTGTAATGCATCTGAAGAAGTGGGTTTATATCCAGGAAAGCCCATACTAAAATAAACACCAGTTAGTCTTAAAGATGCTACCACATTTTTTTCTTACCCTCTCCCTTCCAACATTGACAAGGGGACAATGTTATTCTTTTAATGATTGGTAATATTAATCTATTCAGGAAATGAAAAAACAAGAAGAAATGGGGTGACTTTCATATTAAGGAAAGATATAGCTAGAGCACTCAAAGGATACAACTTAAAGTTAGACCATATATTATCAATAACGCTATAAACATCACAATAAACCAGATATATGCACCAACCGCAGATGAAGAGGAAACTGAGAGATTCTATGATGCAGTCTAGGAAGAAATTGACAACACGCCATCATAAGATTTCAAACTAATCATTGGAGATTTGAATGCTAAAGTTGGCAACAAAGAAGAATCAAAAACAGTAGGAAGATTTGAATTAGGAACAAGAAATAAAGCAGGAGCGCATCTGATAGAATTCTGTGAGGCCAATAATCTATTCATTCCAAATACCTGCTTCATACAACCAAATATGAAATTATACACCTGGACATCACCAGATGGTAAACACAAAAACCAGACAGACTACATAATTGGAAGTACAAGACGGAGAAACTCTATTGTTGTGGCCAAAACTACACCAGGAGCTGATTGTAGCACAGACTATGAACTGCTCTGAACAAAAATCAGAATTAAGTTGAAGAAGAAAGCAAAAATCATCGTTATACCAAAATATGACCCGAATAACATTTCAGATGAATTCAAGGACAATGTAAGAAACAGGTTTGAACTATTGAGTATAATCGACCAGGAACCTGAAGAACTATGGACAGAAGTCAAAGACATAATTAAGGACAAATGCAAGAAAACACTAACAGTGGCCAAAAAGAAATATAAGAAACAATGGATGACAGATGAACCTGCATGCAATAAAAGAAAGAAGAAAAGCAAAGGGAGATAGGAACAAAGCCAGAAGTATGAACACAACTGTCCAATGTCTGACATGCAGGGATAAGGAGAAATATAATGCAGAAAAATAGAAGACAACAACAAAAAGGGAAGAATGAAAGATCTCTATGAAAAAAATCTGAGAAATTAAAGCCAATTTCAAACCGAGGGCAGGGATTCTTTATGGAGAGAAAAAAAGAACATAATACAGGAACAAGAAGAAATAAAAAGACGCTGGAGGCAATACACAGAAGAGTTATACAAAAGAAATGAGGGAATGAATGATATTTGGAATGAGGAGCCATATGAAGACGAACCCCAAATTCTAAGAAGAGAATCGGAATCTGCAATAAAGGAAACGGGGAAAAATAAATCACCGGCAACAGATGATATCCCAATCAAACTGCTACAGTGTCTACAGACAGATCCAACTTTAGTGCTAACTTAAATATGCAAACAAATATGGAAAACAAAGTGGTGACCAACAGACTGGAAATGCTTGATATACAAGAAAGGATACACAAAAGACTACAACAACTATAAGACAATCACATGCAAGCAAAATAATGTTCAAAATTCTGCAGCACAGACTCCAATCATCCACAGAGAGAGAAATTCCAGAAAAGAAAGGGGCACTAGGGACCAAATTGCAAATATACAATGGCTAATGGAGTGCACCAAAGAATTTCAAAAAAAAAAAAAAAAAAAAAAAGAATCAGCATGTGTTTCATAGAATACGGCAAAGCATCTGATTGTATAGATCACAAAAACTATGGAATGCATTCAAAGACATGGAGGTGCCACTACATCTGAGAGTCCTGATGAGAAATCTGTACCAAGGACAAGAGGCCACCGTCAGAACAGAATTCGGGGAAACAGAGCGGTTCCCAATAAGCAAAGGGGTCAAGCAAGGCCCTATTTGTTTAACTGATATGCTGAAAACATCTTAAGAAAAAAAGAATTAGAATCAGAAAAAGGAGGCGTTAAGATAGGAGGAAGCAACATTAACAACCTAAAATATGTGGACGACACTATAATATTAGCAGAAGACATTCAGGAATGGGAACAGTTAATAAGGAAAGTCAAAGATGAAAGTGCAAAGGCAGGTCTGATACTGGATATAAAGAAAACAAAAATAATGACCACAGAAGAAATACACAAATTCACTCTAAACAACAAGGAAATTGAAATAGTTAAAGAATTCCCATATCTTGGATCAAAC
>CM034703.1:170958350-170975795 GCA_020142125.1 Phrynosoma platyrhinos
TATGAGGAACGACTTAGGGAGCTGGGCATGTTTAGCCTGGAGAAGAAACAATTAAGAGGTGATATGATAGCCGTGTTTAAATATCTGAAGGGATGTCATATCGAGGAGGGAACAAGCTTGTTTTCTGCTGCTCCAGAGACTAGGAATCGAAACAATGGATGCAAGCTGCAAGAAAAGAGATTCCACCTCAACATTAGGAGGAACTTCCTGACAGTAAGGGCGGTTTGACAGTGGAACACACTCCCTCGGAGAGTAGTGGAGTCTCCTTCCTTGGAGGTCTTTAAGCAGAGGCTGGATGGCCATCTGTCAGGGATGCTTTGATTGGGAGTTCCTGCATGGCAGGGGGGTTGGACTGGATGGCCCTTGTAGTCTCTTCCAACTCTATGATTCTATGATTCTACTTTAAGTGCTTTAGTGCCTATGGAATCCTGAGATTTGTAGTTTTACAAAGTTTTTACTTTCTTTGCCAAAGAATATTGGTGCCTCACAAAACTACAAAGCCCAAGATGCTGTAGGATAGATCCATGATACTTAAAAGTGGTGTTAAAACAGATTATTTTGACAGTAAAGATGCACCCTTGGTTAATCGTCACCACCACCATACACACTAAAAAAAAGTCCCTTCATTTGAAAGAGTGGCAAGACTTAAAGAGGAGAATAAGAAAGGGGAAGGGGTCAGAGTCCTTGTTTGGCCTCTGGTAGGATCGACTTGTGCATATGGTATCATCACCTCACAAAAAATGGGGTTTGTCATTGGGGAGTGGAGAAAAGGTGTTCTGGGATTGGGCAATAGAGCCAGGGGCTTTGGTTGCTAAGAGGCCTATATTTATTAAAATTTAATATAGTAACATAGGAATGTCAGGAGAATATGCAAAATGGAATAATGGCAGTTCATCAGAAGTACATAAAAGGTTTATACGTATACATATATAGATGGATATGAATTGATAGATAAAAGAGCCAATGGAAGGAGCAACCACTGTGCGATGGAGCTCCTGTTGCAAGGCAGATGACAGTGTAGTTATGTGAGCAGCCATGGTCTGAAAACAACATAAGATAATGTGGAAGAAACAGCTGCTCTTGGTACTCCCTGGGTAACATTATGTCATTTTGTTCAGTCTTCAGTTCAGGAACAGTGGCATAAATTTTCCGGCTGTCTTGAGAACCTATCTAGAAGAAAGCAAAAAATATTGTATGCCCCTATCTCCCCTAATGCAAAAATGAGGAACCTGTGTTACAATAAATATTGGACTCCATCTCCCGTCATCCCTGACTACTGAGCATGCTGGCTGGGTCAGTTCTCCAATAATGGTAGGGCCGCACATTCTATGTCCCTGTTGTTCTACAGCTTAATAGTCTCTCCTAATACATATCCAACCCAGGGTAGGAATCATGAAAGCCTCCAAATGATGTTGGACTGCAACTTCCAACACCCCTCCCTATTGTCTATGCTGCCTTGTTGCTGGGACTTGCAATCCAGCAACACAAGGGTGGGGGAGGTCACATGATCCCTACTCCTGATCTAGTCTAGCATCCACCTTCCAGAAATGGCTGTCCAGATGCAGCTAGGATAGCCTTCCTTAGCTCAAGGACATCCAGATATTTGGACTACATGTACCAGGTAGGTCTTGGGTTTTTATACTTGAGTGGGGATTCGAACCCTGGTCTCCAGAGTCTAATCCAGTGCTCAAACTGTTACACCATGCTGACTTTCTAAATATCGTTACTGCACTTTAAACCTGTGTTGTTGTTTTTTTAAAAAAGGTTTTAATACTATTTCTTTTATTTTTTTTAATCTCAATTATTAACAGTGTTAAGTGCCACTTCTGGAGAACAGGTAAGATGTAAATGTAGTAGGTAAAGCATATCCAACTTCTAGCCAAAAAGAAAATCCTAAAACATGTCACTTTCATGCCTTTCATGTAGGAGGAAATTCAACCATGTGAATTTCCTCCTACACATCTTCCTGTGTTTTTTAAAAGCAAAAAAGGAGCTAAACCTTTCCTTGCTGTGTCCCAGATTACTAAAAATGTGAATGCTGCAATCCGAGTTGTGCAGATGGTTAGTTTACTTTAAAGCACTCTAATCCATACAGCCCTAGGATTAATGCAATTCATAGATAGGAGAAGGTAACAAACCTTTCAAGTTTAGGATATTTGAGGATCGGATAGGCTCTGAACAATAGAATATGTGTCCCTTGGGCCTTAGGAACTGCTGTGCCTCCTCAGTAGATAGCTACTACTATTATTTCAGCTTTCCAGCAGCTAGTGATACTGGGAAATTCGTCCTTCCATAGCCCATCAGCCCCTCCTTTCCTGAGACACAGAGACCGAAGCCAACAGTGCCCACAAAATATATATCTTGTGGGTGCAGGAGAAACTGAAGCAGAGGGCGGAGGAAAAAAACAGAGGGCAGCTGGAGGACACTGGAATTACAGAGACACAAAAATGCCACCACCAGTAGGGAAGAGAGGTGGAAAGATAGATAGCCTATATGCCCCTTGCCTTGCCTAGGAAAGTCTACAGGGAAATCTAGAATTGGGAAAACAGAGATGCTAGGGGATGCGGAGAGGGGAAATGAGACTGAACAAACCTTCCCCAGTTCCCAATTAGCTCCATTCTGTGCTGAATCCAGCTGGCTGAGTCAGCCAGGCAGCCGCAGCAAAACAACTCATCATTGTTATCTGCCCTCCTAGGCTAGCCTCCCACCTCACATGCTGAATGCCACTCATTAATTAATCATTGTTAAAGATTTGGGTTTTCTCAGCAGCAGGAGAAACTGAGGCAGAGATCTGATGATGTGGCCCAAACCTCCTTCCCAAGGGCCTTTAGGGCAGCAGAGGAAGAAGACCCCACGGTGTTACACAACACTGTGCATTCCCTTTTCCCTGTTGCTGTTATATGCCTTCAAGTAGTTTCAGACTTATGGCGACCCTAAGGGAACCCTATCATAGGGTTTTCTTGACAAGATTGGTTCAGAGAAGGCTTGCCATTGCCTTCCCCTGAGGCTGAGAGCATGTGACTTGCCCAAGGTCACCCAGTGGGTTTCATGGCCTAGTGGGGAATCAAACCCTGATCTCAAGAGTTATAGTCCAACACTCAGACCACTGCACCATGCCGGTTCTCTCTTTCATTGCATACTGACGTAACTCCACAGAGCTTCTCTGCAAATAGCCAGCATAACAGCCCTCCAAGCTGGTTCCCTGCCTTATGATTGAAAATGTGCCCCCATTTTTCTCAGTCAAGCAACTACTGTCCAGAAGAATCTCACTCCACTGCCAAAGGCCATGATACTAGGTTTATATCCAGAGACTTGATGCCAAGAGAAAGCCCAAGAAAAAGCTCACTGGAAAACTCAAAACCATACATTTCTTGGGACTGGAGAGATGGAAAAAGCAGCACCCAATTAAGTGTTTATATATTTTCTATTTCTTCTGATAAAAAAAGATGATGGCATAAAAATACAGCTTCCCATCCTATATTTGTAAGTATCAAAGTTATCAGGATCATAGCACACTTTTAAATGGTTGTAAACCACCTTGCATCCTGTGCTGAGAAAAAAGTGGGATATACGCACATTAATTAAATAAATTAAAAAGTGTAATAGAGCTGCCAGTGAGCCCCAGAGTCACACTATTGATTTCAGTTATCTGCTACAAAGGAAATGGACTAAGGCTTACAATTTGAAGCCACAATCCTATATACCAGAGCGGGCCACATATATTTTTGTGGCTCCACGCTACCACCACTGGCCAAATTCTCTGGTATGCCACAGAAATTCAGTGATGTACACCAAAAGAGAGAAAAGCCCACTGGCTATTAAATTTGTAAATAACCCCTGAACTCTCTATCTTTCTTTTTTACACTCTCTGCTATACACATTCATCCATGAATATGTCCCATATAACCTAGTAGGTTTACTTCTGAGTGGATATGACCTGGATCATGCATGGTGTAAGTCTGCAGTCCTAAGTCCATAAAAGTGGAAGTAAGTCCTACTGACCACAGCAAGACTAGCCTTTGAATAGATATGCATAAAATTTTGCTGTAAGGGAAACTGTTCAATGCCTTGTTGTAATTCGCAACTCAATATCCTGCCTCCTATTTTTAAAAATTAAGCTTGATTGTCCCTTACACTCCTTGCCCACTATACAGCGTTTACAGTGCAATCTTATACTTGTCAGAAGTAAGCCAGAAATAGGACTGCATTCAGTTTGTTAGAGAGTGTGTTGGTGTCCAAGCTTGCCAGCAAGCCAACCATATGCTTCACAAACTCCTGTTTTCAGTGCTTTTTGTGTAGTGGCATGCTGTGGCTTCAGTGCTGAGGAGAAAGTACCCCATGCATCCATGAACATATATATTTCTTTTCACTGTGACATATTTCCAAAGACCCATGTTGCTGAAAAGACGTTCAACAGCACAAATAAGAGATTTTATGTTTAAAATATAATTCAGTCTGTGAACATACAATTCACTAAATTTCAGTGTTCTCTAGCAAATTTCCTACCCTTGGTGCCCTCCAGATGAGCATGGCTATAATTCCCATCATCCCCACATAGAAGGCAAGAGATGAATGACACATGTTGCAATGTACTGATGCCTGTAGGAGGCTGGAATGAGAAAAGTCCAAAACACACTGCAGAAATAATCTAGTTTGAGACTGCTTTAACTGCCCTGGCTCAATACTAGGGAATTCTGGGAACTGTAGTTTTGTGAGACATTTAGCCTTCTCTGTCAGACAGCTGTGGTGCCACAATACACTACAATTCCCAGGATTCTCTAGCACTGAACCAGGGCAGTTGAAGCGATTTCAAACTGGATTATTTCTGCAATGTGTTTTGGATCAAAGTCTTCTAGAAATGTGGCACATTCTGCCTGAATATATTGAAAACTAACAAATGACACCAGGTATTTGCCACAGATATTAAGACGCTGTCCAGGTAGCAAGGGCATTGCTCTGTCTCTCAGACATGCATACATAAATATGCACACAAGCTGACGCTTAATTCCTAGCGGCAGAGTCCCTGATGACCTTGCAGATGGAAGCACAAGGGACTTCCTTCCAACCATTTTAGGAATGCCTGCCTATGTGATGTCAGCAGGAAACAACTTCCTCCCCATCTGTGTGGGTACTGCAATTCTAGCCACAAGAGCATGGCGGGTCATCACTTGGCAGCTAATCCCCAGCTTGGCTGGCACTTCTTGAAGCAGACTCCCTGCAGGGGGTGCTGGATGCACTAGACAGACCCATTAGTAAGAGCAGCATGCGCTTGCATCCCTTTAACCCAATGAGTGGAAGAAGAGAGGTTTCTCGAATGCTGGAGGCAAAAAGTAGGTTATGGAGAATTACAGGGATCTTTGTGCATGCTCTGGCACAGGGTTGGGGGGGCGGATATGGAACAGATCTGGGAGGCTGGCTGGCTGGCTGGCTGGCAGAAAGAAAGAGAAAGAAAGAAAGAAAGAAAGAAAGATGTGGGGAAGCCCTCCCTCCCCAGACACACTCATATGACTCCAAAGAAGAATGAGCCCAGAATGACCAACTTTCACAAATGACTGAGCCAGCTATGTCCTTGTATCTTGTCACCTTAGTCTTTGGGTAGAAGTGGGCACTGGGCCAGCTGGCAGGAGGGGAGCTTTACTTGCCAACACTGCTCTTTGACAATATATTCGGGTTTCCCCAAGAATGCTATTTTTCCTTATTCTGATAGATTTCAGGGAGCTGTCTGTGGGATGTTAGTCACAGAAAGGCAAGAACCAAGCAAGTAATTGTTTCATCTTTGGAATGTCATTGTCTTTTCATAATCCTCTTTGTAATAAGATAAAATAATCACCTACTACATAGGCTTATTGTCAAGATTTCTGAGGTAATACAGTTGGCCCTCCGTATCCACTGATTTTTTATCCACAGATTCAAGCATCCATAGCATGAAAATATTCAATATATATATAAATTCCAAAAAGCAAGCTTTGATTTTGCCATTTTATATAAGGGACACCATTTCACAATACCATTGTATTTAATGGGACTTGAGCATCCACAATTTTGGTATCCATGGGGGGTCCTGGAACCAAACCCCAGTGGATACCAAGAGCTGCACTATATATGTGAAAATCAAAGTGGTGAGACTGATAAAAGGATTAGGGCTGAGTTCAAATCCTCCACTGGCCATCAAGCTCATTGGGTGATCTTGGGCAAGTCACCATCTCTCAGCCTAATTTACCTTGTAGGGTTATTGTGATGATAACATGCACACTACCACAGCTTTTTAGAAGAATCTAAGTTGCAGCTGTGAGAATTTTAAACAGAAATAAAATGTAAAGAATACACTCTTTCTTCTCATAAAAGAAGTTCTGGGATTTTAAAACAGGTAATTCCATCTCCTTGCTCTTTCTTTAGTTATCCCTCAGTCACCCCAAGACATTCTGTTGCCTGAAGAACCTTTTAATCCATTAATGTTTATACACACACTGACTGAACTGACAGCTGAATTTTAGTTCAGCACTGACCAAGGGATCATACTTCAAAACTGGCCACTCTGCCACATCTGAAGTCAGCATCTTAATTTAAGGGTGCCGGGTGAGCTGTATATCTTTCTGTGTAGCAGAATAGTGGACCACCATGGTCTCTGCAAAACGATTTCACAAGCTAAGGTTATGTCTTCACTGTCCATTGCAAGGGGGCAGAAACTGGACTACAGCAATCAAACATTTGGAGAGCTAGTGTGGTGTAGTGGTTTGAGTGTTGGACTACAACTCTTGAGACCAGTCCACTCAGTCATGAAACCCACTGGGTGACCCTGGGCAAGTCACATGCTCTCAGCCTCAGGGGAAACAAAGACAAAGCCTCTCTGTACAACTCTTACTAAGAAAACCCCATGATAGGTTTGCCTTAGGATAGCCATAAGTCAGAACCAACTTGAAAGCACACAACAACAAAGTCCAGTATTTGTGTATCATGAAATGCAAGTGTTCGTTGTTTTTATGTCTTGCCAAGTGGTGTTTTTGTTTTTTGTTTTTGCTATGGCAAACCAATGAATGGGAGATCTCCAAGAGACCCTGTTATTAATAGCTCTGCTCTGGTTTTGTTAACTTAGGGCTTCTTCAATTGAGCCAATCCACCTGTAATGTGTTCATCCTCTTTTCTCGCTGCCTCTGATTTTACCAAGCATCGTTGTCTTTTCCATAGTCATGTTGTCTCACGACTGAAACCCTATCTTGAGCCATTCCAAAAGGCAAGACCGTGCAAGTGCTCAGAAATCATTCAAAACCCAAGAGTGGGCCTGCAGGATGCTTTGGCATGAATTAGTTATAAGCATGAACTAGAGTGATGAGTTATGAACTAGTTATGAGAAAGAACTAACAAGCTATAAGAAATCAATATTGCCTGAACCACCTCTCCTCCCCAAAATAATTTATAGGGACAGCTTCACACTGTGAAGTGAAATGAAACAGAGCCCTGAATTTGACAGCTGTTCAGATAACTGGTCTCCCGCCACTCAAATATACTGTGGATACCAAGTAAGAAGACAAGGCCTTTTGGGAATTCCCTGCATCTGTGTGCTTTGTCAACAACCCTGCCAATGGATGAGTCAATCCTCAACAGGAGTGTCCAAAAATCCATTTGCCTGACAGCAGCTGACATGCCCAGGAGCATCAAAAGACTCAATAAATAAACCGTAAGGACGCTAAAGAGTGGCTCCAGTCAAGTGACTGGACAAGATGTGACACATTTCCTCTAGATCAGGTCTGCACAATATACAGCCTGGGGACCGCATGCAGCCCGACAAACCCGTGAGGATACGGAACGACTTCAAGGCTCCTCTGCTGCTCAGGCTTCTCCTGAGGAGAGGACCATGTAGAGAAGGGCAAACACTCACCCTGCAAGGCTCCTCCACCACCCAGCTTTCTTCTGAGGAGCAGGATGGGCAAATACTTGCCCTTTAAGGCTCCTCCGCTGCTTGGCTTTCTCCTGGCCTGGCAGAGGATGAAGATGAAGATGAGGATGAGGATGGGTGAATACTTGCAATGCTCCTCCACTGCTCGGCTTTTCCCTGATGAAAGGCTGGCTGGAGGAAAAGAATGAGGACAGGCAAACGCTCTCCTCCCAGGGCTCCTCCAGTACCCAGCTTTCTTCTGAGGAGGAAGACAGGCAAATGCTTGACCTGCAAGGCTCCTCCACCACCCAGTTTTCTCCTGAGGAAAGGGCCAGGCAGAGGAGGAGGGGGAGGTTGGAATTAATATTAATAGTGTTAATTAATTAATTAATTAATTAATACCTATCTGCGGCCCCAATATGTTTAGCCTATTTTAATTTTGGCCCATCCCTACTGCCAAGTTGTGCAGGTCTGCTCTAGATGACCAAAGGAGTTGGTACATTATACCTTTTGCACAGCTGTCTCTGTTCCTTCCAGACTTGAGCTCTAGGGGACTGAGTATCACTTGCTGAAAAATAGACATTTAGAGTAGAACTGAAGTCCAGTGTATCTGTGGGGCATGTGCTCAGCCACAGGAATCATCTGGAAGCAACATGGACTGGTGAAAATTTGGAGAGTGGGGAACAAAATGGGAAATGATTGGAAGTCAATTTCTAGTTTTGAAAAATGAGGGTTTTTTTTTTAACGTTAGGTTCAGAGAGGGCCCTAAAATTGCTTAAGAGGGAAATTGTCTCTGCTGGAGAATCCCAAAACAACCTGTCCACTCTTCCCCTGGCCCATTTTCTCCCCTTCCTTGTTTTTGACCAGAAAATGAGTGGTCCAGAGAGCCTGGAGGGAGTGAGGGCTGCAAAAACTACTTGGTAGACCACAGGCACCCCCAGGGATGCACTTTGCCCAACCTGAACTATAGCCATTGTGATCTAAAGCTGTGATTTGGATAAATTCTGCGCCTGTCAAAACCGACTAGTTCTGCTTTGTCCACCAAGAAATCGAGACCTCCAGTGCCTGTAATGTAATGCACTGCCTATGCGATTATGAATAAGGTACAAATCTCACCTCAGCCATGACCCTACTAGCAAGCCCTTGTTCTCTAAACCTCAGTGCCTTCATCTGAGAGACAGGGATGGTCATACCGAGTCCTCCCTTATGCAACACTTGCTAAGAATTGCTGCACTTATATTTGTGGAGCATCCTTTAAACACAAACTACTGTTTTATATATAGATCACTGTGTCTGTATGCATGCACACACACGTACCTGAAAAACTTCAAGCTGCTTAGATCTTACAGTTTCAGGGGGTGCATCTCCACTGTAAGAATAATACAGTTTGACACCACTTTAAGTGCTATTGCTCCATCCTATAGCATCTTCGGATTTGTAGTTTTGCGAAATCTCACGTTCTCTGCCAGAGTGGTGGTACCTCACCAAACTACAGATTCCAGGATTCTGTACAATGGAACCATGGCAGTTAAATTTGGGAAAAGATAAATAAATTATTATTATTATTATTATTATTATTATTATTAGGCTATATTGACTAAAGGCCACTCAGGCTGCATACAGATCTGAACAGAGGCGGCCACAAACTCTTGCTAGAGATCGGGGCTGGACTAAAATGAGCAAGAGCCAGCATGGCATAGTGGCTTGAACGCTGGACTAGGACACTGGGAGACCAGGGTTCAAATCCTGGCTCAGCCATGGAATCCCACTGGGTGACCTTGGGCAAGTCACGCTCTCTCAACCTCAGAGGATGGCCAAGACAAACCCCCTCTGAAGAAACATGCCAAGAAAACCCCATCATAGGGTCTCCCTAAGTTGAAAACGACTTGAAAGCGCACAACAACAACAAAAGAAGCAAGCTGCCAAAGGGACAAACAACTCAGGGTGACCAGTTGTCCTCACCACCAGGGAGGGAAAGGCACGGCAAAATGGAGGACATTCAAGAAAAACTTAGGACATGGCCAAATAAAAATTAGAGCCACTCATATAAATATCAATACTTGCTTCTTAGTCCTGCTCAAAATGGAGGACATTTTGGAATCCCTCCTGGACAGAAAATAAAAGCTCAAAACACTCATATAAAAATGTAAATCTTGTACATATAAATTTATAAATAATAATTTTATAATTTATACAATGTTCTATAATTCTATAACGAATTAAATTATATTTTTGTTATAAATTTATAAATATAAAAGTCAATTCTTAGCGCTGCTCAATCAAAATGGAGGACATTTAGGAATTTCCTCCTGGATAGGAGGCTGAAATATGGGACATGTCCTGGAAAAGGAGGATGTGTCTGGTCTCAGCACATACACCAGACCCAACCAGCAGGTCCTCTCCTGCCTCCTGGGTTGCCCAGCAGGATGGCAAGGTTTCCTTCATGCATACCTCCCCTGGGGGTCACTTGCAGAGGCTCAGGGCACAGTGCCAGCTCCTGACGTCAGCGCCTTCCTCCTCCTCAGCCCTGCAGGGACACAACCAGACACCCTTCTCCGAGGGAAAGTGCCACAGTGGCATCACTAAGGGAGTGTGGGGCATGAGGACCACACCAGGGGACACCCTAAGAGGGGCGTGAAACACCAATGCTTCCCAAACATCTGCCTTTGGGCTCTGGCATTCACCCGTGAAGGGCCCCAGATCACTAGGGCTGCATGCACCCTGCAGAAATACTTTAACTGCCATGGAATTCTGGGATTTGTAGTTTGCTGGGATTTGTTAGGAACCCTGGTGGCGCAGTGCTTAAATGCCGGTACTGCAGCCATTCACAGCCACAAGGTTGTGAGTTCGATCCCAGGCAGGGATCCAGGGTCCACTCAGCCTGGCATCTTTCCGTAGGTTGCTAAAATGAGTACCCAGCTTGTTGGAGGCAATTGGCTTACATATTGTAAACTGCTTAGGGAGTGCCAGTTCACTGATAAGTAGTATAGAAATGTACTTGCTGTCGTTATATTGTGGCACCTGAGCGCTCTGACAGAAGGCTAAATGGCTCACAAAACTACAAATCCCAGAATTCCATAGCACTGAGCCACGGCAGTCCAAGCAATCTCAAACTGCATTAATTCTCCAGTGTAGATGCAGCCATAGTCTGTGCTAGAAGACCATGGCTGCATCCACACTGCAGAAGTAATCCAGTTTGACACTGCTTTAACTGCTGTGGCTCAGTGCTATGGAATTCTGAGACTTAATAGTTTTGTGAGACATTTAGCCTTCCCTGTCTGAGTGCTCTGGGGCCACAACAAACAACCATTCCCAGAATTCCATAGGATTGAGCCATGGCCGTTAAAGTGGTGTCAGACTGGGTTTTTCTGCAGTGTGGATGCATCTCATGATTTGCTTGACATCACTTTTAACTCCCATAACTCCATGGTCTGGAATTCTGGGAATGGTCCTTGGTTGTGGCCCCAGAGCAAAGCTTGAACTGCCACGGCTGGTTTGGTAAGGCACCCGCACTCTTCAGCAGAGAAGGCTAGAGACCTTGTAAAACTTCAAATCCCAGGATTCCATAGGATGGAGCTACAGCACTTAAAGTGGTGTCAAACTGCATTATTTCTACAGTGGTGATACACCCCTCAGAAAACTGTAAGATGCAGGCATAGTAGTTTGGGTGTCGGACTACAACTCTGGAGACCAGGAATTTCTAGCTGAGCCATGAAACCCACTGGGTGACCCAGGTCAAGTCACACTCTCTCAGCCTCAGGGGAAGGCAATGGCAAACCACCTCTGAACTGACTTGAAGGCACACAACCACCACCACCACCACCACCGCAAGTATGATTGCATCAACTCTTGGCAAATGCGGACACAGAAAAGCAAAACAAAAACGGAAAGCGAAACACCACACACACGGCCAAGCTGGCTTCTCCCAGGCGGGGTGGCTACTCAAAGGAGGAGGGGGGAGTTGGCCTTTGTGCATGAAGTGTGGGTGTCACACTGTGCTCTGGAAGCAGGCAAGCCCCACACTCTGCTGCCCCGAGGCCATGGCTGCTGCTCCAAGGTGCAGGTGGGCCACCAAGGCAAAAGGGACCCCAAGAGAGAGATGGTGGCGGGGGGGCCTTTGGTGAGGCAGCCTGACCTTGGGCAAGTCACACTCTCTCAGCCTCAGAGGATGGCCACGGCAAACTCCCTCTAAAGAAATCTTGCCAAGAAAACCCCACAATAGGGTCGCCTTGGGGTCGCCCTAAGTCGGAAATGACTATGGAGATTACCCCACTATATAGTGCTGCCATTCCACTTTTACTGCTCTGGCTGTAGCATTCGGGGATTTGCAGTTTAAGGAGGGGCATTTAGAATATTCAGCCAGAGAGCTCTTAGGCCTCACTGAACTACAAACCCCAGAATGCAACAGGAGGCAGCCAGGGCAGTCAAAGTGGAAGAGCAGCAAGCACTATAAGAGTGTAGTGACTAGACATTCATGTCAAGGGGAAACCTTTATCTTTTTAAGCGTGTCGTGTAGTAATCTCCTTGAAGGCACACAACGACAACGACAACAACAACAACAAGTCGCCTCCTCTCGCCCACCTACCAGAGCCTGGCATGTCCCTTTCCAGCCACCCAGCTCAAGCAGCCTCCAACTGCTCTGGTGCCACAACTAACCTCCGTTCCCAGAATTCCATAGCCTGGAGCCATGGCAGTTAAAATGGTCTCAGATCAGATGATTTCTGCACGGTGGGTGTCCAAATGTCCCAACCACAAAGGCGGACAAGGCACCATGAAATGTAGCCCATTCCAGAAAAAAATGTAATGCATGACCAAATTCATGCTTCTTAGTCCTGCTCAAAATGGAGGAGCTTTTTGAATTCTTCCTAGACAGAAGGTTGAAATGTAGGACATGTCCTAGACAAGGAGGACTTCTGGTCACCCTGGACATGGGGAGATGAACCGAAAGTGGGATAGTTAGAATCATGGAGTAGGAAGAGGCCCCAAGGGAGATCCAGTCCAACCCCATACTGCCATGCAGGAACTCACACTCAAAGCATCCCTGACAGATGGCCATCCAGCCTCCGTTTAAAAATCTCCAAAGAAGGAGACTCCACCAACCTCTGAGGGAGTGTCTTCCACTGTCGAACAGCTCTTACTATCAGGAAGTTCCTCCTATTAGTATTCCATGCACTTTTATTGCGGTAACCCGCCTGGATTCCTTGTGATTGGGTGGGCTATAAATAAATAATTTGTTGTTGTTGTTGAGGTGGAATCTCTTTTCCTGGAGCTTGCATCCATTGTTCCAGGTCCTGTTCTCTGGAGCAGCAGATAAATAAGCTTGCTCCATCCTCAATATGACACCCCTTTAAATACTTAAACAGGGCTATCATATCCCCTCTTAGCCGTCTCTTCTCCAGGCTAAACATGCCCAATTTCCTAAGTCATGCCTCATAGGGCTTTATGGTTTCCAGACCCTTTGCCATTTTGGTTGCCCTCCTCTGGACACACTCCAGTTTTTCAACATCCTTTTTGAATTGTGGTGCCCAGAACTGGACATTGTATTGCCTTCTCTCTCAAGTCAAGAGAGACGGAGGCCAAGATTTCTTTACTGACTAGTCAGTCAGACCCCTTTTCTTCCAAGGAGATTACAAAGCCATGGCCTCTTCCCCATTTTCATCCTTACAACAATCCTGATTGTGTTTGTGGTGTCCTGGGCCCCAGAATGCTCTGAACAAAAAAGGCTAAAATCTTCTCTGAAGCTGCCAGCCACAGATGCAAGTGAAACGTCAGGAAGGAATTCTTCTAGCACATGGCCTCACAGCCCCCCAAAAAACCCACAAAAACCCAGAGAAGGCTAAATGTTCCACAAAACCACAAGTCCCAGAATTCCACAGCATTGAGCCATGGCAGTTAAGGCAGTGTCAAACGGTTTTGTTTCTGCAGTGTGGTTGCAGCTATGGTCTTCCAGCACAGCATCTACACTGCAGAATTAATGCAGACTGACACTGCTTGAACTGCCATGGCTCCATCCTAGGGAATCCTAGGACTTGTCGTTTGTTGTGACACTAGAGCTCTCTGACAGAGAAAGCTATATGTCTCACTCTAAAAAACTACAAATCCCAGGATTCCATAGCATTGACCCACAGCAGTTAAAGCAGCATCAAATTGCATTACTCCTGCAGCATAGATGCTGTTCCGGAAGACCATGGCTGCATCCACACTGCAGAAATAAAACCCCTTGAAACAGCTTTAATTGCTATAGAATTCTGGGACTTATAGTTTTGTGAGATATTTAGCCTTCTCTGTCAGAGCGCAGTTCCATCCTATGGAATCCTGGGATTTGTAGTTTTACAAGGGTTTTTAGCCTTCTCTGCCCAAGAGTGCTGGTGCCTCACAAAACTACATTTCCCAATATTCTGTAGGATGGAGCCATGGCAGTTAAAGTGGTGTCAAACTGCGTTGTTTCTACAGTGGAGATGCAGCAGCCTTGGACAGATAAATTAAGTACAAGATGCACTCTGGAGAGAATAGGCCTAAGCAGATGAGGATCTGAGTAGTAATTTGGATGAGAAGCTACATGGAAGCACCTTGCGCCAGCCATATAGTTATAGATACAGATATACAGCTCTTTTATATAGATGAACAGACAAAAGTCACACCTAGACTTTAAAAACTTTATACTGTGGTTTATAATTTTATAATTACCAGGGTTCAAATCCCTGCTCAGCCAATATACTGTAGAATGGAGCCATGGCAGTTAAAAGTGATGTCAAACTGCATTATTTCTAAAGTGCAGATGTACCCTGAAACCTCCTGATTCAGGACAACACTTCCTGCATTTGATGAAGAAGATTCCAGACCACAAAAGGGAATGTTGAAATAATGTATTATAATCTATTGTTTTACCTGAAAGGGAAGATTGTAGCTGTCACAAGACCAACATCCCTTTGTATTAAGGTTTGTTGAGTTTTTATAATTTATAACTACAGATACATACAGTGAGAGTCCAGGACCAGATGGGGTGCCTTCACCAATTAATTTGGCGGGGCAAGCGGTACACAGCCAGTGTGGTATATTGGTTTGACTGCTGGACTAGCACTGTTGGAGATCTAGGTTGGAATCAGCCACAGAAACCCATTGGGTAACCCTGGGCAAGTCACACACTCTCAGCCTCATTGCCATTTAGCATTTGTATAAGACCGATGCGAAGTTTAAATTCAAATACTTGAAGGACCAAAGATTCATCAACTTGGTTTAAGGCATTCCTGGTGCAAGTGTGAACCTACAAGTGCAGCTGGAACTTTTGCTATCTGCTTGCAAAACACTGAAAATCCAGAGACATCATGCCAAACCACAACTAGAGCTTCCTCAGCAATTAACAAGGAACTAACACATAATATGCATCTCAAACTTTCCATCCTTTCTAAGCACAAGGACCCATATCTTATTTTAAGTCCATTTTGTCCCATATGTTGGATGTCTCTAGGTGCTTAGAACGCCATCATATCCAAGAACTTGCAAAAGACTGTTTTCCACAAAGACACAGAAGATTGCCGTATTTTCCGGCGTATAAGACGACCCGGCGTATAAGACGACCCCCCATTTTCCCAGTCAAAATATAGTTTTAGCACCTTTATCCTCCTTATCCTTATACCCGGCGTATAAGACGGCCCCCGGCGTATAAGACGACCCCCCCCACTTTAACCACAGATTTTGCAGGTTTAAAAGTAGTCTTATACGTAGGAAAATAAGGTACTTCCTTTACATATTTAAAAGAAAGAGCTCAAAAAGAGGGCTTGTCCCTCATTTATAAGCATAACTGCTATCCCTGCTGCAGTTCTGGCAGAATGCAAGGAAAGCACGTAATATTGTGCTGGGAACAGAAAGCAACTTCCGGAGAATTTCAGCTCACACTCTCTTTTTTTAGCCTTATGGCTGCAAAGATATGCCTGAAAAATGTTTGTGGGAAATGTCTGCCAAAAGACATGGCCAAGGCAGAATAGCACTGGGCTTGAAGAGGTGCTTTCAGTACTCTGGCTAGTTCATTGACCCTCCTCATGAAGATTGGGAAGAAGAAAAGAAGTAATGCAAAAAAATTATTTAATGCAGAGTTGCGCACATGAAAGAAAATTATGATAAACTGCCTCACTAGTTGGCATGATTCAGCATTTTAAATATGAAGAAGAAACATGTAGGATCCACCTTTTCTCATTGCATAATCTGAATTTTCATGGCCCTGTTTATAATTCCACTATGCGCACTAGATATCACTCTTCTCACCCCTAAGAGCACATACAAACCCAGGAGAGCATCTAATCCATGGCTCAAAAGAACTGGGTTTATGAACTGCAGTTAACCCAACGGTTTGAGACAGACAGACAAAACTGAAAATCCCATAGTATCTAGAGGATGCCAGGAAGGGGCACCCTAATAAGTTTACAAAAATACCTGCATTCAGAGACTGGTTTTACTGGAAGGAAAATTTATTATCCCGGGTTATTATATAGTTGGCAGCAGAGCCTGTCCTACCATTAGGCACAGTGAGGATGCCTCTTCAGGGAACCAATTTGGGGTGTCACCAAAAAGCACACATTCTTAGTTATTTGTTACTGATATACATTGTTTTAATGCAAGAGAGAGGGAGAAGCACTTGTAGGATTTTCTACCTCAGGTGTAGAATGGCTTGGATGGCCTTGGGTCCTCTGCAGAGCAGGGTAGGGTGACATTTGCAGCTCTGCCTTGGGCAACAAAAAGATCTTGGGCTGGACCTGTGGCCGTCCTGTGCAAGAACATTCCTGCTTAAAGATGACCAAGCTGCAGCTGACACAACCTGGCTGTGAACCTGGAAAGGTCCTATAAACCAGTGACATAAATTCAGAAAGGCTTGGTAGTCAAGACATGAAAAGAATCAGTGTCAGACAGCTCCAAAACACAGCAATCCAGGAGAGAGGGGAAAACAAAAAGAGGAGGCCCAGCTCGGGCATGAAACCCACTAGGTTACTTTGGGCAGGTCACAAGCTCTCAGCCTCAGGGGAAGGCAATAGCAAATCTCCTCTGAACAAATCTTGCCAAGAAAACCCCATGAGAGGGTTGCCTTAGGGTTGCTTGAAGGTACATAACCAGGTTCACAGGGTGGCAAAGTCAGGCATTTGCTGTGGTCCTAGGACAAAGGGCTCATGGCCCAAGGAGCATCCCCATTCCAACCAAAAACCACTGGGGCAGCCCAAGACAGTTTACTGCCTGAGGCAAAGGACATTACTTCACCAAAACATACAGAAGCAAACTGGACCAACAGTTGCACTGGAGGGCAGAAGGCTATTTTAGCCACAAAAGGAGGCAAGGACAAATCCCCTCTGAACAAACTCTGCCACAAAAACATAAATCCGGATAGGTTTGTCTTAGGGTTACAGAACTGACTCGACTGCACATGACAACAATGCTGGGGTTGGAAAGTGCCCTGCCATGGCTAGAGAGTCTGGGATTTGTGGTATTATGCGCCTTCAGTTCGTTTCAGACTTATGGTGACCCTATCATGGGGTTTCCTTGGCAAGATTGGTTAACAGGAGGTTTGCTCTTGCCTTCCCTTGAGG
>CM034703.1:171004694-171022977 GCA_020142125.1 Phrynosoma platyrhinos
AGGCTGAGAGAGTGTGACTTGCCCAAGGTCACCCAGGAAAACTCCCAGGGTCTCTTTCCATTCCACCTCGGCAGCAACCTCCTGCAGAACAGTTTTCTCCCCCGTTGTGTGAAAGGAAACCCCTTTGCCTTTGCAAAATGGAGACCGAAAGGTCTAGCCGAAAATGGAGAAGCCTTACTGAACCCCGCCTTGCGAGGGGATTCATTCACGGGTCTCCTCCAGTTGACTTAGGGCAGGGGTAGGCAACCTTTCCCCTTTAAGGGCCGAGGGACTTCAGCTCCCAGAATCCCAGGAACTATTGGCCAGCCTGGGACTATTGGCCAACGTGGCTGTGGCTTCTGGGAGCTGAAGTCCCTCGGCCCTTAAAGGGGAAAGGCTGCCTACCCCTGACTTAGGCCCTTGTGTTGGGCTACGACTCTGGAGAATAGGGTTCAATTCCTAGCTTAGCCATGGCAACCCACTGGATGACCTTGGGCAAAAGTCACACTCTCTCAGCCTCAGAGGAAGGGGCAATGGGAAACCCCCCTCTGAAGAAACTTGCCAAGAAAACCCCAGGATAGGCTCGCATTCCTTCCCTCGCCTAAACTGCCGAGATTCAGAGTCCCCTGGGTCCGAAGTGACCCTCTCGGCCGCGTTCCCGCCGCTAGGCCCCAAGGTGACCCCACCCTCGCGGCGCCTGACTTACGGGCCTCGGTGGCGGCGGCAGCGCCACTGCGGAGGCGGAGCAGGTTCTGGACGGGAGTGGTCCCGCTCCGCACCCCGCGCAGGAGGGAGGCGGCCGAGGAGGCGCAGCAGCGACCCGCGAACCCCAACATGGCGGCCACCGGCTGACTGGAAAAGCGGAGCAGCGCGGAGGCACCCTCGATCACCTCAGGCTGAGGGGGGTGGGGAGAGGGTGGGTCCTCGTTCTCTTATTGGGTGGGAGAGTTGAGTTTCTCACGCCGATTGGGTAAACGCCCTTGTCACTCATGCGACGAAGCGGTCGCTGGTTGGAAAGGGTTTGGGTCCGCTCAGAGCCTCTTGGACGTAGAGGGGGAGGGCGATTCGGCACAGGATGTGCTTTTCAGGGCCTGCGCTTTTGCTATTGGATAGACGCCATGTCTGGCATCGAAATTCCGCTTGGTGATTGGACAACCTCGACTCCCCGCCCCCTTATGGGTTCGATTAGCCAATGGATAGAAAATAGGCGGGCACAATCTCTAAGGTCACTCTGCGTGTGGGGGAGCACTGGGCACGTGTCCTAGCTTTGCCCTTGTTGCAGATGTGGAGTTTCCTACAATTTCTTGGGCCGCAGGGCAAACGCCTGCCTGCTTTTGAAGGGGGCTTACAAAGGGGCCTCCGATCCCAGTGTTCACTGAAAAATCAAGTTTGGAATGGATGCAAGGCTGCAGCCACACTGCAGAATTAATGCAGTTTGGCACCGCTATAACTGCCATGGCTCCGTCCTATCGAATGCTGGGATTTGTAGTTTGTTGTGGCACCAGAGCTAAATATCTCACAAAATTTCAGATCCAAGGCGTCAGATCTGGCTACAGTAACAAGGCTATATTTGTTTGGCTCTTAAAAAAAATCTTAGAAAACATATTAAGAAATGAATAGGAATATTAAGAATACTTGATTTCTTAAATATTTAAGCTATCATCTGTATTCAAATTACTTTAATGTTATAGAAGTAAAATTAAGTGGAGGAATATAACAGATGGAAGAGTTATATATAGGTAGAGATGCATGAATATAAGCAGACTGGAAAGCCACTATGATTTAATTAGCACAAACTACTTGAAAGTAGCAAGCTTTTGTTGATATAATGGTACATCTGAAATACAATAATCTGTATGGTGATTTTAACAATAATGAAAATAATAAAGATATATGTTTAAAAAAACCCTAAAGGTCCCAGAATTCTGTAGCATTGAGCCGTGGCAAGTAGAGTCAAACTGCATTACTTCTGCAGTGTAGCTTCGTCCAGCAAAAGGGTTTTCATCTTATAGCCATGTTCAGCCTCATTGATTTGAATGGACTGTACACAGTGTCATCCCGCACATGCTTGCTCTGAAGCGAGACCCATTGTGCTCAGTAGGGCACACTCCCCAGCAACTGTTTCCAGGATAACCAGGGTTGCCAGATATCATAACTGCAAAGGAGGACAAGGCACTACAAAATGGAGGCCTTTCAAGACAAATGTCGGACATTACAAAATAAAAGCTAAAAACAACAAAATGTAAATTCATGCTTCTTAATCCTGCTCAAAATGGAGGACATTTTTAAATCCTCCTGGATGTAAGGTTGAAATGTAGGATGTGTCCTATAAAAAGAGGACATCTAGTCACCCCTAGGATAACTTTGTAACTGCCATTTCTGGGGCCTCCGAGGGAGAGACTATCCCCAGGCACAGCAATATGGTGCCCTGATTCCAGCTGTTGAAAGACTGTCCAACCCAACAGCCACTACTGTTGCTTCCATGGGAGAAAACAGTAGCCAGTATTTTCCTTGTATTTTGCATCTTTTTAGATTGTAAGTCTGAGGGCAGGGAATTGTCAGATTAACAATTTGTAAACTGCTCTGGGGAGATGTAGCAAAAGCAGTCAAAAGATGTAATGCAAAGTTTGCCTGAATAATACCAAGACTTCAGGGAAAGTCCTCCAATGTAATCCAGGTTTATGCTGCAACTACAGAGACAGAAAAAACTGAAAGATTCTGTGATGGAGTCCAGGAGGAAATTGATCACATACCAAACCCATTTCTTAACCCATAGATGACTGAAATGCAAAAGTAGGAAACAGAGCAGAATCAAACATTGTAGGAAAGCTTGGCCTAGGATCAAGAAATGAAACAGATGTGACTGAATTTTGCAAGGTAGTTAACAACAAACTGCTCTAGAGGTCTTTGTAGATGAAGAGTGGGGTAAAAATGCTCTATATATGAGATTACAACTAAGAACTAGACCAGGTCCTAAAGATATACAACTGAACACAAAGTTAGAATCATGCAAGCCACTGTATTCTCTATTACCATATATAAATCTGAGAGCTGGACAGTGAAGAAAGCAATAAAGAAAATAAATTCTTTTGAGATGTGGTGTTGGAGAAGAGGGCTGAGGATACCATGGACAACCAAAAAGACAAACAAATGGGTCGTGAATAGATCAAGCCTAAATTCTCCCTGGAAACCAAGATGACTAAACTGAGGCTGTTGTACTTTGGTCACATCATAAGAAGGCATGACTCACTCAAAGAGACAACAGTGCTAGGGAAGGTAGAAGGCAGCAGAAAAAGAAGAGGACTGCATACCAGATGGATGGATTCAATCAAGGACGTCACAGGCCTGAATCTACAAGACGTAAGCAGAGTAGTGGAGGACGGGGGGCTTGGAGATGTCTCATCTACAGGGTCACCATGAGTTGAAGTTGACCCAAGGGCAGCTAACAGCAACTAAAGAGGACCAAGGCTATTTAGGATAGAGCTGCGTTAGATCAAAGGTTTGCTTCCCATTTAGCAAGTTATGATATTTATTTATTAATTATTTTATTTCCTGCCTTTTTCTCAGTAATGAGACTCTAGGTAGCTACAACATATTTAAAAACAATACAGATTAAATCTATGCAAAGGATTGAATAAAAGTATAAACATTGAAAAAGATTAATTGATAAACTAAAACATTAAACATTATAACCATTAAAATTCATTAAAACACAACATAAAGGTAAAGGTTTTCCCTTGAAAAGGTTCTCAAGCTGTGTCCAACTGTAGGTTCTCATCTCCATTACTAAGCTGAAGAGCCAGCGTTGTCAAAGACAACTCTGTGATCATGTGGCCAGCATGACTGCACTGAACGCTGTTATCTTCCCACTGAAGTGGTGCCTATTTATCTGCTTCCACTTTCACATGTTTTCAAAATGCTAGGTTGGCAAAAGCTGGGACTTGTGATGGGAGCTCACTCTGTCATGTGGCACTTGGGCCTCTAACTGTTGACTTGCCGACCTTGCAATTGTCAAGAGTCAGCATCTTAACTGCTGAGCCGCTGCATCCCAAAAAGACAACAAACCTTTAAAACAGCACCAAACAGCATTAAAAGCACACCATAATCTGTTTCCAAAAGCTTGGCAGCATAAAAATGTCTTAACCGCTGACAGAAGGACAGCAAGGAGGAGTCTGTTCTGGCCTCTCTAGGGAGGGAGTGCCAAAGTTTGGGAGCATCCACTGAAAAGGCGGTCTCCCTTGTTTCCACCAAATGAGCCTAGGAGGATAGTGGGGCAGAGAGGTGGGCCTCTCCAGACAATTTTAATAATAATAATAACAACAACATTTATTTCTATCCCGCCCCTCTGCCGAAGCAATTAGGGCGGCTTACAACAATACAATACCACAATGTACAATCCTAGAAAAAAACCCCACCAAGAACAGCCAACAATAACAATTATAGAGTCCTAATAGTAAGCAGGCAACAGTTATAAATGTAGCAGAAGGTAGAAATAGGGTGGGCACTCCTTAGGCCGGGGAAAAAACTAGTCAGGAAACAGCTGGGCCCAAGTTGTATAAGGTTTTATAGGTCATCACCAGACTTTGAATTGTGACTTGAAACAGAGCAGCAATATAGCAAATGGAGCTGTTGCTATAAAACAGTTGCTCTCCATAGCTAACCCCACATAACAGTCTGCCTGCAGCTCTTGGGCCAACTTAAGTTTCTGAGCACTTTTCAAAGGCAGTTAGTCCCATGTAGAGTGCAATACAGTAATCCAAATGGGATGTAACTGGAATGCGTTACTGTGTCCAGATCTCACTTCTCGAGGAGGATATTTGTTGAGAGCTGGGCTGTTTTGAATTGTAACATATTTTCATCTGATTATGATTACCAAGAATCCCTGAACTTTAAAAGTTAAAAAGTTCTCCTTTTTTTAAATTAAATTGGGAGCATATCTCAACATTCACATACACACATTTATTGATCAGTTTTGAGAACGACAGGCAGCCATAAAACTTCAGGATAGCTCAGTGAATGCTTCTGGAAGGAAAGTTTGTAGCCTTGTGAATTTATTGATTAAGTGCATTTGAAGTCCTTGTTTTACTCTGCACCCTCACCCCCACCAGATAGCTTTTAAGAGGAAGGGGTTGATTACCTATATGATCATAACTCATGCCCAACTCTGTGACATCATTTTCTCTCTAAACAACTCAACAGAATAACCATAACCTTTAGAAATGAGTGCCTGGTTCTGTAGAAATAGAGGTTGATTCACACACACACACTCTAGCCATTTTACTAAAGAATAAGAAATGTTTGCAATTAAATAAAAAAAACATTCTGTAGCTATTCTAACTAGCCTTCATTCATTGACTGTAGGAAGAAAGAATATGGAAGCAGCTGTCAGAAAACACAGAAGGCTTACAAATGGAAGGTAAGGAAGCTTTGAGTTAAATAATCCAATTCCATTATGCAAAGGAATATTGCAGAACTTTTGAGACTATGCAAAAGAAATTGTAGCATGGGCGTTCATAGACTTGGTCTACTTCCTCAGATGCATGAAGAAGAAGTCATCTGAGGAAGTAGACCAAGTCTATAAAAGCCTATGCTACAACTTCTTTCACACAGTTAGTTTCAAAGGTGCTGCAAGATCCCTTTGCATACTGATATTCCAGACTAACATGCTTATGCCTCTGAATTCTAATCCAATTCCATGTTTGGGAAGATTGATTGCATGCCTCATGTAGAAGCATTCATTGGGCAACATCTAACAATGATGCTGATGGAACATAATTGTCAGTATAGCTGTGATGGGTATGTGTGAGGGGGGCTTGCCCTCTCACAGGCATTCAAAGGCAACCAGAGGTTTCTAGATGATTCTCTGTCCCATCCCCAGGCCACTGTTTGGTCATGTGCTAGTGCCTGGGAGCCCTATGGCTGCTCTTGCACACTTAGAGAAGGAGAAGCAACGGCAGCCATTGTCCCACTGGACAAGGCTAGAAGCAGATTCTTTGATCCTAGGTGCTCAGGAACACCTGGACAGCTCTGGGCACAATATAGCAGCCAATCAATGGCAAAACCTGTGGCACAACAGCATACAGGATCCCTCCTTCCATGACTGCTTTTAACAGAGGTTTTGTCAGCATAAAACACTTACAGGTTTCCAGCCGTTGCCATCTGTATCCTGTCATGCCTTTTGCACAAGTAGTGCTCAGGAGCAGGGTTACGCTCTGCCAGGTGATTCTCCTGTATTTGTCAGCTATACTGTGGGCTACATTATGGGGTCGTGATGGGTTCTTATTCCTTTTTTGGTATGAACAATATCACTGCCCACATATTAGCAGTAGTGTGGGAAGAAGGAATTAGTACCTCATGAAGCCTTCCCACTCCAACAGGCAAAGAGCCATGAAAAGTATATAATGTGATGGCATAATTTTTCAAGGAATACTTCATTTATATTATATGAAATACTGAATTAAATGCCAGAACAGAAGAACATAGTATCATTTTGTTTCAGTCAGTGACAGACCTCTATATGGATGTGCAAACAATTGCTAGTAGTTTCAGGATCCATCCTAGATGTATTAGACTGGAGAGGACAGGCTTAACATATCTTAATCTTACATCTTAACATATTTGCAGAAAATGCCATACAGGTACATCTTTTTCCTTCCCACTCTTCTAGTGTTCAGTGGTGCGCCATAACCCACTTTTATTGTCTATCATCTTTGCATTTTATATTTCCTGCAAGGTGTCATAATGTCACATATTATTCTCCTGCACATACACTTTTAATTTTCACAGCTCTACAAGGTAAGCTAGGCTGTGTCCCAACTCACTTTATAAACTTAATAGATGGATTGAGTTGAACAGGGGTTGCAGCCCGCCGACTCCTGCTGACCAGCCCCCAGTGCCTCTAGCCCCTGCTGCAGCCACCGCCATGTGCATTGCAGCCACCATTTTGTTTGCCAAAATGGCGCCCACGACTCGTTTGTGCATGCGCAGTACTCCTGTGCATGCACAAACGAGCTGCGGCCTCCATTTTAAAAAACAAAATGGCGGCCGCGACACGCATGGCTGCAGGTGGCTGCGGCTGCAGCAGCAGGGGTCGGCGGGGGCTGTGTGCGCGTACTGCCATTTCCCCCCCCCGGCCCGCCGGAAGACCTGGGGATCAGCGACCAGCACTAGGTAAGAGAACCTTGCCAACCCCTGGAGTTGAACATAGAGATCAAGTCCACTTTGGCAAAGACTTTTCCAACCTTCACTTCTGGAGAACTACCTTCAATGAAAATGCTGGCTGAAGTATGAAGCTGATGTTTATAAAAAAGGCAAATTCCAAGCTGGACACAATTAGAAAGGGAGCTGCAAATAAAAAAAATGCCTCTATATAAGTCTACTGTGTGACCACTGTGAGCGCAATTTTGACCAATGCACTTGGAAGAAAGGATACCATAGATCTAAAGAAGGTTCATAAAAAGGCTTTGGGGGCCTTTAAACTTAGAAAAAAGGTAATATGAAGCATATAGCATTACACATGTTGCAGTATTTTCTTCCTTTTTCATACTAGAATCCAGGATCATCCATTGAAGGCAAATTAAGAGATTAAGAGGACATAGCTAAAACTGTGAATTAATTATCATTATACACAGTTTTAGAATGCACTATCATTAAACACAGCCTACTCTTTATAAGGGATATATGGGCCTTTACAGACTGCCAGAAATAATGCAACGTGAGTCCACTTTAACTGCCCTGGCTCAGTGCTAGGGAATCATGGGAACTGTAGTTTATTGTAGCACCAGAGCTCTCTGACAGAGAAGGCTCAATGTCTCAGAAAAAATACAATATAGCATTACACATGTAATGTTACCAGAGGCGGGATGCTTTCCAACATCATTTACTGGGAAACACAGCAGAAAGGTGGTGTTGCCCTCATGTCTTCTGATGGACCTCTGTGTGAACAAATGTTGAACTAGATAGGCCTTTGGACTGATCCAGCATGGCTCTTTTTATGTTCTATATTTGAGAGCAGTTGAAACTAAGCAACTATCATCCAGATGAGTGAAACTTTTTTATATGCATATGAACCAGTCAAATAGAAACTGACTGATTTGGGATAATTGGGAACATCTTTAGTGTATGCTTTCTGAAAGCTACTGTGTACTTAATAAAATTGTGACAGGAAAGGCAATGTTTTTAGATTCTCTTTTTTAATTCTGAAATTATTTTAATACACAATCTACAATGGAAAACATACACAAGACACAGAGAATCTTAGATCCTCTAGAAATGCAAGCTCCCTCTTCCAAATTCTAGAAAGAAACAGAAACTGTGGTTTTGAGATGTGCTGAAATGGCTCCTTTCTGAAACTGATTCACAAGAATAAGATAGGCTTTGAGTCATTTACATGTGGCTGCCCTGGAATTCATGCAAACAAGGGAGAGTGATCTTTTAATCAGGTTAATTATCCTAAAGCCAGCAGTGGGTTAAGGAAAAAAGGTATGTTGTCAGCAAGAAAGACATAAATTTTACCATGGAAAATAATTCCAACTTGTCAGATTTCCATATGCAAAGGATCCTGCAATCAAAAAAATCAAGGCATTTGGTCTAAATTAAGTTTTAGGGCTTACAAAGAGCACCAACCTTGGAATTATTAGACTCTACATTAGGAAAATACTCATGAAATACACTCCATTTCTCCTATAAAGATACATACGGAATTAATTTAATGAGCTAACCTAATGGAAAAGAAGACTCAAGGCGGCTGCTAGTTTTCATTTCCTATTATAAGTGAGAGAAGCTGGTATGTAGAGAATTGGTACATAAGGCTAGTTTCATATTTGCCTGGGAAGGACTGTGGAGCTCATGAAACAGAATAGGGCACCGGGATATAAATACTCCTGGATTTTCTAGAATAGTTGGTTTCGTTTAGGGATTTGGTGAGGGCAGAAAGCCAATTCTTCATGTTGCTTCCCAATAATGTCAAATCCAGCATTGCATGGACATCAAAGTGCCAGGGTGTCTTTGATAAGGCGCCGCATAGTGGTAGTGACAGAGGTTCCAAGTGAGTCAGTGATCTGGTAAGAAATCTTGTACAGGTAGGGCTGGACATCCCGCAGCCCAGTATCAAAGACATTGTCCACCTCAGACTGTGTAGGCATCTTAGGCAAATACTCATGTCGGTTCATCACTTCCACAATATTGATGATTTTTTCACAGAGTTTCTCACCCACCTTCTCTCGACAGATCTGCCGCTCTTGTTCATTAGCCAGGCTCACCACATTCACTTTGACTGTCCAAACTTCCCAAGGGATGCACTCATCAGAGAAGGGCCATCGTGATTTTTTCTTCTGATAGAACTCGAGAGAGATCTGTCCCATCCCATCATTGCCTGAGTTCCGCAGTGCATCCTGGGAAAAGAGAAAAGAACAATGGGCATTGGTTTACCAAATTTCCATTGTGACACATAAAAATCAATGTTCCCTGTATTAAGAATCATAATTCCCTGTGCAACCATAGCCAAGAACCAAGATCCCACTGAACACACGTTTGGAATGGAAGCTCACATCAGTACAGTTATGCTGGGTCATATTTGGTGTTTCTGCTTGACAGTGAGGACTGGGATGCCTCACTGACCTAGAGGCAAAGAGGCCAGGATCCAGGCCACACTGGCTAAACAATTGTATGGCCCAAATCACCCCCAGCCACTGAAGCTGCAAAACTACCCCCTTCTCTGGTAATAAGCCTCACTGAAAACAATACAGCTGGCCCTCCGTTTTCACAGTGGATCTGTTCTGGACCCCCCCCCCCCCCCCCCCCCCCCCCCCGCGAAAACAGATTCGTGAATATTCAAGCCCTATTGGCTTGAATGAGGCGCATGCCCTTGGGAGTGCACCCCATTGTTTTAAAAGGAGGTCCTTCTTTCACATCTACCTTTGTACCTAAGACAGTAAAAGGACACAGAAGAGGAATGGAGTTCTTGGACAGATTTTTACAGGAGGAACAGAATCCAAAAATCCCCCATTCCTAAGCTTTCTAGAACTTTATAAGTTGAAAGCAGCACCCTGAGCCTGGAAACAACCAGTGTAGTCAGTCTCCTGGCCCTAAGCAAGACCCTTGGGGCTGAATTCTGAATCAACAGAACTTTATCTTCCTGAGCAGGCCAACTCAGTTATAAGATACTGCTCATAAAATAATTATAGCACCAAGAACCTTTACCTTGAATTCCCCAACAGCCTTTCTCAATGCCCGGTCAAGCTCTTCTGAAGAGACCCTGACGTAGGTGAAATCAATGAAGTCACAGTCAACATCTTGTGTGCCAACTGTTCCAATAGAATAGGTCCCTTCCTTCTTGTAATGGAACTTCCCTGTGCTGCGATGGAGCAGTATTGTGTGTAAAACAGCCAGCATAGCCTCTTCAATTTGTCGGCCCTCAACTGATATCTCCAGCACCTCTGAACGACAGTTCATCTTGGCTTTTGTAAAGGTAAACAGCTAAGCTGCTCTCTAGTAAAAACAAGAGTGAAAACAAAACAGATAAAATCATTTTCTATGAAGAACAGGAATATCTAAGATTAACTGCTTTGCTATATATATATATATATATATATATATATATATATATATGTTTTAAAGGAAAGTGGTTAAGATGCTGACTCTGTTGACTGAAAGATCGGCAGGTTGGCAGTATGAGGCCCAGGTGCTGTATGGGGTGAGCTCTTGTCACTAGTCCCAGCTTCTGCCAACCTAGCATTTTGAAAGCATGCAAATGCAAGTAGATAAATAGGTACCACTTTGGTGGGAAAGTAAACAGTGTTCTGTGCAATCATGCTGGCCATATGATCACAGAGCAGTCTCTGACAACACTGGCTCTTTGGCTTAGTAACGGAGATGAGCACCACCCCCTACGGCTGAACATGACTTGACAACCTTGTCAACAGGGGGAATACCTTTACCTTTAAACTCTATATACATAATGGCTTTAAAAAGGAAAATCTTGTGATCAAGGAAGAGCAGGCTTTGGCTGTGTGATTAAGGGAAAAGGGAGATTTGGAAGATCAAAATTAAATAGCAACACTGGATTCAATTTTTTCCCATTCATCACTGATTCAGTTATGTAAGAAAATCAAATTATGGCTTGAACAGAGAAAAAAGTGTTTATTTTTAAAATCATACCACATATCATTCAGCTCAGTAAAGCAATATTATCTGTGCTATCAAGATAATGGTTCTGACAAGATAATGATCACTCTCTATGTGTGTATGTGAGCATGTAAATATATGTGTAATATTTTATGCATATGATAAAGTGGACTGTAGTCCATGAAAATATATGCTATAATAAAGTTGTTAGTCTTCAAGGTTAACTTTACAACAGTGCTTCTCATGTTATCTAATATTGGGGACTGACATTTTTTCTCCAATGTTCCAGGGACTATATTTGGTACTAAATTTAGGGTCACTGGGTACAATTGTTTCTTTCTTTCCCAGAAATTTTCTCTCCAGGAACCACCACCAGTCCATAGATCATCATTTTGTGTAGCTCTGCTCTAGGAGACTCTTGATTTTGCATTAATGCAGCAAGAAGACATGAAAGCCAAAAAATAAAATAAAATAAAAAAGTAATTTAAAAATCTCTCTTCTCACTTAGTAACACTGTTACTTTTTTTGCATCTTGCACAGGGGAAGTCTTTAGGAGTTAAAACAAGCAGGGGGGTGGGGAAGCAGGGCCACATCTCTCTTACCTGGGACATTGGGGGCATCAAGGGGTAGAATCCAATGCAGTTTAACACTGATAGAAATGTTCCTTTTAAAAGAACTGTAAAGGGGATGATTTTCCTTTCTGCATCTCAAAATCTGCTTCAGAGGATTAAAGGATTTAGCTCTCTCACACACACCCCAAAACATTAAGGATGTACTGTAGGTTTATAGATCTACAGCAATAGGGGTTCACATACAAACACAAACTGGTTTCCATGATTGTATGCCATTCATTTATCATACAATTCAACTGAGTGGTATTAGCTCCTTTATTTTGTATAAAGAAGAGTTATAATCAAGAAAAGGTATGATGGTTTTGCAAAGGGATCTTGTTGCACCTTTGAGACTGAGCTCAGCTTTAACTATGGTTATTGAGGGACAAAAGCAGGAGGAAAGATGTTGCCTAAGGCCAGGATGGGTGGATGACCATATGAATGGTGGCGGGAGTTTTGGAATGTGGTGTGTGCAGGCTGGGATATTCCAGACTAACAAGGCTATGCCTCTGAATTCAACAGGTATGATCACATGCAACTAAAATGTTTCTTCTACAGACATGTCATTAGCCACAGCTAAAACACTGATAGCTACTGTCTTAGAAGAAAGTAAGAAATAGTGCCTTCTTTCAATAGCTGTAACTGACAGAGATTTAATAAGTTTAATAGGTTTCAAACAAGCTTTCATATTGCCCCCTAGTGGTTTCCAATGTAGCTTTAGGTTGGAAAATTTGAATACTCTGCATATTTATTCCTTTATTTGCATAGATTACTCAACACTCAGTTAACATCAGATAATAGATTACAGGCACCATGTAACTGAGCTACTTGCCGGAGTTCAATGGTGTACTTCTGATAGATCTTCCTGCTTCTGCCAGAATTGGCAATGCCCTCCTTCCAGCAACCCCTACCCTATGCAATATAAAACATAGTTACACAGGGTAGGGGCCCTATGGAGCAGGTTCTTATACCACAGAAGGCTACATTAGAAGTGGGAAATAAGGTAAGTTAGATATTAAAGTATCCTGTTGGGTCCTGGACATTATGCAAAAAAACCCCAAAAACCTGGTAAAACAGAAAGGTTTTTCTAATGCCATGATGTGGGTTAAGATCAAGAAGTGCTTCTCTGTCCTGGACAAAGACAAAATTCTCTTGGTTACATTAATATAATGTTTCTCACATATTAAATACTGCTTTCATTCTTGTTCTGAAAAACCCGAAGAATACAGTCTTATGCATCATTAGTGTTAATGATCCAGTTCCTTAGGACTTTTCGGAGTAAAGATGCATAGGACCAGGCTCCATATGGTCTTCATTCTTTTGATTTGTTTTGATATTGAGGTTCAGTTTTACCTCTTACTCACTTGGATACCTGCCCACGCATGAGAAACAGCACTGTACAAGACAGTTGAGCAAGAAAACAAGTTATGATCCAGGTATTATGATCTGCATTATATATATATAAAAAAGTATCCAGAATGAGAAGATAAATGGTTGGCATAACTAACCAAAAGTGAAACAAGATCAAAAGAAGAACATGGATCAACAGAGTAATATGGTGTCCAAAAAACTAATGCAGTTATAGACTGCAACAATAGGAGCATAGTGTCCAAATCAAGAGAAATAGTAGGGCCTCTCTATTCTATTTTGGTCAGACCTCACCTGGAATATTGTGTCCAGTTCTGGGCAACACAGTTCAAGGATATTGATAAGATGAAACATGTCCAGAGAAGTATGACCAAGATTATCAAAGGTCTGGAAGCCAAGCCCTATGAGGAATGACTTAGGAAGCTGGATATGTTTAATTTGGAAAAGAGAAGAATGAGAGGTAGCATAATAGCTATCTTTAAATATCTGAAGAGATGTAACTCAGAAGATGGAAAGATCTTCTATTCCGCCACCCGAGAGACTAGAACATTAGATTGAAATTACAAGAAAAAGAGATTCCATCTTAACATTTGAAAAAAACGTCTTTACTGTAAGACTGTTCAACAGTGGAATAGACAGCCTTGTTGGTGGGGGTGGACTCTCCATCTTTGCAGATCTTTAAACAGTCTAGACAGGCATCTTTCAGGACTGCTGTGGTTATGTCCTCTTGCATGGTAGGAGGTCAGATGAGATAGCCCTTGTGGCTCCTTCCAGCTCTAAGACTCTTAGTGATTCTATGAAATAAGGAACAGGTGGCAAACCTTAAGCCAGAGATATAGCAGCGTCAGAGGTTGTCACAAAAAGTGTACAGGGATTTATTTAACATTTCCAAGCTGCTCCATGCCAATGCCTAAGGACAGATAACAGTAAATTAAAACAAATATTCTTCTGGCGCCAGTTAAAATAGGAAAAACTAAGAAGGGCTTAAAGTTCTACATATCAACATCCCAGAATTTCCTGGAAAATTATGAAAAGTGTTGTTAAGTTTGTCCTTATAGGAAGGATAGAACTTCTTCTTCTTCTTTTTTTGTATAGGACATAAAAGAGGGAATTTTGGAAGAAACATTTCTCACCCCTGTATTGCTATGACAGGAAAAGATGCACATAATTCTCCAATATTCCATTCAAACACTAGAAGTGCTGCAAAGATGCTCTCTGTTTTGTTACACAGAGTAACTGTAGAGTTTCCTTAGTTCTCCAACTTGACAAAAATGTTTTTTACTGCTGCTGTACTCAATTATATGATTTTATAGGGGGGTGGGGGGATGCAAAAAATGTGAAAAAAATATCTAGTATCCTAAACTGATCTGGATCTTATTTAGCACAAACTGCTTATATTTCATCAACATAACTAAAAACATATACTACAAGTACTGTATGTGCTTTATACATAGCTGAAAGTACTTTCTAATAGCCAACACTCTTTGAACTGAAATGTTTTTTTCAAAAATCAGTGAACACAGTTGGGCTGTAATTCTAACCATACAGGAACCTCACTGGAGATAACAAACCTCTGCTTAACATGCATAGATTTTGTGGGAGTAGGATGACTAAGTGGTATATGCAGTCAGGTGTCCATTCAAAATATATCTAGGAAGTTTATCACAAGTGGAAATTGGGAGTTTAAACAATGATTAACCCATGAAAATTGCACAATTGACATTAGAACATGCTTAAAACGACATTAATGCAAGTGCCATTATCCTGTGAAGAACCAGGAAATAAGCAGGCAAGAAACAGCAAAAAGTCATTCATGGGAAAATTCCGTAAATAAGTTACTGTTGTTTCTTGCCTAGTTCTTCATGGGATAATGGCACTTTAATCACGTTTCGTCTCAATACTGTGTAAAAACCATTTACGCATTTGCACACAAGTGCGAGTTACTCACGGATTCTGCACGGGATAATAGCGCTTTGTGTGTGAAAACCATTCGTGCAATTGCAGGTTAATCACGGGTTAATCACCATTTATACTTCCAATTCCACCCCCCCATATGATAAATTCCTAGGTCAGATTTTAAGACCATTGAAAATACATATGTGTAAATAGTTTAGTAATAAAGAAAATTATAGATTATGAGCCTCTTTAGTAAAAGCTTGCTTGCAGCTACAACATTCCATTAAACAACTGGCCTTTTATCCAAAAATTTGGATAAAAGAAAGAAATTTTATCTTTCTGTATCTGTAGCCATTTGAGTTCTACAAAAGCAGGGCTTGCTTCTTTTGTTCTATTCTGTTGAAGTAAGAACGTAAGGGCATATTGCTGAAACTTGTGGGGAAAAACACACTGAAACAGAACACTCCTCTCCTTTGATATGTGCATTTAGCTTCTGTGTTCTTGAATGTCTATCTGAATCTGGTACAGTTTCATATTGTGTGTAGATTTTAGCTGGTTTTATTTTAGATGCGTAAAGTCTTAAATGTAGGCTTAGGATAAGATATCACAAAGAAGTGGTTGGATGTAATAAATTTCTGTGATGTAAAAAGAACAGCCAGTATAGTCACTAAAGGTGGGAAGAACAACTAAACCAATGTGTGTTAAAAGAAAGTGGTGTTGAACATAAAGAAAACAAAAATAATGACATGGAAGAAATACATAAATTCAATCTAGACAATAAGGAAACTGAAATAGTTATAGAGTGCCCATACCTAGGATCAAACATTGGTCAGAATTGTGAGGTGACTGCAGTCAAAAAATCAGAAGACTAGGATTGGAAAGGAGAACTATGAAAGAAGTAGACAGGATCCTAAAGAGTAAAGATATACAACTGAGCACTAAAGTTTGAATCATTCAAGCCATTGTATTCTCTATCACCATGTACACGTGTGAGAGCTGGACAGTAAAAAAAGTGGATAAGAAGAAAATTAATTAATTTGAGATGTAATGACCCTAAGGTGAGCCTATCCTGGGGTTTGCTTGGTAAGATTTCTTCAGAGGAGGTTTGCCATGGCCCTCCTTTGAGGTTGAGAGACTGTGACTTGCACAAGTCAGTTTTTGTGGCAGACCTGGGATTTGAGAAAAGCGCTGAGGATTCTGTAGAAAGCCAACAAGACAAATGGGTCCTAGAACAGATCAGGCCAGAAATCTGTCTGGAAACCAAGGTGACAAAACTGAGATTGTCCTACTTTGGCCACATCATAAGGCAGGACTCATTGGAAAAAAACAATAATGCTAGGAAAGGTGGAGGGAAGTAGAAAGAGAGGAAGGCCACATGCTAGATCAGGGGTAGGCAACCTTTCCCCTTTAAGGGCCGAGGGACTTCAGCTCCCAGAATCCCAGGAGCTATTGGCCAACATGGGACTATTGGCCAACATGGCTGAGGCTTCTGGGAGCTGAAGTCCCCCAGCCCTTAAAGGGGAAAGGTTGCCTACCCCTGATTTACAGGAATTAAGCAGAGTAATGGAGGCAGAGTTGGGGAGTAGGAGTAAGAGGTTTTTACAGGAGTAGGAGTAACATTAAGAAAAAATATCTTACTCCGAAGTAGGACAAGGAGTACCCCCCAAATCACCACTACTCCCCAGCCCTGAATGGAGAACAGCGAGGCTTGGGGATGTCTCATCCACAGGGTTGCCATGAGTCAGGATAGACTCTAAGACGGTTAACAATAACAACAACAACAGAAAACTAATTTGGCTACGGCTGCAGTTGTGTGCGTGTTGTTGTTGCTGCTGCTGCTGTGTACCTGTCAAATCCTTCCCGGCTTATGGCGACCTTATCCTGGGGTTGTCATGGTAAGGTTTCTTCAGAGGAGGTTTGCCATGGCCATCCTCTGAGGCTGAGAGAGTGTGACTCGCCCAAGTGGGTTTAGGTGGCCGAGCAGGGATTCGAACCCTGGTCTCCAGAGTCGTAGTCCCAACACACAAACAACAACTATACGTGCCTCCTGAGAACTGACATGAAACCCTGGGCGAGAGAGCCCTGTCACCCGCAAGGGAGGAGAGGGAAGGCGTCGTCTGCCCTAAAGGTCTCGGGGGCTCAGAGCAGGAGAGAAGGCCCTTGGTAACTAGGGCAACGGAGGAAGGGGCCGCGCGCGCCGCTCACGGAGGGAGGGAGGGAAGGAGGGAAGGAGGGGGCACCCAACGGCAAACTCCCCTCCCCTCCCCCTCCCTTGGAATAGAACCAGGCTCACCTGCCCCTGGATGCGTCTCCGGGAGAACACCTTCACCCTCGGACAGGACCAACTGAGGGGACACGCCAAAGACCACCATCTACTCTCTCGGAGCAAGCCAAGGCTACTCCCTCCACCGCACCTAATTAAAGCACGGTGGCTCAACGTACTCCTCTTTATGGATTATTTACGGAGAGACTCCGCCCTCCGCTTCTGCTCTCAGGCTTCCTTGCCTTCCTCCTCCCGCCCCCCCCCTCTTATTCTTGGTACGTTCCAAGAAAACAAACCGCAGCCCCAGAACCAGGAGGAAACGTCACGAGACGGAAACTTCCGCGTTCCATGGAGCCGTTTAGCTCTTTGCTGCCTCCTCTCGGCTGAAGGCGGAGTTGCATCATCATATCGTTATGTAACCCACCACTGAGTGAACCTTGGGCAAAAGTCACACTCTCTCAGCCTCAGGGGACGGCAATAAGGGCAAACCTCCTCTGAACAGATCTTGCCAAGAAAACCCCGTGATAAGGTCACCGTAGGTTGGCAATGACTTGAAGGCACACAACAAACAAAAAGAAAAACATAATATTGTGTGTGTATAAAATATTATGTTATTATGTCATTCATTCCTTCATTTTTATTCTTTCCTGGGGGCGGGTTGCTGTTACATCGAAGAGATAGCAATCCTTGTTCTCTGGGTGGGCTGCAGCCTCTTTGCCCCACTGAGATCCTTTGAGCACAGCAAACCTTCTCTGTTAAAACTAGCATGCTTTTGCTTTTTTGTGTACCTTCAAGTTGTTTCCGACTTATGGCGACCCTAAGGCAACCCTGTCATGGATTTTTTTTGGGGGGAGCACGATTTGTTCAGAGATTTGCCATTGAGGCTGAGAGAGTGTGCCCAAGGACAGCCTGTGGGTTTCATGGCCAAACTGGGAATCGAACCCTGGTCTCCAGAGTCATTGTCCAACATTCAAACTACTATGCCAAACTGGCTCTATATATTATAATACATAATACATGCATACACACACACACACACACA
>CM034703.1:171023077-171036416 GCA_020142125.1 Phrynosoma platyrhinos
CGGAAGAGGCGGGGAAAGTGCGCAGAGGGACAGCCGGCCGGGGCTCTGTTTCAACGGCGTCCGTGAGCTCAGCTGCTGGGTTGCCAGGTGGCCCTGACTATAGGTGTGCGCGTGCGCGTGCGCGCCTTCAAGCCCCCAGCCGACTTATGGCGACCCATGAACTTCCCAGGGTTCTCTTAGGCCAGGGAGACTCAGAGGTGGTTTTGCCAGTTCCTGCCTCTGAGATAAGGCCCAAACAGCTGGGATTCTCTGGCGGTCTCCCATCCAAGGACTAACCAGGGCTGACCCTGCTTAATTTCCAAGATCAGACTGGAATCTGGCGCCTTTCGGGTGTTTTATAACAGAAAGCTTGTCCCTTATAAGGCTGGCAGGTGTCCCTTCTTACAAGGGATGTCCCCACTTGAGGGTTGAGAAGATTTTTTCTTTCTATACAGACTGAACAAAATGCCAAAACATCCCGTGTTTTTTGGGTGTGGGCCCTTCATAAAGACAAAAATCTGTGCACTGTGTAATTATTTTATTTTATTTGGAGTATTTGTACCCTGCACTTCAGCCACACAGTGGCTTACAAATGATTAGTTAGACAGTTCCCTGCCCTCAGGCTTACAATCTAAAAAGACATGACACAAAAGGCGAATTTATTTAATTTATGAGTGGGGACGGATATGTTAATTTTATAGAGAAATACATGGCTGAGTTAACTGAAATCCATACTTTCACGTGTTTAGCTATTATAGGAAATTGTTCATATTTGCTTCCTGATTACCAGCCTTGAAAGTCATGAGTCTCACTTGTCCCATACTTCTGTTTTGAAAACTAGCAATACTAGGTTTAAAATAAATAATTTTATTTATAATAATAATAATACAAATAAAATAATTTTATGTTAAATTCTATTAAACCTCACAGATGATAACATTTCTGAGGCATCTAAGAAAACAGTCTTCAAATGTGGTTTATAGAAACATTGCTTTCCTAAGTAAAAGAAGTGACTATTTTGTAAACTGGGGGGGACTCTGCTGCTTCAAAAGTATGGGGGGAAATCTATAGACATTTAGTGATAAAGCAGCTTTAGCAGGCTAAGCCTAGGCATTCTTCTGAACAGCTTCCAAATGTATTTCAGAACAGACCAAACATATCCCTTTTTGAACACTGTTGAATAGTAAAATTCTGGTTGATTCATTTGTGGAGCTGAAGCTGTGAAGTAACATTTTTAGTATTCAGTTAAAATACAAAAACAGACAGTAATTTTAATCAATAATCCATCAAAGTGATACCAACACAGCTACCCCTGGATGTTTTCTAGACAGTAATTTTGTTTAGCATTTTTTAAAATGTGAAGATTCATATTCTAATGTCTGATGTTGGCAAAATAGGGAAAACATAAAGGTTCCTATCCCCTCCCAGCATTTCACAGATGGAAATCAAGACACGTGGCCACATGTTGTCAGGACCGAAAAAGTTATTGATGACGAAGCTAGGAAAAGTAGTAGTTTCCTTTTGTCTGAGCCTACTGGGAAAAGCAAGACTGCTCCCTGCTGCTGAGTTAATAGAATACAAACTCCATTTGCACTTTGAACTCAGTTTGCAGTATCTGAAGTTAGAAGAGGGCAAAGGAGAAAAGTGGAAGAAAAACTGGGACATTTTAAAATCAACTGGAAAGTGGGGTGACAGAGGATTAGTCAGAGTTGTTCTTGTCAAATTGGGCAGTTGGAGGATATGGGTTCATCTATTAGCCTCAGCTGTGAGGAGGGAATATCAAGGAATGGCTGTTGTAAAGGGATATCTCTTTAGGCAACCTCTTCTAAGTGTAGAAGGAGTTAGGATGGAGATGGATCTTTCTTATCAGTGGCAGTACCTACCAGGTAGTACTCCTACCCAGTGATTGATTGTTTGACAAACAGTTACTCTCTCTTTTTGGAGCTTGCTATTTAAAGAGGTCATTCATAAACGAGCCCTCCAAAGGCTACTCAAAGTTTCTGCTGGACTTTGGTCTGATTCATCATGGCTCTTATATTTTTTACCACCAGATTCTGCTGGAATTCTACAGATTATATTGAGGTGCTTTCCAAGCTTGAGAAGATGTGCTATGAAAGTTACATTTCTGTTTTCATCCAGCTGTATTTGTAGAAACAGTTCTTTGTCAAAGCTTTCTCTTTCAAATAGTCATATGCATGCCAGATTAATGAACATGAATTTAGAAAACCATTTGTGAGTAGCAGCATTTTCAGAGCTAGCAAATATAAGAAAGCTTGCAAAGAAAATGGCCTCAGCTGTCATAAAACTACCAAATTGTACATCTTGCATTGAGAGGAGGGAGCAGGCTTGCTTTCTGCTATCCCAGAGAATAGGGCCAGGTCTAATTATTATATGTTACAGGAGAGTAGATTTCGACTGAACATTAGAAGGAACTTTTTGATAGTAAGACTGGTTTGGCAGTGGAACCAATTGCCTTGAGAGGTGGTGGGGTCTCCTCTGGACATCCTTAAAAAGAGGCTAGGCAGCTGTCTGCTGGGGAAGCTTACCTGGAGATCCTGCATTGAGCAGGGGGTTGGAGCTGATGGCCCATGAGGCCCTTCCAACTCTGATTCTATGATTTAGGTTTCAGTGATGCCTATTATATCGTATTTGTTTTGTTGTGCTAAGAGTTCAAGTTCATCTTGTTTATTTCCCTTGCTCTGTGCATTAGTGTAGAGACATCTAAAAGCATGGGTCTTCCCCACTTGCTGCCAATGTGAGGTTTTTTGCCTTCCACTGTTGGGCCCTTGCATCATTTGCCTTGTTCCCTTTATAGCACTTTGACTATTATCTCCAGCCCATAATGTACTCTTGCCTTCCAAGATACTCTCTCCCTCCCCGACATGACTCAGTTTAAGACCCTCCTGATCAAATGTTTGAGACTCTTGGCAAAAATGCTTCTGCCAACTGGTGTGAGATGCACCCATCTCTTGCTAAAAGTCCACCTTCATGGAACCGCAGCCCGTGATCTAAGAATCCAAATCGTTCTTGGTGGCACCATCTACAGAGCCAGTTATTCACATCTGCTATCTTCCTCTCCCTTCCTGGACCATGCCCTTCAACTGGGAGAAGCAATGAGATAACAACCTGTGCATCCAGCTCTTTCAGCTTCCTACCCAAAGCCTCATAATCCCTTCTGATATTCTGAAGGCTATGTCTTGCAGTATCATTGGTTCCCACATGGACCGAGAGGAAGGGGTAATGGTCAGTTGGCTTTACAAGTCTTGTCAGCCTGATTGTCACATCATGGATTTTTGCCCCAGGGAGACAACATACCTCCCCGGACATCTTGTCAGGCCCACAAACCACTGCTTCTGTATCCCTCAACAAGGAGTTCCCCCACCACTACATGCCTCTTTTGAGGCTTAGCAGTGGCTGTTCCCTGTGGTGGTACTCTCAGGGTCCTCTGCACTGTCCCTGAGGACTGTTCCTGCTGCTCTTCCTCTTCCTTGATAAGGGAGAGAGCTTCAAATCAATTCTGTAGCTGCAAGCTTCAAGAACAATCCCTGGTTTCCCTACTGTGTGTGATGTTCCTCCAGCTGTCTACCTCCTGTGTGTGAAGTGACTTCCTCCCCAACAACTTCCTCTGTGTGGTCCCCATCCAAGACCGTTGTTTCTGTTATGTCCAGGAACACCTCTTGTTCCCTAATATGCTGAAATGTAGCTACCCAGGCCTCCAGCTGCTGGATTTTCTCTTCCAGGAGGGCTACCAACTTGCACTTGGTGCAGGTGAAGTTGTCCACATCTCTAGGCAAGAAGACAAACATCCCACAAATGTTGTAGGTGATTGCAGCAGCTCCCTCAAAGTCCATACTGAGAAATCTTAAGCAAGCACTGAAACGGGACTGTGGGTTTCTCCCTCAAAAAGTCCTGTGGTAAAGACCCAGGTAAAGAACCCCTGTTGTCTTGGCCTTTTTCACTAGGCCAGGGGTAGGCAACCTTTCCCCTTTAAGGGCCGAGGGTCTTCAGCTCCCAGAATCCCAGGAGCTATTGGCCAACATGGGACTATTGGCCAACATGGCTGAGGCTTCTGGGAGCTGAAGTCCCTCGGCCCTTAAAGGGGAAAGGTTGCCTACCCCTGCACTAGGCTCTGTCAGTGAGCTCAATCAGCTGGGTTTATAACTGTATAGAGAGCTCCTGGATGCTAGCTTATTCTGGAGGCAAGTCTCTCTCTTCCTCCACTCAAAATGGCTGCCCAGAAACTGCTTTCCTTCTTCTCCCTGGCCTGGAATAATACAGCTTTTCAACTCTTCATTATTCAACTGAGTCTGTGCCAAGTGAGAGGATTTTACAACTTGACACTCTTTGGATGCCCCACTTTCTGAGGCAGCAGATATACATAGACATGAATCTGCAAGCACTGCATCACTTGAATCTGCTGGGCTAGATCCAGGGAAAGTCTCCTATGGACAGAAGGATTCTTTCTGTCAGCAGCAGGCTTTTAAGCTCTTCTGCTGGCTGAGCAGGGGGAAAAGAAATATTTGTTGATTCTTTTGTCATTTCTTATGTTTCCAAAAAACTTACACTGAAGGGTTTGGAACCCTTCTGAAATGGCGTGAGGTGGTAGATGTTGATGGGGTTTGTGTGGAATATCATACCCGCTAACATTTCACAGATAAGACCTTTAACGTGTGGCCAAACAACCTCAGAGTGTTTCTAAAAGACGGCAGAAGTAATTGGTGGGGAAGAATACACACGCTAGAAGAGGCTACAGTAGTTTCCTTTTTTGCTCGAGTCTACTGGGAAGGGCAAAACTATACCTCTCTCCTCTTCCACAGCCCAAGGCCACATGCAGCCCCAAACATTGACATTCAATATTTGGGTAGCTGCCAGAGATTATTTATTTATTTAGCCTTAAACCAGCAAAAACATGAGAACTATCTGCATGCATGGTGGTGTCTTTTCTTTTCTTTCTTTCTTTCTTTCTTTTTTGAAATTTATCCAGATTTTATTTACTTCATCCTGTACTAGAACCTTTCCGCTCCAAACTTCTTTTTAGGTTGCAAATTGGCTGAAAATGGTAACTAGAAACGATGCCACATAACTCCTGTTGCATTGCAATGAAGCCCTGTGGCCTGCAGTGGGACACTAGGATGAAATTAGCTCAGGCCTTTCACACAGTTGCCCATGCTTGGTCTAGAGGGGTCCTCAAACTTTTTGAGCCGGGGGCCGGTTTGCTGTCCCTCAGACCATTGGAGGGCCGGAGTTAAAAAAAAATGACCTTGAGCAAGTCACATCCTCTCAGCCTCAGAGGATAACCATGGCAACTATCCTCTGAAGAAACTTGCCAAAAAAAACCCCATGATAGGGGTCGCCATAAATTAGAAATGACTCCAAGGCACTGGATTACCCTGGGCAGGTCACACTCTCTCAGCCTCAGAGGATAACCATGAAAACTCTCCTCTGAAGAAACTTGCCAAGAAAACCCCCATGATAGGGGTCGCCATAAGTTAGAAATGACTCCAAGGCACTGGATTACCCTGGACAGGTCACACTCTCTCAGCCTCAGATGGAAATGGAAACCCTCCTCTGGAGAAACTTGCCAAGCAAACCCCCATGATAGTGTCTCAAAATAAGCCAGAAATGACTGGAAGGCACTGGTCAGGCCATACTCTCTCAGCCCCAGATGGCAAAAAAACACACAAGGTGGGTTTGCCGGCGGCGGCAGCGCAGCAGCAAGAGTGGCAGGAGCGGCTTACAAACCGCCCGCCTCCTCAGGGCCCTGGTTCCCCTCAGTGAGGGATGGAGAGGGCCCCCTTCCCCTTCTCCCGCTGCTCGCCTCGGCCGAAGCTGGGTCGGGCGCCTGCCTTCTTTCCTTTCTTCCTGCCTCCTTCTCTTCCTTCTTTCCTTCCTTCCTTCTTCCCTCAGCCGCCGCTTCGCCTCCCTCCTCCTAAGATGGTGGTTACCAAACAAAATGGCGCCTGGAGTCGCTCGCTTGCGTTGCGGCCTTTCTCTTCCCATCCTGCCCTGCGACTGGGGGTGGGGCTTGGCAGGCGACATATATATATATACTGTAAACCTGAAAGCACTGAACTGTCAAATTAACAATTTTAAAGCCAAATATATAAACCCTGGCTCCAGTCAACTTCTCTGTGCCCCTTTTGCTCCAGGGGCACTCAGATCTGGGTAGGAACTGTCCTTTTTTACTTCATCCACCCATGTCCTGATCTCTAATAGTCATAGTTTCACGTTGGAAAGCCCACTGTAATTTGCTTCATTTATCATCACAGTCAATTATGGTGGTTTAAAGAAAAGGAGGTGGTTTATAGTACTGTAATATACTGTAAGGCCCTTCCTCCATCCCAACATCCCAACTCTAGCTTCCGAGGGGGAGAACAGAAGATAGCATTTCATCACCTCCCTGCACTGCCACCCCCTTTTCCCTGTTTCTTGTTTTTATATATATAAATTTCCTTCTGAGTAAATGTGCATAAATTTTGGTGCCAAAGGTCTGAATTATTTAACCTTTTAAACATTGCAGCGGAGATTGTGCTACCACTTGCAAGATTTCTTTTGCAATTGTGGACAGAACAACTTTCTTTCTTTAGAAGACAGCAAATTGTACTCTGTGTGGGAAATACGGTAGAGATCATGAAGGGTAAGATGACATACATACTTTGTGTTTTTTCTATATGATGTTTGTCTTTGCTTTTTCTTTTTCTACCTTAAAAATAAGCTACAGAGTCTCTTGCTCTGACTGATTACGTAAGATAGCTGATAACACTCTGTTCAGTCTCACTCAGAAATAGTTCACTTCACCATCTGAGACAATTAGGCTGCACTCCTATTTGTATTTACCTGGAAATTAGTACCACTGAATGCAACAGGGCTTACCTCCAAGTAGACATGAGGTTTGCACTGTTATTGGCATCCTAGTGACATCAACTGACAAACCTTTGCTGTTTCCCTCAAGGTGGGATGATGGATCATGTGCTACCGATTGCCCTTCCCACCTCTGAACATGCCAAGGCATGTGCCTGCCCCTTGTTGATTATAGCCTGAACTTGACCGGAGTTGAGAGAGAGGTGTGGTTAAGTTTTAGCAAAGTGACTGCATCATGTGTCTTGTCTGTGGTCCAAAATGACTTTGTGTCTGGACATTTATGGTATGGGTTACTTGCCTGTTCTTTTTACAGTCAAGGGCACTGCTAAATGCAGACCTCGTTATTATTCCACTGGCCTAGTGTGTCTGCCAAGTCCTTCCCCAAGAAACCCCCAGCATGGAGAAGTGTCATCTCTCTCTGTGAATGCCTTTCCCATTAGGCCTAGATCTTTCTAGATGGGGCTTTTCCATACATCTGTCCCTCCCCTATGCAGGTGACTTCCTACACACGGATAGCCGCTAAGGGTTAGAATTAAAAAAAATCTCTTGTAAATTGGCTTGAGATTGCATGAGTCCAAATGTGTGCTTCTATTACTCTTCCTCTCCCTCTTGTTAGCATTGCTGGTGGAAGGCATCATCTGTCCATGTTCTGCTCCAGAAGCACATTCTAAGGGATTTCAATTGGTGGGAAATATCTCAGGGAACCTATGCTACAAAGGGGATGGGGGGGGGGGCAGGTTGAGAGAGAGAAGATGGACTAAAGATATTCTGTAGGCGAAACTTAGCATTTTTACTGGCAAGAATAACCAAAGTGTGAGAAAACTTAGAATAAACTGAAGATAGAAGTTTTTCTGAATCCCGTTTGCTCTCCTTTTGTTCCTTTCTTGTGTATTTCCAAATGTGTGTGACTATGGATGCAATCCTGTGCATGCTAACTTGAGAAGGAGTCTCACTGGCCACAGGATAGAGGGACTCCAAGTGCTACTGGTCATAAGACATTCTGCTATTTTAGCTTTCCCTACAGTTTTTTTTGTAGTAAGAACAAAGTGAGAAAATCACAATTTGAAGTTGCGACAGAGGAAGAAAGCAGTTGGAGGAAAAGAAAGATGTCTGAACCTTCTGGTAAATGCAGTGATCAAGATAGGTCCCCTGCTGGAAGCATTCCTGAACAAATATGCATCAGATTATGCTGATGATTGCTGTTATTTAGGAGGGAGGCAAGAACTACTCTACACACTTTCTAGGACCAGGTCCAGCACTGGGACATGGTGATGATAGCGGAAAACATCTGTCTGCACTGTGGCTACAGTGAAGACTTGGTCCTTCCTTTCCTTTGAGCCCTGATCTGAATGCCCTGTTCTGCTTCTTTTATCTGTACCAACTTGCCTCTCCATGCCAAAGCATTTGTGCTTCCAGGTGTCTCACAGTCGGCTAAAGAAAGGGTATATTGGAAAATGGGCACAGTGTGGTAAGCAGTGCCACAGCAGGGGTTGAAACCTATTGAAGGTGAATTGCTTCTCCTGGCAGTTCACACTTCTGGCTTTTTGGTCAGGGAAATTGGAAGTGGTTAGGGATTACAAAAAGTGCCCCCTTGGCTGGACTTTTTCCCAGCCTGATTTAGGCACATATTATGGCATCTCTTAATCCTAGATCCTTAATCCATCAGTAGACATTTATAGGATTATGCCCTTAGATGCAGAGCTTCACTTAGCTTTATGACATGTCTGGGATATGCTATTACTATTGTGCGAGGAGGCAACTGAGTTGCATGGTGATGAGACTCATGTCTCACACTTTCGAGTAGGCTACCCTGCTTTTCTCTATTTCCATATATTTTGCTTGCATTCATAACTTTCTTTGAGGCTCTCAAAGCATTGCCACAGCTATACTCAGCCACACCCACTTCAACAACCATCCACTTCTTTTGTGATCCAGCACAGGAGAACCCATCTGAGCTGGAACTAGATATTCATCCTTTCCAGTTTCAGTATCACCCTAGCTGTTCCTTTTTTCTCTCCTAAAAGTTCTATCAGGTCCAGTAACCTCATTTCTTTTGGGCTGCCTCACATCTATTCCTTATTGATCTCTTCCTGTCATGTGCCTAATCTCTGTTCCTGGACAAACACAGAAATGTAGCATGGGAAACCTCATTTTAAGAAGGATATAGGATTTTTTCACATGAGGATTAAAATGTGAAATTAGAGCAGGATAGCAACATCAATGGCTGTACCTTATGACATGATGTTGTATCTGTCCAGTAAGTGATATGTAGTCCATCTGTTGTTGGAATGACGGGCAAAACCCATCAGTGCCTCCCAATTGGGCTGTTTTTGTTGTGTTGATTCAAATGTGATAGGTTTCTCGCAAAACAGTTCCAATATGCAACCAGTCATGTGGTATGAGCAGATGTGATTATGCTCCTCTCCTCCCTCCACCTCACTATTTTCAAGTAGGTTGTTTTGCTTTCCACCCAATTCTTTTCTTCCTCCCATTTTTTACTTAATAGATTGTTGTGATTGTGCAATTGTGCTAAAAATACAAATAAAAATAAATACAGACTGAAAGGCATACTGGGAAGGGTTTAGGGCAGAGAGGTGGAGCTATGGATGCTGGCTTGTGGAAGGCAGGGGCCAGGACAGAAGCAGCACCAGGATGATTTGGAAGAGCTGTGCAAGAATGAGTATCTTCAACCCAGTATATTGCATTTCCTAGACTTATGCAATTGTGGTGCCTTATGAGCCTGTTGTGATAAAGTCCACGCACAAGTTAGAGCAGGTTCACAGAAAGGCAACAAGAATAAGAGGTGTAGAGAACAAAATATATGAGAAAAAGTTGAAGGAGTTGTGCATGTTCAACCTGGTGGAGACAAGACCCAAGGGAGAGCTGACTACATTCTTTGAATATGTAAAGCGCTGTCACAGACAGGAGGGTGCAAGTTTGTTCTCTGTTGCCCCAGAGGTTAGGACCAGGTCCTATGGTTTTAAGTGACAGGAGGGTAGATTTGGATTGACATTAGAAAGAACGTCTTGACATTAGATATGGTTTGGCAATGGTGGGGTTTCTTTTTCTGGATGTCTTAAAAAAAAAAAAAAGTCTGGACAGATACCTGCTGGGGATAGTCTCAGTGGTTCCCAAACTCTGGTTTTCCAAGTGTTTTGGACTTCAGCTCACAGAAGCCTCATCCATCTTGGCCGGTTGTCTGGGATTCTGGGAAATGAAATCCAAAATACCTGCAAGGTCAGAGTTTGGGAATCACTAGCTGGAATTCCTGCATTGATGGGTTGGCTTATGGAACCCCTTCCATCTCTATGTGATTCTATGATTCTTTTATATCTTGGAGTTCTGTGGTGAAGGAAGGCTGAATGTTCTGTGTCAGCCTGGCCAAAAAAGTACAGACGCAAGGCCAGGAGCAGCCCCTCCTGTCCAAAGTGCTGCACTGTAGCCACACCAAGGTGTTACGCCAATAACCATGACAGCAGAGACGTGTCTGTTCCGATGTTTCCATGCATCTGGGCTCTGGGCCAGAGCTGGGCACAAGGAACGGCCCTGTCTCACGCGTGCAGAAATTGCCTTGGGCTTCCCAGCTCAGGTAACATGTAATTACTGATAAATATAGGTACGTTGCCAGGGAGAGGGGTGTATGTGTACATCTCCTGAGCAGGATGTGACTGCTAGTCTCCCATGTGGCAGTCCGCCCTGAGATTGCTCCAGCTTGAGCTCCTAAATCTGCCTTGGGCTGTGCTTTAATTGCAAAACAAGCCATCAGGTCAAATGGAGGTCAGGGGAAGAGGGGTGCCCAATAAGAGGGCTTCAGAGTTGCTCCTGATCTTCATTTGTACAGAAGGAGCAGAATTTCTGCTCTGCCAGCAGAAGCCCCCATAGGAAAAGAGCAAGCAAGTTGCAGCAGGTGGTTGTACAGAATTATTCCAGAGACAGCGAGCAGGAGATGAAGTGGGCAAAGCATGTGCAACAGGCTTTCAGTTCTCAGTTGTGGAAGCAGGGCAGACAAATAGCATTATTTCAGATCCTATTGATCTAGATTTTGCTGCCACACCTTTTCTCTTTTGATCATGTTCATTTGGCACTTCATCCTTCCCATCTTTGGTCACTCTTGAATTCATCAGTGTAATATAATTTAAATGCTTAGTCTGTCACACAAGTCTAAACACTGGCAGTGGCACCACTATTTTTCCATCCTGAATTCTCTGGTAGTGGTTTGATTCTACAAACCAGTTCCCCCTAAGAACAACAACATTGGTTATGGTAGGGCAGAAGGAGGCACAGTAACTTCCTTTTGAATGTCTTTTACCACAAAACCACTGTGGTGAGACAATCTAAAACGAAGCAAGAGATAATGCCAGAAGATGAAACTCTCAGTTTGGAAGGCACTCAGCAAGTTACTGGGGTAGAGCAGAGAATAACTATGAGTAATGCTGTGGCTAATGATGTATCTAGACTCAAGCAGAAAGGATAGAATCATAGAGTTGGAAGAGACCCCAAGGGCCATCCAGTCCAGCCCCCTGCCATGCACGAACTGAAAATCAAAGCATCCCCGACAGATGGCCATCCAGCCTCTGTTCAAAGACCTCCAAAGAAGGAGACTCCACCACTCTTTGAGGGAGAGTTTTCCATTGTCGAATAGCCCTTACTGTCAGGAAGTTCCTCCTAATGTTGAGGTGAAATCTCTTTTCCTGTAGCTTGCATCTATTGTTCCAGGTCCTGTTCCCTCCTCAATATGACACCCCTTCAAATATATAAACAGGGCTATCATATCCCCTCTTAATCTTCTCTTCTCCAGGCTAAACATACCCAGTTCCCTAAGTCGTTCCTCGTAGGGATTCATGGTTTCCAGACCCTTCACCATTTTAGTCGTCCTCCTCTGGACACGCTTCAGTTTTTCAACATCCTTTTTGAATTGTGGTGCCCAGAACTGGACACAGGATTCCAGGTGAGGTCTGACCAAAGCAGAATACAGTGGCACTATTACTTCCCTTGATCTAGATACTAAACTTCTATTAATGCAGCCTAAAATTGCATTGGCCTTTTCAGTGTGTGGCATCACACTGTTGACTCATGTTCAACTTGTTCACTGTATGGGTGTTCAGCTGTTGATGTGCTGAGAGGTGAAAGGAAAGTCTGAAGCTACACAACATATACTATAGGAACATGGAAAATTAGAAGCATAAATCAGGGAAAGCTAGACAGAAAAACAGGCAATGCCAAAAAAATATATATCAAACATCTTCTCACAAGGTGGTTATAAAAGGTGCAGGAGTTATTCAGACTTCCTTGCAGTTTGACACCACTTTAAGTGTTGTAGCTCCATCCTATGGAATCCTGGAATTTATTATTTTACAAGGTCTTTCATCTTCTCTGCCCAAGAGTGCTGGTGCCTCACAAAAGTACAAATTCTGTAGCAGGGAACCATGGCAGTTAAAGTGGTGTCAAATTGTATTATTTCTACAGGGTAGATGCATCCCTAGTGGAGAAACTAGGCTTGAACTCTCTGTGACAGAACAAGAGTAAAACTGGAGGTTACATGACAATATTGTCACACACCCCCAGTTTGAAAATTATATTCACATTGTTGGTAGTGTGAATAACTGATGTGAATAGACCCAGGATAAAACTCTGTATGCCTTGAAGTGTTCTGAATGAATCCACATTGTCAATGCATCTTTATTCAAGTGCTTTCATGTTTAAGCAACCAAACTTGCAGAGATGCACATTGATGTGGTTCCATACAGTGAATAACAAACCCAGAATGTGTAAGTGAGATGATTCGCCTCATCACGCTAAAAAAAGGATGTCTGAATGACCCCTTTGGGGTCTCTCATTTATAGGGTCATCATAAGCTGAAGTCAATTTGACAGCAGTTAACAACAATAGCAATGGTAGGACTTTCAACCACTGCAAGGGAGGCCTGACCATCCTGCTGGGGCTGCTGAGGATCAGAGTGTGACACCCTCTGGAGACCCATTGTTCCCCACCCTTACATAATATTGATACTTGGTGGGATTTAACAGTGGGATTATAGTTGGTCAGTGGTGAAAATGAGCAGATTGCCCAATACTGATATAGCTCATTTTCACCATTGACCAGCCACAATTCTACTGTTAAATTCCACCAAGTGTATAATAGGGTCTGCCTTTCTTTCAGGAGGCTTTAATGTATAATTTCTGCTGCTGTTTAAAGTTGACTTTAAACTTCCCCACCCTGCTGATGCTGCTGTTGCTGCCACCACCTCTGGAAAGAACCATATTGAATTTGTCTTGAAACTGCACTTTTAAAAAGCAAAACTGCTCTGGATCTTTATGAGCAGAAAAGTGGGGTAAAAATTATGCAGCATGAACTGGCATCATCACCCTTGTGATCTCGTTCTTGGATGTCCAGTGCCACAGAGAGGACTAGGGATCTCCAACCTCTTTTTTCAGCCTGCCAGCCCACTGATACGTTATCACACGGGGCAAATCTGTTGGTTAATCCACACAAATCCCAA